>VDFB02075321.1:434092494-434367539 GCA_007258455.2 Sequoia sempervirens
ATCTCCTTTTTGCCTTCTTGCTGCTAATTTTTCTTCTATTCTTCTTCTCTTGAAAATATTTTGGATGGGCCATTCAACTCTCTTTTTCATGGTCAAGTGCCAGCTTGTTGCTTTCATATACAACTACTCCATCTTCATCATAGTCTTTTCATAAAAAACACTAAACTCTACATCCATTCTTCTCATTTGTTGCTTCAATGCTGCTACCTCTCTATCAATATTCTCTTGTCTCTTTCTCCCTTTCCTTTCTTCCTCTTCCTACAAATGTCTTCTTAATATCTCCATCCTTCATATGGTCTCTAAGCAAGTCTCTCCTTTCTTCAAAACTTCTTTCTCTCAACTTTCTCTGCCTTTTCTTGGAAGTAACCAAGTTCCTCTTAACTTGCACAAAACCAAAAAGCCCAAACACAAACCACAAACCAACTCTCTTTTCCCAAATCCTTCTAGCTCTGATACCACTTTGATGCAATTCTAGAGGAATAAAATCATAAACTCAATCTCATTTTTCAAAACTCAAAACCTTCTTAGTTTGTTTACTCATTTCAAGTTCACTTTTCCCTCAGAAAACCCTTATTTCTTAACACCAAATAGATATTATGGCATAAATATTTTGTGGAATCTTCAAAATATTTTAATCAACATAAAAATAACTGACCCAAACACTTTCATGAACATAAACAACTCAAATAAGTGATCTTTCAAAATAGATTTTCCAAATCCACAACTAGGCCCATTTAGGCCACCCAAACAACAACTTCAACATTCCAAAGTCTAAATTTATTTGAAAATACTTCAAAAAGTTTATTTAAGTCTACATAACATGGTTATAATATCCTCCAAGCTTTACTTATGATATTTCAACAAACTCCTATTCATAATCTTCAATTTTGGACTCCAAAACAGGATTGATCTCCAAGACTATCTTATTAGGACAAAATAAAAAATGTATTAAGAAAAAACCTTCAATTTCACCAAACCTTATAAAAAAGGAATCAAAGAATACCTAGGTACCTTTTTGAAACATTAATACTCATGAAAACTCTTACCACAACTCAAAACTCTCAAAACCACACTACAGATTGTTATTTTTAGAATTATCACAAGTTTCAGACCTAGGGATTATTGAATAAACCATCTCCACAATCAATTACACTTAACCAACACTTGGAACATGTTTAATTAAAATTTCTAATTCTTATTTAATCACAAAATTTCCATTACCACATGTATTTTACCAAACCCTAAGTGATATCATTCTTAAACTTTGCTTTTACCAGTTTGTACATAGATTTACAATCATAAAATTCAATTCTTCATGCCTTAGTCTTAATATCTTTATATGAAACCTTAAAAATATGATAATATATGCTTTAAAATTTCTTTCCACCAAGAATTAGAGTTTTCCAATGGTTAATAAAAGGGAAACACAATTTATTCAATCATTGTTTACCCTAACATAGGGTTTTGACAGTTTTCTAAAAAATTGCTATAACTAACTCAAAATCAAACCAATCTGCATGAAACAAAAAGGAATTTGAGGGTGATTTATTATAACACAATTTAAAAACATCCACACATGTATTCCTTCCCATACAGAGCCATACACTCATAGAAAACACCAAATTTCTAACAAAAACACAAGAAAATAATGCCTTTACTTATTCAAAATTTGATGTACAATCACCCACACCTTCTCAACTATCTACAAGGCCTTTTTAAAGGAATTCCATCATGAGTCTTTAGTTTCTAACTATTTTCTAATGACCCAAGACCCAAAAGACTCTTCATCTTCCCTATCTTACTTAATTTTGCAATTTTTGCAATAGTGACAACTTTTTTTTAAGACATTGGCATCTTTTACATTTTAGCAAAATTTGACTCAAATGACCTCATAATAACCTAAACACATAAGAAATGACTCAAATAACCTTGTTACAAGGTAAAGATACCAAATTTGATCAATTTTCAAAAATTTGCATGATGGAAACATGATGTAGCCAAGATGCTCTTGCATCACATTTAGTCCTTTAAATTTTCAGTTAAAATTAGGTCTTTACTTCTATAATTTTCTTCATTGATTGCATCTTCAACCTTATTTCACTCTGAAATAATGCTTTATTGTATGCTTGTGATGTAATATTTTATTGTTTTTCCAAAAAAAAGTCATTGTAGTAGCCTTCAGTGATTCAAAGATAAGTATTTTTTCCTCTATTTGTTTCAATTTTCTCTGTGTATGAAAGAAAAGTAGGTATTATTATGAGTTCTATGACTCCTTGATCATTGTTGTTCTAATTTTACCTCTAAGTTACTATTTCAAATTACTAGTGGGACAAATCGAATTTAACCACCATTCAATTAGGATTAACTATTGATACCTCTTCTTAAGTAGGCCAATAGTGCATTCCTATATGTGTGTTCCTTTCACATGTATACTTCTCGTCTTGTGTGTATTTATGTATATGCTTCATGTCTTATGTGTATATATATGTATGCTTCATGTCTTATGTGTTTTTATGTGAATGCTTTGTGTATCATGTGTATTTATGTGTATGCTTCATGTATGGAATGTATCTATGTGTTTGCTTCATGCTTGATATGTCTTCAAAAACACCAACAAATTAACTTATTTAAACATAAATTATTATCTCCAAATGCAACAATCAATATATGTAACTATGGAGGTGAAAAGATGTGACTCTCTTGAACTTGAGATATAAAAGAGAGAGCATCTCATTTGAGAAGGACATTCATAAAAACTTTGGAGAATTCAATTAAGAATGGAACCTTAGATTTTAGATGTTTTCACTGATTGATCTTAAGAATAGTTTGTTTATCTATATGTTTTTGGAAAAAATAAGATATAGGTTTTAAATGTTTTTATTGTGATATTGTTTGTTTAAAATTTCTTCAAACTAGTTTATATGGTGAAGACTTTATCCCATGCAAAATATGTACTAGGTTTTAAATATTTTTATTGTTCAAAACTTACACCATTAGATGAATAAAGACATTGTATTTGGATAGGTTTGATTTAAATGAAGATAAATTTATGTATATCTTTAAAAAAGTTGAATTTTGTGTAAATTATATTTTTAAAGATTATTAGAAAATAAAAAATATATAAAAAAATAAAAATATTGTCAAAGGGGTTGTGTTTAAATGGCTAGATCATAATATTTTTAAAATGGAGATCCAAGTTTGAATCCTTCATAGTGACATTTAAAGGCGGATTTTCAAGTAGTGACTCTTAGAATTTCATTGTGTCTTATAAGTTGATTTAAGTTGAATATGTGGTTTCCAAGTTGAACATTTTGAACATTATTGTTGTTGAAGGGGAGAAGTAATAATATTTTTATTTTGATGCAATATTATAAAAGTAATATTAAAGGTAAATAGTTAAATTTAATATATGTGTTTGCATCATAGTTTAAGTATAGTCTAACATAGTCTCATATGGTATAAGTTTATTTAACATTATATAAGTGGTCACAAATATTATTGTAGAGTAAACAAGTGTGATCTTTGTATTTTTCTCCTCTACTTTTGGGCTTACTCTAGCTATGTAAAAAGATATGTTAATTTAGCACTTGATTTCAATGGTTTGTGTGTAATGGATAACTAAACCCCTAAATTTGTTTATACATCCATCAGTATGATCATCATGTGTTTGTACATCTCAAACTCCACCCCCTTGTGCTTCTTATATTAGATCATTAGTGTGATGTATTTCACTTAGATAGACTCGATGTTGTAATAGCCACTAGAAAATTTAGATCAAACTCTTGTCAATTCTATGCTAATCTAATTCAAATTTTTGATTGTTAGTCATCAACTTAGTGCACTAGTTTACTTTAATTGAGATCTAGTGTGACATACTTAAGGGAATTCCCAAGAACCCTATAAAGAGAAAATATTTCATATAATACATTAATGTTAGATTGCATGATCATCTTACATATAGTTATATAGTTTTGTAATAGGGAAATATATCTATATTTATTGTGTATATTTGTCTCATTTACACTATACCTTATAGGTCACTAGTTTGGTGACAATATTTATAGAGGTCAATTATACTATGTAAAAATATTGTCAATGCATAGAACTTGAACTATGAATGAAGGGAGACAATTTTCCTTAATGTAATCATTTTAATTCTTTTGTTTATGTTTTTCCTCTTTTTCTTCAATTATGGAGGTCCTAGCATGGTATCAAAATTTCAAGTTTGATATTGAAGGAAAAATTTGTGTTATGTGTTATTTTACCACATAGTATTTGCATAATAACTACTCAAATAAAGTAAATGTTAGAAATGAAGCACCTATTCCAAATCTAAACTTTTGAAACTACAAATGGAGCACATCTTGGTGAAAAGAGATCAATGATTTTTTCATAGCTATTCAATTAGGTTTCTACCCTTCCACAATTGATCAAGATGGATGTGAATTAAGTTCAATAGAAAAGTAATATCTATAGTTTTTGATAAGATAAGTAGGGTTAGGGTCTCGATCCCATACAAAAAAAATTGTAGAGTTGTAGAACTCAATAAAGCAGAATGGGGAAAACAACTCCAGATAGGAACAACAAAGAAAAAAAAACATCAACAACACCAAAGATTCTACATAGCTCAAAAAATATTGATCATAACATTAACATTCCACTTATCTAAATAAAAAAAATGCAATACCAGATCGACCAAAACCACCATCTAGCAAATAGAGTCTTAAAGTCTAGGAAAGTATTAGTTAAAAATAAGAAAACTAACATATGAAACCAGATGAAGTCTTTAACAATATTTTTGTAGGCCATACAAAAAAAGGAACATATGCCAGAAAAACATAACCAAAGCCACATCAAAGAGACAAAAATTAAGAGTCTTCAAGAAGACTCCAATTTCCTTGGAGTTCTTCCATCACTTCAATCGAGTTGTCCTTGTGCTTCTTCTTATTCTTGACAACATCATTCCTCTACCATTTTTTATTCTATTGTTTCTTGATTTTACCTTTACCAAATATAGTTCCCATTGCTTCCTTCTCCATTATACCTTCCACCACCCTAGATATGTTTTTAATGGCTCCTTCTATTAACTCAAACCTCTCAGAACTTTCAACCTCTTCAATTTTTTTTCCAAGTGATCCATCTGGACCTTGAGAGCTTCAGTTATACTACTAAAAAATTATGGGATAAGATTAGTAGTTTGTATTGGGCAAGAAGTGTAGTTAACAAATTATTCCTTAAAATGAATGAAAGGGATTCTATTTTTGATCACTTAAATACATATAACATCTATTATAATACTTCCTATAAAAAAATATCCAAACAACTAGAAAATAAACAATATGCATTGAAAATGAAAGAAACAAAGTAAAGATTATATTAACATGACATAGTTCCACATTAAAAAATATCATGTGTCACTTCAAGGGGGCAACTTCCTTTAATAATTTTTCAATTAAAAGTATTCAATGGATGATCTTTCCTCTTGCCTAAGCCATCTATTTAAACTAATTGTATTGAAGATAGATAAAACTTCAAATTGGGATACTTACAATTAGCTAAGGGATAACTTATAAATCATGTGTATCCAAGATTTTACTAATAATGTATAATACAAAAGTAAATAGTTAGGAAAAAGGGTCCTAACATGCCCAAGTTCCCCTTAAAAAGATTTATCCTCAAATCTTGAGATGTCAAAAATAGTGTTGTGATTATAGTAAGTATTTCCAAATTGCATTCTTAAGTTTCATACCACACCATTACACTACAAAATAAATCACAATACAACTAAAAAGTTATTTTGATCACTTTTCTAGGATAGGAACATGTTCCATGGGGATAGCTCCTTTGATATCAATATTGGGTAGGGTATTCTAGGTGTGAACATGTTACCCAAGGAATTTCCTTAAACAAGATATGACAAAAACAAGGTGGGTCTTGGAAGAAGAAGCAAGCCCCAAGTTTTATTTTGTAGAACTATTTCTCTTTAGAACTACTATAAAACTTAGGGTCTATTTTTTTACAACCCTTCAACTTCAAGGAGGCATATTTATAAAGATGAAGGTGAAGAAATACCATGTCCCTAATGTCAAAATATTAAGTTAAAAATTGTTGATTGGCATGCTACTTCACATAATTTTTAGTAGTATGTAGAATATATTTAAGGGTGTGGAGAATACTATTACACATGTGGAGGGTGGAATCAACATCTTGTCCCTTAGAACTACATTGAATATATGTTCGTAGAAACACTAGTGGTTGATCATAAATTTCTTCATATGGTGTCATCTTGGTCACAATGTGATAAGTGGTTTTATGCCACCATTTTGTGAATAATAACCTTTAACTATAATTTTGTTGATATAAAGCAAAGAAATACATATAAATCTCCAATTCAAAGCTCGTTTTAAGTTGGGTACCATATCATATGAAAATTCCTTACAATAAGTGGATAGTAAAATATGGATCACAATCACAAACAATAGTAGGAATATCATGAATTGATAATGTTTAGTGAATAAATGTGTGGGGGGAATTAGAGGAAGTATAAGGATGGGCTAGGTCATGGAAATAGACATATTTGAAGAAGCAATCTACCACTGCCAAAATGACTAATTTCAACCTAACTTTAAGATCCCTTCAATGAATTCCATAAAGGTATTGGTCCATACTTGAAGGGGGATATTTAGTAATCTTAGTAGATATATATACACTACTATTTATCCTTTTGTTTGGTAATAAATCTCATATTCCTCCACAATTTTTTATGCCATGTTTCATACCCTTTGAGGAAAAATTTGATGAATATTTTCATATGTCTATAGTAAATCATAGTGGTTGGCTAATGGAGAGGTATGGATCTCAATAAAATGTTTCAAACCTAATTAGAAGCTTAATAAAAGACAACCATTATATTATAAATAGTGTGCATCTTAGAAATAATTTGATTTAGAATTATTTGTTTGGTGAAAACTTAAGGCCTATAGAAGGACTCTATTAGCCACCCATACCTCTCAAAAATTTCTACAATAGTAGCAACCCTATCTTGATCATTACATGAATGCTTAGTTTTAACAACCATGTAATAATCATAACATTGCTAAATGTTATTATCCTTAACTTATTTATTACATGGATGGTTAGTTTTAACAATCATAAAATGCACGAGGTTTAGGTATACCTCATTTTTCATGTCTAATATCTCATAAGAAATTTTCATATTTCAATGTATTATTAATGAGTTGTTATTATCTATTTTAACCACATACGATACTTACTATACCCCATTTTTCATACCCAATACCCCTGTCTAAATGGAATATCATAAAAATAGGATAGTCATGTTAGTGTGTAACAAGATTCTCCTTCTACTAAATCTTTTTCAACACGCCTCTCTTTTTTTATTTGTCACTTGTATCTCAAACCCTAGGATGAATCCATGTGGTTATTTGAAGACCATCAAACCCTAGGATGTTTTGAAATATTATTGTTTAAGGGAAAATAATTATACACAAAATATCACCTTGTTGTCCTAGGAGGATTGTCATGCCCAAATATTGTTAGAAGGGTCTTAAATTATTATTTTATTATTCCAAAATTGTAAGAGAACGTAGTTAATCATATTTTTAGGTCAGTGCCTCTAGGAATTGATGTGGAATGTGTTGGAACCCCATTTTGTTGTGCCTCATTTTTCCATGTTCTACTCTTGTGGTCCACTATTTTCCTTTTGTTGCCCCCATTTTATTTCCCATCATTTATAATTTAATCTACGAAAATATACATTTTATTTGTCATGATTAGGGTTTTCCTTTTTCCATTGCATTATTTCCTTTCTTTAAACCTATCTACCCAAATTAAAAAGAAAAAAGAAATTAGCTAACTATAGAAATTTTCTAATTCTTCCACCTTGTAGATCATCCAAATGGGTATCTTTAATTTAAATTTAAATGAATTTGGATAAGAATTGGCTAAGTTATTTTTATGTGGATTTTTGGTTTGTTACTAGCCTTTTGTAGGTTCTTGTCTACAACTGGCCTTTTATGGATATTTGTTGCTAGACTAGTCCAACTCTTTTCAACTAGTTCCAAGGTATGGCTAAGTAGTAGGTTGAGTTTCCATAAAGGCTAGAAAAGAGGAAGGCCAACATGACTAAGTTTGGGTGTATGGTTCATTTAGAAGTGGATCATTTGTAAATTTTAATAAGGCGCCAAACCTCCACAAAAGGGTAAATTGAGCGAAGGTTGGGGTTTTGTGGAAAGTGATAAGTGCACTAGTTCATTGTTATAAGGTGTAGTTCAAATATTGATCAAGTTCCCATGAGGCTTGACAATGATCAACTTTCTACAAGGTGTTAATGGAGAAAAAATTCCTAAAATGTTTAGCAATAATTTGATGTCCCACATTGGCTAGATGGAGGCCATATTTTTGCAAGTTACCTCATAGGTCAAATCTCCACATAAGGTTTGGATGCAATTAAAAAACTTGTTATATGAGTAGCTTTGATTAAACTAGTGCATTACTAAGAAAGTGTAATTCTGTAGGAGGTTGATATTTTCATGAAAATTGATGACCTAATGGAGGTGGTTATCCTACAAGGTTCTCATGAAGGAAATTTTTTTGTAAAGTTTCAAAGGGAAGAAAAGGAAATGAAGACTTGAGTGATTAGGACAAAGGCCTAATCTAAACATATCCACATGGAATTATATTTCTTGAATGTTCACTTGGAGTTTTATTGTTTTATAGAAAGAAGAAAGTAAAGTGCCACAACTTCCCATGGTTCTTGAAACCATGGGAACCCTTGACAAGTTCTTGCTACCCCTCAAAGCCTTGATGACTAAGGTAAATATGAAACATAGTATTGGAATTATGAGAAAGGGGGAACTAAAGGAAAAGTGAAGCATTTGAGCTTCCTATGGTTCTCGAAACCATGTGAAGCCCTACCAAGTTCTTGATGCAGTTATATACTATGAAAAAGGTAAAGGAAAAGGTAATAAAGGTAAATATAGTGAGGTGATGGTTTTTGGTGGTTCTTACAACCACCAAAACATTTGATTGATTCCATAGGGGTTCCTTGTCACTGATTAGTGTCAATTTATGTAACCATTCCCTCTGAGTGCCATCAACACACAAACACCCTTGCAACTACTCAATTCTTGAATTGTAGGGACTCATGAAGAAATTTAAGTCATTTTTGGTGTGAATCTAAAATAAATAATGATTCTTATAATTCATTTATTATTTGTAAAACCTCCTAGACATGATTTTGATGGGTTTCATGGGAAATTTCACTTAGCCTTGCACTCAAAATCACAAACAACCAATGTACAAATATGGTGGGTGTTAGAAGAATTTTTTTGACATGACTCTAGGTGTTTAAATAAACTTGCAAAGGAAATCTATTATTTGAGGGTTGATTGTGGCTGGGGTTATGTTTTTTGATATAGTGCATCCTTTAGACAATCTTGTTGTGCCCTCAACACACATGCCCCATTCAGAACAGGGACCCTCTTTCTTTTCACTTCATCAGGTTGCTTTTGTTGCCACCTCATTTTGTGTGCCCCCTATTTTGTGTCTTGAGTTGTTAGCAAGCCTTAGTTAATTCATCTTGAAATGACCATGTTTTGTTACCCTCAAATTTTCAAGGCTTTAGGCCTTCACAAAACTCCCTTAGCTATTTTCCTTCACCTTTTGGAACTGGCATCCTTGGAGCTAGGCAGGCCTGCCCTTTCAGGTCACCCCACATGGATTTTCTTGGCTCTACAACCATTCCAAATGGCCATCATCCAATGTCCTTCTACTCTGTGGAACCTGAAACCTTCGACACCATTTTCCATTGTTGAATGCTCAAACGAACAACTACTCATTGTCATCCACTCAATGGACTCTAACTTTCCCGTGATCATTTTCAAATGACTATTCACCAACCTCTGATGTGACTATATGATCATTGATGAGGGGCATTAAATGATGGAAAATCTATAAATACCCCCTCTTGAGCTACCATTTTCACTTGTCAGTTGATTAGAAAATAGTCAGAGCCCTACAAATGCCACCATCGCTCCCGCATCGCTCGTTCGCCATCTCAAGGTCTTCATTACCAGCTTAGTTGTTTGCATTCATTAGGTTTTAGAGGTAGGGTTTTTTTCCATGGACCACTGTGGTGGGTCTATCATCTTGAATGGCTCATGATGACCAACTTTCCATCTTCTATGTCCTGGGCCCTTGGTGTTCGCTTGTATGTAATGAAAGTGATCAAGTGCCAAACCTTAAGCAGGTTTCTCCAACTAAGCTGTCGACTATGGGACTCCATCCTGGTCCCACCATTCTCAAATGGAAAATAATCTACATCTTCCTGCTACATGGGAGGTAACTGCCCCATCATCTTTGGACTTTCTAGTGATAAACGAATGATGCCTTGCGCCCTTGCGGACCCGATGCCATAGGTTTCTCCTATTGGACCTCCGTTTGGCCTGCCTCCTAAAAGATTTCAACTTCAATGACAAAGCATCCGCTGCCTTCTGAGTCTATAAGTCCTGCATGGTGAAATGCCTCCTGCAGAACTCTGCCCTGCCAGTGTTGTTTCAATGGTAGACTCCAAATAGCCAAGTTTCCTTTTGATTCCACATTACCCAAAAGTGACCTTAATGCCCTCCAATCTTCGAATGGACTTCGACCCATGTGCCTAAATGGTACCTCCTCCTCAATAGACCCCACACAATGATCACATCTTGAGGTAGGTTGGGATAGCTAGGTTGTCATGCCTTGATTGTCATCCCTCTGACAATAGCTCCATAATAACAACCAACCCAAGGAATTCTGAAACCCTGATCCCACCTTGCTAATACTCCCTCTTGTGAAAGGTTGATGTCAATTTGGAAGAGATGTTAAGATTCTTAAATGATGGATTATCTAATCTAACATTGTTTTGTAAGATTGTGGCTAACTCTCCCACATTTTTATGCTTGAATATGCTTACCTCTCTCTCACCTAAAGGACATATGGAACTAGGTGTAGAAACTTTGGAGGCAGCTGTGGAGAAATAAAAGGGAAAGAAGTTGGCCAAAGCATGCAAAGGAAAAAAGGACAAAGAATAGATGAAATACAAGTTCCAAGGGGAACCCCTCAACTCCAACGTCACCATAGCCTAGAAGGAAATCTCAGATACAAACATCAGACACATAAATATCAATGAATTCAAGCAAATGGTATGGATCAACCCCACAATAGAAAGTGTGAGAAATATTAGAATTAGTGGGTTGGCCAAGGCTATTGGTTTTCCACTTGCCTTCATTGCTCCCGAGCTTGTAATGGCTTGCAAGGAGGCATACCGTCCAGAGTCTAGAAAAATAGTGGATAGAGATGGAAATGTTTTGGCTGACTTGTCGGCTGAGTCAATAGGGAAGACCTTCCATATCCCTACCTTCGGGGAGATGGATGAAGCAACCAAGGAATATGGCAAGGAGATGTGGGATTAAGACACCCTCAAATGCAAAAGACTTATCAATCAATACTAGTTGAAACAGAAGAGGGGTAGTGCAACTAAGGTGCCCATGAGCTCTTTCGTAGTGACTTCTATGAGGACTACCATGACTTGGTAACCTTACTTAGTAGAGTCATGGGCCTTCCAATTGCAACCTAATTCTAGGAATGGATTTTATACTTTGTGGAAGAGATCCTCTAGGGAAAACCAAGTTCTATTGGGTAGGAATAACTAGTAATTTCCTACATGAGAAATTCATGGCTATGAAGAAGACCTCACACTTCTACATGGCATGTTACCTTGTCTAATTGATTGCTGATCACACCTAATACAGGGGCTTATTTGTGGCACCAAATACATAACCAAGTAGGGAATTAAAGATTTATGAAAGATACCCTCAGCGTCAGTGCAAGAATTTCAAGAGGGATTATTGTAGATTCAATGATGCTTTCATAGGTCATATCATTAGATTACTTGGGGTGATTTTGAAAGGAGAGTCTCCCATAGTGCTAATGCCTTCCTTCTCTAATTCACCTCCGTGTTCATACAATTCCCTAAGTTTACATACATCCAAGTTGAAGGTTTCTTAGAGAAACCATACAAGCTACCCTGGTACCTAAATGACTGGATAATATTGTTGGAACTCTCTCCATAGCTGCAGCAAGCATAAGGTGGGGATTCCTTACCCCCTCTCCTTTGGCCAAGGGATGTATGAACTCCACATATCTCAGTGTGTAGGAAATTCAGATAAAGAACTCATGGAGTATAACCTTAAGTTCCACACTGCATGGCCATGAATGGCTCCCTATGGAAAACTTAGAAAGATGGTTGTGGCTAAATACGCCCATTTGCATGATGTTGAGGACTCTTGGGCCAACTAAAAAGATGAAAAAGAAGTGCAAATGAGGCACTACATGTACATGACAACATATTTTGTGTAGAAGGTCAACTTGTTCCCTATTCTTGATCAAGTGATGGAGGATGAAAATACAATGTTGGATCCTTGATATAATGCTATTGTCAATCTATCATTGTTGTTGATTGATTGGAATGAACAAGAGGTTGATGACCTTGATATTCTAACAAAGCCCATTGAGGCTAGAACCAAGGAATGGATTGATGGGTAGATTTCCTAATTGAAGCAACAAGGAATCAACCTGACCTATGGAGAGCTTGAAGATCAACCAGCAAGTGAAGCTGATAGTGGGATAGCTATTGCCCCAACTGGAGAAACCTCAAAATCCCCTCTAGCCACTAGGTCAAGGAAGAGGAAAGAAATGACTAAAGTTAGCCCAATCCTAAGGTTTATTCTAGAAGATCAATGTAAGATGAATCCTCCAAGAGACCAAAGACATCAGGCATGCCCACAATCCAAAAGAACCCTCTTCATGAAGGAGAAGACATAGAGGCCGATCAACCAAAGTGTCCACCTGTTGCCTCCATTCTAATAGCCACTATTGCTATCCCCACTACTACTGCCCCATTGCCTACTTCTCAGGTAGTAGTTTCTACCTCTCCACCTATAGTGGATATCTCTATCCACCTTTCTTCCACCCCTCCCACTATGCAAGTAATGATAATAGACTCTTCTTTTTCCACTACCTCTCCACTCTCCTCTTCCTCCATGTCTCCTTCAACATCTCTTCCACTAGCTACAAAAACAATTCCAATGCCCACCCTATCACTTTGAAAGGCCTTCACTCACCACATGCAAAATATCCTAATGGAGCTATCTGGGGTATTAATGAACCCGACTATACAAGCTGTCTTGGAAAAATTTGTTGAAAATATCACCACTCCTCCTCCTCAAACTGAGCCACTAGAAATGAAATCAACGATGGAAATATCACAAGAGTTGGAGCGAAAAGAAAGGGTAGCAATGAAAGAAATAGAAGAGGAGGAAGATGAAAACCATGAGCACCCTAAGTATCAACATTTGACAATTGATGAAGTGGTATGGGAGGAAGAAGAAACACAGTCCTCTGAGGAAGACATTGATGAACTAGGTGCCAAGTACATTGTGGAAGCATTTGATCCTAACCTTGAAGAGGAGTTGGCTCAAAAACTTAAGAATGTTGGAGAGGAAGAAGAGAGGCAACCTTCAAACGAGGAGAAAAATGTTGAAGAGGAAATGGAGGAAGATAGTGAACCTCCAACTGAGGAACATGAAAAAATCCCTAAACATGATGAAGAAATGTCTCTTTTAGAAGGGAAGGATGAGAAAGAAAAAGAAGAGAAAGAAGAGAGCCTAAAGTAGAATGAAGAGGTGCTTCCCTAGCATGAGGAAGAAGATAAACCCAAGGAAGAGATTGAAGCTAAGAAAATAATAGAAGCTGAACACATGAAGAACATGGTTAGGACCAAGAAGAAGAAGAGAAGGCCATTGAAGGGAAAGATATCCCTAAGGAACATGCATATACCAAGTCCCCAGGAAAAGAAACAATTTTCATTCAGGATTCTAATGAGGAAGGATAAAAGATAGAGCAGGTGACTTCAAGAAACAAGGAAATTGAGGTCCAACATGACCATGAAGAAGAAGGTGATCATGAATCACCAAAAGGAAAATCTTGAATGCTTGAATGGCTTGAAGAACAGTTGGAGAAGAAAAACCCAACCCTAAGGGATCTGAGGGCAAGGCTGGAGGAAATCTCAAGCCCAAATAAGCATGAAAAAAGAGAAGAAACCAAAGGTCAGATCTCAACTTATAATGGATGTGTCTAGATCCAGAACTGTACAAATAGCCACCCCACTAGTGGGTGAAGAGGGGTTAAGCTGCAATGTATCTACCCTCGATGTAGGAACCATGAAAAGGGAACAAAAGATCAACCATCTCCAAGGATCTGTGGCCACCATTGTGCATGAAATGCAAAAAGACAAGATTTCCAAGGAGGAGTTGAAGGAACAAGTGGGTAACCTAATAAAATATATTCAACAATGGTCATTAGTTGAAGAGATCCCTACCAGGTCCTCAGTGTCGCCACAATTGCTGTCCAAGGACCACATTGACCAACTAGAGAAAAGGAAGAATTGGACAAAAGCCACAGAGGGTTGGTTTTGAAAAGTCCTCTAAAACAGTAACATGGGAATAAGCCATGTTGTCAGGATAGCCAAAAAATTCTTGGAGTTGTAGAGAGTACTTGAGGGAATAAGGAAATTCTGCACCAACTTCCCCAAGTTATACAAGATCACTTACCCAGCTTATACAAGATCACTTACCCAAAACTTGAGGCTATCCTCAAGGTACTTGATGGATCCTGGGAGAAGGATTTTTCTTTGGTAAAGGGTGATCATTGGCTCATGGAGACATGGAAAATGATCCTTGACCATAGAAGGAGGTGTTGGAGCAAGTGTTTGATGAGGTGGAGCTAGAAATTGATTGGATCAAGGAAGTCTAGGCTACTTGTGAAGAATACATAAGGCTGATGATAGACTTTGATGTGCCCATTGTTGAGCTAGATCCAGAAAAGATAAATCCCTACTTTCATAAGAAGATAGAAAATGGGAATACAGATGAACTAATGTTGGATTTCATGGGTTTTGTTGCTCAATGCTTCACTCAATCTGAGTAGGTAATTAAAAATGTATAGAAATATGAAAGGGATTGGGATTACCTCACAAATAAATCAAGAAAATTTAACTTCCAGGTGATCTAATTATATATATTGGAGTGGGATAAGCTCCGAGGATTGATCAAAAAGTTTGTGGAGTACGCCACCTTAAAGAGGAATGAAGGAATTCCTATTATTGATGACAAATTCCTTACAATGTAGCTACAACAAAAAGAAATCAGCTAGAAGACAAAAGAGCTAAAGTGTTGCCACAAGAAGACAAAATAGGAAAAAGGACAAAATGTAATTTTAAATTGTAATATATTTGGGGGTAGGTGAAATCATAATTTGTAGTGAATCTTGGCCATTCATTCTACTTTTTGGACACTATAAATAGGGGATCTCCTCTCAGTTTGAAAAGAGAGTTGAATTGTTTTAAAGACATGATGCTGAAATTTTAATAGAAGTTCATTGACTTTGTGGATTCTTAAGTTTCAACTGCATGTTACATGGTTCTTCTCACATAGTTAGTTAATTTAAGTAGATTTAATTTGTTGTTTATGAGCTTTTCATGTTGTTAGTAGATTGGTTAATGTTGTGCACTGGTTTTGAAGAATTTTGTTGTGTGTTGGCAACCTTCCTTGTCCATACTTTTTTCTGTTTATTGATGGTAAATGGCTATGTAAAGTTAGTTTGGGCATAAGCTAAAAGATGCTCTAAACTTCTATCTTTTATTCATGCTTATGGTGAATGAATGGTTGAATATATATAGTCCGTAGAAGCTTGCACAAATTTAATGAGATTGTGAGGTAATTTGGTTAAGTGGAATTTTGTTTTATGAAGGATTTCCATAATAGAATCCTCCATGATCACTATTCATTGCTAGTTCAGATCCAGGAACCTTCTTTCCTCCTTGCCCTTTTTCTTTTTTTTTAATAAATAGCCTAAGCTAAGGTTCATTGCACATTGTAAAGCCAAATCTAAAGCTTAAATAGGAGTTCAAGACTGTTGTTTTAACCTGCAACAATTGTGCAACAACTTCCCCATCTCAAGAACTCCATTTTAAGATCTGACTTCCCTCCAACTTAACTCTGTAATTTTGTCCTTTGATTACCAGAAAAATCACATCAAAATGAATTTAGACATTCCAAGCAGGTCATGATCTGACACCTAAGAGACCTTGGGGTGATTTTCAATAACTTGTTGTTGGAGATTTCCTTTCAAGAGAGGTAGTGCACCTACACACTACCTATGTTGAGAAAGTGATAAAACACCCATCAACAAGTCTGTATGACTTTTGGTCATGGTTATATTTGCATTAATGGTCATTTTGAAGGCATGAGAAAAGAGAATATCAAATGATAACATTTTTGAAGAAGGAAGAGAAATTACAAAACCAATAGTAGAAAACTTGATATTCATAGGAAGCCCTAAGGTTTCAATTTCTTGTTTTGGGTAAAAATATTTTGACATTGTAGTGATATGGATTCATCCCATATTTGTAATTAACACTTGTAAACTTTCAAAATTGAATGATTAAAGGAAATATCAACCTTTTTTGGGTGTCTCCTTGTGTATGACATGGGTAATTACAAGAAGTTGGGTCCATAAAATGTTTAAAAAGTGGAAGTATTTTTTTATGATTTTCAAAATTTATCACAGTTGGGCTAAAAAATTAAAGAACTTACACATTGAATCTTAAAAAGGTTCACTAACATCAAATTTAGTATTTCGAGTCTAGTTTCCAAATATGTAATTTATTCTAATACCCAAATGATACAAATTAATTTTTAATAGGCATGTATAAAACCACTTTTAAAAAATCACTTTTTTAGGACCATACCATGCACATGTATAGACACCATAATTTGACCTAAATAAAATTATTTTTCTAATTTATTTTGGAGAAATATGTGTAATAAACTAAAACTTGATGAGGATTTTTTTTATAAATTATTTGTGGCCCTAATTGTTTATTTTGAAATCCTCATGTATATACACCATAATTTGACCTAAACTAATCATTTTTTTATTTTTTTCATTGTGTAAAGAATTGTTTGTAGATTGATGCCAAACATATTTTTTACAATAAAATTAAAAAATTAAAAGTTATTAAAAAGATGAAAACCTGAAATTTCAAGTTTATGGACCATTTTCCTTAAAATTAATTAAAAAATAGAAAAAATAATCCAATCATAAAAAAATTACATATTTTAAAACTAGACATTGTTATCTATAATGGGTTTTAATTTCATAAAACAATTTTCAAAAAATTATCAACCATATTGCCAAAGTTATTTGTCTTGACATTGTGATGAACTTGTACTTGCAAGTCCAAGGCTATGGGTTGGGTTACTAATCCTTTCTCGAGCCTAAAACCAAAGTAAAAAGTGGATTTAAAATTCAAAATTTTTAGAATGGGTACCCATCTCAAAATCAGAACAGGAACCCACTTTAAAATGGGTACTCATACCTTATTTTCTCTTTTGGAAAAAGGAATGAGTACTCATTTTAAAATGGATTCTAAACTAAAATAAGTACCCGATCCTATTATATTTGTTATTTTCAAATTTAGAAAAAAATGAATCGCCACCTTTTTTCTACAACTTTCTCTTTCTACAATACAAATCAACAATGATATTTTCTATGCTTTTTTATTTAATTTTATCTTTTGCAATCTCTTAGCATGCCATATTATATTCAATATTTAAAAGGATACAATCACAAGTTCATTATTTTGAAGTGGAATTAAGTACATTGACTTTTCTCAAGAGGAATAAAAAAAGAGGTTTTTTGGTATATGTAATGAAATAACTTGCACAATAGAAGAATATGATAGGAAATGTGTTGCAAATACTTGATAATAACTAAGAATATCAAGCCACTTCAATGGGTAAAACCTCCAAATATCTCCAATGAGAACAAAATTTTCAATATGATGATGAAATAATACTCACTTCCTCCTATATATACCTTATTTATGCCTAGGATATCACTTAGGCCAACTTAGGTAACCCTATAAAAGCCCTAGGACAACCTAATTTACTAAATACCAATATAATAATGATAATATGACTTAATTAAGAGTTAGAATAACCACAATTTGACTATTCATAGCCCGATGCACTCTAAAATTAAAGGTGTAACCTTCCCTCCTCTTCAGAGAAGCATTGTCCTTAATGCTAAGCAAGTTTGGATGCTTCTGAATGAACTCTTCATCCTCCCATGTGGAATCATCAATTGGTAAATTATTTTATTGGATGAGATACTAAGTGAGTGTTTTGTCCCTTAGCTTCCTTGTGTGTTTTTGAAGAATAAGATTTGGTTCCAATATGATTCTTCATTCTTCATTGATCTCGAGTAATTTTTTTCTAAGTAGGGATATTATTCTCAATTACCTTCTTTAAACAAGAAACATGAAAAAAAAGATGTATCTTTGTTGTTGATGGAAATTCAAGCTTGTAGAAAACACTACCTATCTTTTGTGTGATTTGATATGGGCCATGCTATTTTGTAGTCAACTTGTTATTCTTTAACTGTTGCTTTAGTGACATTTTCTTGTAAGGTTACAATCTCAAGAAAACCCAATCCCCAACTTTAAAACTTCTTTCACTATGGTGCTTGTCCACCTATTGCTTCATTCATTTTTTTTCCATGGATATATTCTATTTAAGTCTTGAAAGTACTTGCTGGTGAAGCATGTGTTCCTCCACATCATGAAATCTTGGTGACACCTTTAATGATGATGTGATGGAAAGAGGATGATATCCATACAATGCCATAAATGGAGACATTTTTTATGAACTATGTAAGGAAGTGTTATACCACCATTTTGGTAGTGGTAGCCAATATACACATCAAGATACAATTTATTTGAAGTGAATTTTTTTTTATGAACTATGTAATGAAGTGTCTTACCACCATTTTGGTAGTGATATCCAATCTACTCATTGAGATTGTTTATTTGAAGTGAAACTTATTAAGGTTTTGATGAAATAAAGCAGTTGATTCTTGAATGAATCATATGCACTCAAAAATTAGTGTACTTGGACCTCTTTGAATTCTCCACCCCTAAAGGATTATTTCTTTACTCATTACTTGACTCCTTCTCAAATTTTACTCTTGTTATGTCATAAAGGAAGCATCATGCATGTTCTTGAATATCTTTTAAAGCTTCAACTCAATCACAAGGATTTTACTATCCTCATTTGTAATGGGGATTATTCACTTATCATTGTTACATGACTTCACCATTTTGTATTATAGAGCTACCTCATTGAGATGAAGTTATTGCCCCCTATCTCATGGCACTGTGAGTGTATTTATGTGTTTTTTGACACTATATTTAGGTACAATTATTTTCTTGTTGACTTTGATAGAATGATGAATAGGAGTAGCATTTTTCCTTTTAGAATCTTTTAACTCATGTTAACTCTACTCTCTTGCTCCTTAGCTTGATCACAGTTGTTAAATGTGCACAAATTCCTATGCTCATAGTCTCAACTATACTTAAAACAAAGCATAAGAAATGAAGAAATCTCCACTATGCAAGGAATCCCATATGGTTCTCTCATTATTTTCATATCATTAGCATGATCTTTATTTCCAATTGTTTCCTTATTTGAAAAACTCTATGCGATGCCAATACACCGGGTACTAATACATCAACATAATCATAATCCATAGTCTCATTGTCCAAACTATCTGACATCAATTCTACTTTCTTGAATCTTAATAATTACACCCATTTTTATGTCGAATGCTACTTCTATATGCATCTAGGGTGAGAATTTTGAAGTGGGTTTTTGTCAAAATTTTACTGTAGACAAAGATTTGGCTTCCAATGGCTTTCTTGCACTTCTAGGGTTTTTCACCTAAAAGGAGAAAGGTGGGCCAAAATGGGAAATTTCTACACTCAAAATCAATGCAAGGATGGATGGAATATGCCTAAATGCAATAAACTAATAAAATAATTGATTTATTAATGCAAAATCTAAGAAATGTAAGCCATTTGAAAACACATTGTGATATGTAGAATGATAAATTAAATGCAATAAAGAACAAGATAAGGATGCTAAACAAAAATTGTGCACCTGGAAAGTGATGAAGGCTGAAATGAAGATTGCATATGCCTATGAAATTATAGAAAATCTAATTTTCTAGCCAATTGGGACACTTACGCCAAGCTGGGTGACTTAGTCCTAGATCTAGGAAACTGTTCAAAAATCTATTTTTGCCAAATGGGTATTTGGAACTGCAAAAATCTCTAAGAAACCAGTGCATAGAGACTAAGTCACCACTATTGGTGACTTAGTCCACTTTGGATTTTCTGCAAATCCAAAAGTGATGGAAGCCCACAGTCTGCACTCTATTTTCTAATGGAAACCCAGATTCAAATATGTGAAAATACCTACAAAACAAAGTATAAATTGATTTCTAATGGGGGGTTTTCCTTGGTCAAACCCCTAGTTTATATTTAAACCTTGAAAGAGATAAAATCTGCATAAAACCCTAGCCCTAAGTGTGCCTAAGACTAGGAAGTCTTGAAAGAGATGCAACCCTATTCTAATATGCTAGATAAGATGCATAAATGGATTTAGAACAATGCAAGACTCATTCTAAGAGACACTGAATCACATTAGAAATGAATCTCAATGACATGCAAACCTTCCTTAGACTAAAGATAGAGAGAAAATGGAATCACTTTGAAAACAAGTCTTTAGGATTGATTTGATGGCTAGTTCCATCTCCTCAACCTAGATTTCTCCATGATTCTCCATAGGCATCCATGATCAACCCTTTGCAATGTAAGATCTTGGACAAAAAGTGAGCTTGAAGACTTACAAAAACCCTAACTTGCTTCACCAAAGCTTCAAATTTGTTGTAGATAGACTAATAAAGTTTCTTGTGAAGGATATTTGACTCTTGACTCTTGAATTTTCTTGTTGAAAATGACTTAATGTTGTGAAAAATGACCTAAAAACATATATTTATAGGAATCAACACCTAATTATTCATTATTTTAACTTCACAGGTTGACATCCATTGAGAGTTAGAATTAAGTCGGTGATTTTTTTGCTCAAAAGCAAAAAATCCCTCAAAAGGGACTAAGTTGCCACCCCAGGTGACTTAGTCCCACTAGGGGTTTTGGAGGTGGGTTTTGTAGAATTTGAGTGATTTGAATGTTGCTTGTCAAGATTTGTATGATTTGTGAGTGGAATAGGCCTTAAATTCTAGAATAATGAGCACTAGGCGCATATAAATGCAATTTTTAAGGCGTGATTGATGCAAGGGTGTCTAAAATAGGACTAAATTAGACCACAAATTATACTATCTCCAAAGGATTACAATTTTTGTGTTGACAGTTAGCCCCCACTTTAACACCCATATGACTCTACGTGTATATGTAAGCTAAAGGACTCTAAACAGTGCACTTTACTTCATAAAAGGATACTCATTCAAAAGATAAGAGAATGAAGCCCCTAGTGTAGTTATCTGAAAAACCATAACATTAGGAACTGTGTCCTACTACACAAATTCATTAGTTGTCCAAAAATCCTTTTATCTAACTTCTAGAAATCAAATTTGAGGGTAGATATTGTAAGAGAGGGAGATCGACCATGTTCAACACCCCAGGTCATAGAGGGCCAAGAGTGGAAGGCTTCCCTAACTTACCTCAGCTTAATGAGATTTAGGAAATGTAGGACGAGAATGATGAGGACTATGAAGTCCTTCAATCACCCTACATACCCAAAATATAGGACAGGGCTAGGTGAACTAGTTTTTGGGTTCAACACTATGCCTCAAGAAGCTCTTTGCCCAAGGACAAAAGTAAGGTCTTGGGATGATAGCACGATGTGCTGGCATCTCTCAAGTGTGCTGGTGTTCATACAACTAAACAACTAAAGAGACAAGGTTGAACTTAGGAAAACAAGCTAATGGCCCAGCTAACTACTACTAAAGGGCCAAAATAATGCTATTAAGTAAACAAAATATGCTCTAATATGATAAAGTAAAAATGCAAGAGTTAGGGTGACAAGAATGATCTCACAAAGGAATTCGTTTGCCAGCTAGCTCCCAAAAGCATGTTCACCTATACACAAAGAGGAAGAAATTTTTTGGGTGGCTATTGTGAATACAAAATTCACCATGCTCCCTTCAGGTTTTGTTTTTGGCTAAGTACTAACCCATGCCTTCAAATGAATATCATTGGCCCCTTTTTGAAAATCACCATGGCCTCTACCACCTGTTTTCTCATCACTCTCCAAAGGAATTTTCTCGTTTGCTCTTCTATCAGCCCTAGCTATGCTCCCACGTGTCTTCACCATAGGTTATTTTGATTACTTCCTTTCACTTCCTCGTCGGTCCTTGCCTACATGCCACATAGCTCCCATTTGCATAAAGATTTGGTAGACCCCACAAACAGCGTCTATAGTGAAATTTTTTGCTACGTGTCATCTAAGTGCAAGATTTCAATGAAGGAGGGAAAAATCAACCGCAAGCAACAAAATGCTACCACACATCTCTTTAGCATATGCTTCTTCAAAACAAGGGATGAAGTGAACTATGGGTTGCAATATGCTACCATGTGTTCTAACTACTTATATGAAGGGGTGAAACTTGTTTTCATAGGACTTTGTTAGGACCACACCCATCATTCATAGGGGATGCACCTAAATGGGGAGCGACCAAATGCTATGGCTTGAATCTTTTCTGTTGCAATAGCCGAGGGTAATAATTGCCGCTACATCATTTCTTAGGATTCTAAATATTTTTAGTTGTTGTTTTCCAACAGTGAGAGGATTGCTATATATACTGCTCTTTGTTTTTAAAGGGGGGTTCTGAGTTCCAAGATTACATACTACATGTTTTTTAAGTTCCACTAGTTTTAAGAATTATAGGATTTTTGGAGGGAAACCAGGCCTTTTTATTGTTTAGATTATTGCAAGAATTCATAGACTGTGCCATTGTTCAACCTCTTTGTTTTCTTATGCTATTGATAAACTTTACACTGTGCCATTATTGTTTGAACAGTTCATTTTTCATACTTCTATAATTTGAATGGAAGTTTACTAGTTTAGATCATGTCTTTTGACTCTTCTTTTCAGTAAATGGGTGTGATAATTATGTTATGTCATCGAATGAGTTGTTCATGTGACAATCCTTAAATTTTGTAATTGTAGGACATGCTAAATTGCTAAGCGGGCCCTTAGATCATATCCAAAAGATAGGTTTATTATGCCTTTTATCTAAATTCTTGCGCATCACCTTAGTTAGATTCTTTATTTTTATATATGCTTCCTTTTCCCATTCGAAAACCCTAATTACAGAAGAAGCCAACTTCTTTAAAAATTTGAAGGTCACTCAGTTTAGCACAATAAGTCTCCCATAAACTGAGTTTCCCACAAAGGGTTGTTACCTTGCCAATTTTGGCATCAACAATTTTTCTTTTTCTTGGCACGCCCGATGGGACTGAGCTTAAATTAAACTAATTTTTAGAAGGGTGTATGAGCCATCGACCTATTACTAGGTCTTGAATAATAAATAATCCTAGTTTATTAGTACCACCATTAGGGATAGTATGTAACCCATGACCCAATTAGTGAAAATTTTGTTTCCTCCTCCCTTTCCACTAGCCATGTTGCCTGCTGCTAACATAAATTATGTGGCATGGGATGCTGAAAGCCCCCTTGTTGCACTTGTAGTGCCTACCATTTGGGCCACTATCCCAGTTTCTACCCTAAAGGCTATACCTAAATTCACCAGATATGGCTCAAGAACACCATTTGAACATCTGCAAGATGTTGCAGATGTATGTCTGGTACATGGTGTTATAGACAAAAATATAGCGCTAAGGTTGCTCATAGCCTCTTTCAAAGGCAAGGAACTAGATTGGTACTGGATGCTTCAAGAAAACACTATCAATCCCTGGGATGAGCTTGGAGATACTTTCTACCAGAGGTTCTTGAATGAAGGAGACTGATCCTTGCTATATTATCAGCTCTCGGTCATAAAGAGGGCCTCCCACGAAGCCATAGCTTACTTCAATGCTCAGTTCCATACAAGCTAGCAAAGGATTCAAGTTGATATCCGCCTGTTGCTTGATCTAGAATTTATGTTCTATTTGAAATCTATCAACCTTGACATTTCCATGATGATCCAATCTCTCAATAGAACCACACTACCGGGCACATATAGCATCATTATCAAAGCAAAGAATAATTTAATACATGTTGGGAAATTTCCACCTCAGCCCATCATTACTATATTCCTAGAAATATCACTTTCTGCTCAAGAGATGTCTTCTACTAGTGCACTAGCTGCTCAATCCATGTACACGTATCCGAGTGCACCATAGAATGTTTCTGCTACATCCAACTCTTCAAAGGAGGAGATGAGTGAGTTCAAGGAAATGTTGTGGACTATTGTTAATGAGATAACTATTATCAAGCACAACCAAGCCATACCTTTGAAGCCTACCTACTAGAATTATCAAGGTGGAAGGTCCTCTTACCAAAAAAACTAGTTCCAAGTAGGTGCCCACACAAATCCATAGGCACAAACAACAAATTAGATAGTGTCAATACCCACTCCACTGCAAGGCACCAACCTAAGCTTGAGCAAAGAGTTGACTGTGGGGAAGAAAAATTTAGTGGATGACACCAACCCTCGATGCTTCCCTTGTGACAATTCACACATGCCCCAAAACTGTCCATGCAACAATGTACAACAAAAGGGAGCAGAGCAGTGTAGCCAAGCCGTAACATCAGACCCTAGAAACTATGTGTATACCTCTTCGCAAATGGACAATGTGGTGCTCACCACAAAAATGCAAGGGATGTCACTAGAGAAAGAAGAAGATATTTCTCTTGATCACGTACTCTTCTCATGGATGGAAGAAGAAGAAGTGGTGTTTTCCAATGATGTATCCACATATAAAACACTGCAAGTATAGTCTGATTACAATACTCAATGGAAGAGGAGATTTACAGGTAAACCAATTATCCCACAACTAATCAGTCCACAACCTAAAAGGGATTCTAACCAAATTCCTAGTACCTCTACCATGGTGCCACAATGTCAGACATGAAGGGAAGTTTTTATAACAAGAGAAATGGAGTAGAGATCTCTGAATCTACCACCTTTCAATGTGGTAGAAAAGTTAAAGAAATCATTCGCTAATGTGTATCTTTGGGATATATTAGCTATCCTAGAACAAAAGACATTACTACAGAAGGAACTTTGGGAGGATCTAATCATGGAACCAAAGGAGCAATTTCTCAAAGGAAAGGTTGTTGATCAATCACCTCTAACAAAAGTTCTCACAAATAATGCAGTGGAAGCTCTCGCTGAGGTAAGAGGTAACCTATAACCTAAACCCTTCTTCCTAATGCTTATTGTGGGAGAGAAGTTATTGCATAATGCCATGATTGAATTTGGTGCTATCACCACAATTATGCCTAAATAGATAGTTGAAGCTTTAGGGATTAGTTATGAACCTTTAAAAAAGGGAGTGATGTAGCTTGATGGAAATAGAGTCGAAACTCTTGGCCTCATCAAGGATCTTCCCTTAACTCTATTTTCTTTCCCTAGCATCACGGTGTTGCAAGATATTGTTATCATTTATGTTTGCCCCATCTTTTTCCTCTGTCTATCCTAAGAGTTTACTCCAAAGGTGGGTAGATACCTGTCCCTGGATTGGTCACACATGATTGTTAGGACCAAGCATGGTGTGAAAATGAAGATAGAATCTGAAGCTCTACATTTAGAACATATGGTCAATGAGGCCATGATCAACTTGGAGGCCACTCATGCTTCTATCACCAAGAAAGAAATGTATTGCGTTGAGCTACTAGAATATGAAAAGGTGACCAAAGATTGGACCGATCAAGAAGATGTTATGTTGAGCAAACATATGGATACTGATCCTTTTGGCAACTACCTTGCTACTGGGTTGGGAACCTATGTCATCTATGATGAAGATCTAGTGCTCCCAAAGGTTGTTAGAAAACTAGAGAATGGTCAAGCCTCAGAGTTATGGATGTTTCATTTCAATAAATCAAGATGCAAGAATGGTGCATGAGCTAGGATACATTTAATGTCCCCACAAAATGAAAGGACAATGAGGTCTTTCTGCTTCTAGTTCACTTTCTTGAAAAATGAAGTTGAATATGGACTATTGCAAGGTATCAGCCTTGTGGAATGGATGGGCATAAAGCAATTAATGGTGTTAAGAGATTTTGAACTAGTAATCAATCAAGTTTGAGGAATTTATGCGGCCAAGAATATCCGCATGCAATCCTATAGACACTGAGTTTGGGACCTAATTGAGGGTTTTGTAGCCTTCAACATTTAGACAGTGCCCTGAGAATAGAATACAGATGCAGATCACATGACATCAATCGGATCCTAGTTTGATCCTACCTTTGATCTCATTCACAACAAACACTTTGTATGAGTGATAGTCTAACCAACAATTCTAGATAATGACCAAATATGGCAAGTTTTTGACAGTGATGAACACATTTTCTCATTCATCTAGCTCAAAGTTAGGAAGGATGTCCTACATCACAATAAAGAAAGGATTATCGACTTTTGTGAAAAATATGGAGTGGTGGCTTGGTCATATGATGACCTCAGGGGATATGATCCTGATATCATTCAACACATAATAGAGTTGGTGGAAGGTGCAAAACTGGCCCACCAAAAACAAAGGCTAGTAAATCCCAAGATTGAAGCGCTAATGGTGCAAAAATTAACAAAGCTAATCTAGTTGTGGATTGTCTTCTCATTCAAATATAGCACGTGGGTATCCAATTTTGTCTTGGTTCAAAAGAAGAATGGATATATCTGCCTATGTGTGGAATTTTGAGACCTAAATATAGCATCCCTGAAGGATCATTACCCGCTACCTTCAATGGAGTCAATCCTACAAATGGTGTGGCAAGATCAAAGATGTTCTCCCTATTAGATAGCTAGCTTCTCTGGTTATAATCAAATCTGGGTTAAAAAAGAGGATCAACATAAGACAATGTTCACTACCAAGTGGGGAACATTTTCATATGCCAAGATGCCATTCAACCTCTCAAACACAGGAGCCACCTTCCAGAAAGCAATGGATATCGATTTTAGTGAACTAATTAACAAGATTATCCTAATCTATTTGGATGATTTGATGGTGTTCTCCAAATCCAAAGATGGTCATTTTGATCACCCTGAGATGGTTTTCAAGAAATTCCAGGAGTTTGGGATATCCCTGAACCCAAAAAAATGTGTCTTCAAATTTCTGCAAGGAAAAATATTCAGGAAAATGGTGTCCAAAGAAGGGATTTTAGTTAATCTTGAGTGGGTGAAAGCAATCAAAGAGCTTCCTCTTTTGGTCAACAAGAAAGCCATCCAGTCCTTCTTGGGAAAGTTGAATTTTGTTAGCAAATTTATTTATGATTTTACAAGAATAATTAGGCCAATTACCCTAATGCTGACTTAGGGAACACTAAGAGGGAGGGGGTGAATCAGTGTTCAAAAAATTTAAACTTTAAATCCAATTATTAAACCATCCTTGGCACATAAATAGAAATAAAGATGCAAGCACATGAACAGGATAATCAAAGCACCATAGCACCAATATTTTAATGTGGAAACCCCATTAGGGGAAAAACCATGGTGGAGATTAATCCACAATTATACTTTGTTAAAAGTATGAATAAAAAGGAATACATATGCATTTTGACACACTACCTAGAGCTCATTATTCAATATAAAGAAGGTTCATTGCCTTACAAAAATATTTTTGATTACAAAAAAAGTTGAACTGAGATAATATCATCTCCAAATTCCTGGATTCAGTTCCAATGAAGCTTAGTAGACAATCTTCAGTCCTTCTAGCTGATTCTGTATTTCTTCTTTGCTCTACTCTACTCTTCTCTATTTTTTTCCTTTCTGAAACTATGCATATATCGCTCAATCACCCTTCTAATATTCACACATACATTTGCTCTACTCTACACATATATTCACACACTTTCACACACCTCCTCTCAAAATGAATTACCGATCTCATATATATATCCGCTAATGCGCACCAACCAAAGTCAACTAAGACATAGCTAGGGCCCAAAACAAAATAACCAACACAAGAAACAATTAGTCAATTACTCCTTGTTCATCCACGACATGCGACATTCACTAGGTTTACCATAATGAGCAAATAAACAAAAAAACATCTTGGAAAAGCATCCAACCAGATCTCCTAACTCATACACTAATCAATGCAACATCAAAAAACTTAACAAAAAGATAGTAGAGATTCTTAACAAACTCTCTCAAAGATCCACAACTCAAAATGATGATCCAGTGAGGCATATAGATCGATATGCTAACTAGATACCCTATTCTTCATACTTTCTATAGGTAAAACTCTAATCTTTACTTATCTTGCCGGTATGGATAAATCTTGGTCTACAGACCGGAAGGATGACTTAGGTTTCCATCAATGACAACACTGGAAGCCACATGCCAACAATCTCCCCTAAGCCATATACCAACAATTTCCTCCTTTGGAATTTATGGAAAAACTTAGTGAAAAATGACTAAGTGTTAGAATTCAAAATTACAAAACTCAAACTCCAAACTCCCCCTTGGAATGATAATCATTTTTCACTTTTCTCCTCCCCCTTTGACATCAATGAAAAATATATTCTTTACTAAGCTCTCTCCCCCTTTTCAAAAATTCAAAATTTGAAGTACACCTGCTACTTAAGTTAGAAAATTAACTTGTACTTATTTTTCATATGGGAAAGAAGTTTCTTCCATGCTTCTACAAAAATCCCTATGATTAAGATCATGCTATTATTCTTAGATGTCTTATTAATAATTTGAATGAGATATTCTGAAATTGTAATTGCCTCTTCTAACTTCTCTCCTTTCTTCAAGACCTAAATCAACTGCTCCAACCTGCATTCAGTTAGATCCTTGACTTTCCAAAATGTGTCCACAAGAGTGTTTCTAGTAAATTGGAATTTTGCATGATCAGACTTCAATTCCTAAATCTTTTTCTTGACTTCTCCATCCTTGTCCTAAGACATGTTGTAATCCTGATGAATTTTGACCAACTCAACTTCAATCTGCTCCAACTTTTCCTTATACCTCCCAACAACATGAGGCCACCTAATACAATAGTTGTAAATTTTATTAGTTGAATTAATGCATTGTCTCAACTCATTCATTTTCCTTTTCATTTTGGTAAGGGAAAACCTAAACTGCTCCTTTAGATGTAGAATTACTTCTTCCTCTTTCCTATCCTGAGGCTTAGAGGCCATAGCTTCCCTGATACATTCAATCAATTCTTCTAGAAAAACATTATGAAAAATTTCCAAATCAATATTATTTTGCACTAAGTAAGAACTCAATGTGTTCTCAATCAGATCCTACTCATATGAGGGTCTCTCCAACCATAAGTCAACAATTTTCTTCATCCCATCTTTTTCTTGAAGAAGCTGCAACATCTTAGCTTTAAATAAGGCATCATCTTCTTCACTTCCTTCTTCCATTATTACATCCGGTTCAACTAATTTCGGTTCATCCCTAGGAGTGTACTCATTAGAGTTCTCATATGGTATATCCATAATTGTTTGATCTTTTCCTTTTTCTTCAGTTCTTGGAGACTTGTGTATCGAAGGAGTGTAAACAATAGTTTCTTCTGCTCTCTTCTTCTTTCCCAACACTTCACCAGAAGAAGATCCAACTTCAAGTATCTTTACCAAAAGGGAAACACTAACTTCTCCAAACATCCCTAGCAATTCCTTAAATAAATTTGCATACACTTGCTCATAATTTCCCAAAGCATTAGAATGTTCAAAAAATTTCTTACAAACTAGTTCACTTTCCTTCCATACCACATTACCATTATAAGGAAAGTAATTCAAGAAATAAATCATGATACATATGATCAAAGTGCCAAACCTAAAGGGGTAATCTACTTCTTTCATCAATTGCACATTTTCCATCAATTGGTCCTTCAACAATCCACACAAATCAAAGTATTCATCTTCCATTATCATTTTGTGAGCGATATATACTACGCCTATCGAAATTGCGCCTTCCTTGTTTCTAAAAAATCTTTCATATGAAATTCCATGTGTAATGTACCTTGTTATTGGATCTTTGATCATCGAGATTATCAAAGCTCTTTGGTCTCCAGTCACATTAGTTAGGGTTTCGACTTCCTTGTTCCAAATCGACTTCTTTTTTAGAATATCCCCAACATTACATAATCTTGTTAGATTTATAATCACATCCATTGAAATAAGATAGGGTTTATCCAGAGTAAGGATGTCATCATCTAATTTATTCGAGATAAACCTAACCACTTTTGCGTTGACGATATAGGGACACTCATTCCAAATGTCCAAACTCTCATGTTTCACACCTTCAAGCCATCTCAATTCATCGGATGATAAAAAATTTCTCACAACCCTAATATTTCCACTACTAAATTCATCCAAATTCACCATTCCTTTGATTTGCTTCATTTTATTTTGTGTACAGAGCAAGTTTTTCTTCTAAGCACAAAATTAAGTGAGAATTTTGCAAATTGAAATACCTGATGAATTCGCCATTGAATTTGCTTTACTACTTTGAAATTTTGCTACAAAGGCTCTCCTATTTTTCTTTCAATGCAAGGTGAAAAATGAGGGTTCCAAATACCCTTTTATAACTTCACACCTACCCTTTTTACTAATTAAATATTTTTCCCTATGAGTTTTGGGTACTCTATTTTCTTAGACAACAAAAGAAAAATTTGTCTGCGAGCCTTCTACTTCTCATACTTCTACATAAGCGAGCATTGATGCATTTGAAAAATTCTATTATAGCTACCGATAGGGGGACACAAAATTTTCTTGAAAAACTCCCCCTAGGCCCATGGCCTAAGATCAATTTTTTTTGGAATTATTAGAGGCTACTTTTGGTACGGGCTTATTTCCTTCATCAGATTCACTCTTCTTTACCCACATTTTCTTCATCTGATCTCTTCTCTCTTCCATAGTCACTTTTACTTTTCCTTTGTCATCTTTCTGTCAAATTCTTCTTTTGTATACCAAACCTCTTTTATCCATGTTTCTATTCCTGAAGAATCTTGCAATGTGACCAAATCTGTTGCAATTGTAACACAATGGATTTCTTTGTCCAAATCATTTATTCCATTGATTTTCCTTTGATCTGCACTGATTAGCAATATGCCCAAAATTTCCACAGTTATAGCATTTAACATTCCTTAAACTAACATACATGATTCTGCATTCAGTTGACTTATGACCAAACTTATTGCAACTAAAACATTGATTGAGAAATGGACTCCTTGAATTTATTTTACTTCTACATCGAGAAGCCATATGACCAAATTTATTGCAAGAAAAGTAGTAACCATTAAACTTTTGAGCATTAGGTTGTCTTACCAAATATCTTCTACCTTTGTTCATCTGGTTTCTTTGTTTAGAATCATTGTGTTTAGATCCAGAGCTTTCTTCCTTCTCATATCCAAGAACTCGCTTGTCATATGCATCCTTATATCCTTTAGTCATCTCATCAAGCTTAGCAAAACTAATCCTGAACTTCTCCTTGTATTCATTTGTAGTAGTGAGTTCATCTATATGAGAATAACTATTTGTCTTTCAAGCTCTTATTCATTATTTTTGGATTGTTGTAGTTCAATCTCCATCTGAATAAGTACACTATTTACTCTACTACATTCTTCAAATTTTTCTTTTAAAGACTATGCCAAATTATCCTCATTCTTCTTCCTTTCTTCAATCTCCTTAGCTAGATTTATTGCCATAGATTCTATCTCAAGCTTTAGAGTAGCATTATTCCTAGCAAGTTTTTCACATTCTTCAGTTATCTCTTTTAGGGTTTAATTTAGGTGAACATCTTCCAAGCTTTTATTCTATTTTTTCTTTAGCTGATCAAAAATTTCCTTCCTCTTTTCTCTTGACTCATTGATTTCATCCTTCAATGATTGGATGAATTTCTCAACATCCACAAGATTTTCTTTTAATTCCATGACTTTTGTTTTAGACTGATCAAGATCATCAAGTGCCACGATAAGCTATTGTTGAAGACCACCAGAGTCCATTGCAATCCAAGATCCACCTCAAGCTATTAAAATTTTGTAGAGGAACTATGCTCTGATACCAATTGTTGGACTCAGGGAACACTGAGAGGAGGGGTGAATTAGTGATCAACAAATTTAAACTTTAAATACAAATATTAAACCATCCATAACACATAAAAAAATAAAGATGCAAGCACATGAATAGGATAATCAAAGCATCATAACACCAATATTTTTACATGGAAACCCTGTTAGGGGAAAAACCCCAATGGAGATTAATCCACAATTATAGTCTATTAAAAGTATGAATAAAAGGGAATGCACATGCATTCAGGCACACTGCCTAGAGCTCACTAATCAATATAAGGAAGGATCACTGCCTTACAAAAATGTTTGTGATTACAAGAAAAGTTGAACTGAAAGGATAACATCTCCAAATGCCTAGATTTAGTTCCAATGAAGCTCAGTAGATTATGTTTAGTCCTTTTGGCTGGTTCTGTATTTCTGCTTTGCTCTACTCTGCTCTTCGTGGTTTTTCTACCCTTCTAAAACTATGCATAGATCACTCAATCACCCTTTTGATATTCACACATACATTTGATCTACTCTACACACATATTCACACACCTTCTCCTTATCTTGAAATGAATTATCAATCTTATATATATATCCGCTAATAAATATTTCATCTCTTCAAGTCAGCTTTAACAAAACATGAAATATCCTTCAATGGTCGGCTCAAATCACAAATTAATTTTAATGCACACCCACCAAAGTCAGCTACGACATAGTTAGGGACCAAAACAAAATAACCAACACAAGAAATAATTAATCAATTACTTCGTGTTCATATGTGACATGTGACATTCACTAGCTCGACCATAATGAGCAAATAAACAAAAAAAATCCTGACAAAGTATCCAACCGGATCTCCTAACTCATACATTGATCAATGCAACATCAAAAAAATTAACAAGATAGTAGAGATTCTTAAAAAAAATCTTAGAGATCCACAACTCAAAATGATGATTTGGTGAGGTGTACAGATCGATATGCTAACTAGATACCCTGTTCTTCATACTTTCTATTGGTAAAACTTTGATCTTTACTTATCTTACTGGTATGGATAAATCTTGGTTTGCAGACTGGAAGGATGACTTAGGTTGCCATCAACGACAACACTAGAAGCCACATGCCAACAATCTCCCACAAGCCATATGCCAACAAAAGGATCAAACATTTAAATGGACAAAGGAAGCCAAAAAATATTTGGAGAGAGTTAAGGATGATATTCTCTCTACTCCTATTCTGGTCAATCTAGAATTATCAAAGGACTTCATAATGTATGTATTCAGTAGCAAGTCAAGCATTGCTACTATCTTAACTCAGAAAGATGATGAGGGCAATGGAGGACATCCGATAGAATTTCACTCCCAGACCCTGAAGGAATATGACACAAACTACAACTTCATAGAGAGGAAAGCGTTTTCAATAGTTAAGGGACTCAAGAAGTTCTGACACTTAATATCTTGCAATAAGATGATTGTCTATGTTGCACATTCTAGCATGCGTGAATACATCATGGAAGGAGAGATTACTAAGAAAAGAGCCAATTGGATTACCAAGATCCTTGAATATGACATTGAGGTTAAGTCTACCAAGATCGTTTGGGGAAGAGGGTTGTGTGAATACCTTGTGCATGATGAAGAAATGGCCACCACAGAAGAGCAGCCATAGTTAGTCCTAATGAACAAGTTGGAGTCCAAAGCTTGTTTGCTAGTGGATAGAGTAAGATTTATGCATATAGGAAAATATCTGCCAGGCCTTCCTTCTTAGAAGAGGATATTCTACTAACTGTAAACCAACGGATATACACTCATTGAAGGGGTCATTTTCAAGAGAATTTTTCATGGTATTATATTGCGGTGTGTTACCACAGAGTAAGAAAAAAGGATCCTCAACACTTACCAAATTTTTTTTTCATGGTGGAATTTCTCCACAAAGACAACCACCATCAAAATCATGTGTGCAGGGTACTTTTGGCTAACACTATTCAATGATTGCTACTCCTTGGTGAAAACTTGCAAGGAATGTCAATTCTTTGCGAGAAGAAGAAAAAATTCTGCAATGCCTCTCAATCCAATAGTGGTTGATGAGCCATTCACGCAATGTGGTTTGGAATTCATTAGAATGATCAACCTAGCCTCCAGTACAAGACATAAATGGATCTTGATAGCCACTGACTACTTCACAAGATGGACTGAAGCCATGCCACTAAAGAATGTGACAGAGGCTAAGATAGTGGATTTCCTAGAAGAACTAGTGACAAGATTCAACCTACCCAAAACTATCATCTCTGACAATGCTAAAGATTTATTGGGCTCTAAGGTAAGTCAATTCATACTTATGCATGGCATATTCCTTAAAACATCATCAAACTACTACCTACAAAGGCATGACTTCGCTGAGTCGACAAACAAAAATTTTGTCTGACTCCTCAAAAGAATCGGATCAGAATACTAAAGAGAATGGAATAAAAAGCTCTGAACTATGCTCTAGGTGGACCACATCACTCCTAAGTAAGTCCTCATGACTTCACTGTATGATCTAGTATATGGAAAAGAGGTGTTATTGCCTAGCTCTATGGAGATTTTGGTGTTGCAATTGCTAAAATCTCTCAAGGTGGAAAAAAATGGCCCAATGGAGGTGCAGTTAGCCGAGTTGCTAGAAGTACAAGATAAAAGGGAAAAGTCCCTAACAACCATGACTAACTACCAGCAAGTGGTTAAAAGGTGGTTTGACAAGAAAGCGTTTGATCAAGGTCTAAAGTGCAGAGACTTAGTGCTAAAATTTAATGAAAGGGTTGTGAAGTCTGGTTAGCATAGGAAGTTTGACAACCTTTGGGAAGGCTCATTCAAAATAATTCAATGCAAAGAGAATAATTCATATGAGTTAGAAACTATGGAAAAAGAAGCGCTAGGAATTTTGGTCAATGGAATCCACCTAAAACTATTTAATTAAGCTTGGTACCCTACCGATGTAAATATGTCTATAATGTTTTTCCCTTCTTTCCCTTTTTATTTTGTTGGCCAGTATTTTTATTTATTCTATGGTTCGAGGCAAAAAGGAATAGGTAACCCATTGATTGCATATAGTAAGGAAATAAACTCATAGCTGAAAGGAGCAAAAAATTAAGCACCCACATGTAAAATTGATACATACATGCTGAAAAGGAAGAGATGACCCAGTTGCAGAAGCTAAAGCACACAACAAGATGATTATTATAAAGATATATTTTCATTATATATGTGCTTTGATATTTATATTGTCAAAATGGCTCGATGGCCAAGCTTCAAAAAGAATATGGTTCTATTATGCTTATTTCATATATATATTATGAAAATCCTTTTTTCAAGAATGCATACAAAAATGGACTAATTGCTACAAGTTTTTAAAGGGAAAAAAGAAAAATGCAGAAGTCTTTAGTCCATAGCATGGGTAGCAGCAATGAATGCATCAACAATAGTGTCCATGATATCTTCATCCATAGGGGCATCATCATCAGCAACAACATCATTAGCAGGGGCAACAACCAGAGGCAGAGGGAACACAAGGTTCCAAAAGTTCGTGCACCAGTTGATGTTGTAAAATGGCACCACATTGTAGATGTGAAATAGGAAATGGAAAGCTCTAGTGACCTTCTGGTGGTTCTCATCTTGTGACTAGAGGTGAAATCCACTAAGAAATGGCAGCCACGGAACAACCACGTCCTCTTCTTTGAACCTTTGTAGGTCACTCATGGTCAATATGCCTCTACCATATGTAGTATTTTCCACTACCTCTCTGAGGCCATTCAAGTACTTCTGAGGAAATATTTCTTTGACAAGATGAAGAATAAGAGGTGTGGGAATTCCTATATCCAGCATGGAGGTGACAAAGTGTGAGCACACATCAGTGTTAACTCAATACTTGTCCTCGTATTCGAGGCAATCCCTTTCCAGAACCCATTTCATGGCTATAATAGATAGTGAGTGCTTATTTTTTTCCATCTCTTAAAACGCTTAGTAGAAATCTCACCTAGGAAGGCATTTTGAGACTTGTGACACACTAGCCTAATTGGGGTATTCATGCTAGCAATCACTTTGCAACCATCCTGAAACTATATCTGTAAAGTGCCTAAGTCTAGCCTATGAAAACACTATTCACTGCAAATGCCAAATTGCTAAACCAATGACCTACTACCAAATTTTCTCTAATCACTAAGTGCATGATTTCATTACTACTTAGATTCCTATTTATAGAAAAAGTGAGCAAATGCATAGTAATTTTCTTACCATAAATGTGATGCTAATGAAGTACCAACTTGAAAGTTGTGCTTGAGCTTGCTCGTATTTCCCACCTAGTTGCATCTACTAAGTACAGTTTGCTACGTACAAAACTAATAAGGGATAATTAATTAGCCTAAGTTGGTGGCAGCAATCAGTAGTGTTATGCATGACCAAGGACTGAGGTGTCATTCTCTAGGTGTTTTGCTTATTCTAAGGTTGAGCTCATATCTTTCCAAATGTTGATCGCATCTTTGGCTTAATCATTCCTTGTGGGATATTAATTTCTAATGCATATGAATGCTTAAGCTACTAGCAGAGCATTGACTCAAGTTCCAAGAAAATTGTGTTGTACAATATAGTTGCTAATTGCAATTATGAATTATGGTCACATAAAAATGGCAAGTGATTCATCTTACACAAGCCAAGGTTTGGTGGTACATGCTGAATTAAATGCATAAAGGTAACTCCCATCTACCACCTTCTGGAAAAATAGCTAAGTATTGCATATAGAGTCTTTGAGCACTTAAAAGGTGTTTTCAAATACATTGCCTAGAGCAAGAGCCATTTCTAGTGTAGAGTTGGAACTGAGATAAAATTGTAGAAGATTTCAAGCTAGCAAAAGCTTCCCACAAAGAAAAATGGCATAAAGTTCAAGCCGAGAATTATAGGGAGGGGAAACAAAAAGCTTATTTAGAGCCATGTGAGGGGCACCAGTTGTAGATATTTAAAAAAAAAATCTTATGCCACACTAGGTATTCCTAAAAAGCCAAGGTGGGCAAACACAAAAGAGTTGGGCAGGCCGAAAAGCTACAGAGACCAAAGCTTAATTCAAGAAGACTACGATAATATTCATGATCCCTTTCTTGCAAAGAACCCTAAAGGATTGAGGGAAGTAGCTTGCGAAAGAATGAAGGTGTCCAGAAAGGAAATTTTGATGGAAGATAAAGTATGGTCCAGTGGGCTCCCTCAATATATGGTCCCATTTGTGCACTATTACCTAGAATGCATTGATGCAACCATTAAGCATTTCAACCCAAGCACTAACACCATTGAGGGCCAGACCCTGTCGGTTAACATCACTCTGGTGGCCATCCAAAATATGTTATGTATTTCTGATCATAAGAGCGAAGGGATACCATTAGAGGCATTCACTCCTGCACAAGGCAATCATATATGGAGCACTAGGAATAAGGTTGTGGAGTTTTATAATGAAGAAACCTAAAGTATTGAAGTAGAGCAAGGGAAACCACCAAGAATTTTGGTGCAACATGGCACTTTCCCAGGAGACCTGCAAAATTCCTTTTCAATGATGGTGTTAGTTTTTAGTCTAGACACTGAAAAGGAGGTGCATGCATTTCAATTGGACCCAAGATTCCAGTTTTGCAAGAAACAATCTTATTTTTGGTATGATTTTGTAGAGTGCCTTACAAAGAAAATGATAGAGAAAATCAAAAATTACCAAGTTGAACAGAAGTTTAGATTTCTTTCCTATCTCACCTATATGTTTTTGCATCATAACCCAAATTTCTTTGATAAGTGCATGAAATTGTCTATTTTTGACAAAAAGAACAAAAGAAAGCAATTTCTATCTGGACTACTCTCCTCCCTTTCACTTTTGATTATTATGCATTTTTAGATTATTTCTTGACTCTGATTTTGCAAGATTTTCAAGGAGAGGATAATATTAATCAACTCACTCTGACACAAATAGAGTATATGCAAAACTTCACTCCCATATGTGATTGGTTCTTTGAAGCGTATTTTAAATTCATCTAAATGCAAGGCTTTATCAATGAACCATTTTGCCTTTGGACATGTGTGACTAATCAAGTGTTGTCCCTTGAATTGTTCTAGTAGGCATGCATTATTGATATTACCTTATACAGTGGGAAAAAGGTGAAGAGGAAGCAATTCTTCACCTATCTGCAAAGTTTCAAAATAGTGGCCATGAAAAAGAAGCAAACACACCCACTACTGTAGGATAAGCTGGCTGATTTAGGGTTGGTAATGATCTATAACAAGTGGCATTACAACCATTTCAATGATTTTCCATATGAGCATCTCAAGACAACTCACATCCCTCAGCCTTATTGGGAGAGGAGGCACAACATGCTAGAGGATGAAGATGAATTATTGGTTGACCCGATTAATATTTCCATAGAAGACAATAGGTCGCAATGGCATAGGTTCTATTTCATCGAGGCAAACTATGATGAGAACACCAAAATGGGAAAATCCATGTTTAATACGATGAGAAATGAAGAAGAATGGACTATTGAAAGGATTGGAGCCTTCTGGATATATCTCCAGGAGACAAAGCAACTTGATGCACCTTATGAGAGTGTGTCAGATGATGAAGAGTTTGACAGGCTGTGGGATGAGGAGCATCTTGCTTCCAACTCAAGTGCTAGCAGAGGAAATGAACCAAATGAAGAAGAAGAGAAAGAAAAGGAGGAAGTCGATACAACGACATCCTCTGCTTAGCAAAAGAGGAAGTCCATAGGGAAGTCTTCCTAAGTTGCTTCAAATGTGTGACTAAATATATCAAGGGCTTCACAGACACTTACCTGGGCCTTGAAAGCAATGAGGGGGTCCCTACCGAAACAACTAGAAATTGTGGAAATCAAAGAATCCCCTCCCCCTAAAAGGAAACACACTAATGCTATTATGGGATAAGGGTCACAAGGAACCACCACAAGCCAAGTGCTCACAATGAGCCAAGAGTTTGAAGTGAGTGAGCAACCAACAACAAGTGAAACACCGCCAATGTCTAGTTAGTAGGTAATGTTTTCTCATCCTTTTCTCACTTCTCAATCTTTAGTGTTCTTTACCATTCCTATAGCATCCATTACAACAAGTGTCAGCCCTACCTTCTCTACCCCTAACACAATGTTTGTTTGAGGCTTCTCTCAATTCGCCCAGACAAGGCCATCTATCTTAACGCATCTGTGAACCTTAACCCCAACCGTCACAGATCAATCTCTCCTTGCCTCTCTTTTGAAGGCTCAGGCACCATGGGTACCCCTATTTCTACTGCTACCTCAGGTCCGACCCAATTTTTCTAGCAAATAGACTTGATTATGACTACCCCATCACCACAAAAACTAATGAGCCCTTCCACCAGTTCACAAATTGAACTATGGTAGGTTCCCTTTTTCTCCCTCAAAACTATCAATTTCCCACCAAAGAAAACATAGGGGCCTGCCACACTTGTATTCCATTTTTCCCTACCTCCTGGTGCACCTATTGCAAGTGAGATAGTTCAATCACCAAGCCAATTCATAGTGTAGGGTGATGCTATGAAGGAAGTGCAAGCCCTCAAGATCCAAAAGAAAAAAGTGAAGGAGGATAAAAGGAAGGTGGAGTCTAAGGTGCATACAATTTACAATGAAGTTCAACAAGTGTTGAATTTCGCCACCATGTACCCGAACATTGTCAAACCACAGGGGGAGATGTTGCTGGGTGATTATGACATGTATGCCATGGGGCTTGATTTGGTTGCAACCCGGTCATAGGATAAGGTAGAACTCATGGAGGAGACACAGTGGGTGGTAATGAATTATTTTCTTCACCGTAGCCATCAATTGAAGAAAAAAGAGGAGCAACTAAAGCTTGTGAAGGAAAGGGTCATTTTTCTAGAAATGAAGGAGAAATTACTAGAAGCAAAAGTTGCACGCTTGTTTGAGAAAGTGTGAGTAAAGGAGTTGGAGCAAAGAAAAAACTAAGAGGAACTCAATAAGTCCCAATCCATTAACCCCACATTGATCAACAAGCTATAGGTGAGGAACCAGAAATATTAGAGCCAATTGACCCTAGCGAAGCAAAATATGCAACAAAACAATAAAGAGTTAGCAACTTAATGTGCTCTATATGAGCATGAATTAGAAAAGAATCATATGGAATTTGAGGGCCAAAAGGCCCAGTTAGAAAAGGATCTCCAAGAGACAAAGTCCTCTCTTGACACATAATTGGTGAACTGTGCTCGAGCTAAGGATAACTGATATAAAGAGCTGAGTAGCTTTGAGGAGCAACTACCATCCACAAAAAAGAGAACTGTAGAATTAACAAAGGATGTCAATTCAAAGGATATGGATATTTCCATTCTAAGGAGCTCTCTCCAAGCCTTTGCTATGCAGCCGAACCTCATCCCATTAGCTTGACAACTATATATTTCTTATTGGGAAAAGGTTAAAGCCTTTTTCCTAACACTTCAGCCAACAATCCAGTTCATCTCGAACAATTTCCATGGTTCATCATAGAGAATTTTCTTGAAGAAAATATTTTTCTTAGCAAGCTATATATGGTCTCTAATGAAGACTTGGCCAAGGCAAGGATTGAAGATCGGGATATTGTTGCCTAGATGACAAACAAGTTCATCCATTACCACTCAGCCTTCCCACGAACTAAAGCCACTGCAACTACTTTCAACCAAACAATGGATGACATGTGGGAAAATTTCTCCCAACTGAGCGAGATGGGTCTCCCATCCCCATTTCTTGAAGAAGGGTTGATCACCACAACCGAGTAGATTGTAGAAATTGAAGAAAAGGAGCAAGACCCAACTTCTTTCTAGAGTTTTAGCCATCCTCCTACTGCAACAAACATTGAAGGTGTTATTCATCCTCTTGTGTAGCTACTTTTCCATTGCAAGGTGAGGGACAGTTTACCTAAGGTACTCCCGTATAAAGAAATACTTGACCTAGGTAGATCATAGAAAAAAATGTGCAATATAGCGAGACCATCCGAAGATGATCAGTCGTCCCTGCTGGAAGCCCTTTCCAAGCTCTAATACCATCACCAATGGATGGAACTCTGGTCTGTGAACCAGAGAAAAATTTGGGTTCCATGTTCCTCAAAGCGAAACACCCCTAATAGTTCCCAGAAGTTGTGAATATGAAATTCACCATGCTCCCTTCGGGTTGTGTTTTTGGCTAAGTACTGGCCCATGCCTTCAAATGAATATCATTGGCCCCTTTTTGAAAATAAACATGGCCTCTGCCACTTGTTTGCTCATCTCTCTTGGAAACAATTTTCTCCTTTCTCTTCTATCATCCCCTGCTACGCTCCCACATGTCTTCATCATGAGTTATTTTGATTGATTCCTTGCACTTCCTCATCACTCCTTACCCATGTTCCACGTAGCTTCCATTCACATAAGGATTTGGAAGACTCCATAGGCAGTGTCTATAGTGAAATTTTTTGCTATGTGTCATCTCAATACAAGCTTTCAATGAAGGAGGAAAAAATTGACTGTAGGTAGCAAAATGTTACCACGTGTCTCTTTAGCGCATGCTTCTTCAATGCAAGAGATGAAGTGAACTATGGGTTGTGATATGTTGCCATGTGTTCTAACTACCTATACGAGGGGGAAACATTTGTTTGCACAAGATTTTTCTAGGACCACACCCATCATTCGTAGGGGATGCACTTGAATGAGGAGCAACCAAATGCTATGGCCTGAACCTTTTTTGTTACAATGACCAAGGGTAATCAATGCCACTATATCATTGCTTAGGATTCTAAATATTTTCAATTGTTTCTTGCCAGTGGTGGGAGGATTGATATATATACTACTCTCTATTTTTGAAGGGGGGTTCTAAGTTCCAAGATTACATGCTACATGTTTTCTAAGTTCCACTAGTTTTAAGAATTATAGGATTTTTGGAGGGACACTAGGATTTTTTATTGTTTAGATTATTGCAAGAATTCATAGACTATTCCATTGTTCATCCTCTCTATTTTCTTATGCTATTGATAAACTTTATACTATGCCATTATTGTTTGAATGGTTTAGGGTTTAGGGTTTCCAATTTTTGGCATCAACAATTGTATAGGGCCTCGCCTCAGTCAAACCCCCATTTAGATGTTTCCATTTCCATGGACAACCAAGAAAGCGAGTATGATAAAGAAAGTAATGTAATAAAGAACACTAAAACACTACAAAACAATAAATGTGCTTACTCAACCAAGTAATAGAGGAGAGAAGTGGGAAGCTTAGTACCTCCACCAAAAGCACTCAAGGCTAATGGAGAAGATGATGAGAGTACTCAAGCCTCTTCTATAATGGTGTTATCCCACAATTTCTCTACTGAAGTGATGGAGTGAAGTAGTTGTTGCTATGGAGTGCAAAAGTGCTGCTAGAAGTGCTGGAATGCTTGGAGAGTGATGGATTGAAATCTTAGAGAATGCAAAAGAAGTTTTGAAAAAGTTCCAAAGATCCAAAATGGAAGTAAAAGGGAATTTGAAGGAGAGATGAAGAAAATGACCATATTCAGGTCAAATGGCTAAAGGGGGCATTACAAGTTGATTTCCAATGGGAAGTGTAATGCCTCTGCAGGTTCAACCGTAGGAATCTACTAGGGATGTAAGTGTTCCGTACGGACATCTATGCATCATGCGGGTGTCCTCGATAGAAATTCCTCTATTGATGCTCAAAATAGGTGCTAAGTAGAATGAAGGAAGTGGGATTAGGTGTAATTAATCCTTTGAACTTGATTTTCTAAAGTGGAGAAGGGAAAGAGGGGAATTTACATAAGGGGTGCAAATTCACTCTTATACATTTTTCCCCCACTTTAGTGAGCACAAATATTGATGAGTGCTTTGGTAAAGTAGATTGAAGAATGAATAAGGTTAGAAATGTATACCTGAACCGTTGAGGAAGTAGACCATGATTTAACAAACCTATAGGTGTAAGGAAAAAAAAGGACTTCATAGCTTCTCAGAACTATGAAGTTGAAGAAAGAAAGCATCTTACACGCCCACGGACCTGCAAGGAGGAAACCCCCAAGATCTCTCACATGAAGGAGGCCCCGTGAAGTAAGCTCCTTACAAGCCTGTAGACTTGCAAGGAAGGCATCCCCCAAGAACTCTCACATGGAGGATATCCGGGAAGTGTCCCCCAAGATCTCTCACATGAGGGAAGCTAGGAGCACACCCTACATAACTATAGACCTGTAGGGAAGGTGTCCTTAAAAATGTCTTGCATGAAGGAAAGTGCCCTATAGACCTATAGACCTATAGGTAAGGTAACCCCCAATATATTTCACATGGAGGTAACCCAAGAAAGCATCCTATAGACTTGCAAACCTTCAAGGGAGCCACCCCCAAGATCTCTCACATGGAGGAAGCTCAAAGGAAGTGCCCTATAGGTTCTTAGACCTGTAGGGAGGTATCCCCCAAGATCTCTTGCATGGAGGAAGCCTAGGAAAGCAGACTCTGTAGAGTTAGGAAGTGGCCATGTAGGAAAGTAAGCAGATAGTCACGAAGACCATAGAGAATCTAGAAGAATTTCAAAGGGGGTCCCTTGAGAACTGATCATGAAGAAGGGGTCCACTCAAGGGATGCATAGTTCAAAAGTAGATATTTCCTTACTCAAATATAAAGAAGTAACACCAAGAGTTTTAAAGAAAACAAAAAATAAGCAACATGATAAGAATGATAGAAGTTTGTTCAAAAGGATAAATAGTTATACAAATAAAAGCAGAAGCCTCTCTAGAAGGAATAAAACAAAGGAGAAACATTAGAGAAAAAGAAAATGGTTAAGGCAGAGGGTTCTTCTTTCAACTTCTCTCAGGCTTTATCTCAGGTAAAAAAATTTGTCCCACTACTTGAGATGATGAGAATTAAGGAGTATAGAGATAGTGTGATACAATTGATATCAAATAGAAACAAGAAAAGTGAAAATTTTGAAAATCAAATGACCACTAAAACAGTTAATAAACAAGAAAAGGTAACTTTCCTAGAAGTGTTTCTAAATGATGTATTGGTAAATTCCCCACAAGTTGAACATTTTTTCACCAAGCTGCTTATAAACAACAAACTATTGAGGAATTGCATGATAGACTCTAGTGCTGCTATCAATATTATGCTAGTTGGAGTTATGAAAAAACTTCGCATGTGGGTGGATACCAATGAAGGAAAGTGCTATGCAATGGATAGCAGGCATGTTGCAGTAGTGGGTGTTATGAAAGATGTTGAAGTCAAACTAGTTGCTTATCCTCAGGTGGCTTACAAAATAGATATAACTGTAATTGATACCTCTCCTATGTTTGGGATGCTTCTATCAAGACACTGGACATCAGTGGTTGGGGAAAATTTCCAATTTGATTTATCTTATGCCACAATTCCAGTGAATGGCTAGGAAGTTAAGCTGTATAGGGAGCCAAGGATGAACCAAATTGTAGATTGTGTATCTCAAGATCATGTCAATTTATTTTGTGATGTGGATCTTGGGAATTTTAAGATAGAACCAGCCTAGCCATAATTAGTCAATGGTGATCCAATTGATAAGCATGTTACAAAAAACTGTGAAGGTGTGCAGAAAATGTACTTTGATGGAGCATGTAGCCAAGAAGGTAATGGAGCAGGAATAGTATTTTTTTCACCTCAAGGAGTTACATTTAAATATTCACTTTTGCTGGCATTTGAATGTGAAAACAACATAGAAGAATATGAAGCTTTATTATAGGTTTGAATATGGTTGTAAAACATAAAATCAAGTTTCTAGCTATTTTAGGAGATTTTGAGCTAGTTGTTTCTCAAGTTAAATCAAAATATGCATCAAAACACAAGAGTTTGAAGCAATACAGGAATGTTGTATGGGACACAATCGAGTTGCTTGATGCTTTCTCCATTGAGTGGATAGATTAGTCAAAAAACATAATGGCAGACTTTTTAGCCAATGTAGCACTAAGAAGAGATGACATTACACTGGCTAGAGTGTCACAAATTGAGTTCAAAACAAGACCTGTTGTGCTTGACAATATATACAATTGGTAGGTTTTTAATGATGATGCTAACCTCGTAAAATTCCTTCATTGTATAGATCAATATGAAGCTCAAGAAATTGATTTCAATGCTTTTGTAGAAGAAACAGATGGAAAGTAGACAATATTCGGGAAGGAAGTCTTACAGCTTAGAACTAATAAGCTTCCCAAAGGACTAGTAGCATTGGAGAGGGTATATGATGGAAGTGATCGGTCCCTCATGAAGTAGACACTAGTCAAGAGGGAGGATATTGAAGAGGTCAATTTAGGGACTAAGCTAGCACCAAGAAAGGTGTACATTGGGAGGAAAATAAGCCCGACAATTCAAAGAATGTTGATTACATTATTGAGAAAATATAAACATGTGTTTGCATGTTCTTATAAAGATCTTAAAGCATACAGGGAAGATTTGTTTCAACATGAAATCTTGTTGAAACCAGATGTAAAGCCATTTAGGTAGAGGAAAAGACCTATTAACCCAACACTGGAACCAAAAATGTAGTAAGAATTGGAAAAGCTTAGAGATGGGGGTATCATCAAACCAATCAGGAATTCAACATGGGTTTTGAACCTGGTTCCTATGAGGAAGAAGAATGGGGATATAAGATTATGTGTGGACTTTAGAAATTTGAATGTGGAATCCCTCAAGGATAATTACCCTCTACCTAATATGGAAGTTGTACTACATAAGGTAATAAGGTGTGAGTTGTTATCTATGATGGATGGGTTTTCAGGTTATAACTAGGTCAAAGTTAAAGAATCTAAATAGTATAAGACACCTTTTACAACCCCATGGGGAACATACATTTATGTGAGAATGCCATTCATCTCACAAATGTAAGAGAAACCTTCTAAAGAGCCATGGACACAACATTTGTAGACTTGATTAATGCTATAATGGTGGTATATCAAGATGACATTACTGCTTATTCAAAAAGGGCTGAAGATCATGTAGAACATCTAGAAAAAATATTTATTAAAGTTTTAGAATATGGTATTAGTATGAACCCTAAAAAATGTCAATTTGCAGTCACAAAGGGAAAACTCTTAGGACATATTGTTGCAAAGGAAGGAATTAGAATAGATCCTGAGAGGGTTGAGGCCATAGATAAAGTCCCTATTCCTAAAACTATCAAATCCATCCAGTCATTTTTTGGACAGATCAAATTTGTTAGGAGGTTTGTGTCTAATTTTGCTAAAATTATTAAGCTCATATCAAAGATTTTGAAGAAGGGACAAAAAGTAGATTGGACTAAAGAAGCACTAGAAGCTTTTATATCCATCAAAAATGCCATCAAAGAAGCCCCTGTTTTTAAATCTCTATATTTTTTAAAACCATTTCAAATATTTTCATTTGCTTCTTTGCACACTATAGTTGTTGTTATGCTTTAGAAGAATGAAGAAGGTCATGAACAACCTGTGTCTTTTTTAGCAAGTCATTGCAGGGGTCAGAATTGAAATACAATATAATGGAAAAACAAGCGTTTGCATTGGTGAAAGCTAAAAAATCTTTTAGGCCATATCTTGTTGGAGCTAAGGTGATTTCTTATGTCCCTGATACAATTGTTAAAGCTATCTTGACACAATCAAAAGTATCAGGAAAGAGATGTAGGTGGATTAATAAAATTCAAGAATTTGGTATGGAAATACAAATCACTAAATTGGTGAGAGGTTAGGGCTTGGGTAGGCTAATGGAAGAAACAAATATTGAAGCAAATCAAATTTACAATGTAGAAGATGAAGGAAATGCAATTGTGAGTATTGAGAATACTCATTGGTATACAGGTATCATTAATTACCTTGGACACATAAAGTGCCCAGAAGGATTAAGTGATAATCAAAGAAGAACTCTAAAGCTACAAGTGTCAAAATATGTGTTCATGGAAGGTGATTTGTTTTGGAAAAACAGGGATGGTATGTTGTTGTTATGTCTAGATAAGTTGCAAGCCAAGCACATTTTAAGAGAGATGCATGAAGGGGTATGTGGAGGCCATTATTCTGCAAAGACAACTACACATAAGATTCTTAGGGTAGGTTATTTTTGGCCAAGAGTCTTTAATGATTCTTTTTCATGCATAAGAAGATGTGAAGCATGCCAAAATTTTTCAAGGAAAATAAAGTATCAAAGAGCTTTACCAGTTAGACCTTTGTAGGTTGAAGCCCCTTTTCATCAAAGGGGAATTGATTTTATTGGGGAGATACAAGAGAAATCAAGTGGAGGACATAAATGGATATTGGTGGCTACTGATTACTTTACCAAATGGGTAGAGGTAGTTCCAACCAAGCAAGCGACTAGTAAAGTTGTGATCAATTTTTTAATGGATAACATTATTACTAGATTCAGTACACCCTTAAGATTGATTATAGATAATGGGATGTGTTTTAGATTTGATGAATTCAAAGATTTTTGCAGTACACATGGTATCACTATTTCTTATGCAGCTCCCTATCATCCACAAGCTATTGTCAAGAAGAGTCTAGCAAGAAAAGTCTTCTAAAAATCATAAGGAGAATGCTAGGTGGGAATAAAAAGGCTTGGGATTCAAAGTTGAAAATGGCTGTGTGGTCTGATAGGATAACTATGAAAAAGGTGAGTGGGAAGTCCCCATTTGAATTGGTATATGGAACACAAGCAAGGATTCCTATAAAAAAATTGTTACTAGTTTACAAATTTATCCTTCAGGAAGATATAGACATTCCAGAACCAATGGAGGAAATAATGGAGTAGTTGGCAGAGGTTGATGAGATAAGAAGAGTAGCTCAAAACTAGAATGTGAAGTTGCAAGCACAAATCAAGTATTTGTTTGATAAAAGGGAAAAAGATAGAAAATTTGAAGAAAATAATCTGGTGCTAATGTGGAATGCAAGGTGTCAGGAGAAGTGAAAGCATAGAAAGTTTGAAGCTTTGTGGCTGGGAGCCTTTGTTTTTGTTGGCAAAGGAGGTGAAGACTCATATTATTTACAAAAATGACTAGTGAAGAACAAGAGTTGCCTGCACATGGGAAATTCTTGAAGCACTTTTTCTCTTGAACAAAGCTAAGGATTAAGGGTTTCCAATGCATGGACAACTCTTGACAATCCTCTCAAAATTTATTTTCCATGCACAATAGTTTAGGAAATAAAAAGGAATAGGAATTGCTAGTACATGGACAATCCTGACATTCCTTATTTCTAAATAAATCTTTCCATGTACAGTAGTATAGGGTTTTAGTTCATATCCACTTCCATTCATTTCATTTTGCTCACTAGTTCATCACTCTGAAATTTTGGTCTGCTCATCCAAAGATCTGGATCCTTACAATGATCTCACAATCATTCATCCCCAGACAGAGCCATTGTTAGAACTATAAAATTTTGAAAGTTTTACAGTTGTTTATACTCATTAGTTTCCTAAGAAGCCCATACCATAAGCACATGAATCTCCTCTTCATAACATATTTTCCCATATTTTATCATTTGGTCCTATAAGATTCACCTGTCCCTGAGCATTTGAATGTATAAATCATATCAATGTAACATGATGCAGGTCTCATCGATCCATAAAGCATTTTATACTAATGAATGTCTTTTTGTAGTCTATCGGCAAGAGATCATGAATGTCATACTGATAAGTTTTCATCTGAGGATTGATATTGGCAAGAGGCAATGCACAGTCTCAGTGATAGCAGGGTCCTATCAGCAAGACAGTAGTCATCGGTGTAATTCATAACGAGCTTATTTGTGTCTTACTGATCGACGTGTAAAAAGATGTGTTGGTGAGACTTGAGTCATCGGAGTGACATCCTACAATATTCATTCAGTTTTTCCAAAAAAGAAAAAATGGATCCGATCGGTAGTATAATGTCATTAGGGTGAGCTTGAGGAAGTTTTGTTGACCCACCATATTGCTATAGTAGAATTACATTGGTAGGAGGACTTAGCAAAATTCATAATCTCGCTGATAACTAAATTCATCGGCCAGACTTGAGCCATCGGTGTAATGACCCAAAGCACTTTTTTGGTCTTGCTGATAAGGCCAAGGAATTTTTCTATCATTATCATCGGGATGAAGTCAAGGAGTCCTGCTGACCCCCTATGTCACACCAATGGGATTGCATTGGTAGAAGATTTGGTGACACATTTTGTTTATTAGTGAGACCGGCTTCATTGGAGAGAGCTAAGAAGGTCATACCAAATGTACCTCCATCGGCAGGAAAGTTGTTAAGTCTCGGCCATCAGAAAATGAACCAAAGGATATATCTCGGCAAGACACAAAGTAAGTTGTTTAAAGTCTACCTGAATCACAAAGTCACAGTGATAGGATTCATCGGCAAGAGTCATAGTGATACACTGGAGACTAAAAGGATAACTATCAGGGAGACTTGAAATATAAGTAAGACTATATAACAACATAGCAATATGTGATATGTGGTAGTTGGAGAGACTTGAAACATTGGTAAGACTACATGACGTCTCAGTGGGTGTTTAGTGAACATTGGTAAGGGCCCAAAAAAATAAAAGATCACCTAGATTTGAATACGAATGGATGCAACCTTTCATGTGGCTGATGTATAAATACCAAATTTTGTAGTGAATGAGGGAGAGTGTTAGCTCTTAAAAATGCAGGTTTGAACCACGAAAGGTTGCCAAGCTTTCACGACATTTTAGGGTAACAGAACAAGGCCTGAAACAATCAAACCTTCTACTCTTCTGGTGTTACAAGACCAAGGCAGGTGTACCTCTCTTGAACAATGTAGACTTAACTTGTGATTATCTTTCTAAAATACTTTGTCCACAATGGTAGATAACAGTGAACAAATGAAACAAAACTTGATAGCTACCTTCTGATCTAAATCCTAGAATGCCTAATTAATAGATATAAAGAAACTGAAATGGATTCAAATAGTGAAATGTAGAGACTAGTGCCTTGTTGGGTAAGCAGAGTCAAATGAGATCAAGATGAACAACACTCTTTGGATGAGATACAAATTATCTGGCATATGATTTATTCATAACTTGTATGAACATGCAGTATAGTGATTACTAAGTTCTACTTTAATAATCTAGAACCAATTGATGAATCACATGAATATAGAAAATGTGTACTGACAAATTAAACATAAACTTGTTATGTCAACTTAAACAACCAGAGAAATCAATAATGGAGACAACTTAGCAGTATTTTTCATTTAATTCAACAGATAACTGATACCAGAAAAATGTAGCAACATCAACTGAATCTCATAAATACCTCCATTGTGAAAATCAAGCAACAATAGCCTCTGGTTTGATAATTTTATTCTAATGTATCTACTTGCAGTGTATCAAAAATAATAATCTCTGGTCATATCAATTAACAACTACATCATGCTTATATATACATCAGCATGAGAAAAATATCAAAATAAAATATTATGTCAGCCCCCCAGAAGATTTGGGCTCAAAATATGTCAGCTAACAATGGTCTTCAAGTGTATTCATGTCAGCCTCAACATGTTTAAAATTTTGTTGTTCACCAGTGACAGTCGGCAAGACAATCATGAAGGTATGCCGAAGGCAAAATAATGTCAATCATTGCTGCCCAAGTTCCCTACCAGTATTCACTGTGACCATCCACATGTTATGTCAAAGTGCATTCCTCATGCACTTTCCATTCGCTAAGACATAGGATATATCTCACTGAAAGCTCCTTTTGTTTTAGTCACTACCGCTGTAACTCACCGCTTTCGGGGAGACATCTCAAAGATTAGACTAAGCTTCACCAAAAAAATAATTTACTTTCAAGTTGCTGTGATATTCCAATTGTTACATCAAAGTCTAGGAGTAGCCCCATGCTTTTCTTACATTTCAGTATAGCCAACCACAGTTGGTGAGATACTACATTGAAAGCCATTTGTCATACCGAAAGCATACCTTTTACCCTTTTGTTATGTCACTGTAACCTTTTACTTCTCTTGTTGAAGAGTGCCTATCATGTGTATTGCTATAGCCTTTACCCCTCGGTAAGACGTTATAGAGGTATCACTGAGTTACACTGAAAGCTTCCCATATAGCCACATGTCGGTGTAACATAAAAATTCTTTCACTGACAAAGATCTTTATGTCGCCATAACCTCGAACTCTCAGCAAGACATTATGTAGAGAATTCCTTGCTTTGCCAATATGTGTATCATCCCTAATCACCAAAACAAAACAAGGGTCTCACCAACAACCACCTGTAAGTAAGATCAAGTTGCTATAACAAAAGATAAGTCTTGCCGATAGGAAATATAGACTTATGCAAGCAGAAAACATTCAATGGGTCGAGGAGACAATAGGAAACCTATGCCGATATGAACTAGAATGCAAAAATGCATGGCACAATGGATTCAAAGGGGAAATATGGAAAAATATGAGTGGAATATGCACATGGCAGGGCTAGATCAAGAAGTTTATGAGTAAAGTCAACATGAAAAAACATTAGATTTTTACAGTTCTAACAGTGGCTCTGTCTGGGGATGAATGATAGTCAGATCATTGCAAGGATCCAAAATATTTGGGAGAATAGACCAGATAGAGAAAGAACCAATGAGCAGAAATTGAATGAAATGGTGATGGAAATGAACACAAGATGGAAGTGAAAATGGATGCAAAATGAATGCAAAATGGAGGTGAATGAAAAATGGAAGTGAAATGGAAATGAATGCAAACCTAAACTAATGTGCATGGAAAATAATTTTAAAGAGAACCATCAAGAGTTGTCCATGCACTAGCAACCCTTAATCCTCTGTGATGCTCAAGAGAAGAAAAGCTTCAAGAATTGCCCATGAACAGGCAATTCCTAATCTTCACCAACCATGTTTTGTAGATAGTATGAATCTTCACCTCCTTTTCTGACAACAACAAATGGTCCCAACTAGAGAGCTTCAAATTTACCATGCTTTCCCTTCTCCTAACACCTTGCATTCCACATTAACACCAAGTCATTCTCTTCAAAATTTCTATTATTTTCCTTCTTATCAAATAGATATTTCATCTATGCCTGTGACTTCATGTTTTGACTTTGGGCCTCTCTTCTTACTTCATCAAGTTTAGAAAGTTGTTCCATTATGTCTTCCATAGGCTCAGGAACTTCCAAATCTTCTTGTAAAACAAAATTATAGACTGGTAACAAGTTCTGCAGAGGCATCCTGGCCTGTGCTCCATATACTAATTCAAATGGTGATTTTCCAATTGCCTTCTTCACAGTGATCCTTTCACAAAAAAATTTGAATTCATTTGATCTGAAGCACATCCCATTGTCTATGATTATCTTTAATGGAGCACCAAATCTGGTGATAATATTGTCCATCAAGAAATTAGTTACTACCTTACTTGTAGTTTGCTTGGTTGGAACTGCCTCCACCCACTTTGTAAAATAATCAATGGAAACTAGTATCCATCTATGTCCTCCACTTGACTTCTCTTGTATCTCTCCAATGAAATCAATTCCCCATTGATGAAAAGGGGCATCCACTTGTAGAGGTCGAAGTGGAAAAGCACCTTGATACTTTAATTTTCTAGAAAACTTTTGGCAAGCCTCACATTTTCTCACATGTGTAAAAGAATCACAAAAAACCCTTGGCCAATAATACCCAGCCCTGAGAATCTTGTGTGCAGTTGTCTTTGCTAAGTAGTGACCTCCACAAACTCCTTCATGCATTTCACTTAGAACATGCTTGGCCTGTGATTCATCCAGACATAATAATAATACGCCATCTCTATTTTTCCAAAACAAATCTCCATCAATGAAAACATACTTTGATGCTTGTAACTTCAAAGTTCTCTTTTGGTTGTCACTTAGCCCATCTGGACACTTCATGTATTTAAGATAATGCATAACATCAGTATACCATGGAGTGTGTTCAATGCTTGCAATTGTAGCCCCTTCTTCAACATTGCAAATCTGATTTGCCTCAATATTGGTTTCCGCCATCAGTCTTGCCAAACCTTGGCCTCTAACCAGCTTAGTAATTTGTATTTCCATGTCAAACTCTTGAATCTTGTTGATCCATCTGTACCTTTTCCCTGTGACTTTAGATTGTGTTAAAATATCTTTGACAGCAGCATGAGGGACATAAGCAATTACTCTTGCTCCAACAAGATATGGTTTGAATGCTCTTACAACTTTTACCAATTCAAATGCTTTCTTTTCCATAATGTCATACTTCAATTCAGACCCTTGTAATGATTTACTAAAGAAAGACACAGGTTGTTCATAACCATCATTTTTTTGTAACATAACAGCAACAATAGTATGCATTGAGGTAAAAGAAAAAATCTGAAAAGGCTTTGCAAAATCTGGAGACTTAAGCACATGAGCCTCTTTGATAGCCTTCTTGATAGACAAAAAAACATCCAAAGCTTCAGCAATCCAGTCCATTTTTTGTCCTTTCTTCAAAATTTTAGATATGGGCTTAACGATCTCAGCAAAATTAGAAACAAATCTTCTGACAAAATTAATTTGACCAAAGAACGATTTTATTGCCTTGACAGTTTTAGGAATAGGGATTTTATCAATAGCTTCAACTCTCTCAGGATCTATTTTAATTCCTTCTTTTGAAACAATATGACCCAAGAGTTTACCTTCTGTGACTACAAAATGACACTTCTTTGGATTTAAACTAATACCATATTCAAGAGCTTTAATAAATACCTTTTCAAGATGTTGCACATGATCTTCAACCTTCTTCGAATAAGTAGTCAAGTCATCTAGATACACCACCATGATAATATTAATCAAATCAGCAAATGCTACATCCATAGCCCTTTGAAAAGTTGCTCCAGCATTGGTGAGACCAAATGGCATTCTTATGTATACATATGTTCCTCAAGGGCTTGTAAATGTTGTCTTGTATTGTTTAGATTCATTGACTTTGACCTGATTGTATCTAGAAAATCCATCCATCATAGACAATAACTCACACCCTATCACTTTATGCAGTATGGCTTCCATATTTGGTAGAGGATAATTATACTTAAGAGATGCCATGTTTAGATTTCTAAAGTCAACACACAATCTAATGTCACCATTCTTCTTTCTTACATGAACTAGATTTGAGACCTAAGTTGAATGTCTAATTGGTTTAATGATTCCTCCATCCCTGAGCTTAGTTAATTCCTGCTGCATCTTAGGCTCCAATGTTGGATTAATAGGTCTTTGCTTCTGTTTAAAAGGCTTGGAATCTGGCTTCAGTGGTATTTCATGCTGAAATAAATCTTCCCTGTATGCTTTCAGATCTTCATATGACCAAGAAAAAACATGTTTGTACTTTCTCAGCAATTCTATCAGCATTCTTCTAATTGCAAGGCTGATCTTCTTTCCAATGTATACCTTTATTGGTGCTATATCAGTCCCCAAGTTAATCTCTTCAACATCTTCCTTTCTAACTCGTGTTTTCTTCATTAGAAATCTATCATTTCCATCATATACCCTTTCCAATGCCACCAAACCCTTGGGCAATTTATTTGTTTTGAGCTATAAGATTTCCTTGCAAAGCATAGTTTGTTTGACATTTAATTCCTCAAAAAAAGCATTGAAATCAATCTCTTGAGCTTCATACTGATCCACGCAATGAAGAAATTTCAAAAGATCATCATCATCATTGAAAACTTGCCAGCTATAAATGTTATTAGGAATAGCAGGCCTCGTCTTGAACTCAATCTGTGATACACCAGCTAGTGTGATATCATCTCTTTTCAGTGCTACATTTGCTAAAAAATCAGCCATTATGTTTTTTGACCTGTCAATCCACTCAATCAAAAAACCATCAAATAATTCAATTGTGTCCCATACAACATTCCTATATTGTTTTAATCTTTTGTGCTTTACTGCATATTTTGATTTAATCTATGAAACAACCAACTCAAAATTTTCCAAAATAGCTAGCAACTTAATCTTGTGTTTCATAGCTATATTCAAGCCCGTCAATAAAGCTTCGTACTTTTCCACATTGTTTGTACATTCAAATGCTAACAGGAAAGAGTATTTAAAAGTAATACCTCCAAGTGAAACAAATACAATCACAGCTCCATTACCTTCTTGGATGCAAGCTCCATCAAAATACATCTTCCAGACACCAATGCAGTCAAGTGTAGCATGTTTCTCAATTGGGTCACTATTCATTAATTCTGGCTGAGCTAGTTCAATCTTAAAACCCCCCAGGTCAACATCACAGAAACAATTGATCTAATCTTGTGGCACACTTTCAACAAGTTGGTTCATTCTTGGCTCTCTGTATAACTTGACCTCCTGACCATTCACTGGTATAGTAGCATAAGATAAATCAAATTTCACATTCCCACCTATAGCTGCAGTCCACTGTCTTGACAAAAGCATCCTGAATTGAGGAGGAGTATCAATAACTGTTATGTCTATATTATATGTTGTTTGCAAATATGTAGCCAATTTGACCTCAACATCTTTTATAATACCAACTACAGAAGTAGGTCGATTATCCATAGCATAGCATTTGCCTCCAGTGATATCAACACATACGCCAAGTTGTCTCATTACTCTGACTAGCATGATGTTTATAGCAGCACTAGAATCTATCATGCAGTTTCTCAACAACTTATTATTTATAAGAAATGTGGTGAAGAAAGGATCCACTGGTGGAGGAGTTGATAATATATCATTTAAGTATACCTTAGAATTATTGACCTTTTCCTGCCTATTGCCTTCTTCATAATTCACATTTTTCTTATTTCCACTTGTAATCAACTGAACAACATCATCTCTGTACTCTTTAATTTTCATTAATTCAAGAAGTGGAATAGATAGTTTTACCTAGGACAATGCCTGAGTGAAATCAAAAGAAGAGCCCTCCACCTTAACAATCTTCTTTAATTATGGTGCTTCTCTCTTGCTTTCCTCTTTTTCTTTTTTACTAGACTGCATAGGCATCTATATTTCTTTATTTAATTCCTTCACTTCCTTATTCTAGACTGGTTTCTATTTAATTTCATCATGCTGCCCATTTCCTGGCTTTGTTACACTTTCTTGTGTTGTCTTTTGATCTTTTATAAAAATTCCCCTGGGAACTCCATCTAGCTCATTTACTTTTCTGTTTCTCAACCAGTATTTACTTCATGCTTCCTCAACTGTAGAAACAGTTATTTTCTCCATTTCATCTTTAGTGAGTCTTCTAATACTACACTAGATAGGTGCCTCAGCAGAATCACAAAAGATCTACTGTTCAGCCATATGGACATTGTACTTCTAATTGAAAACATCATACTCATAGCCCTCATCCTCCAAAGATGAATATCCTTCCTCAGTATAGTAAAGGTATCTGAAGTCAAATAGATCTTGTGATCTTCCCCACTATCCTCTATTAGCATTCCCTCTTCTTGCATCTTCTGAGCTACAATACAATAGTCCAGAGAATGTGGCTAATTGCAAACTTCACAAAAGTAACTATTACTCACCATGTAAGTTCCCTTATTTCTCAATGGATCAAGGGTCTTTTTGCCTCTTGGCCTAGCTGCAATAGGCTTCCCATCTTTCCAATCTGTATTGTAAGGCGTATCATGCAACGTTGGCTTTTCACCTCTATTCTCATTTCTATAAGTATTCTCTTGTCTATACTAATAATTATTTCTTTGCTGAGGAGGCCTAGGGTTGTCTCTCTTATTAACTATACCAGCAACCTTTCTGTTATTTTCAATTGTCAATGCAATTTTATGTGCTTCAGCCAAATCTCTTAGGGATTTACTTCTCAGTTCATACCCTATCTTAGGATCAAATGCACTTAAATAAATAATCAATGCAACAACATCTGACAACCTCGATCCAGGAGGGACTTTAGTATGCAACTTGTTGAATTTGCAGTTGAAATCAAAAATTGAATCATTTTGATTTTTCTGAATTCTCACTAATTCATGAAGAGCCGCATCTGGAGCATTTTGTTTCCCATATTGATCTAAGAATGTCTTGAAATGCTTGGAGAGAATTAATTGAACATGCTGGCAGGCTGTTGAACCAATCCCTGGCATCTTCAAGAAGTGACATCATGAATAACTTTGTGTGTAAATCTTCATAATGTGTATCTATGTCTTGAATGAAAATATTAAAACTCTTTAGATGTTCTTTAGCTGTGATTGTATTACTTCCTATAAATTTGGGCACCATATTTCTCCAGCTGCCATCCATAGAGTAAGGATATAGCTGGAAGCCAGCTAAATCAAATTGTTTGATCATGGTTGTATGCTGACGAGGAGGAGGAATGGGTGGATTTTGATACTGGTGCATGTAATTATTGTACTGTGCATTCTGTTGTGGGATATATTGCTGACTAGGAGGTGGATACGTACTTGTATGTTGTGTGGTAATATGAGGTGAATGGTTTGGTTGCTTGTAATGATTCCCACTCTGATGGTGAGGAGATATGGGTGGACCAGAAGGCCCTGCACCATGACTGCCCTACTTGTGAGGTGGGACATACTTTGGGCCACTAGATGTATGATCATTAAGTTGGGTTTTCTGTAATTTACCCTCCAACTCCTCCACCCTCTTCCTATGTAATTCAAGCTGAGCCCTTAACTTATCTGGAGTCTCATGATCAACAAACACATTCTGGTTATCATACTCCTGCTTCTTTCTAGCTTCAAACTCAACCAGTTCCTAAGGATTGTAAAATGGATTTACTTGCTCTTTAGGGGTACAAGGATCTATACCTGAATTATCTCTCCATGTGTCATAATGATCATAAGTCTCAAGATGTGCATTAAATGTTTTATCTTTATCTGTCATGCACATATCTTCATTTATTCCTTTTCCCTTATCAGCTTTGTCATCTTTATGTGTCCACTTACTACTGCCAGTAGGAGCTCCAGTATGACCTCCCCTATACTGAGATCTTCCATTCATGATGAACAACTACAAAAATTATGTAAGAGTCGCCACTCACTTTTATCAAAATAAGAAAAATGTTAAATACTTCTAATTCCCAACAGAGTCTGTGCAATAATTCTGACTCTATAAGTAAGGCTTTGATTCTGATTGTTTTCCCCAGCAGAGTCACCAATTTGTTAGCTCTCAAAAATGCAGGTTTGAACCACGAAAGGTTTCCAAGCTTTCATGACATTTTAGGGTAACAGAACAAGGCTTGAAACAATCAAACCTTATACTCTTCTGGTGTTGCAAGACCAAGGCAGGTGTACCTCTCTTGAACAATGCAAACTTAACTTGTGATTATCTTTCTGAAATGCTTTGTCCACAATGGTAGATAATAGTGAACCAATGAAACCAAACTTGATAGCTACCTTCTGATCTAAATCCTAGAATGCCTAATTATTAGATATAAAGAAACTGAAATGGATTCAAATAGTGAAATGCAAAGACTAGTGCCTTGTTGGGTAGGCAGAGTCAAATGAGATCAAGATGAACAACACTCTTTGGATGAGATACAAATTATTTGTCATATGATTTATTCATAACTTGTATGAACATGCAGTATAGTGACTACTAATTTCTACTTTAATAATCCAAAGTGAATCTCTCCGATTACTGTGATCAATAAAAGGATTTAATCTTCGCTTGGAAGAACCAATTGATTAATCACATGAATATAGCAAATGTGTACTGACAAATTGAACATAAACTTGTTATGTCAACTTAAACAACCAAAGAAATCAATAATGGAGACAACTTAGTAGTATTTTTCATTTAATTCAACAGATAACTGATACCAAAAAAATGCAGCAACATCAACTGAATCTCATAAATACCTCCATTGTGAAAATCATGCAACAATAGCCTTTGGTTTGATAATTTTATTCTAATGTATCTACTTGCAGTGTATCAAAAAATATAATCTATGGTCATTTCAATTAACAACTACATCATGCTTATATATACACCAGCATGAGAAAAATATCAAAATAAAATATTATGTCGGCCCCCCATGAGATTCAAGCTCAAAATATGTCGGCCTCAGCAATTTTAAAATTATATTGTTCACTAGTGACAATTGGCAAGACAATCATGAAGGTATGCTGAAGGAAAAATAATGTCAATCACTACTGCCCAAGTTCCCTGCCAGTATTCACTGTGACCATCCGCATGTTATGTCGAAGTGCATTCCTCATGCACTTTCCATTTGCTAAGACACAGGATATATCTCACCGAAAGCTCCTTTTGTTTTAATCACTGTTGCCGTAACTTACAGCTTTCGGGGAGACATCTCAAAGATTAGACCAAGCTTCAGCGAAAACATCATTTACTTTCAATTTGTTGTGATATTGCAATTGTTACATCAAATTCTAGGAGTAGCACCATGCTTTTCTTACATTTTTGTATAGCTAATCACAGTCGATGAGATACTACGTCGAAATCCATTTTTCATACTGAAAGCATACCTTTTACCCTTTTGTTATGTCACTATAACCTTCTGCTTCTCTTGCCGAAGAGCACCTATCATGTGTATCGCTATAGCCTTTACCCCTTGGAAAGATGATATAGAGGTATCACCGAGTTACACCGAAAGCTTCCCATATAGCCACATGTCAGTGTAACATAAAAATTCCTTCGCTGACAAAGATCTTTATGTCGCCATAACCTCGAACTCTCAGCAAGACGTTATGTAGAGAACTCCTCGCTTTGCTGATATGTGTATAATCCCTGATCACCTAAATAAAACCAGGGTCTCACTGACAACCACCTGTAAGTAAGATCAAGTCGCTATAACAAAAGATAAGTCTTGCTGATAGGCAATATAGACTTATGCAAGCAGAAAACATTCAATGGGTTGGGGAGACAATAGGAAACCTATGCCGATATAAAAAAGAATGCAAAAATGCATGAGACAATGGATTCAAAGGGGAAATATGGAAAAATATGAGTGGAATATGCACATGGCAAGGCCAAATCAGGAAGTTTATGAGTAAAGTCAACATGTAAAAACATCAGATTTTTACAGTTCTAATAGAGTGCAGAGAGCGAAATAAAAAATACAGTAGATCAGAATGTCTTACAATTTTGAGACTATGATGCATCTATGAAACTATGGAGATATCAATGAAATTCATTTGATTTGGTGATATATTTTCTAGTATCAATTGGTTGTTTTGTTAATTAAAAGTATTGTTGAAGTTTTCTCCAAGGTTTATATTTTTTAATTATTTAAACTGATATGTCAAGGACATTTTTTAGTTTATCAGTGCACACTTGTTGTATCTTTATGGTTGGATTAATTGGTTCTTTCAAGGAAAGATTAAATCCTTTTGATCAATCATAGTAATTATGAAACCTCATTTGGATCATTAAGAAGAGCTCGGTAATCATATTCTTGCATGTTTATACTAGTTATAAACTTAAATTTATATGCCAAACAATTAGAGTATTTTCTAGAAAGAGGTTACTTATTTCAGATCTTTCATTTGACTCTACACAACCAATAAGGCACTAGTCTCTAACACTCCACTATTTAGTAATTTCATTCATTTTTACATATGAACATATTAGATTTCAGTCTTGATATTGCTTATACAATTTGTACCCAAAATAAAACTCATTTATCCACTCCCTTATTTTCCATTGTGGGTAAATCACTTTAAAGGAATAAACATTTTTCAAGTCTACTTCATTATTATAGGTACACCCACCTAGGTCTAGCAGCACTTGAAGAGTAGAAGGTCTAAATCATTTGGCCTTGTCTATTACCCTGAAACATATCAAGAGATTGGCGACCTCTTGAGGTATTTTGCCTGCATTTTTGAGAACCAACAAATTGGTGACTCTGCTGGGGAATTATTACAAGATATCCAGTTGAAGATAATCATATAGAGTCATTGAAGAAAGATTCATAATTTGAGAAGTCTTAGAAAAGGTGATTCCACTAGGGATAAAATTAAGAATAATTGTATTCTTTCTCACTTTTAACTAAGTGAGTGGCGACTTTGACAAGAATATTGCATCAATTCAACATGAATGGTAGAAGATCCCAATACAAGGGAGGTCCTAGTGGCAACAATAAGTGGACACATAAGGATGATAAGGGTGATAAGGGCAAGAAGATATCTGATGACATGTGCATAACAAACAAAGACAAACCATCAAGACCACATTGTGAAACATATGAGGATTATGATACATGGAGAGATAGTTTACATGGAGAACCTTGTACCACTGAAGAAAAAAGAAATCATTTTTATAATCCTCAAAAATAGGTGGAATTTGATGCTAAAATCGAAGCTGAAAGAGTCAAGTATCAGCAGGAAAACGATCAAAGAATGGAGGGTAATCAAAATGAACCCATTGATAATGTAACCCCTCAAGAAAATTTTGAGTTTTTGACTGGAAATGAATTGGACATATAGTTGCAGTTTTAGAGGAAAGAAGTAGAAAGAGAAAAAGAAGAATTGGAACAACAAAGGCTTCAAAAGATAAAGGAACTTCAAGACATGAAATTATAGGAAGCCAAATTAAGGCTCAGACAACTAGTTTTTCAAAGTATGTACTACCTCATAAGCAAGGAAACAATTATGCAGGGAATTCATATTAGCCAAAGGCTCCTCAAAGTCAGATAGGAAATCAATACATGCAACCAAACCATCCACTGTATACTGCACCTCAACATACAAATGTGCAACCACCTCATGGTCAATAATATGTGCCATATCTTCATACACAATACAATAATCCAGTGTACCAGTATCAACACTTGTATAATCCTCCCCCTCAACAATACACAACAATGATCAAACAGTTTGATTTGACAGGGTTCCAATTATACCCTTATCCTATGGATAGCAGTTGGAGGAGCCTTGTTCCTAAATTTATAGGGAGTAGTGCAATTACTACTAAAGATCATTTGAGGAATTTTAATGCTTTTGTCCAAGATTTTGATATACCATATGAGGTTGTTCATGATGTCACTCACCAAAGAAGCTAGGGATTGGTTGAATAGCCTACCAACAACTTTTGTTGATTCTATCCAAGAATTTTAGGATCAATTTCTCAAACACTATGGAAACTTATGTGCACTGGATGCTGCTTTCCATGAATTAGTACGGATTTAGAAAAATCAAAATGAGTCAGTTTATGATTTTAATTGGAGATTCAACAAATTGCAAAATAAGATACCACCTGGGTCAAAGTTTCCAGACTCTATAGCATTGAGTGTTTATTTGAATGCATTCGATCCAAAAATAGGGTATGAACTAAGAAATAGGTTTCCAAGAGATTTAGCTGAAGCCCAAAAGATAGCACTAACTAGTGAAAACAACATGAAAGCTATTGGGATGGTTAGTAAGAGAGATAATCCTAAGGTTCCTCAGCAAGTCAATAATGATCAGTACAAATAGGAAATGTACAGAAATGAGAGGCCTTGGTTACATGACATGCCTTACAATACAAATTGGAAAGATGGAAAACTTGTAATAGATAGACCTAGGAATAAAGAAACACCTGATCCACTAAGGAAGAAGGGAGCATATATGGTCAATAATAATCTTTGGTGTGAAGGTTGTGATGGAACACAGTCCCTAGACCATTGTGCTATATCCCAAGAAATGCAGGAAGAAGGAATGTTAGTGGGTGACAGTGGAGAGGATCACGTAGTGTATTTGACTTCAAATACTTTTCACCCTGCTGAGGAAAAATATTCATCTTCAAAAGATGAAGGATGTGAGTACGACGTTTCAAATCAAAGATGCAATGTCCACATGGTTGAACAACAAGTTTTTTTTATTTTGAAGAAAGTCATGAAGAACCACACTCTTTTGAGATGCCTGTTCAATGCAATATGAAGAGACCCACTAAAGAGGAAATAAAGAGATTAACCATTGCTACAATTGAACAAGCAAACAGAAAGTATTGGTTAAGAAATAGGACAGTGAATGAAAAGGATAGTGTTCCTAGGGGAATATTTATGAAAGATAAAGAAGTAACACCAAGAGTTTTAAAGAAATTAGAAAATAAGCAACATGATAAGAATGAACAAAAGTTTGTTCAAAAGGATAAAGAGTTATACAAAGAAAAGTAGAAGCCTCTCCAGAAGGAAGAAAACAAAGGAGAAACATTAGAGCAAAAGAAAATAATTAAGGCAGAGTGTTCTTCTTTTGACTTCTCTCAAGCTTTATCTCAGGTAAAAATGTCTATCCCACTACTTGAGATGATGAGAATTAAGGAGTATAGAGATAGTGTGATACAATTTATATCAAATGGAAATGAGAAAAGTGAAAATTTTGAAAATAAAATGACTACTAAAATAGTTAATAAACAAGAAAAAGTAATTGTCATAGAAGTGTGTCTAAATGATGTATTGGTAAATTACCCACAAGTTGAACCTTTTTTCACCACGCTACTTATAAACAACAAACTATTGAGGAATTGCATAATAGACTCTGGAAATATTATCAATATTATGCCAGTTGGAGTTATGAAACAACTTGGCATGTGGGTGGATACCAATGAAGGGAAGTGCTATGCAATGGATAGCAAGCCTATTCTAGTAGTGGGTGTTATGAAAGATGTTGAAATCAAACTAGTTGCTTATACTCAAGTGGCTTACAATATAGATATAACTGTAATTGATACCCCTCCTTAGTTTGGGATGCTTCTATCAAGACAGTGGACAACAACGGTTGGGGGAAATGTCCAATTTGATTTATCTTATGCGACAATTCCAGTGAATGGCTAGAAAGTTAAGCTATACAGGGAGCCAAGGATGAACCAAATTGTAGATTGTGTATCTCAAGATCATGTCAATTTATTTTGTGATGTGGATCTTGGGAATTTTAAGATAGAACCAGCCCAGCCAAAATTAGTCAATGCTGATCCAATTGATAAACATGTTGCAAAAAATTGTGAAGGTGTGTGGAAAATGTACTTTGATGGAGCATGTAGCCAAGAAGGTAATGGAGCAGGAATAGTATTTGTTTCACCTGAAGGAGTTACATTTAAATATTCATTTTTCCTGGCATTTGAATGTACAAACAACATAGTAGAATATGAAGCTTTATTAATAGGTTTGAATATGGCTGTAAAACATAAAATCAAGTTGCTATCTATTTTAGGGGATATCAAGCTAGTTGTTTCTCAGGTTAAATCAAAATATGCATCAAAACACAAGATTTGAAGCAATACCGGAATGTTGTATGGAACATAATCAAGTTGCTTGATACTTTCTCCATTGAGTGGATAGATCGGTCGAAAAACATAATGGCAGACTTTTTAGCCAATGTAGCACTAAGAAGAGATGACATTACATTGGCTGGAGTGTCACAATTTGAGTTCAAAACAAGACTCATTGTGCCTAAAAATATATACAGTTGGCAGGTTTTTAATGATGACGCTGACCTCCTAAAATTCCTTCATTGTATAGATCAATATGAAGCTCAAGAAATTGATTTAAATGCTTTTGTAGAAGAAACAAATGGAAAGTAGACATTATTCGGGAAGGAAGTCTTACAACTTATAACTAATAAGCTTCCAAACAGACTAGTAGCATTGGAGAGGGTATATGATGGAAGTGATCAGTCCCTCATGAAGCAGACACCAATCAAGAGGGTGGATATTGAAGAGGTCAATTTAGGGACTGAGCTAGCACCAAGAAAGGTGTACATTGGGAGGAAAATAAGCCCGACAATTTGAAGAATGTTGATTGCATTATTGAGAAAATATAAACATGTGTTTGCATGGTCTTATGAAGATCTTAAATCATATAGGGAAGATTTGTTTCAACATGAAATCTCATTGAAACTAGATGTAAAGCCATTTAGGCAGAGGAAAAGACCTATTAACCTAACAATGGAACCAAAAATGCAGGAAGAATTGGAAAATCTTATAGATGGGGGTATCATCAAACCAATCAGGTATTCAACATGGGTTTCGAACCTGGTTCCTGTGAGGAAGAAGAATGGGGATATCCAATTATGTGTGGACTTTAGAAATTTGAATGTGGAATCCCTCAAGGATAATTACCCTCTACCTAATATGGAAGTACTACATAAGGTAACAAGGTGTGAGTTTTTATCTATGATGGATGGGTTTTCAGGTTATAACCAGGTCAAAGTTAAAGAATCTGAATAGTATAAGACAACTTTTACAACCCCATGGGGAACATATGTTTATGTGAGAATTCCATTCGGTCTCACAAATGCAGGAGAAAACTTCCAAAGAGCCATGTACATAGCATTTGTAGACTTGATTAATGCTATAATGGTAGTATATCAAGATGACCTTATTGCTTACTCAAAAGGGGCCAAAGATCATGTAGAACATCTAGAAAAATAATTTATTAAAGCTTTCAAATATTGTATTAGTCTGAACCCTAAAAAAATTCAATTTGCAGTCACAGAGGGAAAACTCTTAGGACATATTTTGTCAAAGGAAGGAATTAGAATAGATCCTGAAAGGGTTGAGGCCATAGATAAAGTCCCTATTCCTAAAACTATCAAATCCATCCAGTCATTTTTTGGACAGATCAAATTTGTTAGGAGGTTTGTGTCTAATTTTGCTAAAATTATTAAGCCCATATCAAAGATGTTGAGGAAGGGACAAAAAGTAGACTAGACTACAGAAGCATTGGAAGCTTTTATGTCCATCAAATAGGCCATTAAAGAAGCCCCTATTCTTAAATCTCTAGATTTTTGAAAACCCTTTCAAATATTTTCATTTGCTTCATTGCACACTATAGCTGTTGCTATGTTGCAGAAGAATGAAGAAGGTCATGAACAACCTATGCCTTTTTTCAGCAAGTCATTGTAGGGGTCAGAATTGAGATACGATATAATGTAAAAACAAGTGTTTGCATTGGTGAAAGCTACAAAATATTTTAGGCCATATCTTGTTGGAGTTAAGGTGATTGCTTATGTCCATCATATAGTTGTTAAAACTATCTTGACACAGTCAGAAGTAACAAGAAAGAGATGTAGGTGGATTAATAAAATTCAAGAATTTGATATGGAAATACAGATCACTAAATTATTGAGTGGTTAGGGCTTGGCTAGGCTAATGGCAGAAAAAAATATTGAAGACAATCAAATTTAAAATGTATAAGATGAAGGAAATGTAGTTGCGAGTATTGAGCATACTCCTTGGTATACATGTATCATGTATTACCTTAGACACATGAAGTTCCCAGAATGATTAAGTGAGAATCAAAGAAGAAATATGAAGCTACAAGTGTTAAAATATGTGTTCATGGAAGGTGATTTTTGTTGGAAAAACAAGGATGGGATGTTGTTATGTCTAGATGAGTCACAAGCCAATCACGTTTTAAGAGATATGCATGAAGGGGTCTATGGAGGCCATTATTCTGCAAAGACAACTGAACATAAGATTCTTAGGTCAGGTTATTATTGGCCAAGATTATTTTTCATACGTAAGAAGATGTGAAGCATGCCAGAAGCTTTTAGGGAAAATGAAGTATCAAGGAGCTTTACCACTTAGACCTTTGTAGGTTGAAGCCCATTTTCATCAAAGGGGAATTGATTTTATTGGGGAGATACAAGAGAAAGCAAGTGGAGGACATAAGTGGATATTGGTGGCTACTTATTACTTTACCAAATAGGTAGAGGCAGTTCCAACCAAGCAAACAACCAGTAAAGTTGTGATCAATATTTTAATGGATAACATTATTACTAGATTTGGTACACCATTAAGATTGATTACAAATAATGGGATGTGTTTCAGAACTAATGAATTGAAATATTTTTGCAGTACACATGGTATCACTATTTCTTATGTAGCTCCTTATCATCCAAAAGTTAATGGTCAGGTAGAGTCCAGCAACAAAAGTCTTCTAAAAATCATAAGGAGAATGCTAGGTGGGAATAAAAAGGCTTGGGATTCAAAGTTGAAAATGGTTGTGTGGGCTGATAGGATAACTGTGAAAAAGGAGATTGGGAAGTCCCCATTTGATTTGGTATATGGAACACAAGCAAGGATGCCTCTACAAAATTTGTTACTAGTTTACAAATTTATCCTTTAGGAAGATATAGACATCCCAGAACTAGTGGAGGAAAGAGTGGAGCAGCTGGAAGAGCTTGATGAGATAAGAAGAGCAGCTCAAAACTAGAATGTGAAGTTACAGGCACAAATGAAGTATTTGTTTGATGAAAGGGAAAAAGATAGAAAATTTGAAGAAAATGATCTAGTGCTAATGTGGAATGCAAGGTGTCAAGAGAAGGGAAAGCACAAATTTTTTGAAGCTTTGTGGCTGGGAGCCTTTGTTGTTGTTGGCAAAGGAGGTGAAGACTCATTATTTACAAAACATGACTGGTGAAGAACAGGAGTTTCCTGTACATGGGAAATTCTTGAAGCACTTTTTCTCTTGAACAAAGCTAAGGATTAAGGGTTGCGAGTGCATGGACAACTCTTGAAAATCCTCTCAAAATTTAATTTCCATGCACAATAGTTTAGGAAATAAAAAGGAACAGGAATTTCTAGTACATGGACAATCCTGACATTCCTTCTTTCTAAATAAATCTTTCCATGTATAGTAGTATAGGGTTTTTGTTCATATCCACTTCCATTCATTTCATCCTACTCACTAGTTCATCACTTTGAAAGTTTGGTATGCTCATCCAAAGATCTGGATCCTTGCAATGATCTCACAATCATTCATCCCCAGATGGAGCCACTGTTAGAACTGTAAAATTTTGAAATTTTTATAGTTGTTTATACTCATGAGTTTCCTAAGAAGCCCATACCATAAGCACATGAATCCCCTCTTCATAACATATTTTCCCATATTTTATCATTTGGTCCTATAGGATTCACTTGGCCTTGAGCAATTAAATGTATAAACCATATCAACGTAACATGATGCAGGTCTCACCGATCCATAAATACTTTTATACTAACGCATGTATTTTTGTGGTCTATCGGCAAGAGATCATGAATGTCATATTGATAAGTTTTTATTTGAGGATTGATATTGGCAAGAGGAAATGCACAGTCTCAGCAATAACAAGGTCCTATCGGCAAGATGATCATCATCGATGTAAGTCATAACGAGCTTATTTATGTCTTACTGATCAAAGTGTAAAAAGATGTGTCGGTGAGACTTGAGTCATCGGAGTGACGTCTTGTAGTATTCGTTCAGTCTTGCTGATAAAGAAAAAGTGAATCCTATCAGTAGTATAATGTCATCGGGGTGAGTTTGAGGAAATTTTTGGACCCACCATATCTTTATAGTGGAATTACATTAGTAGGGGGACTTAGTGAAATTCATACTCTCGTTGATAACAAAATTCATCGGCCAGACTTGAGTCATCAGTGTAATGTCCTAGAGCATTTGTTTGGTCTTTCCGATAAGGCTGAGGAAGTTTTCTTTCATTGTCATGGGGATGAAATTAGGGAGTCCTGCCAACCCCCTATGTCACACCGACGGGATTGCATTTGTAGAAGACTTGGCGATCATAAAATGAACCAAAGGAGATATCTCGGCAAGACACAAAGTAAGTTGTGGAAAGTTTTCTAGACTCACAAAGTCACAGTGATAGGATTCATTGGCGAGAGTCATAGTGATACAATAGAGATTGAAAGGATAACTATCGAGGAGACTTGAAATATTGATAAGACTACATGACATCATAGCGATATGTGATCTATGGTAGTCAGAGAGACTTGAAACATTGGTAAGACTGTAGGACATCTCAGTGGGTGTTTAGTGAAGAATGGTAAGGCCCAAACAAATAAAAGATCTCCTAGATTTGAATACGAATGGATGCAACCTTTCAAGTGGCCAATGTATAAATACCAAATTTTATAGTGAATGAGGGAGAGCAGAGAGTGAAATAAAAAATATAGTAGATTAGAATGTCTTACAATTTTGAGACTATGATACATGTATGAAACTATGGAGATATCAATGAAAGTCATTTGATTTGGTGATGTATTTTCTAGTATCAATTGTTTGTTGTGTTAATTAAAAGTATTGTTGAAGTTGTCTCCAAGGTTGATGTTTTTTAATTATTTAAACTGATATGTCAAGGACATTTTTCAGTTTATTAGTGCAAACTTGTTGTATCTATATGGTTGGATTAATTGGTTCTTTCAAGGAAAGATTAAATACTTTTGATCAATCATAGTAATTATGAAACCTCATTTGGATCATTAAGAAGAGCTCGGTAATCATATTCTTGCATGTTTATACCAGTTATAAACTTAAATTTATATGCCAAACAATTAGAGTATTTTCTAGAAAGAGGTTACTTATTTTAGATCTTTGAGTTGACTACACAGTCAATAAGGCACTAGTCTCTACCATTCCACTATTTAGTAATTTCATTCACTTTTACATATGAGCATATTAGATTTTAGTTTTGATATTTCTTATACAATTTGTACCCAAAATAAAACTCATTTATCCACTCCCCTATTTTCCATTGTGGGTAAATCACTTTAAAGGAATAAACATTGGTCAAGTCTGCTTCATTATTATAGGTACACCCGCCTAGGTCTGGTAGCACCTAAAGAGTATAAGGTCTAAATCATTTGGCCTTGTCTATTACCCTGAAACGTATCAAGAGATTGGCAACCTCTTGAGGTATTTTTCTTGCATTTTTGAGAGCTAACATGGTGATCCCCTTACCACTCTAGATCATCGTAGGGGGAAGGAGGATGAGCTTGCAGTGGTGGGATGTTAAGATGATGAGCATTTGACCCTCCTACAACAAGGGCTAAGGAAGAGGGCCCCACAAGGTCTTCTTCATCGAGCTGTTGTGGAGCTAGGGTTAGTGATTTCGTGAAGATCACTAACAAGGCTGGAACTTCATTGATAGAGTTAAAAATGCAACCTATAGAAGCACCGTGTTTAAATCCAATAGATGGGGAAGGTTGTGCTTGAGGTTCACCACTAGGCTCATTGAATGACTCGGGTGTGGTGACAAACTCAGGGGACGCCGAGACTAGTTTCGTCACTAGGATGAAACAAGTCAACATGGGGCCACCTTGTGAAGAAGGTGCGATCCTCTTATGTCCTTCACTACTAGAAGGATCAAATTCAACCTTTTTCTTTGTTAGAGGAGATTAACTCCCCATAAACAAGGCTAGAGGTGTGGAGGAAGAGGAGGAAAGAATTGTAGTGGATACAACTGAGGTATTAGTCATATCCACAGGCTTCGGGAAAGGAAAGATATCCAAAATGGACATCAACAAAGACAGCTCCACTGAAGGAGTGATGAACCCCTGTACCTCCTTGGGGTTAGGTGCATTCATACTCACAGTGGAAGCTAGAAGCAACACAAAACTAGGCTAAAGGGAAGTAGAGGGAAGGAGAGAGGATGAAACTATAGGAGGCCCTAAAGCAGGGATGGTCATCTCTTCTTCCTTCCTTTGTGGGGTGGCTTGCTTGATGAGAAGAGCCTTTCATTGGTGCTTGCGCTCATGTGCAAGGAGGTCTCTACAACTCTTTGAGCTAGAGGCTAGAAGATGTGAAGGAACATAAAGCTCCTACTCAACCATGGGAATGTCCACTATAGTCATCTCTAATAGAGGAACAAATTCCTATATAGGAGTAGTAGGAGCAGGTTGAGAAGCAACATGGGGAGTCAATTCAAGATCCTTAGTAGTGGGCCTCTTCCCATTCACTAATTTGGGAGTAGGAGTGGTAGGAGGCTATGGAGATCAAGACAAAGAGGACTCTCCATGGGAGACCTTCTTCCCATTATATCGAGTGGGTCTAGGCTCTGTTTGTAGAACAAGAAGTTCAAATGTAGGACACTTATGCTTTCACCAAGCAGGCACCATGGGTTCTCCTGTTAATGCATAACAAAATTTGACAGTTCCATAGTAGAGCAGAATCAGACTGACCATCAAAAGAGGAACAAGGATCTCAGGACCGCTTCTCTTCTTCCCTCCTTCATGCCTTAGTGAAATCACTATTAGCTTTTAAGTAGGCCCTATGTAAAACAACATAAGGTGATAGAGGGTATCTCACTTTTGGCCTTAGGCACCCTTTCTTATAATTCTGATATGTTTGGTGTAGGAAGTCCATACTGTTGAGCAGTTTTTGCACCCATGCCCCACTAAAAGTAGGGACCCTCTTTTGTTTTCACTCTTGTTATTTTCACTCTTTGATTTTAATGTTTTTCATTTGCCTTGGCATGAGCTTAAAATGTTTATTTTACTTGCCCAAGTGTTTTTTCCAAGTTACACATTGAAAATCTTATGCTTTTGGAGAAGTCTGGGTTTTTACCCCATTTCAGGATTTTTCGGTCCATCCAGATTTTCCTGGATTTCATCCAAACTCTAGTCAGTCAGTTTCAACACTATTGTTTGGGAATTTCTCGTCTTCGTGGAAATCTGCCTGGGCCAGATTTTTCTGAAATTCCATTGTCTTGTCAGGTTTCCAGATTTCATCTAGTTGTCTTGTCAGCTCCATTGATACTCTTTGTGAGGGTTGTATTCAGTCAATCTTTGGGGATTTTCTTTCCATTATGCTTTCTCTTTGGCATCCTATTGAGTTTTGATATTTGATCTGGTTGTGCTTTGGTGTTATTGGCTTGATTTGTGCATTCATGGTTAAAATTTAGGGTTTCATGCCTAAGGTATCACTATTGCATCTTATTTTTCTTTTGATTAAGCCTAGAATTCAATGAAGATTTGTAATTGGCTCAAAATTAGTTGGTTTTGTGCCTGAACTCCTCAACTTTGTGATCTTTTGATTAATTTGGGCAAATTCGTGAGGGGGTGTCAATTTTTGGGTTTTTTTCTAGCTTCAAGATTTTCCTACACTGGTGGATTTTCCCGGCCCTCTCCATTTTCTCGGAACGTGTTGAAAATCTAGAGTTTTTACCCTGTTTTGGGATTTTTTGTTGCCTCGGGATTTTTTGTCAACCTCAAATTTTCCCGGATTCCACTTGGTCTTCTGCGTTCTAGAGTGCACAATGGAATTTTGAGTTTTATCAACTCCACAGAGTTTTGGTTTGGTTGGATTTTTTTGGTTTTTTCTGTGGTGCAATGTGGAGCATGAAATTTGGTGAATTGGATAAATTTAATGGCGAGTTCTTAACATTCCATGCTCTAAATTGGTAAATTACACAATGTTTTATGCATGCTTTTTTCATTTTTAAGGATCTACTATTGATTTCATGTTTTTTTGTTGGAATTTGCCTAGGCTAGATTTTCCCAGAATTTCCTTCCTAGCCTGGATTCTGTGGAGGGCTTGAAATCCCAGATTGTGTAGAATACGATTTAATGAGGTTTCTAGGTTGATTTCAATCTTTGCTAGGATTTTTTTGAATGATGAATATGTTATTTGTGATGAGCTAATCTCGATCTTCATGATTATTTAGATATTATTCATGGTGGTTTTGCTGAGTGTAGGCTGAATTTTGAGGTCGTTGGGCACTCGAGAGATAAAGTTAAATCTATGAAAGAAATTTGAATATTTCCACCCTTGGCCATCTTGGAGAGGTGTGCTCAGGATAGGGGAGGTAGTTAATGCAAGGTTACATAAAATTTTATGCCCCCTATAGTTTTCCTTGCCTTGGTTCGAATTGTATTGAGGATCCCAAGTCGACATGGATTGAGTTCAAACATTTAGTTCTAATTCATTTTATTTTGAATTCTCCTTGGCTAACCTATTTGTGGTCATTTTTATTGTAAACATTGGTTGGGCTGACTTGTTTTGGCTATTTTATGATTGTAAAATCCCTGCTTGGCCGACATGCTTTGGAAGTTCCTATAAATTGGGCATTTTGCCTCATTTGTAACATATAGATTAGTAGTAGAAGACATTAGAAATAGTTCTAAGAGTGAATTAGGTAGTAGAGCAGAGGTAGAAGTTAGTCAATTTTTTAGCAAGTGTTGTAACAAAACATTAGAATTGTTGCTGAAATGTGGTGATTCAATACAGTTGAAGACATTGTGATTTTCTGGTGATCTCTTTTGTGTTGACTTATCTTGCATGGTTCTTATGATTCTATCTTTCAAATTTCTCAAGGTTATTAGATGTATGTTAGATTTGATTCAATGGTGTGTATGGTTTAATGCTTGAAGTGTTGCAGCAATCCCTGGTCCATGTTTTTTGCAGCTAGCCGACTGTTAGTTGCTTTGCAAAGTTAGCCTCAACTTTATATTCATTGTGCTTAGTTCAATTGTGGAGATTTATTCATTTCAATTGCAATTGGGTTGTCTTGGATGAATGTTCATGATCTGAAAATATTTAATGCCTTAGAAGATTGCACTGTTACTGTGAGATTGTAGATATATCTTGGTCAAGTAGGAATTAGTTTATGAGGGTTTGGTCCATTTCAAGTATTTCATCATTTGCATTGTTAATATTAGGAGTAGTTTTAATTTAGGAATCTCTTTGAAACCCTAATCTTTTGTTATTTCTTTATCATTTGAGTTAGATTTAGGATTGAAGTATCATCATATTGCCAGATCTGATAAATTCAAGATTTAGTCTTTTCTTGTAGTAAGGTCCCTTTGTGATTACCAACATTTTCACATATTTTATGAGTTGTTTATGCATTGTCAAGACCTAACATTAGAGACCTTGGAGTTATCTCTTGAGGCTTGCTGATAAAGATTTACCTTTCAAGAGAGATAGGATTTCATATTTTTTCTAAGTTGTTGTGTAGAAAACATCATCAACAGATTGGTGCTAGAAGGAGGGCCTGAATAAGCTAAGTTGGATCAATTTTTGTCTACCATCTCTCCTGAAAGATTCAAAAGAAGAACCAGATCTACTCTAGGTGAGGAGGAAATTCAAGAATTTCCAACACCTACTAGGTTAAGAATGACCAACAGAAGGGGAGAATCAACATCCATCCAATCACCTCCATCATCTCTATCATTCTTGTCTTCATCAAGTTCATATTCATCTAAGTCTGAGGACATTCCCATCCAACAACCTCATCCATCCATAAATTAGCCATTACCACCCCCACCTCCACCAATGGATTTCCTAGCTAATAACCCATCTCCATTGACTTTCGCCAATTACAATGTCATGCCCAAGAACCCTGAGCACTTATGTTCAGAGTTCCATGTTAATGATCCCAATAGAACTATTGAGGAACACATCAAGATCTTTCACTTGCCTTAAGGATAGAGGGATTAACCATGAAGATGTAGCATGTAGGATTTTTCCTTATTCCCTAGGAGAAGATGCATTCTATTGGTACAATCATTTTCCTGCTAGATATATTTAGAATTGGACTAAACTAGAGATTGCATTCTTGCATAAGTTTAGGATCCTCATTAGTCCTAGTGAGCTCTACTGTCAGTTCACTAATGTTAAGAGAGAAGTCCATGAACCTATAGGGTCCTTCAACAACCGGTTTCATCATGCCTATACCAAACTGTAGGCCCCTTATGATGTTGATGTGCCTATTGATTTAGAGGTCTATTATGAGGGACTTGATAGCCTAATCGCCACCATCATGAAATGGAGAAACAACCCACCTACTACCCTACTTGATGCATACGCTGAGGCTATGAAGGTTAGCACTACTTTAAGGCAACACTTGTTTGGCCCTTTTCCATCATTAGGACCCATTGCTCACCCTAGAAAAGTCCCAGCTCTCAACTAGGCTCTTGCTAATCATACTCCCATCACAAACCGAACTCCTCATTTGCCTATGGTCCCTCACCCAAGACCTCCTATGAGTCAAGTGCCACCCACAGTCAGCTATCCCTGGCAAAATGCAAACTAGCCTCTACATCCATAATCTCATGGTAGCTATCCCCCATTGATCTGATAGATATTTTCAGTAGAAATTGAAGTGTCTCCAAATCTTTAGATTCTAGCACCATTAGAAAGAGCTCGATGTCCTGATTCCAATGCAACTTGAATGGAGTCAAACAGAGCTACGAAGCCCAAGTTATTGCCAGTCAAAGTTCTGTCAACAATTGGTCAACTCAGGGCCTAGGGCAAGAAAAAAAGGTCAAAATTTGATGTCACCAAAAGTGATCAAAATTGATATCAACGTGAAGAGCTCAGCAAGAGCTTTTCGATGGTGTTGGTTCTGTGCAAATTGGAGCTCATATGTGCAAGATATGGAAGGTCAAAGCTTGTGGTTGACTAGGTTGACTTGAAGGTACAATGATGATGTCAGCATGACGTCATCATGATGACATGGATGAATCATGAGGTGACACATGGTGGCTTCCTGAAGTTACACGTGTCAGAAATTTGTTGGACATGGCTTTATTTAAAATATATATATAAAAAATAAATAAATTAATAACAACCATGCCCTCCATTTTAATAATTAAATCACTTCCTTAAGAAAAAAACGTGGCCCTCCGTAACCAAACTCATCCCCTATTTTAAATGAGAATTTCAAACCAACATTGTATATTGTATGGTTTTAAAATACAAGTGGCATTGGATGGTTTTGTGGAAATTTGGAAATGAAATACTCCTTAATTTAATAAATTCCCTCTAAGTTGTAAAAAAATAATCCTTTTAAAAGGATTAGTTGTAACTTATACAAACAGGAAAAGCCTGAATGTAATATGTGATAGGGCATATAAACCATTTAATTATTTTTTTAGGGGATTTGTTTTGATAAGGGGGATTTTTCCAAAATATTTACTATGTAAGGGGGATTAAGTTGAAATTCCCAAATCAATTGGTTTTTCACCAATTTGGGAATATTTTGTGTATAAAAGGGGGAAGGTATGCTCTTAGGAGTTAAGCATAATTTTCAAGTGAAACAAGTGTCAGGTGATTCGAAGAGGGATTGTAAGGAGATTTTTGGAGCCATTTTCGTACATCGGAGTATTGTTATGCTGCCGAAGTGCTAGAAGAAATGGTCTTGGTGCAATTTTGTAATTGATTTGGAGATTAATCAGATCAGTCTCACTCTATTGGAGCAGACCCGGAGATGTACTCATGTTGTGGCGAACTCCGTAATCAAACTTTTTTTGCACCTTCTATCTTCTCTCTCTCAATTTTGTTTATTTCACCTTAAGTTTGATGCATAATTTTGTTAATATATGCATGTATTAAAATTCCACAAAGTTGTTTTAATTAAGCATTCAAATTCTGCAAATAGTCTAGATCCGTTTACAGATCACCCATATCTACAAAATTTTGAAGTATTGAGCTAGTCATTGAATACTAGCACTGTAGTAGGATATCCCTAGAATAATGTGAATCAACCTCCATATGAAAATTCTGACAAGGAGAGACTAGATGAATTGTCTAAACAAGTGAAGAAACTGAATATGGAGGTGACTTACTTGAGGAACCAGAACAGCCAGTTGCAAGCTGCTCAAAGAAATATGTAGTCCAATTATAGCAGAGAAAGTTGAGAAAGTCAACAAGGGCAACATCCTAAAAGAGGATATAACAATGAAAGAGGATACAACAACAATAGAGGATATAACAATGAAAGAGAGTACAATAATGACCAAGGATAGAATTATGATAAAGGACAATCTTCTAGTCAGAACTTTGATAGAGGGCAAGCTGGTGGACAAGGGTTTGACAAAAGACAACCATCAGGACAAAACAAGACTTGGAATACTAGACCTAAAAATGGAGGAGTCCCAACCCCATTGAATCAACTAGTTAATCAACCAGTTAATCAAGAGAAGTCTCCAAATGGTGTATTTTTGGCTGAGGCTACATTATCAAGATGGTGTAGGCTCCATAAAACAAGTCAGCATTCAGAGTTAGATTGCCAAGAGTTCCAGACAACAACTTCAATTTTCGAGTATGAGGTGGAGAACAATTCAAGTGGTCAGGAGATGGTGCCATCTACTCCCTATGACTCACCAGTGTTGGTCTTGAATTATGCTCCTTTTCCACCAAGCAAAGACAATGTGCCTGAAGAAGAATCAGAGCAGCTTAGGGAAGAGGCAGACCAAGTGTGCAATGGAGATGAGATTTCACCATTATTTGATGAAAATCCAGTGAATGAAAATGGCCCCTTGGATGAAGAAGAAGCTTATGTTGAAGAGGTACAGACCTTCCAAAGGCCTACCAAGAAGTATGATTTTAGGTACATGCCACATAGACATCCACAAGTTGGAGGTCCCTTCACCATTTCCATTCCAACAAAAAACTTTACAACAACTCCAAATCCTAATGCCAACAATAATCCATTGTACCCTCATGTGTCTAAGCAGTATCTATCAAAGGAAGGACAAGCATAGATGGACATGTCAAAAAGGAAAGAGTGTTGAAGCAAGCAAAGACAAGGTGGTGGAATACCCAAAAGAGACTCCAACTGATCTGAGTGAGGAACAACTGGCCATGTATGTTGTAGACGAGCTCAAGAAGCTTAAGGTAAGTCTCTTTGCATTTGAATTATTCAGAGTTTCAACCATTAGGAATGCAGTTCTATGATCTTACCATGCAAATTCCATATCACAAGATAGATCAATTAGTGAAAGTATCAATAAAGTATCTAGCTCTCAAACAGTAGGAGAAAAAAATCAAAGTCATAATCAAGCTCATATGCCTCCTGGAGATAAGGGAAAAGAGAAGGATAGGACTCAAGTTGCTCAAGTAGATACTTCCTTAACTCTGTTTTAGGGGAAAGTAGAGACTCCTCCATTCCTGATTTCTGTCTACATATTTGGTAAACACTTGCATAATTGTTTGTTAGATTCAGGTGCTTCCACCAATGTAACACCCTTTGGTGTCTGTAGAGCTTTGGGTATTACTCCTACTGATTCCTAGAAGAAAGTTACACAATTGTATAGAACTGAAGTTAATGTTGTAGGGGAATTAAATATGATTCATATGCAGGTTGCTTCTGATCCTAGGATTCAATAGGTCATTAATATACAAGTGGCCGATATACTTGATGCTTATGGCCTAATCTTGGGAAGAGAATTTACCAGGGCCTTGAATGGATATGTCTCAACTGATCACTCTCATATGTGGCTTCCCTGGAAGGGAGTACCAAACCAGATTAGAATTGAAAGAGAGCCTAGGATGAAGTACATGATTATAGAATATCAAAATACCTCTAATGAAATTCTAATATCTGAGGTAAGTATGGGCAATTATGTGCTTGCAGCCCCTTTTGAGGAGCTAGATGAAGAGGAGGTCCTTGTGTTCTACACAGTGCTTGTTGACCTTACAACATACAAGGAGTGCAAATTTGAGGCATTAGAGTTACCTATGGAGATCTAGGAGGATGTTCTTATAGAGGTTAGTAAGATTCCTAAAAATACAGTGGAAGATGAGCTGCAAGAAGGAGTTACCATGCAAGTTCCTCCCATTCAAAATAGGGATCCAATACAGACTAGATATGAAGAGTTTGTTGCCAAGATTACAAAAGATTGGTCAAGCTTGAGTTATGGAATCAACCTAGAGGATTTTCTCTTACTAGCTTGGTACAGGATACATGAGGAGGAGCATTCAGAATTCACATGATTCCAATGCCAGGCAGCCATAAAAGAGGCGGAAGAAAAAATGCAGCTGCCTCAACACATGAGGGATACACAGAAAAATACATCAAACAAGTCCCTGATGGAAGAATGTCAGCAAGTTTCTAATGAATTCCTTGAAGAACATGAGGAAGAACTTAATGGAGTGGTCATCATTCTTGATGACTGTGACCAAGAGTTTGAACCAATGCCAACAGAGGAAGAATTCAGGGAGTTCTCTCATTTATCAAGTTCTACTCTTCCTCTATCTATTGTTGAATTAGGCACTGAACATTTACAAAATTTATGCATCAATGATGAGATAGCTAATGTAGTTCATATTGATATGTAGGAAAACTTGAGTGATGAAAGTAATGTTGTATTCATTATTGATGAGCTAGATCATGTTGTTGTAGGAGAGAATTTGTTTAAAGATCAGTCTGTGATGCCTTCTGATGAATATCTTATTGAGAAATTGGTTGTATAGGACAATACTTCTACACATCTGTTGTTGATATCTCATGAAGAAAATCCAACAAGTGAAAAGTTCCATGTTGATAATTTTGGATTTTCTCAATCTAAATTTCACTTTCCATTATATATTACTGCCTCCAAATCTATTTTGCATGTTTCTAGCACAAGGGGATTGTTGTACCATCAGTGGAGACCTCCTGATGACATAGATATCAGCTTTTCACAATTGAAGAATGATGAATACCACATTCGGTCTATAGCAATACAAGATCAGGTTGTTTCTTTCTTTACTGCAAATTCTAAAGCTTATCAATTTGATTATGGAAGTTTAGGAAAGACAGTTTTCATATAGACTGATCATGGTTTCAATGAGTTACCTTAATTATTGATTATTCCTGATTATGAGGTTAAATTTGAATTCTACATTTTTGAGGTCTATTTTGCTGAATATAAAGATAAATTCCCATTTTTGAGGACTATTACTTTCACCTTATTTCTTATTCATGCACTGAAAATTCAAGTAGGTGCAGGTCTTAGTTTATCATGTCTGGCAATGAGTCATTTTGGTGTTTCTTTGTATATAGTTTGATTTGAATAAAGGCAGATTGCTCTGATCTCTTTAAGTTTTCTTTTTTTCTCTTGCTTTCTTTAGATTAGGTTGCATTAGTTTAGGGTTTTCATTTCAATTTGGTGTGTTTTTGCTTTGCTTTTGCTTTGGAGGTTTCCTTGTTTTCTTCTTGATGTGTTGCACCTCCATGGAAAATATTCTTTTTCCTGGGATTGTTCTGAGTATTTTCTTGATGAACTTTAATTATATGTCTTGAATGGATGGATGAGGTCTTTGTAATCGTCATGTAGTATAAATGTTTGATTTAAAGAGTTTAAGTCACTGGTTTGATTTGAATTTGAAGTATTCTAAAATCTTATATCTTTCATACATCTTAAGAATCTTGAAGTTGCGGTAGGATCCTTGTGAGGTCTTGTCAGGTGAAAAATATTATTTATGCTTTAGTGCCACTATGGTTCTCAACCCTAAGTGTGAACTTCATTGTTCATAGGTTGAAATGAAAAAATGAAAAGAAAAGAAATATTAAAAAGAAGAAAAGAGAAAATATTGAAAATCAAAAGAATGAATTCAACTTATCAGGGTTATCCAAATATCTCTACCAGGGCTATGGATGCCTAGTTGGTATTAGAGCTATGTTCAGGAGAGTCACAACCGATAACCTCATCGGGGCTATAGACACCTGACTAGCAGCGAGGCTCTATCTAGGTTGCTTTTGGAGTTAGAATCTTTACGTAGCCTGCCCTGACTAAGCTTGGTTTCTGTAGTGGCTTAAGGAAGGAAATGAACTCATGTGCACACACTTGGATTCTCAGTCTATGGAATGTTCAGTTTTCCTTTGGTTCTGATTCTTTGATCATACATTTTTTATTTGTTTGTCTGATAGTGGGATTGAAACCAAAGATTCTAGGTTCATGATTCTTGTTCATCATCAAATGCTATGGAGCATTTTCCCAGCAAAGTCGCCATTTTTTGTGCAATTTTTGCACCCATGCCCCACTAAAAGCAAGGAACCTATTTTGTTTTCGCTCTTTTTATTTTGACTCTTTGATTTTAAGGTTTTGCATTTTCCTTGGCATGAGCTTAAAATGTTTATTTTACTTTCCCAAGTGTTTTTCCCAAGTTACACATTGCAGCAATCCCTGGTCCATACTTTTTGTAGCTAGCCGACTGTTATTTGCTTTGTAAAGTTAGCCTCAACTTTATATTCATTGTGCTTAGTTCAATTGTGGAGATTTATTCATTTCAATTGCAATTGGGTTGTCTTGGATGAATGTTCATGATCTGAAAATCTTTAACACCTTAGAAGATTGCACTGTTTCTGTGAGATTGTGGATTTATCTTGGTCAAGCAGGAATTAGCTTATGAGGGATTGGTCCATTTCAAGTATTTCATCATTTGCATTGTTAATCTTAGGAGTAGTTAAGTTTTGGAATCTCTCTGAAACCCTAACCTTTTGTTATTTCTTTATTAACTGAGTTAGATTTAGGAGTGAAGTATCATTACATTGCCAGATCTAATAAATTCATGATTCAACCTTTGCTTGTAGTAAGGTCCCTTTGTGATTACCAACATTTTCACATATTATTTGAGTTGTTTATGCATTTTCAAGACCTGGCATTAGAGACCTTGGGGTTATCTCTTGAAGCTTGCTGATAGAGATTTACCTTTCAAGAAAGGTAGGATTTCATATTCTGTTTGAGTTGTTGATGCCCTAGGATGGACATGGTGGTTTTTGTGAAGAAATTGAGCAACCAAGTCATGGTTTTTGTAAATTTGTGTTAGAATGACCTAGGTAAATGATTTTTGAGCATGTGAAAAGCATATGAGAAATGTTAGGTGCATTTATTTGGTCTAGAAAGCTTGGGAATTGGGAGATTGAGTAAAACCCTAACATTTTGTAAGAAAATGAAGGGTTTGATTGAACAAGAGGCTAGAGGCCTCAAACCTGAGTAAAGGTTATGGAATATGTGGCTAGGCATCATGAAACAACTTTTTCCAAGGAAGTTTTGTACAAGAAAAATGATCTGAAGGTACTTTGTTTTTAAAATATGGCTAATTCTAGTAGCCTTTTTGTAGGGTGGACTATTGGATCCTAATGATGGTGTAGATAAACCTAGTATGATCTTTTGGTATTTTTTCTTAGGGCTAGTATTAAAGCCTTATTGATTTTTGGTTGGACATTGGATGAACTTCTCTGAAAGATAAGCCAATTATTGTGTTTGAGGGCTAGATGCCTCTTATGAAGTGATAGGGTTCAAGTTGAGCATTTTGTGTTCAATGGTGTTTTTCATTGTTTGATCCAAGTTATTTGGGGTCTATTAATGAGTTTCTCCACCTTGTCTACATCAAAGTGATATTAGAGCATTAGGGAGTAGGTTTGTTTTCATTTTACAAGTTGTGAAGAGTAAGGAAGAAGTGAAGAGTTTAGTATTCAAAGATTCCTCCAAAGAACAAAGATATGGCTAAAGAGATGAAGGAGATGAAAGACAGACATGCTAGAGAAATCAGAGAGTTGGAGGAAAGAATCATAACCTTGGATGCAAAAAAATGAAGGGATGTGGAAGAGAGTGAGTTAGATGAAGAGGAAGACAATGAGTTTGAAGATATGGAAGAAGAGCTTGACCTAGAGGATCAAAGAATTGCAAAGTTGGTGAAGGCAGTTAGGAATGATAAGCCTAAGGTAAAGGTTGATGTTCAAAAATATGGTGGGAGTCTAAATGATGAAGAGTTACTTGATTGGATTGTTGCATTAGATAACCATTTTGAATGTGATGAGGTTCTTGAGGAGCAGAGGGTAAAGATTGCAAAGAAAAAGTTGTAGGGCCATGCTTTGGTATGGTGGGACCACTTTCAATCAGAGATGAGGAAACATGGAAAGTCTAAAATCACCTCATGGGACAAGATGGTATCAAAAATCAAAGGTAAATTCTTACCCAAGGATCATCAAGTTCAAATGTTTAAGAAATTGTAAAGCTTAAGGAAAAAGGAAATGGACATTAAGTCTTATATTGAGGAATTTTATAAACTAAGTTTGAAGTCTAATCATCATATGAAGATGAAAAAGTTGCTAGATATATGGGTGGTTTGAGGTTTAACATACAAGATGAATTGGTTTTGGCTAACCCTTGGAATGTAGAGGAATGTTACCAAATGGAAATTAGGGTGGAGGAGAAAATGAAGAGAAGACAAGAAAAAGCAATTAAGGGAAGAGGTAATGCATCAATAGGTAGAGGAACTATGCCTAATCCAAAGACAGACAATGACAATCAAGAAGATGCCATGAAATGACAAGAGTAATTTAATTTCAAAGGTGGATGGAGAGGCATAAGGGGCATATTTGGCGGAGGTAGGAGTTTCAATGATTTCTTAGGTAGGTGTTATAAGTGTAATGAATTTGGACACCCATATTTCAAGTGTCCTCAAAATCAAGGTTCAACTTCAAGTGGTGATAGAAAGAGTGAGAGGAGAACTCAACTGATCCAAGAAGAAGAATGTGAAAGTTCAAGCAGACCTACAAATGCATAAGTAGGAGAAGCACTCATGATGAGAAGGACCTTGTTGCAAGCACCTAAGGAGGAAGATATGAGCCAAAGAAGGAGCCTATTTAGAAATTCATGCAAATGCAAAGGTAAAGTATGCCAAGTTGTTATTGATTTAGGTTCTCAAGACAATGTGGTATCTAGGGAGATGGTAGACAAATTGAATTTAGAAAAGATACCCCATGTAGCACCCTACAAAGTTTCTTGGGTGAATGATAGTCAAGCCTTAGTGGTGAATGAGCAAGCCTATGTGGATTTATAGATTGGGGAGTACAAGGATAGGGTCTTATGTGATATATTTCCAATGTATTATTTCCATTTTCTCTTGGGGAGACCATGGAAATTTCATAGAAGGTCCATGTATGATGGTTGGGAAAACACCTATATAATTTGGAAGGATGATAAGAGTTTTAAACTAACTCCTTTGCAAGGTAGTGCAAGAGATAAAGGTAAAAGTAAGGTTGTGATTTTTGGAAAAAAGGAACCTATAAATGTTATGAAGGAGCACAAGCATTATGATGTTGTTAACTATCCTAAAACTGAAAATGTTAGGGTCGCAGATATGGTGGCAAAAACAGGGGTAAAATGTGATTTACTAGTGAGTAAAAAAGAAGTTGTGATGATTGGTACCATTGTATTTCCTTTGGTTAGCCATAAAGGTGAAGGTATAGATGCAAAGGTTTTCAAATAAGGGGTACAAACATTTGATAGAGTCAAGGGACTGGTGACAAAGGTGCAAGGACAGTGTGGATAGAGTGCAAAATAGGGTAGACATAAACAAATAGATGAGACTAAGTTGAGGCTAGTTCATGGTAATGGTTTTGCTGACCATTGTTTGTGTGTAGGTACAAGTGATAGGAAACAAGAAAATTTTGAACCAAGAATGGAGTAAGGCAAGACCTTAGGTTTGAATGTGCAAACACAATCCTATGCAAATCCAAGCACACTTCCAAGTGCAGGATAGTTTGGAGTGCAAGGTCTAACATAGTGGAAGGAGATTATCGATCCAAGAAGCATGTATGGTGGATGGTGGGGTTGGTATCAGCCTCCACTCATGGGATATGAGTTTCTTTTAGGGGGATTGTATGGTGCATGGGCACCTACAACCATGAAGAACTATGTTACAAAATTATTTTGGTGACATTTTGTTATAAGGAATTTTGGATGAGTTTAGGTGTCTAGGTCATTTGAGGGAGTTTTCAATGTTTTTTGGTGCCAAATAAGATCTAAAAAGACCATTTATTTTGTAACAATGTGTGTTTTGAGCCATTTGTAGTTAGGAGTCAAAAGTTGCAAACAAGGTGTAATGTTATCAAGACAAAATTGTAAATTTGCATACATCTTTACTAAGTTGTTGCTGAAGGATATTTTGAGTATCTTAGAGGATAAGAACTAAGAGATGCTTTTACTTGCATCAATCCATGAGCTACATTTCTATATTTTGATCTAGATTGATGTTCCCATGGCTACTACTTAGGGAGAGTAGTCAAATGTGCAGATATGTGGTTCAGAGCATGTATATGGAAAAATCATGGTTACCTTTGCCATTGATGTCAAAAGGGGAGAAGTGCAATGTGAAAAATCCTTTTAAGGGTTTAAGAGAAATTAAGGAGAAGAGTCATAACCAAAGGGAAAGAAAGTGTGTTGGGTTGATGGTATTTTTCACATCATATGTTTCCATCAATGCTAAAGGGGGAGATTGTTGGATGTTGTGGATGTGTTGCTGATATGTGATTGTTATTGATGTCAACACTACTAGCATTTGGTGTATTAGAGGCTATATATGTCGAGGATATTGAGAAAATTATAAAAGAAAGTGTTCCAGGTTCCCAGTGGAACTGTGCAAGTCATGAAGGAGTCTTGTTATTTACATTGAAGTTCAACTATTGTGGATTAAAGGGTTTTTGTTGAGTTTATCTAGATCATCTACCAGAAGTTTTAGAGGTCTGCATATAGATTTGATCATGTCATGGTTTGTAGTGTTTCTATGGTCTCTACCAGTGTTTCTAAGTGAAGTTTATGTGATTCTAGAAATCTCAGTTGTTGCGGATGTTTCTCTATTATTTCTTGGTGCTCTTGGATGTTTCTAGATCATGCTTTATCTTTGTGGTACATCCAAATTGATCTGTGTACTCGTGGTCGAAGATATTTTCTTGCGTATGTTCAGTTTTCTTGTTCTTGGCTAACATGTTGGTGGTAGCATGTTTTGGATCTTTAAGGAGGAAATAATTGAAGTATTTTTGTGTTGGATTTGTTAATTTGGGTCCCCACTATGTTGTGGCTAACCTTGGTGGATTCACATTTAAAAATTTATTTGTAAATTTGGGCTGACATTGAAAATATGTTTTATTTTTTTGGCTGACTAAATTTGTTGATGAAATCTCATGTAGCAGATATATAAGAGTGATTGTTTCATCAATGTAGTGTTGAAGAGGTGTTGAGTGTGCTATTATGTGTGTATGTGTGAATATCATTCGATTGTAGAGCAGAGTGTGAAGAAGATCGAGTGAAGTGTGAAGTAGTTTGTGAAGGATTTTTTTGTGCTTAATTGGAACTATAATCAAGCTTGTGTAGAAGCTATTTTCTAGGTTCATACCCTTCAAATTTTAATCCTATTCTATATTGTTGGGCAATGAGTCCCTTTTGTAATTGAGCAGTGAGCTCTAGGTAGTGTGCCTGAATGCATATGCATTCCCCTTTATTGATTTCATTATACTTTTAACAAGGTATGATCTTGTGGACTAACATCCACTGTGGTTTTTCCCTTAATAGGGTTCCCACATAAAAAAATCTTTGTGTTCTCTATCTCTCTAATGTTTTAATTGTGTATTGTTAATTGCTTATTCATCAGATCTGAGATTAAGTTAAGAAAAGTTTGAAAATTTTATTATTCTATGACAACTGATTCACCCCCCCTCTCAGTTGTCTATCCTTGTTTTTCCAACAATTGGTATTAGACAAGGTTCCTCTAAAGAAGTCTAAAAGCTTGAGGTGATTTCGAGATGGAAACATTCAAGAAGGACAGTCCAAGATTTGATGGAACTAACTACTCATTGTGGAAAGTTAGGATGCAATGTCACCTAAGGTGTATTGGTGAAGCCTACTGGAAGATTACAAAAGATCCATATGTTATTCCTCATAAAGGTCCCTCCACTGCTGATGAGATCAAAGATGCTGAAAATAATATTATGGCTATTGAAGATTTAGTGAGTGCTCTAACAGATTTGAAGATGGCTAATGTGGTAGGACTACAAAAAACTCATGAGATTTGGACTAAGCTGGAAAATTTGTATGAAGGAGATGCACATGTGAAGATGGCTAAGCTACAGAGTTTAAAAGGAAAGTATGAAAATTTGAAGATGGGTGAAGATGAAAACATCACTTCTTTTATGCAAAGATTAAATGAAATAGTGATGGGTATTACATGTTCTAGTGGTTCTTTGGATGAGGTTGAAATTGTAGCTAAGATACTCAGATCCTTTCCTCCCTCCTAAAATGTGAAGGCTCATGCTATTGAAGAGCTCAGATCGGTAACAAAGATGTCAAGAGACACGCTGGTTGGAAAGCTTGTTGCTTTGGAATTAAGTGAATTTGGTGAATCTATTCTGAAAACTAAACCGACATTCAAAGATATGGTCTAGGAGAATGTTCCAGAAAGATATCCAAGTATGATGAAGAATTGGAACAGGTTGAAGATAAAGAAAGATAGGTAGAAGAATTGGAAGCACTAATTGTAAAGAAAGAAGGCAAAGGAAAAGGTAAGTATGAAGGAGTGTTACCTATTAAATTTTTTTCATGCAATAAAATAGGTCATTTTACATCAAGATGTCTTGAAAGAGTTCCTAGCACTAAGCATAACAAGTCTAGATTCCAAAAGAAATGTTACTTTGCAGAATGTAGTGACTGATGATGAGTCTGATAAGGATAACGGAAAAGAAGATGAATGGGTTTTCATTGCTATCATTGAAAATAGTCATGTAGCTATTGAATCTACTAAAGATGAGAAAACTCTTGTAGTCCAAGTTGAAGAAAAGGATGAGTGGGTTATTAATAGTGGATACTCACATCATATGACTGGTGATACAAACAAATTTATAAGTCTAGAGAAGTATGATGGTGGTATTGTAAGATTTGGAGACAACAATGCTAGTGTGATTCATGGTAGAGGTTCTATTTTTCTTGGTGGTAAGGATAACACTGATGATGTTCTTTATGTTGAAGGCTTGAAGCACAATCTTTTGAGTTTTGGATAGATGGTGGGAAAAGGCTATGATCTACAATTCAAAGATGGAAGATGCAAGATACGTGGAAGTTCTGGCAATATGATTGCTACAAGTAAACAAATAAAAGGTAATATTTTTCACTTGAATACTGCTAGTGGGAGTTGTCTAATTACTCAAGGAGATGAAATTTGGTTGTGGCATAGGAGGTTGCATCATATAAATTTTGATAACTTTTTCAAGGTAAGTCCCACTCAACTAGTAAGAGATCTACCTAAGTTAGTGAATCCCGCTAACACAATTTGTAAGGAATGTTAGATGGGAAACAAACTAGAGTATCCTTCTGGAGAAAATAGTTTCATTCAAATGATTTGCTAGAGCTGCTACATATTGACCTTTGTGGTCCCTCTAGTGTCAGAAGTATTCATAGAGAAAGGTAATTTACGTTGATAATTGATGATTACTCTAGAATGATATGGGTTTCCTTCTTAAGAGAAAAATGTGAAGCATTGGAAATTTTCAAAAGTTTCAAGGCTATGGTAGAAAATGAGAAAGGTTTGAAAATAAAGTGTCTGAGATCTGACAGAGGTGGTGAGTTCACCTCCAAGGATTTCAACTCTTTTTGTTAAAAACATGGAATTAGAAGAAAAGTATCTGCTCCCTGAACCCCTCTACAGAATGGAGTTGCAAAAAGAAATAATAGAATTTTTTTGGATGTTGCTAGAACAATGATGAGAGAAGGAAATGTCCCCCATAGTTATTGGAGTGAAGCTTTAAGCACTATTTTGTATACTTCAAATCAAGTAAATGTTAATGGAAATTTTGGTAAGACCCCTTTTGAGCTATGGTTTGGTTACAAGCCTACTGTTAAATATTTCAAGATCTTTGGAAGAAAAATGTTATATCAAGAGAGATGATGATATAGGAAAGTTTGATGCAAGAAGTAATGAAGGAATATTTTTAGGTTACTCTACTAAAAGAAAGGCCTATTGATGCTATAATAGAAGACTGAGAAAGATGGTTGAGAGTGAAAATATTAGAGTTGATGAGGATTCTGTCAAATCATCCAGATATTGTGGATATGATTCAAATGAAGACAATACAAACAAAGGGAAGAATGTTCAGACACGAAATCAACTTCAAATTGTGCTATATGTTTCATATGTTCCAATTGTTCTAGTAAAGCAACCTCAATTCATTTTGGTAAATCAAGTAAGTTAGGAAGCAGAGACAAGTGCAAGTACAAAAGGAAGATCAGAAGAAAAAGAAGTTTAAGAAAAATCCAAAACTCTAAGGTATGTAAATCTAAACCATTCTAAAAGAAAAATTATAGGAGATAAGAATAAAGGAGTGCAAACTAGAAGAAAGATTGCAGAAGAGTACTGTCTAATTTCCAAGATTGAACCTAAAAATGTCACTGAAGCCTACTAAGATGAACATTGAATGGAAGCTATGAAGGAAGAGCTTACACAAATTGAAAATAATAACACGTGGATACTAGTTACCAGACCTAGAGACAAAAATGTGATTGGTACTAAATGGGTGTTTCAGAACAAGTTGAATGAACAAGGTGAAGTGGTTGGGAATAAAACAAGACTGGTATGTGAAAGGTATTCTTAGATGGAAGGTGTTGATTTTGAAGAAAAAATTTCCCCAATTTCCATAATCAAAGCTATTAGATTATTTCTTGCTTATGCTGCATACAAGGACTATAAAGTCTATCAGATAGATGTGAAGTCAACATTTTTGAATGGAGAACTAGAAGAAGTATACATTGAATAACTAGATGGATTTCAACTAACTAATAAGGAAGCTATGGTTTTTCACTTGAATAAATCTCTATATGGAATTTTAACCAATACCCTAGAGCTTGGTATGCTAGATTTGACAAATACCTACTAAAACTTGGATTCACTAAAGGTACTACTGATAGCAACTTATATTTCAAATTGGATCGTGATAAAGAGTTAATTATAGAAGTCTTTATTGATGACATCATTTTTAGAGGAGATGACAACATATGTATGAAGTTTGCTGATGAGATGAAGGATGAATTTGAGATGAGTATGATTGGAGAGATGAAGTTATTTCTTGGATTGCAAGTGACCCAGTTAGAGAAGGGGATATTCATATCTACTCCAAATATGTGAGAGAGCTACTGAAGAAATTTGGGATGGAAGATTCAAGGCCTGTTGGTACTCCCATGGTGATCAGATGTAAGCTAACAAAGAATGATGATTCTCCTAAGGTGAATCAAACTAGATACAGGTCAATGATTGGTGGATTGCTTTATTTAACCCAAACTAGACTAGATATTATGAATGTTGTATGTACGGTTTCCAGATTTTAGGGTGATCCAAAAGAATCACATGTGACTGTTGTTAGGAGAATCTTCAGATATCTAAAAGGAACAATTGACTTTGGACTTTGGTATCCAAAGGATGATGATCTCACTTTGAGTGCATATACTGATGTAGATTGGGTTGGTGATGTAGATGAAAGGAAAAGTACTAGTGGTGGTGCTTTCTTCGTAGGGAAGAAGTTGGTGTCCGGGTTGAGCAAAAAGAAAAATTTCATTTCTATATCTACTACTGAAGCAAAAAATATTGTTTCTACAAACAATTATACTCAGGTGATATGGATGAAATAGATGTTGAAAGATATCAGGGTGATATATGAAGAGCCTATTGCCATATACTGCAAAAATTCAAGTGCAATAAATATTTCAAAGAATTTGGTACTGCACTCTAAGACTAAACATATATCAAGGAGAAAGTGAATGAGAAAGAAGTCAGATTGGAGTATGTGCCTACCAAAAAATAGATTGCAAAAATCTTTACTAAGTCATTTCCAAAGGATACTTTTGAGTATCTCAGAGGAATTCTAGGGGTAATTACCCCTCTTGATAAGAACTAAGAGATGCATTTACTTGCATCAATCCATGAGCTACATTGCTATATTCTGATCTAGATTGATATTCCTATGGTTGTTACTCAGGGGGAGTAGTCAGATGTGTAGATATGTGGTTCATAACATGTATATGGAAAGTTCATGGTTACCTTTTCCATTGATGTGAAAAATCCTTTTAAGGGTTGAAGAGAAATTGAGGAGAAGAGTCAGAACCAAAGGAAAGCAAGTGTGTTGGGTTGATGCTATTTTTCACATCATGTGTTTCTATCAACACCAAAGGGGGAGATTGTTGGATGTTGTGTATGTGTTGCTAATATGTCATCATTGATGTCAACACTATTAGCATTTGGTGTATTAGAGGTTGTATATATCGAGCACATTGAGAAAATTATAAAAGAAAGTGTTCCAGGTTTCCAATGGAACTGTGCAAGTCATGAAGGCATCTTGTTCTTTATGTTGAAGTTCAGCTACTGTGGATTAAAGAGTTTTCTGTTGAGTGTATCTAGATCATCTACTGAAATTTTTAGAGGTCTGCATATAGATTTGATCATGTCATGGTCTAATAGTGTTTCTATGGTCTCTACTAGTGTTCTTGAATGAAGTTTAAGTGATTCTGGAAATATCAGTTGCTATAGATGTTTCTCTATTGTTTCTTGGTTCTCTTGGATGTTTCTAGATCATGCTCTATCTTTTTGGTACATCCACATTGATCGGTGTGCTCGTGATCAAAGATCTTTTCTTGCGTATGTTCAGTTTTTCTTGTTCTTGGGCCACATGTTTGTGGTAGAATGTTGTGGATCTTTGAGGAGAAATTAATTGAAGTCTTTTTGTGTTGGAGTTGTTAATTTCGGTCCCCACTATGTTGTGGCTAACCTTGGTGGATTTGCATTTAAAAATTTATTTGTAAATTTGGGCCGACATTGAAAATATGTTTTATTTTCCTAGCCAACTAAACTTGTTGATGAAATCTCATGTAGCAAATATATAAGAGTGTTTGTTTCATCAGTGTAGTGTTGAAGAGGTTTTCAGTGTGCTCTTATGTGTGTATGTGTGAATATCATTCGATTGCAGAATAGAGTGTAAACAAGATCGAGTGAAGTGTGAAGTAGTTTGTGAAGGAGTTTTCTATGCTTAATTGGAACTATAATCAAGCTTGTGTAGAAGCTATTTTCTTAGTTCATACCCTCTTGATTTTAATCCTATTCTATATTGTTGGGCAGTGAGCCCCTTCTATAATTGAGCAATGAGCTCTAGGAAATGTGCTTGAATGCATGTGCATTCCCCTTTATTGATTTCATTATACTTTTAACAGGGCATAATTTTGTGGACTAACATCCACCATGGTTTTTCCCTTAATATGGTTTCCACATAAAAAATCTTGGTGTTCTCTATTTCTCTAATGTGTTAATTGTTAATGGTTAATTTCTTATTCATCAGATCTAAGATTAAGTTAAGCAAAGTTTGAAAATTTTATTATTCTATGACAACTGATTCATCCCCCCTCTTAGTTGTTTGTCCTTTTCTTTCCAACATTTACATCAAGAATTGAGTGAGTAATTGTCAGTTTTCTAAAACTGCCTATGTACGATAGCAAGGGGATTGATTTGAAGTTTAAATGAATATTTAGCCATTCCTCCTACTGTGGCTTTTTGTAACTCAAAGTAATGGCTTATACATTTCTAATTTAAGTATTTTTGTTTATCTAGAGTCTTGTGAAGGCATTTTAAGGCTTGGGTGTTGATGCCTTAGGCTGGACAAGGTGGTTTTTGTGAAGAAATTGAGCAACCAAGTCATGGTTTTTGTAAATTTGTGTTAGAATGACCTAGGTAAATGATTTTTGAGCATGTACAAAGCATATGAGAAATATTAGGTGCATTGATTTTGTCTGGGAAGCCCGAGAATTGTGATATTGAGTAAAACCCTAACATTTTGTAAGAAAATGAAGGGTTTGATTGAACAATAGGCTAGAGGCCTCAAACCAGAGTAAAGGTTATGGAATATGTGGTTACGCATCATGATACAACTCTTTCCAAGGAGGTTTTGTAAAAATAAAAGGATCTAAAGGTACTTTGTTTGTAAAATAGGGCTAATTCTAGTAGCCTTTTTGTAGGGTGGACTATTGGATCCTAATGATGGTGTAGAGAAACATAGTATGATCTTTTGGGATTTTGTCTTAGGGAAGTATTAAATCCTTATTGAAGTTTGGTTAGCCATTGGATGGCCTTCTCTAAAGGATAAGCCAATTATTGTGTTTTGAGGGCTAGATGCCTCTTATGAAGTGATAGGGTTCAAGTTGAGAATTTTGTGTTCAAGGGTGTTTTTCATTGTTTGATCCAAGTTATTTGGGGTTTGTTAACGAGTTTATCCACCTTGTCTCCATCATAAGTGACAACCTCAAAAAAATCACACCTACAACACTCATAGAGTATGAGGAAGGGAACTACCAATATCACAAAACAAAACCAAAAAGGTTCACGTCAAGTTCACCAAAAATGTAAGAAGGGGACCAACCATGTTCAAGGCACTAGGTCATAGAGGGCTAAGAGTGGAAGGATTCCCTAACTTACCTCAACTTAACAAGATTTAGAAAATGTGGGATGACAATTATGAGAACTATAAATTCCTTCAATCACCCTACAGATCCGAAATGTAGGATAGGGCTAGGCAAGTTAGTTTTTGGGTTCAACACTATGCCTCAGGAAGCTCTCTATCTAAGGGTGCAAGCATGGTCCCGGGACGACGGCGTGGCATTGAAATTTCTCAAGTGTGCAGGCATCCGTATGACCAAACAACTAAAGAGACAAGGTCAAACTTAGTTAAACAAGTTAACGACCCAACTAACTACTACTAAAGGGCCAAAATAACACTATTAAGTAAACCAAATATGCTCTAATATGATAAAGTAAAAATATGAGAGTTAGGGTGACAAGAATGATCTCACAAAGAAATTTGTTTGCCAGCTAGCTCCCAAAAGCATGTTAACCTATACACAAAGGGGAGGAAATTTTTTAGGTGGTTGTATAGGGTCCTACCTTAGTCAAATCCCCATTTAGGTGTTTCCACCTCTACAAGCAACCAAGAAAGTGAGTATGATAAAGAAAGTAATGTAATAAAGAACACTAAAATGATACAAAATTGTAAATGTGCTTACTCAACCAAGTAATAGAGGAGAGGAGTGGGAATCTTACTACCTCCACCAAAAGCATTCAAGGCTAATAGAGGAGAGAATGAGAGTACTCAAGCCTTTGCTGCAATGGTGTTGTCCCACACTTGCTCTACTTAAGTGATGGAGTGAAGTAGTTGCTACTATGGAGTGCAAAAGTGCTACTAGAAGTGTTGGAATTCTTGGAGAGTGATGGATTGAAAGCTTAGAAAATGGAAAATAAGTTGTGAAGAAGTTTCAAAGATCCGAAATGCAAGTAAGAGGAAATTTGAAGGAGAGATGAAGAAAATGACCATATTCGAGTCAATCAGTCAAAGGAGGCATTACAAGTCGATTTCCAATGAGAAGTGTAACACCTTTGTAGGTTTAGTCATAGGAATCTTCCAAGGATGTAAACACACTACACAGATGTCTACGCACTGTGTGGGAATCCCCAATAGAAATTCCTTTACTAATGCTCAAAATAGGTGCCAAATGAAATGAAGACAATAGGCTTAGGTGTAATTAAGCCTCCGAACTTGATTTTCTAAAGTGGAGAAGGGAAAGAGGGGAATTTTCATGAGGGGTGAAAATTCACTCCTATACAGATATATGCCCCTTCTTGACTCTACTTGCTTTATGGAGGTGGAATCAAGGTAGAAAACTAACCACATCGAATAAGGAACATCATATCGTAGGACATTTCCAAGTACCATGCCACATAATGATAGAAAATTGATGATGTCGAGTGTGGAATCACTATTCCAATGCATTAAATAGTGTTGAAAACAAAGTTACCTAGCATCAATTATGGTGTTGTGAATAGAAAGTACTTTATTAACTCTTAAGATAGGAAAAACCCTAATTTTATAGATAAGAGTAAAAAAATAATGAAAAGAGTTAAAAGAGGTAAAAGTGAAGTAATTTGGCACTTACTATTGAATTTACCCTTTTTAAGCATGAGAGTGATGAGTGAAGATGGAAATATGTTTAGTAAACAAGACTATAGGCCTGCGTGATTAGATGTTCTATGGAACTAGGTGGCACACAATGAGCATCATTACGAGGTGAGTTGATTTTGCTACCTGTGCTTCATTTTTATGCAATTATTTAATAATTTTTATGCATTTCTAGGTTTATTTACAATCTTGGAAAAAAATTTCACAAAGTGTTCCCTTTTTTCGCGAAGTGTCCTTTTGTTCACAAAGTGTCCCTTTTGTTCGCAAAGTGTTCCATTTTTTCGCAAAGTGTCTCGTTTCTTTGTGAAGTGTCCCAAAAGGGTTCTAAAGTGTTTAGGGCCTTTAGGAAAGCACACTAGATGAACTTTAGTACAATTTCATGATGAATAAAGTAAAAATTAAAGATATTAGATGGTTTTTAGAGCATATTTTTGTGATTTTGATAGATACCCACCCATTCATGGTAGTGGCTAAGGGGTAGGCAGTTGAGCTTTTTGAGAGATTTAGCCCCATCAATTTTAGTAGAGGAGATAGAGAACCTATAGGCCATAGGCATCTATTGGGCATACTTCATGCCCCCAATGAGGTACCATGATGCTATGTTGATGGCACTCTATGAGTGTTGGGACACAGATACATGCACATTCCACCTGTTGATAGGTGAGATGATGATTAATCTTGAGGATGTACATCGAGTTCTCCATGTTCTAATTCAGGGAGAGCATGTACGTTTTGAGAGAGATCACACCTTCTATAAGAAAAAAGACCTAGAAATGTTATTGTATTCACAAGTTCCAGTGGTTAGATGGATTATGATACATATGGTGGCACTAGTTCTCATCCTCGATAGGTGAGCAATGCACCTTGAGGGAGGACTAGTTCATTTTATTTGAGAGATGATAGAGCATTGTACAGTATACACCTAGGGTCATTGTATCTTGGCACATTTGTGTTATTATCTTGGTCAATTTTTTTTCTAGGAGGTAGACAACATGGTGCACTACACGCTTCTACAGGTTTGGTGCTTGGAACATATCATGTGTACCAGACCAATTTGCTTCTCATGTGCTACATTAGTTGGGTATCCTCGGGCCTTTAACTATCCTCTATCGTGATTATGGTAGTATGGGGATTTTATTTTTTGGAGAGTGAGATTGGACCGACTGGAGGAGGATGAGATCTTATGGAGACCTTATCAACTAATGCTACAGTGGCTAGATCACATGATAAAGTTGAGGAGACTTCAGTTAGATAGATATCTAGTTGGTCGACATGATCATGTAGTATGTACTTTCTACTATGATCAAGTCATGCAAAAATTTAGATAGATTTAGATGCCACCCCAAGCACAATCATTTTTCAGGAGTTCAGTGCAGAGTTCCCTGAGACCAAGTGATATAGTGTGGCTCACTCTAGACCATATTGTTGAGAGCGGCTTCAACTTCTTAGATCATGACCAACCTCCAATCTCTAATGCAGATGATGTTGATGCCACATGGGATTATGAGGAGTGGTGGATGGTGTCATGACCAACTCTGGTATACCCGATGGACAAGCCTATAGGAGATGCAAGTCCACTATAGATGAGGGAGATGAGAGAGAGGATAGGGCTAAGGAGACATGATACAAAGTAGTAGACATATTTACTGATGTCATTGATGATGAGTATGATGAGGATGAAAATTTGGATTATGATGGCTAGGAGGGAGAGGAGGAGGACCAAGAGGAGGAGGAGGAGGATTCACTCCTGAGTGAGAGTGATGAGGCAACAAATGAGGATTGACATGACTGGGGAGAGTCTTCTCCCATTCATATGATGAGATCATGAGCAGCAGTTGTAGTAGGCATCAGTACTGACAGTCGTGGAGAGTCTAGCACATCTTCCATGCCCCCTGCATAGGACAATGTTGATATTGCTCAGCCTACCAGAGATATAGGTGATGATATTTGATTTTATGCATGTACTTTAGTGTTTATGATCATTATATATATATATATCATGATGATGTGTACTAATTGTGTATTGTTTCTACCTTGTAGGAGTGATGAGAGATTGGCGGGAGTTCTACCATCAAGCAACTACAAAGATAGTGCCAACATCCATCAATGAGGAGGAGATGGATTCAGATTATGTGCCCCCTTCTATTATGGAACAAGATCTAGAGTCACTTAGACCATTAATGAGGTTACGGGAAGCATATGAGAGTCTAAGGAGATGACTTCACTAAGCCAAGATTGCAGGAGATTCATCTCGAACTCCAGTAGAGGTTGAGAGACTAGAGGAAGAGGTAGCATGGCTACAGGAAAAGAGGGAGTAGATAGCAAGGGAGAATCAAGTGGCCCTTGGATGGATACATGGCCTATATTTTTCACTTAGATTCAATAGACCACAATCACTATCACATATGGTTGTCTCCCAACGTCCTACTATCAGATCACAATCACTTGATCCTGATGGATCGAGTACCCACAAACCTTAGTGATGTTGTATATTGTGATGATATGTACATAAAACTTTTGGATATATATATATATATATATATATATATATATATATATATATGAGAATTTGATGTTTTATGACTTGTATTAATGTATTTGAATGTTAAATAGCAATGTGATTAATTAAATATCCTTTGTAAGATTATTTGATTAATATCTTCATGATTTAACATAGCTTATGCGATCTAATTAAAACTTATTGTACTTTCTTTTAGATACAACTTGATGATTAAGTATGTTATCCTAAATTAAATTTATTAATGATCTAACTTATCATAAAACACAAGATGAATGTGAATAGTATGAAACCTAAAGTAATTATAAAAATAAATTAAATAATCACTTTAGTGCTCAAGACATATGCATGATTGATTTGTCAAGAATGAAGCAATGTGAAAGCATATAGGTTATGAACCAATAGCTTTAACAACACTGATTTATCATTCATATTATTCAAAGGGGTTAGACATAATATTGACACAAATGTGCAACATTGATAGGTTCCTTAAGGGGTGTGCCATCTAGTTCCATTAACATGTATGCACTAGACCCAAAAGTTTTGTCAACAATGTATGGTCCTAACCAATTAGAACTAAATTTGTCTCTTTCATTTGGGTCGGCATTGATGTTGCACTAATTAGTAGATAGAACTAAGTAACCCTTGTGGAATGATCAAAGGATAACCTTAAGATTGTAATGGCAATGTTTCCTTTTGCAATAAGCATGAAGATGTTAGAGAGCGTTAATACACTACTCATCAAGCATCTCAAGCTGGTGTAATCTTTGTTTTCGATAATGTATATCATCAAAAATTCCTTGAAGATAAATTATTAGTGTGGGAATATCTAACTCCAAGGGCATTATTTCTTCACTATCATAGACCAAATTATAAGGTGTGGTCCCTATGGAAGATCAAACACTTGTGCAATAAGCCTAAAGCGCATAATGTAATTATGTGTGCCAATCCCTATGATTTTTATTAATAGTTTTCTTCAAAAAAAATTCAAGGACTTTATTAGTTGTGTAGAAGAGGGGGATTCACTACTCACAAATTATCTTAATTTAGAGAGCCTCATGGGGAAAACTTCTATAAACTACCTCAGGAACAACGTGAAAGTTTTAGAATCAAAAAGAGAAAGCCATGAATATTTTCTAGACAAACTGACAAGCTCTCGGCCAAAGGACAGAAGCACGAAACATGGATGACAACATTGAATGTTGGCATTCTAGAGGTGTGTTGGCATCTCATACAGACTAGAGAGTGATTTTATCACAAAAAATGCCTAAATATTTTTTCTACTCTAATTGCTAACAACTTTAAAAATGCAATAAAGCCACAAAATGCAATAGAACTATAATGAAATGAACTAGAACTAATAAAGATAAGAATAAGAAAGATAATTCTTACAACCACATGGGTGATGAATCCTCCAATAATTGAACATCTTCAAAACCTATGTCTATAAGATATATGGACAAAGTGTTGGGGCTATATAGGGATTTTCCTCGGTCTAACCCCAATTTTGGTGTTCCCACCTCCATAGAAAACCAAGAAGATAGAGAAAGAGAGAAATGAAAAAATCTTGTGGTGAAAGAAAAACCCACTTAGGAGTAGAACCTACACCACCATGTAGAAGTGATAAAAGAAATCCTCACTCAAGGAGGAGAACTTGTATTACAAAGGAGGTGATAAAAGCAATCCCCACTCAAGGAGGAAGACCCGTATCACAAAGTAAATATGTAATGGGTAATGGATATGGAATCCCAGGTTGTTTGTAAGCATGAAATAAATGAGATGGAGTTGAAAGGAGTGTCGTAAAGGGAGCTTAAGAGAGATTAAAGTTGCTACAACAAGCTGTATGAATCTATACAAGTAAAATTTGGAGAGTAGAAGGCTAAAGCCAAAGTTGGAGTGAAGCTGAAATTAGAAGAGTGGAGCTAGAAAATGGAGGAAGAGTTGAAAATGAAGTGAAAGGAAATATTTTAAAGAGAGGAAAGAAGCAAAAGGAAGCTTCTCAAATGGTTATAAAGCATCTCGAGCCATTACCACTAACCAAAGGAGGTGACAAGTGGAAAGCATACTAAAAAATGGTCATTTTAGTGTTGAAACATCGTAGGACGTCCACGTGAGGTGCAAATGTCTGTGCAATGCACAAACATCCACACAACGCACTAGTGTCTAGACACATCACACTACAAAATGACATGAACGAGAAATTCCCCAGGGTTTTTGAAAGCTAACACACAAGGGTAGTTGCTAAAAGGGGTGCTAGAGCATCTTGAGAGGGGAAAAAGGCTGATGCAAGGACTAAAATGACCCTACTCAAGATGATAAGGGAGTGGACACTAAAGCATATGTGAGAATGTATGTGAAATTGTGAGGGGTGCAATTTTATGACTATACATTTTTCCCCCACTTTAGCAGGCATATGAATCTATGCTAATATGCACGCTAAAGGAAATCTACTAAACATAAATAACATCATATGCCAAAAAGATACTGTAGAGGAAGCAGATAATCCTTTAAACCATGAAAGTATGCCCCTAGGCTAAAGCTTCCAACACAAATGCATTAGACAAGAAAGACCTACACCATATAGCAATGTTAGAACATAAAAAGCTAAAGGATTCAAGTCAGCAAAGTAAAGAGACCTCGATGTAGAAGGTTGTATCAGTACCATGCATCATCCCCAAATTAAGAACAATATATAGAAGAATTTTAGAATGAAGAGAGGAAGGATATATACTCACGATGAAGAAGATGCAAGTCTTTGATCCAGTATATACAATTGAGAGGAGAAGATAAGGGAAGAGAATTTAAGAGTGTAAGCACGTCACAGGCCCGTAGACCTACAAGGAAGGTGTCCTTCAAGATCTCTCACATGTAGGATACCCAAAAAATCACCTTATAGAATTGTAGACTTGCAAGGAAGTGTCCCCCAAGATCTCTCACATGGAAGAAGTCGGGAAAGTGCCCTACAGATCTGCAAACCTATAGGGAAGGCATCCTTCAAGATCTCTCACATGAAGGAAACCTAGGAAAGTGCCCTATAGACTTGCAGACCTGCAGGGAAGGTATCCCCCAATATCTCTCGCATGGAGGAAACCTAAAGAAAGTGTCCTGTAAACCCATAGACTTGCAAGGAAGGTATGCTCCAATATCTCTTGCATGAAGAATACCCAAGGAAAGCACCCTACAGAATCGTAGACTTGTAGGAGAATGAACCCCAAGATCTCTCACATGGAGGAAGCTCAAAGGAAGCATCATAAATGCTTGCATACCTACAAGAAGGTATTCCCCAAGATATCTAATATGGAGGAAAATTAGGAAAATGGACTCTTTAGAGTTAGGAAGTGGCTTCATAGGTGCGTCTGCAAAGTAAAATCAGCCATGTAGGCAAGTAAGTGGATAGTCATGTAGACCATCAATAGATTGGGAAGTTCTCTTGGGAACCCTTCAAAAGAAGAGGAAGTCTACTCAAGGGATGTGTTGTTTGAAGAGTGGGGTCTAGTCAGGTTTCTCCCAAACTAGATGCTAAGAATTCATTTGAGATAAAGAATTTTAAAGGAGGTCCCTTGGGAACCCTTCAAAAGAGAAAAATGGGTCCACTCAAGGGATGCTTCAATTGAAAGATAGAGAGAACAGAGGAGGTCCTTAGAAGGAAACACATCTCCAAGATGAGTTATTACTACCCCTAGCATATAGGGGAGGAGAACCATGTAGGATACTTAGAGCATGCATGATAGAGGTAAAACTTGATATCACTTGTCATTTGAAGTAAAGGCAAGCGTGTCAAAAAAATAAGAGTTTGATGGCACCTAAATCAAGAAGTTGTTGTATTTCATCTTTCAAGGCCTTGCATTCACTAGTGGAATGGCCAAGCACTCAATGGTATGCACAAAAAGAATGTTTTTTCTTTATCACGCTCATGAGATTTCTTGCTTGTAGGAGAAGAAAGAGTTATCAAGTAGGATTTTAGAATCCATTGTAAAATACACTCTTGCTTAGACAAAGAATGAGGATCAGGAAGAAAACCTTTCTCTTGTGGATAAAATGTTGACTTATCACAAGAAGACACAGAGATAGAAGAAAAATTAGGATCTACATGGAGTGTATTATTCTAAAAAAGGGGATCATACTCCTCTATGAGATCACCATCATCTTTCCTAACATGATTACCAACATTAACATCTTTAATAGAAGTGTGATCATCTTCCTCAAAAGGAGGAGGATCGGCATTAAGGATATTACAACTATTGCTCATATTACCCCATGATATAGAAGAGTAGCCATCTTTGATAGCGAGTTTGGATGAAGTTATCATAAATTCTAAGTGGATTGGGTCAACTTTATGTTCCCGAATGAAGGAATTTGTAAAGTTTAAGGAACCCCAATCATCACCAATACATACATTACTTTGAGAAGTAGGAGTAGATTTAGTATTCCTTGCTTTAGAAGGATCTTCCTTAGGGATATTTATCTTTAGAGTATCCTTTGTAGTAGGTACTATTGGAGTAAACATCGACACATTGGAAGACACTGATGGAATAAGATTAGGCACAACTGAAGCTTGACCAATAGTTTCCATCTCACATAAGTGCATAGCCTCAGGGTTAGCCTCGAATGTGACTATTCGATTATTGCAAATGAACTTAATAGATTCATGCAAAGTAGACAGGACTGAACCCATAGCATGGATCCATGGTTTACCAAGAAAAAGGTTATAAGGTAACTTTTTTGACATAACATACACAAGGGTGGGTATAGTAATGGGTCCAAGCTGCAAAGGTAATATGATTGTACCTAGAGCTTGTCGCCCAATATTATCGAACCCATGAATGACAACAAAAGAAGTATTAAGAGAAGATGAGTCAATATTAATCTTAGGCAATAGATCAAAGTTGCATATGTTGAGCATTGAACCATCATTAATGGGAGTACGTCTAATGAAAATTTAATTAATGTTAACTATGATCATTAGAGGGTCTGCTTGCTTTTGTACTTTTAGAGATGAGATCTCCAAAAGATAGGATGTAATATTCAGTCAATCCACGCGAATATAAGCTATCAACGCATTAGCATCCGTCAGCCTAGCGAAAGAAGGAAAGAGGATCTTTTGAAAGGCTTCGTAAAGCATACCTTGATAAACTAGAGTAGACTAAAGCGAGTCCCATAGTGAGATATTAGCTGGAGTAACTTGGAATTGCTTGAAAAGATCACATTCACTAGGCACTTTAGTCATAGGTTTAGGAGCTTGAAGAAGACTTCATTGTTTATTCATACTATCTTCATAAGTATAGGATACCTCTCTATAAGAGGGAGCCTTAGAAAGATCAAGGGAACCACCATCAAATGGAACACCATCAATAGAAAAAATCCTTTTAGGAGAAGGACTAGCTATAGTCACATAAATGACTAGTCTCTTAGGGCTTTGAGGGGAAAAAAATACATAGATTGCATTTACAAGCCCATCACAACTAGTAGAACAATTATTTGAAGACATTTTCTCAACATCAATCCAAAAAAATCAAATGTGAAATAGTTATTTGAAGAAACATTCTCAACATCAATCTAGGGAGAATCAGATGTGGAAGGAGGTTCATCATTCACTAATGCATCATCTCTAGAAGAGAGTGCATCAGAACAAAGATGAGATTCATCATTCACCAATGCAACATCTATAGAAGAGAGTACATTGGAAGGAATAGGATATTCTTCATTCACAAATACATCATCTCCAAAACAGAGTGCATTGGAATGAAGAGAAGGAAAAGTAACATTAAGAAAGGTATCAATGATTTCTTCTTCTTGCAACAAAATATACTTTGGAGCAAGAGGACTATCATGAGAAGGATCAAAGAAATCAAGTGAAATAGGAAAATCCAAGTCACCATCACATGTGTTAAATGAAATATCATTAATATTTTGAAAAAAAATAGATATTGAACTAATAAAGGAAGATTTTAAGTTCATTACAATTTTTTTGCTATTTTCTATGTTCTAGTAATTTGTATTTTCAAAGGTCTTCGAAGAGGAATTTGAGGTCGGCACTTGCATCAGTCCCTAAAATTTGACTATTAAAGGTAGTTGTATTTTAGGGACTGAACTAGTTCTCTAGGAGACGTTTCCAATGGTGTAAACAGTTCCGAATTCTGAGCATTGAGTCAAAAGTTATGACCCTGCCAAGTAGGGATAAATAAATTCCTTTTTTTTTTTTGAAAAATACCTTCTTCATGTTAGGTTCACAAAAATGTAGAAAAGCAGGATTTTCGACTCATGAGTTCTCTTCATTTAGAGAGCCTCATGGGGTGAAATTCCCTAAACTACCTCAAGAACAACGTGAAAGTTTTGGGATAAAAAAGAGCAAGTCATGAAGATTTTATGGACAGACTAACAAGCTCTCGGCCAAAGGATGAAAGTGTAGAACACAGAACACAACATGACGTACTAGCATCCTAGAGGTGCGCTAGTGTCTTGTATGGACTAGAGAGCCAGTTTATCATAGAAAATTCCTAAATAACTACTTTTTCTCTGATTGCTGACAACTTACAAAATGCGATAAAGCCACATAATGCAATAGAACTATAATGAAATGAAGTAGAACTAATAAAGATAAGAAGAAGAAAGAAAATGCTTACAACCATGTGAGTGATGAATCCTCCAACAAGTGAACATCTTTGAAACCTACATCTATAATATATCTGGAGAAAGTGTTGGGGTTGTATAGGGATTCACCTTAGTCAAACCCCCATTTTGGTGTTCCCACCTCCATGGATAGCCAAAAAGATAGAGAAAGAGAGAAGTGAACAAAGCATGTGGTGAAAGAAAAACCCACTCAAGAGTAGAACCTGCACCACCAAGTAGGAGTGATTAAAGCAATCCCCTCTTGAGGAGGAGAACCTGTATTAGAAAGGAGGTGATAAAAGCAATCCCCGCTCAGGGAGGAAGACTCGTATCACGTAAATATGCTAGCAAGATGCCAAGGTGCGCTAGTATGTCTTGTATGGACTAGAGAGCCAGTTTATCATAGAAAATTCCTAAATAACTACTTTTTCTCTGATTGCTGACAACTTACAAAATGCGATAAAGCCACATAATGCAATAGAACTATAATGAAATGAAGTAGAACTAATAAAGATAAGAAGAAGAAAGAAAATGCTTACAACCATGTGAGTGATGAATCCTCCAACAAGTGAACATCTTTGAAACCTACATCTATAATATATCTGGAGAAAGTGTTGGGGTTGTATAGGGATTCACCTTAGTCAAACCCCCATTTTGGTGTTCCCACCTCCATGGATAGCCAAAAAGATAGAGAAAGAGAGAAGTGAACAAAGCATGTGGTGAAAGAAAAACCCACTCAAGAGTAGAACCTGCACCACCAAGTAGGAGTGATTAAAGCAATCCCCTCTTGAGGAGGAGAACCTGTATTAGAAAGGAGGTGATAAAAGCAATCCCCGCTCAGGGAGGAAGACTCGTATCACAAAGTAAATATGCAATGGGTAAGGGATATGGAATCCCAAGAATGCTTGCAAGAATGAAGTAAAGGAGATGGAGTTGGAAGGAGTGGTTTAAAGGGATATTGAGAGAGCTTGAAGCTACTACAACAAGTTGTATGAAGGTATACAAGTAAAAGTTGGAGAGTAGAAGGCTAGAGCCAAAGCAAGAGTGAAGTTGAAATTAGAAGAGTGGAGCTAGAAAATGGAGGAAGAGTTGCAAATGAAGTGAAATGACATCTTTTAAAGAGAAAAAAGAAGAAAAAGGAAGCTTCCCAGATGGTTACAAAGCATCTCAAGCCATTACCACTGACCAAAGGAGGTGACAAGTGGAAAGAGTGTTCGAAAATAGTCATTTGAGCATTGAAATGTCACAGGATGCTAGCATGGCACACAAACGTCCATGTGGCGCACTAGTGTTTGAACACATCATACTAAAAAATGACACAAATGAGAAAATCCCCAGGGTCATCGAAAGCTAATACATAAGGGTAACTGCTAAAAAGGGGTGCTAGAGTATCTTGAGAGGTGAAAAATGCTGATGTAAGGGCTAAAATGACCCTCCTCAAGATGCTAAGGGAGTGGAAAATTGGTGCAAAAGCACCTAGGCTGACCTCCATTTTGTGAAATTTGAGGGGTGCAATTTTATGACTATACATTTTTCCCCCACTTTAGCAGGCATATGAATCTATGCTAATATGCACGCTAAAGGAAATCTACTAAACATAAATAACATCATATGCCAAAAAGATACTGTAGAGGAAGCAGATAATCCTTTAAACCATGAAAGTATGCCCCTAGGCTAAAGCTTCCAACACAAATGCATTAGACAAGAAAGACCTACACCATATAGCAATGTTAGAACATAAAAAGCTAAAGGATTCAAGTCAGCAAAGTAAAGAGACCTCGATGTAGAAGGTTGTATCAGTACCATGCATCATCCCCAAATTAAGAACAATATATAGAAGAATTTTAGAATGAAGAGAGGAAGGATATATACTCACGATGAAGAAGATGCAAGTCTTTGATCCAGTATATACAATTGAGAGGAGAAGATAAGGGAAGAGAATTTAAGAGTGTAAGCACGTCACAGGCCCGTAGACCTACAAGGAAGGTGTCCTTCAAGATCTCTCACATGTAGGATACCCAAAAAATCACCTTATAGAATTGTAGACTTGCAAGGAAGTGTCCCCCAAGATCTCTCACATGGAAGAAGTCGGGAAAGTGCCCTACAGATCTGCAAACCTATAGGGAAGGCATCCTTCAAGATCTCTCACATGAAGGAAACCTAGGAAAGTGCCCTATAGACTTGCAGACCTGCAGGGAAGGTATCCCCCAATATCTCTCGCATGGAGGAAACCTAAAGAAAGTGTCCTGTAAACCCATAGACTTGCAAGGAAGGTATGCTCCAATATCTCTTGCATGAAGAATACCCAAGGAAAGCACCCTACAGAATCGTAGACTTGTAGGAGAATGAACCCCAAGATCTCTCACATGGAGGAAGCTCAAAGGAAGCATCATAAATGCTTGCATACCTACAAGAAGGTATTCCCCAAGATATCTAATATGGAGGAAAATTAGGAAAATGGACTCTTTAGAGTTAGGAAGTGGCTTCATAGGTGCGTCTGCAAAGTAAAATCAGCCATGTAGGCAAGTAAGTGGATAGTCATGTAGACCATCAATAGATTGGGAAGTTCTCTTGGGAACCCTTCAAAAGAAGAGGAAGTCTACTCAAGGGATGTGTTGTTTGAAGAGTGGGGTCTAGTCAGGTTTCTCCCAAACTAGATGCTAAGAATTCATTTGAGATAAAGAATTTTAAAGGAGGTCCCTTGGGAACCCTTCAAAAGAGAAAAATGGGTCCACTCAAGGGATGCTTCAATTGAAAGATAGAGAGAACAGAGGAGGTCCTTAGAAGGAAACACATCTCCAAGATGAGTTATTACTACCCCTAGCATATAGGGGAGGAGAACCATGTAGGATACTTAGAGCATGCATGATAGAGGTAAAACTTGATATCACTTGTCATTTGAAGTAAAGGCAAGCGTGTCAAAAAAATAAGAGTTTGATGGCACCTAAATCAAGAAGTTGTTGTATTTCATCTTTCAAGGCCTTGCATTCACTAGTGGAATGGCCAAGCACTCAATGGTATGCACAAAAAGAATGTTTTTTCTTTATCACGCTCATGAGATTTCTTGCTTGTAGGAGAAGAAAGAGTTATCAAGTAGGATTTTAGAATCCATTGTAAAATACACTCTTGCTTAGACAAAGAATGAGGATCAGGAAGAAAACCTTTCTCTTGTGGATAAAATGTTGACTTATCACAAGAAGACACAGAGATAGAAGAAAAATTAGGATCTACATGGAGTGTATTATTCTAAAAAAGGGGATCATACTCCTCTATGAGATCACCATCATCTTTCCTAACATGATTACCAACATTAACATCTTTAATAGAAGTGTGATCATCTTCCTCAAAAGGAGGAGGATCGGCATTAAGGATATTACAACTATTGCTCATATTACCCCATGATATAGAAGAGTAGCCATCTTTGATAGCGAGTTTGGATGAAGTTATCATAAATTCTAAGTGGATTGGGTCAACTTTATGTTCCCGAATGAAGGAATTTGTAAAGTTTAAGGAACCCCAATCATCACCAATACATACATTACTTTGAGAAGTAGGAGTAGATTTAGTATTCCTTGCTTTAGAAGGATCTTCCTTAGGGATATTTATCTTTAGAGTATCCTTTGTAGTAGGTACTATTGGAGTAAACATCGACACATTGGAAGACACTGATGGAATAAGATTAGGCACAACTGAAGCTTGACCAATAGTTTCCATCTCACATAAGTGCATAGCCTCAGGGTTAGCCTCGAATGTGACTATTCGATTATTGCAAATGAACTTAATAGATTCATGCAAAGTAGACAGGACTGAACCCATAGCATGGATCCATGGTTTACCAAGAAAAAGGTTATAAGGTAACTTTTTTGACATAACATACACAAGGGTGGGTATAGTAATGGGTCCAAGCTGCAAAGGTAATATGATTGTACCTAGAGCTTGTCGCCCAATATTATCGAACCCATGAATGACAACAAAAGAAGTATTAAGAGAAGATGAGTCAATATTAATCTTAGGCAATAGATCAAAGTTGCATATGTTGAGCATTGAACCATCATTAATGGGAGTACGTCTAATGAAAATTTAATTAATGTTAACTATGATCATTAGAGGGTCTGCTTGCTTTTGTACTTTTAGAGATGAGATCTCCAAAAGATAGGATGTAATATTCAGTCAATCCACGCGAATATAAGCTATCAACGCATTAGCATCCGTCAGCCTAGCGAAAGAAGGAAAGAGGATCTTTTGAAAGGCTTCGTAAAGCATACCTTGATAAACTAGAGTAGACTAAAGCGAGTCCCATAGTGAGATATTAGCTGGAGTAACTTGGAATTGCTTGAAAAGATCACATTCACTAGGCACTTTAGTCATAGGTTTAGGAGCTTGAAGAAGACTTCATTGTTTATTCATACTATCTTCATAAGTATAGGATACCTCTCTATAAGAGGGAGCCTTAGAAAGATCAAGGGAACCACCATCAAATGGAACACCATCAATAGAAAAAATCCTTTTAGGAGAAGGACTAGCTATAGTCACATAAATGACTAGTCTCTTAGGGCTTTGAGGGGAAAAAAATACATAGATTGCATTTACAAGCCCATCACAACTAGTAGAACAATTATTTGAAGACATTTTCTCAACATCAATCCAAAAAAATCAAATGTGAAATAGTTATTTGAAGAAACATTCTCAACATCAATCTAGGGAGAATCAGATGTGGAAGGAGGTTCATCATTCACTAATGCATCATCTCTAGAAGAGAGTGCATCAGAACAAAGATGAGATTCATCATTCACCAATGCAACATCTATAGAAGAGAGTACATTGGAAGGAATAGGATATTCTTCATTCACAAATACATCATCTCCAAAACAGAGTGCATTGGAATGAAGAGAAGGAAAAGTAACATTAAGAAAGGTATCAATGATTTCTTCTTCTTGCAACAAAATATACTTTGGAGCAAGAGGACTATCATGAGAAGGATCAAAGAAATCAAGTGAAATAGGAAAATCCAAGTCACCATCACATGTGTTAAATGAAATATCATTAATATTTTGAAAAAAAATAGATATTGAACTAATAAAGGAAGATTTTAAGTTCATTACAATTTTTTTGCTATTTTCTATGTTCTAGTAATTTGTATTTTCAAAGGTCTTCGAAGAGGAATTTGAGGTCGGCACTTGCATCAGTCCCTAAAATTTGACTATTAAAGGTAGTTGTATTTTAGGGACTGAACTAGTTCTCTAGGAGACGTTTCCAATGGTGTAAACAGTTCCGAATTCTGAGCATTGAGTCAAAAGTTATGACCCTGCCAAGTAGGGATAAATAAATTCCTTTTTTAAAAAAAATACCTTCTTCATGTTAGGTTCACAAAAATGTAGAAAAGCAGGATTTTCGACTCATGAGTTCTCTTCATTTAGAGAGCCTCATGGGGTGAAATTCCCTAAACTACCTCAAGAACAACGTGAAAGTTTTGGGATAAAAAAGAGCAAGTCATGAAGATTTTATGGACAGACTAACAAGCTCTCGGCCAAAGGATGAAAGTGTAGAACACAGAACACAACATGACGTACTAGCATCCTAGAGGTGCGCTAGTGTCTTGTATGGACTAGAGAGCCAGTTTATCATAGAAAATTCCTAAATAACTACTTTTTCTCTGATTGCTGACAACTTACAAAATGCGATAAAGCCACATAATGCAATAGAACTATAATGAAATGAAGTAGAACTAATAAAGATAAGAAGAAGAAAGAAAATGCTTACAACCATGTGAGTGATGAATCCTCCAACAAGTGAACATCTTTGAAACCTACATCTATAATATATCTGGAGAAAGTGTTGGGGTTGTATAGGGATTCACCTTAGTCAAACCCCCATTTTGGTGTTCCCACCTCCATGGATAGCCAAAAAGATAGAGAAAGAGAGAAGTGAACAAAGCATGTGGTGAAAGAAAAACCCACTCAAGAGTAGAACCTGCACCACCAAGTAGGAGTGATTAAAGCAATCCCCTCTTGAGGAGGAGAACCTGTATTAGAAAGGAGGTGATAAAAGCAATCCCCGCTCAGGGAGGAAGACTCGTATCACAAAGTAAATATGCAATGGGTAAGGGATATGGAATCCCAAGATGCTTGCAAGAATGAAGTAAAGGAGATGGAGTTGGAAGGAGTGGTTTAAAGGGATATTGAGAGAGCTTGAAGCTACTACAACAAGTTGTATGAAGGTATACAAGTAAAAGTTGGAGAGTAGAAGGCTAGAGCCAAAGCAAGAGTGAAGTTGAAATTAGAAGAGTGGAGCTAGAAAATGGAGGAAGAGTTGCAAATGAAGTGAAATGACATCTTTTAAAGAGAAAAAAGAAGAAAAAGGAAGCTTCCCAGATGGTTACAAAGCATCTCAAGCCATTACCACTGACCAAAGGAGGTGACAAGTGGAAAGAGTGTTCGAAAATAGTCATTTGAGCATTGAAATGTCACAGGATGCTAGCATGGCACACAAACGTCCATGTGGCGCACTAGTGTTTGAACACATCATACTAAAAAATGACACAAATGAGAAAATCCCCAGGGTCATCGAAAGCTAATACATAAGGGTAACTGCTAAAAAGGGGTGCTAGAGTATCTTGAGAGGTGAAAAATGCTGATGTAAGGGCTAAAATGACCCTCCTCAAGATGCTAAGGGAGTGGAAAATAAAGCAAACATGAGAATGTATGTGAAATTGCAAGTGGTGCAATTTTACAACTATACAAGTTGATTCAGCTTGACCATTAGATTTCAGGTAATAATGCATCAAAAAATGATATTAGATATTAAAGGTCTACAAAAATTTCTTCACATCATTATTCTTAAATGGTGTACCATTATCAAAGACTAATGCAGAAGGGATTCCAAAGAGAGAAATAATGTGTTCTAGGATGAAACAATATATTACCTCAGCTATTGTAGATTGAAGAGGAATTACCTCTATCCATTTTATGAAATAATCAGTTGTAGTGATGATTATTATGCATATTTTGCACACACACCCTATTGTAGGTAGGGACCCCTCTTTTTCACTCCTGATGGTCATGTTGACCTTGTCTCATTTTGCGTGCCACTATTTTTGCACCCAAGTTGGCCCTAAGCCTTAAAATGATCAATTTCATGATGGCCCAATTCACTAATCTAAGTTCCACTAAGTCATTTTTCCTCACAGGTTGGCTCCTGCAGGCTTCCATTCACTTTTTTCCCAGCATCTATTGATCCTTACGGACCTACAATCATGAGTCTCCCTTTTTCGTTCACCGTTGCACCTCTCCATTTTTATGCGGCCTAGCCTTGACATTTGTCTAACATGTAGACCTCACACCCATGTTTTTCATTGTGTCCTTTATGCTGCATAGACCCATGGCTATGAGTCACCCCGTGTGAACCTCCATCCATGATTCACCGTTCTTGCATCATCCAACCCTTCATCACCGCCCACATGATGGACTCTACATTTGGTCCCACCAACCTTGAACCTAAGATTTTATGGGTCTTTACACACGACCTACTCAAATTCAACCATCACCATCTAAATGGCTATGTTCATATGTCACTCCGCTTCACAGGACATGCATGTACCATTTCCTTCAATAAAATCATGAATTGCAAGTAAAATTTCATGTATATGTTTGTCAGCGGGTTTTCTTTTGTGAGTTGCCACTTGCAGAGGGTTGTTACCTCATTGTTGTTTAGAATAGAAAAGCCTCAAGACCTTCCCACTTTGTGGACCCAACACCCATCGTCATTGTCACCCTCATGTGGGGCCCATCCTATGAACGTTCCTTTTCCATTCCTCATTTTCTTAAATGGTTGGCTGCATACTGCTCCCGCTTGATCACTCCTACTTTCCTTTGACGAAAGTTCTACATATGAATTCCACACCTTGCGTTGCTGCTCGAGTTGTACTTCACAAATTTTCATATGGTGGCATGTTAAGAATTGAGGGTAGGGGCTTCCATCAAAGATATTCAATAACATTCTATAAGGCGGTCAACCTGGAGGATGGTTGTGCATTAAATGGGATGCTCTGAATGGGACCTTGTATGCTCTGAATGATGAAATTATCATGGAAAAATATATTCAAACTACACAATGTGACTAATGATTCAACAATATTATCACCTCCGAGTGGTGTTAAGCATTCTCATCTCCACTCAATTGGGGTCGAACGTGGTGGATCAGGTAGCATGTTCACAAATGACTATGGTGACTTGCGAGTCCCACATTGACATTCATCATTTCTTCATTGATGTTATAGTGGCTTCTTTATACCTTCTTCACGCCATTCTTCTGTGAAATTCCACCTATGCCTCATTTTCACCTTGCATCTAACACCATTGTACTAAAGATGGCTACAAAAAAATATTTCCATGATAAACTCTAGTGTGGAGATGAGTTTCTACTTAATCAAGTCATTTGAGAAACACCATACTAGACTATATGGGAAGTATTAAAAGGAAATGTTTGGGAGGCTCGTCCACTTGGAGGTCCTCACTTTCCTAATGACATCCAAACAACACTAACAAGCTCAGTGTCAACATGCTTACTTCTCCCAGTCATCTTGTGTGCTCGCGACATACACTATAGTGGTAGGCCCTGCAATGCAGGGCTCCACTCATCATGGGTCATTTTCCTCATGGCATCCCCAATCTCTGACCCATGATGGTTGCTACCCCGCAACCTTAAACTATAGAATTATCTCATGTGGGATTCACTTCCATGGTGGTTGTCGATCCCCGTCCATGTTGCTAAGACATTTCCACCATGGAGCCCCACACTTCCTTACCCATGAACATGGTGGAGGGTGATGGTCTAGCATATTACATAGGCTATGCAAAGTATCATGAAGGAAGGGAGTAGAAATGAATGAGAACACATGAGCATTTATCTTATGGAATGCATCATGTGAAAAGAATTTTATCAGACATAAATGAGGCATTTAGACATAATTTGGAGTGACTCTAGTATTTCACCAATTTGAGGACTATTCTAGTTACACTCCTCCCAACACATTCCCCCATATGCTTTAGCCCATAGTGTTCCCTTTATGGCTTCCCATCACGGGGCTATAGCTTCTATAACCATGGCTTGAAGACATTACTCCTAGAAGTTGAAGTTTTCTATTCATGGTGACATGGTGGTTAGATCCTAAATAAAGGTGATATACTCTAGCTACGGCTTCACACCACTCTTAGTGTACCACTAAGAGAATGAGAGTGTTGATTGTGTGACACTGGTTTAGTCATTGAATTCCCTCAAGAAAGGATGTGGGCTAATGTGTAGTGTCTACAAAATTAGGGAAGGTGGTGCCCATGGTGGTCACACGAGGGTGTTCAGATATGCACTTCACCTATTACATAGGGGTTTTCATGAGATCAAATACAACAACCAACAGTATGACCACAAATCTCTTGAAGCTCAAGGCCACTTCTCCCAGTGTCGTTCCTCCACACAGGGCCACACCAACCACTACTAGATTCGTTCATCCCAAGCTAAGGGTATACCAACTAAATTATTCTGAGGGAAACTCGGCTTTGATGGAAAATGTGCTAGACAACAAGTAGTAGGGTGTAGGTGGAAGAAGCTATTCACCTTATCACTTCCATGATTCTAACGTATTTTGATAGAAAAAAATGGGGACACTAACCAACCAAGAAATGGTAAGAGTGTTTGAGTTACGACAAGGAATTTAATTACAAGCTCTCCCATGCTAATGAAATGTCTAGAAGGAAGGGGAGGAAGTGATGGAATCTACATACTGGGATAATGAAGTATCTTTCCTTCACCACAAGCACATGAAGCCCCATCATCATCCTATCTAGGTTTGGAATAGATTTTATTAATGAAGAAACTAATGCTCACGATGCTATCTATTCACCACTAACCTAATCCAAGTGTGGGCTAGTGATTGATGATTGAAATTTGGATGGGGCTATTATGTCGCTGGGATGATAACTTTGATGGCCATCATTCTCAAATCCATCATCAAATGGAAATACCATCTTGGCTTCTTGTATTATCCTGCCCATGGCCTTCTCTTGTTCCCACTCTTTGCTATTAGAAAACGACATTCTCTTATCAACCCCCTGCCTTCATCCACCCACTGACAAAATTTTCACGATAGGACCCCAAAGGATGTTCCTTGTGAATCATTCCTTCAATGAGCCTGAAGCCTCTTATCAATGAATTGTCTCAATAACATGGAGCCAAATAACGAAGGTGTCATTAATTACCAAGAAGGTGAATCAAGCCCCATTCAAAATCATCAAATGTAATTAGCATGAATATAGATTATAAAAAATGAAAATGTGTGGACCTTTCTTCCACAAGGAGGCTTTGGGTTTCCTTGCCCACGTAATCAACTATCCACTACTAACACCACATGGGGGAATTCCCCTAAAAGGGGGCAAAGCCAATCTTAACTTGATCTTTAAGGTACCATAATATTATAAGAGGATCAATGACTCATGAGAAAGGGGATGTTGGAAATAAGATGGTTTGACTTTGTGATTTCCAGCACTATTTCATTTTGAGAGCAGGCTCTCGCACTCCAGGTTCTATAGCCATCTTGGCCACCATTTGAACTAGCTTGGGATGGCTTCCACCAACAAACTTCTATGTGGGCTTCAATTCCCTCAACACCATTTGGACTGCCGTCCTCGGAGCACCACCCACGAAACCCATTCCCTCGCAAGATCAAGAATATTCATCTTCTATTAATACATAATGATATTTAGGAGACATCCAAGACAAGCTCCCAACCCAATAAGGAAAACAGGGCAGCAGGTGGAGCAAATGCTTTGTGACTGGATATGGATCTCAGTCTATGGAATAAAACATGATAGTGTGTGGATATTCGAGCATTCATGCACATAAAGAGGCTTCAAGTTTTAGAGGACTCCCTTTGCATTAGTATTCACATGATTATTATGAGGTTGAGCCAGGGCATTTAAAATGATTGTGTATACATGGGAAGAGTAATATTATGGAGGGAAATGCTTGGATCTGATACCACCACCTGCCTCTCATAAGGTTGTGAAAGGGAAATTGTAGGGAATAGTTAAATGTGATTTGGAATAAAAAGGGAGGGGGAGGTTTGGTATTAATGTCATTCTATAATCAACTTCATGTATTTTGCTAAGACCATGATTTGAGCATTTAAACGATTTAATGATGCACTGATTAAGACATCATTAATATTGTGTAAAGGTATTCTTGCGGGGAAAGAAACTTTTATAAAACCTCTAGAGACACCTTTCAAAGAAATGCATATGTTTGAGGAGTTTACATATGGAAGGGAGAAGAGGGTTCCATCTTGGTGGCACATGAAGCCCCAACAAGGGGAGGAGTTTTAATCTAAGATCACTAAAATGGCTAATAGGAAAATTTTCATCATCAGGAACCTATCAAACTCAACAGGGACAAAGGATTCTATGTCATGAAGGTTCACATACAAAGAATGCAAATGGAGGATTAAGGATGATAAATTAAATATTTTTCTTGCTTGCGAGTGTATGCTAGTGGAAGGCCAACTTTCGTAGGATGAGGACTCAAACAACTTGTGTCAAGGAGGCCGAGATTGAGAAAACAAAAGGTTGTTTACAAAAATCAGAAGAGGTGCGAGTTGTCTTTCTTTTCATTAAATGATCGTGATCCATAAGGGGTTGTCTCATCAAATATGGGATAGCTAATCCATCCTGCAATGATGCAGCTCTATAAACGCGACCTGCTTGATCCAATGAGGAATGTTGTGAGACCATCAAGCAAGGTGGCAACCTTCAAATAGTCTCTGCTACAGTAAAGAGGAAATCAACAAGAGGACAAATCTACTACAACACCTGGCCACTAGAAGACAAAAAAGGAGTGAGACAAGGAATGAATTTTTTAAATTACAATATAATGGGGGGTAGGTAAAACCCTAATGTAATCAAATATGAGCCATACAATGTAATTCAATCCTAGCCATTCATTTGGGCTTTTGAAAACTATAAATAGGGATCTCCCCCTCATTTTTAAATGGTTGGAGAATTGATGTAAAGGCATTATGCAGCAATAGAGAGCAACATTGCATGATTTATGGGTGTTTCTTTTGAGTTTTCTCATCATGTGTGTATGGTTCTACTTCCCTAATAGTTTAGTAGTTAGTTTCTTGAATGGAAGTGATGATGGTGTTTGCTATTACTGTATTTAATGAATTTTCAACTCATGTTTTTTGTGGATTGTTGATGATGGATCACTTTGAAAAGCTAGTTTGAGCTTCCTCACTTCAGTGTTGCAACTTAATTCAATTGCATGTTCATGATGTGTGTATGCAATTTGAAAATATGTAGTACTTAGAAGATTATACTGGTTTTGTGTAACTATAGGTTCCTCTTGGCCAAGCACAAACTCAGTTTAGGGAGTTTGTCTACTGTAGCAACCTAAATGATCATTGTTCATTCATAGTTTCCGGTCTAGGAACTTCCTCTCTTCCCTTCCCTTTTCCCTTTTTTAAAGTAACCTAAGCTAAGTTTCATTGCACATCGTGAAGCCAAATCCAAAGTTGAAATAAGAGTTCTAGATCATTGTTTGAACCTGCAGTAGCTGAGCAACAATTTCTACACTTTAAGAACTCCATTTGCAAACCCAACTTCCCATACTTTGTAACTCATCCATAAGACCGCCTTGTGATTCTAGGAAATTAGATGAAATAATTGAGATATTCCAAGTACCATCAAGACCTAACATTAGAGACCTTGGGATAATGTTCTACAATTTGATTGTGGAAGATTGTATTTCAAGAGAGGTGATGCACCTATGCATTACCTATGTTGAGAAGTGCATAAAAAAACATCAACAGAACTGGTGCTAGGAGGATGACATGTTGGGGCTACAAAGCTGAGAATTGGAAGTTGAGAAGTGGTGTAGGAGCACCTAGGCTAACCTCCATGTTTTTTGTCATCAATTTTGGCTTGTACCTGACCTTATCCAAGTTAGGGTGTTTGTGTGTTTAGTTTGGACCTTAGAAGGTCTTGTTTTTGTGATGAGTTAGTCACCAGGACTTAGGAAATCCTAGTTTATTCAATGTTGTTAAATGTTGCTTTATTTAGCTTTGGACATCATATGTTAGAATATAAAGCATTAAATGAGTTATAACCACATGGTCATTGTTAGAAGGTGCCAAGAGATATTTAAGGGAGTTGTTGGCTCGAGATCAAGGTGTTAGAGGTCCTAAGATTTAGGATCATGACACAATGATGGAAGATGCAAAAGTTGTAAAATTGCATGGCAACATTTTGTGTGATTGCATGCAACTTAGTTATATTGGATTTCCTTGAAATCAGGGATGTGGAGTCGAGCAAATTTCCTTGAAACATAGTAAAGGCTTCAAAATAGGTGAGGTGGCTCGTAGAGAGTAGTTAGAATGCTTTGTAATCAATTTTTGGTTTGAAAGAAATAGAGGATCTCTACATTTTCTGTGTATCCCGTGTACTTTGATGTGACAGTGATATCTAATGGTTTATATGCACTGATTTGACATTGGATCTAAGTTTACACAACATATTTTAGCATTATTTCTTTTGTAAATAGGTTCATTTGATTTAGTTTAGGTGTCTTGTGTGAATAAAGCAGAGTTTAGGGTGTTTGCTGTCATCTTTTGAGTAGTCAAGTTTTTAAATGGCTCCCCCATGAAATCTAACCATAGGGTTTCCCAAAGATTGGATGGAAATGATAGGGGAGCCAGTATTTTGTACATATTTAGAAGTAGGAGTTCCAAAGAGCCAAGTAAATATTTGTAATCTCAAACCCTAGGCGAGCTAGGACTGCCCAGTTAGGAGTTTGATAGAGAAAAGTTGAGAACTTAGGCAGGGGAAGGAACTACTGTACAGAAATAGTATAGTTTCAGGTAGTTCTTAGTCACATTTTGACATGTTGAAAAGGATTGAGGCTTGAACAATCCACTGGTGTGAGGAATCAGCAAGAAATCCTTGAAACCCTATGAATTAGGTCAATTAGCCCTTTCTACCCTAGATTATAGGAATCCACTGTACCGATGATACAAGGGTCTGACACCCTGTGAAACATTCAAAGGACTGAAAAGGGTACTTGGAAGTGAGATTTATTTTCTAGGTTTTTTGACAAATTTAAGCAAGAAAATCCAAAGAGTGACTGGTAAGGGCTACCAGGAAATAGGCCTCACCAAGGCAAATACTTGAAAACGGGTAGTTTGAAGATTGAACACTAAGAAAGATGGACCTATTTGGATGTGAGAAGCATGATGATAGTACCTCTAGCTCCCCTACAAGTAGTTCAAGCAAGATGATGAAGTTGACACTTAGATCCTTCTAAGTGTTGAGAGGAAATTTGCAAATTCACATGGTGTTGGTCTTCCAAAGGTAAAGCACAAGTGGAGAACTCTTTGAGAAGAGTTGAAGCAAGACTTAGTTAATGATCTAAGTCTAAACAGATCCCTGAAGTTGTTAGGTTCTTGGTGGAAGATAGAGAGAAGTCCTCTAGGAGATTGTGCAAGCAACTTTTGGTTACATCATACACCATATTGGTATCATAGCAACGTTTGATTCAAGGCTTGTGATTGATGTTGCAGCCCACTAAGTCAATAGGATAGAACACACTAGAGGAAAGAACCATGGTGACTAATGCTGAGTTAGCTAAAAAGGTAGAAGAGCAAGAGGAAGATAACTGGTTGCTAAGAGAAAGGTTATCTCAAATGAAGAAGCTCTTGGATGAAGTCCATGAGACAACAGATAAAGTGAAAGACAAGATAGAGCAGAAGGAAGAGTAGAAGTAAAGGAAAAAGAAGAGGACTTGGAGGAGGAAGCTCCAAAGCCTGATCTTGTTCTTGCTGAAGAACCCTTCCTAAAGGCACTACATGCCTTAAGTGGTAAAGCATTGGAAGGTGTGCCACTATTTAGTAGACAAATGGACCCTGATTCAATTGTGGACTGGATTGAGAGAATTGAGAATCACTTTGAATGTGATGGTATAACAGAGGCCCAAAAGGTAAAAGTGGCCAAGTCCAGGTTGAGAGGAGCAACTCTCACGTGGTGGAAATTTGTACAAGCTAAAAGAGAGAAAGAAGGCAAAGGTCCCATAGTTTCATGGAGAGGAATGGTAACTAAGATAAGGCAGACCTATCTACCTGATGATTATGAATTTCAGTTGCGTAGGAGAAGACACAATCTTAGGCAAAAAGATATGGATGTTCAAACATATACTAAGGAGTTTCAAAAATTGTGCCTCAGATCAAAGGTGGTTGAAGATGAAAGCATCAAGCTAGCAAGGTACTTGAATGGGCTTAAGTGGTCTATCCAAGAAGACATGAGCCTAGTGAACTTCAAGAAAGTTCGCCAATGCTATCAAATGGCCTTAAAGATAGAGGAGAAAGGCAAAAAGAAGCAAGAGCAAAACCCCAAAAGCAAAGGTAAAGGGAAAGACAACAGAGGACAAAGAGGTGGTTATGGTGGAAGAAGTTCAGAACCAAGAGCCCAAGGAGAAGTTAGATACTCTGAGCAGCAAGAAGGAAGCTCTAGTAGAGGTGGTAGAGGAAGAGGTTCCAACTCCAAAGGAAGAAGTGGTGGACAAGGAAGAGGTAACTACTTCACCAACATGAAATGCTACCATTGCAATCAATTGGGACACCCAGCCTATAGATGTCCAGAGAAAGGTAGTACTTCTCATGGAGGAGATAAGACAACTAACTTGATTCATGATGAGGTAGCTACAACAGATAAACATCCTGAAGTACCATTGAATTCAGATGAAGGTGAGAACCTCATGATGAGGAGAACTTTGATCAAGGAACCAGTGAAAGAAGAACCAAGCCAAAGGAGGTCCTTGTTTAGGATAAAGTGCAAGATGATGGGGAAAGTGTGTAGAGTCATCATTGACTCAGGTTCTACTGACAATATTGTGTCAGAGGAGGACAGTCAGCAAGTTGAAGTTGACAAGGATACCCCACAACAATCCTTACAAGGTCACATGGCTCAATAAAGGTCAGCATGTCTTGGTGAATGAACAAGCATGGGTGGAGTTCTCAATTGGTAGGTACAAGGACAAAGCTTTGTGTGATGTGTTACCTATGGATGCATGTCACTTGCTCCTAGGTAGGCCATGGCAATTTGACTGCCAAGCTGTGCATGATGGAGCAAAGAACTCACATACTTTCAAGAAAGACGAGGTAACTTTCAAAATTCAATCTTTGCTAGAAGATACAAAGGTGCAGATAGCAGGTTCTAAACTACTCATGGTTGGTGAAAAAGAGTTCTTAGAAGCCTTGGAAGAAGGAGAAGGAGTTGGCTATGTAGTGATGATCAAGCCAAGGGAGGTGATCAAAGAGAAAGCAGCTGAAAAGCAAGAGTTACCTAAGGAGATACAGAAATTGTTGCAGACCTATGAAGGCATTGTAAGTAGTGGTCAACCAGCAACATTACCTCCTAAAAGAGCCATAAGTCATAGGATAGACTTGATACCAGGAGCTACCCTACCAAACAAAGAAGCCTACAAGATGACTCCTCAACAAAATGAGGAAATAGCCAGGCAGATTCAAGAACTTCTCAACCAAGGTCTCATTAGGAAAAGCATTAGTCCATGTGCAAGTACCCACTATCTTAGCACCTAAAAAGGGAGGAGAATGGAGGCTTTGTACTAATTACAGGGCAATAAACAAGATAACCATCAGGTATAGGTTCCCTATCCCTAGGATTGAAGATCTCATGGATTGTCTAGGTGAAGCTAGGTACTATACCAAGATAGATTTAAAGAGTGGTTATCACCATATTAGGATACATGAGGGAGATGAGTGGAAAACAACTTTCAAAACCAATGAGGGTCTCTATGAGTGGCTAGTTATGCCATTTGGACTATCTAATGCCCCTTCCACATTCATGAGACTCATGAATGAAATCCTCAAAGACTACATTGGAAAATTTGTAGTGGTGTATCTTGATGAATACTAATCTATAGTAGAACAAGAGAAGAGCACCTCCAATAGATAGAGTTGATTTTCAAGAGGCTGTAGGAGGAGAAGCTGATGATCAATTTGGAAAAGTGTGAGTTCATCAAAACAGAGCTGGTGTACCTTGGATTTGTGCTATCACATGGAACTTGAAGATGGATAGCAACAAAGTGGAAGCCATCCTCAATTGGCCTACTCCAAAGATAGCAACAGAGGTAAGAAGCTTCCATGGTCTTGCTCAATACTATAGGAAATTCATAAGACAATTTAGTGCTATTTGTGCTCCCATGTTGGATACCATAAAAGGAGGAATGAAAACCAAGTTTGTATGGAATGAGCAAGCTAACAAAAGTTTTGAGTTGCTAAAGGAAAAGATAGCTACCCAACCAGTTTTGGTGTTGCCAAGCTTTGAGAAGCTATTCACCATTGAGTGTGATGCAAGCAATGTGGCTATTGGAGCTATTCTCAGTCAAGAGGGCAGATCGGTGGCTTTTCATTCAGAGAATTTAAGTGAAGCCAAGAAGAAGTATTCTTCTTATGACCTTGAGATGTATGCATTGGTCCAAGCTCTAAGGAAGTGGAGGCACTACTTGCTTCCCAAGGAATTCATAGTGTATTCAGACAATCAAGCACTCAGTTTCCTGAATTCACAAGAGAAGTTGAGTCACAGGAACATGAAATGGGTGGAGTATTGGCAAGCTTACACCTTCAATATCAAGCACAAGAAAGGAACTCTCAACAAAGTGGTAGATGCCTTGAGCAGAAGAGTCCTCAAAATTTAGGAAATTCAGTTTAAAAGCATGGGGATAGATCATTTCAAAGATCTATATGCAAATGATGAAGACTTTGCAGATATTTATAAGGTATGTGCTGAATACAAGAATCATTTTCATAGCAAGTATGCTGAATATACTTTGCAAAGTGATCTTTTGTTTAAAGGGAATCAACTATGTGTTCCTAGAGGTTCTATTAGGGAAAACTTGATACAAGAAAAGCATAATGGTGCATTGAGTGGTCATTTTGGGATCACCAAAACTCAGGAACTGGTTCAAAGGTTTTACTATTGGCCAAGAATGAACCTAGATGTCAGGAGGTATGTGGAGAGTTGTGTGGTGTGTCAAAAGGCCAAGGGTACTTCTTCAAATGTAGGCCTATACCAACCATTTCCTATTCCTACTAGGCCATGGGAATGCTTGAGCATGGACTTTGTAGTTGGGTTACCCAAGACACGGCAAGGCATGGACAGTGGTTATGTTGTTGTAGATAGATTCAGTAAAATGGCTCACTTTGTGCCATGTAAAACAACCAATGATGCCAGTAAAATAGCCTCTCTTTTCTTCAAAGAGATAGTAAGGATTCATGGATTACCAATCAGCATTGTATCAGACAGAGACACTAAATTCATGAGTCATTTTTGGAAGACTCTTTGGCAAAGATTGGGCACTAATTTATCCTTTGGATCTGCATACCATCCCTAAACTGATGGTCAGACCGAAGTTGTAAATAGGACACTTGTAAATCTCTTAAGATGCTTGACCAAGGAGTATGGTCAACAATGGGATCAATTGATTGGGCAAGTTGAATATGCCTATAATGATACTATCAATAGATAAAAAGGGAAGAGTCCCTTTGAAATTGTCTATGGACTACATATTAGAGGTGTTTATGAGCTAAGAGAGTTGAAGGATGGAGTCAAGGGAAGTGGATATGTTGATGACTTTGCCTATGCAATGCGGGAGATTCATGAGATAGTTAGAAAAACATTGGCAGAAAACACCATGAAACATAAGACTAAGGTGGATGAGCATAGGAAAGAAGTTCAATTCAATGTTGGAGACTTGGTGATGGTGCATTTGAACAAGTCTAGACTGTAGAAAGGAGTTCCTCATAAGTTGCAAATGAAGAAGATAGGTCCCTGTCCTATCTTGGAGAAATATGGAAACAATGCATTTAAGGTGCAGCTACCAGATGACAGTGGACTGTCCCCTATTTTTAACATTGCAGATCTAGTTCATTACAGAGGACCACCACCAAACATGGATCAGACTCTTCATGAATTCATCCAAGATGTGGAAGAACTCAATCTGCCCTCCACTACAGTCAAACAAGCTGACAAGATTTTGGATACCGGGGTCTATAAGAGAACTAGAACCAAGGAGTACAAAGAACACCTAATTAAAAGACATTGTCAACCTGATGCAGATGCAGTGTGGATCAAGGAGTTAGAGTTCAAGAAGTTGGGCATTGATCCCAACTTGCTCAATCCAAGGGTGGATTGGAATCTTTTGTTTTGGGGAGGATGGTGCAGGAGCACCTAGGCTAACCTCCATGTTGTTTATCATCAATTTTGGCTTGTACCTAACCTTAGCCAAGTCAGGGTGTTTGTGTGTTTAGTTTGGACCTTAGAAGGTCTTCTTTGTGTGATGAGTTAGTCACTAGGACTTAGGACATCCTAGTTTATTCAATGTTGTTAAATGTTGCTTTATTTAGCTTTAGACAACATATGTTAGAATATAAAGCATTAAATGAGTTATAACCACATGGTCATTGTTAGAAGGTTCCAAGAGATAGTTAAGGGAGTTGTTGGCTTGAGATCAAGGTGTTAGAGGTCCTAAGATTTAGGATCATGACACAATGATGGAAGTTGCAAAAGTTGTTGTAAACTTGCATGGCAACATTTTGTGTGATTGCATGCAACTTAGTTATATTGGATTTCCTTGAAATCAAGGATGTGGAGTCGAGCAACTTTCCTTGAAACATGGTAAAGGCTTCAAAATAGGTGTGGTGGCTTGTAGAGAGTAGTTAGAATGCTTTGTAATCAAATTTTGGTTTGAAAGAAATAGAGGATCTCTACATTTTCTATGTATCCCATGTGCTTTGATGTGACAGTGATATCTAATGGTTTATATGCATTGATTTGACATTGGATCTAAGTTTACGCAACATATTTTAGCATTCTTTCTTTTGTAAATAGGTTCATTTGATTTAGTTTAGGTGTCTTGTGTGAATAAAGTAGAGTTTAGGGTGTTTGTTGTCTTCTTTTGAGCAATCAAGTTTTTAAATGGCTCCCTCATGAAATCTAACCATGGGGTTTCCCAGAGATTGGATGGAAATGATAGGGGAGCTAGTCTTTTGTACATATTTAGAAGTAGGAGTTCCAAAGAGCCAAGTAAATATTTGTAATCTCAAACCCTAGGTGAGCTAGGACTACCTGGTTAAGAGTTTGATAGAGAAAAGTTAAGAACTTAGGTAGGGGAAGGAACTACTGTACAGAAATAGTATGGTTTCAGGTAGGTCTTAGTCACATTTTGACATGTTGAAAAGGATTGAGGCTTGAACAATCCACTGGTGTGAGGAATCAACAAGAAATCATTGAAACCCTATGAATTAGGTCAATTAGCCCTTTCTACCCTAGATTATAGGAATCCACTGTATGGATGATACAAGGGTTTGACACCCTATGAAACATTTAAAGGACTGAAAAGGGTACCTAGAAGTGAGATTTATTTTCTAGGTTTTTTGACAAATTTAAGCAAGAAAAGCCAAAGAGTGACTGGTAAGGGCTACTAGGAAATAGGCCTCACCAAGGAAAATACTTGAAAACGGGTAGTTTGAAGATTGAACACTAAGCAAGATGGACCTATTTGGATGTGAGAAGCATGATGATAGTACCTCTAGCTCCCCTGCAAGCAGTTCAAGCAAGATGATGAAGTTGACACTTAGATCCTTCTAAGTGTTGAGAGGAAATTTGCAAATTCACATGGTGTTGGTCTTCCAAAGGTAAAGCGCAAGTGGAGAACTCTTTGAGAAGAGTTGAAGCAAAACTTAGTTAATAATCTAAGTCTAAACAGATCCCTGAAGTTGTCAGGTTCTTGGTGGAAGATAGAGAAGTCCTCTAGGAGATTGTGCAAGCAACTTTTGGTTACATCATACACCAAGAAGGAAACCTTCAAATTGAAATATGAGATAGGGAGATCTCTTTACTTGTTGGAAATTCATAAGTCAAATTTTTTTGTAGGAAAACAAGAGCTGAGTCAAAATTGATCAACATTTGTAGATCAATATCACTAAGCTACATGTATATTTAAATAAGAAACTAAGGAAGCCATTGCAACAATTCGCATTGGTGGATAGATGTTAGATCCATGGCACATGAAGACATTATGAGTTGGGATGTCTCACATTCTTGAGTAGAATCGAAAGAGTTTTTCAAGGAGAGATTCCCTTTTAGGAAATATGTCAACCTTTAGCCATAGCAGACCTAGAGGAAGAATTGTAAACCTTGGCAGCTAAGGCATTCAAGGAGCTGATCAAAGAATGTTTGGGAAGCAAAGACAAACCAAGATTGAAGGAAGTACTAATGTCAAGCTGGTACAGATTTCAAAATTCTCCACATTCAAAATTTACTTGTCCATCATGTGACAACACCATCACCCAAGTCAAGAGTTGTTTGAACAAGTTGGGATAGCCAACTTTCGATGAGGATGAGTCATCCCATGAAGCCAAAGAGCTGTCAACATCTAGAGGACTAAACATTGAAGATGAACCAAGAAACTTGACATGAGCTAGTGCTAGGGCAGCAAAGGCAAAAGCTAAAAATCAGCAGGAAGGAGTTGATTTCCTAGGGACATCGAGGAGCTCTGATGAAAGTTCACTCTATAAGGAATTGAAAGGCTCATTCCCTATTGGCAGAGAGTTGTCCTCCAATCTAGAAGAGGAGATATTGAAAATCAAGGATAAACCAATGAAGTTTGCATCCACAGATGCTAGGACAACTAACACAAATGCCAAAGATCAAAAGGAGGAAAAGGATGATATCCTTGGGACAACAGAAAATGATAATGAAGGCATAAGTGAAATCAAATTAGAGGATTTCTCCATCTATAATGATAGTGACCAAGCATTTGAAAGTGCAAATTTGGAGGAGTGGGAACAACTATAGGTCATGGCTATTCACTATCAGACTTCCTTTTCAAGTGATGAGGAGGGCCCAATAATGGAAAGATACAAGATCATCTCTAGATTAGCAAAAGATTGGTCTAAATTAAGACATCAGGTGGGTCTAGAGGTATTGCTACTACCAAAATGGTGCAGATTCCATGATTCATCACATTCTGATTTTGCATATGAACTATGCCAAAAGGCCATTGAGCAAGCCAAAGAATAAGTGAGGAAGCCCCGATATCCACCTCTTGTAGTTACTTCAACGATGGGATGGGAGAATCAAGAGCTAGAACCAAATGACATCGTAACTAACAGTAACCTTCAACAAGATGTTAATATAACAATAGAAGAAGAATGAAGCACCCTCAAGCCTTCACATGATGGGGAAAAACACATGGAAATGTTGTCCATTAATCATCAAGAATTTCCTCTTGAAGAGAATTTTGCACCATGAATGATAGGCCTTATGGTAGATCCTTGGAGAGAAATTGCATAGTATATTTTGGCCCCCTTGATTAGGTGTTGTCAATTGATGACTTCTTTCCATTAGGAGCTAAGCTGGGGAGGTATACAACATGGAGGAAGAGTACATCCCAGAGGTTAGCACCGATGAGGACATACACCTTGAGCCTCTGAATGATGATCCACTAGAGTTTCTAGATTGGGAAAGGGGTTCCTTCTCCATCTATAGTGACAATGAACAAGGGGAAACAAGTGAACATCATGAGGAGATGCATGAATAGCAAAGAGAAGAAGAAAAAGGTAGGGCTACTGAGATAGATACTAATAGAGATGAGGCACACAAGCGACTACAAGATGCAACTTGGAGTCCTCCTGCCATGATCATTGTTGATCCTCCTTCATATTCAGATGGCTATAATAGGACTAACTCAGGCATTTCATCAACCCATGATGCTAAACATCACAAAATAAAGGTTGATACCTGGGAAGGGAGATAGGACAATGTTCTTCCTTTTGAAGACAATAATCAAGAGGACACCAAGTTTGTAGAAGATCAATGAGATGAAGTCTATCTCGAGGAATAATTGATAGGGGTTTCCAATCCCACACAAAGATTGGAAGGGGTGTTTTCTACCCTATTCTCCTAGCCTTATTCAAGATTAATGCCTAAAGTGTTGCACCATCTGGTGCCTTCGTCCAAGGCTACTAATGCAATGATCAATGGTGTAGTGCTCACTCTCGATTGTCAAATGTTGCCATCTCCATATGAAAACATCTAGGTTTTATCCTTCTTAGCCCTTATTAATTCTCCTAGCTGCACTTATTATTTTGACTATGGGAACAAGGGAAGAAAATGTGTTTATGGATTAACCATGGGTTTAGTGAACCTCCACAATTGTTGATTTTCCCTAACCATGCAATTGAATTTGAATGTTGTGATAATAAACTTCCCTTTTTCTGAATATAAGGATAAATCTAGATGGATAAGAATTGTAACCATTTCCCATCTGCTTGTGCATTCCTTGTGAAATTCAACAAACGTTAACATCAGCTCACCCTACTTGAACATAACGCTTTGTAAATACCTTTGTATATAGTTTTTTTTGAGTAGTGTAGTTTTTTTGTATATATCTCACTTTCCTGCTTTCATTTGGTTGTTGGTTTGTTGTAGGTTGATTTTCTTTAGGTTAGTTTCCCTTTTTGTTTGCTTTTGTTTTCTTGCTTTGGTTAGTTTAGGCTGTTCACTTTCCATTCACTTTGCTTTGTTTTGTTGCCACTTTGTTGTTGCTTTGCTCGGGGTTCCTCTACTTTTAGTTGGGAATATCTATGTGCACAACAACCATTCTTAACACCTAGGGCTATTCTATGTATTTCTTCATCAAACTTTAATCAAGTTTTTAGAATGGATGGTGAGGGTCTTCTGTTAGTGTTAAGTAACCCAGGTGTTTGATTCAAGGTGAATAAACTATTGGTTGATCTGAATCTGATATATCCTAAAATCTTTCAAACTTTACACATTTTAAGAATCTGACTATTGTCATAGGTCCTTCATGAAATTGAGTTAAGTGAAAATATAAAAAATTCTCTAGCGCCACTATGATTCTCAGCCTTGAGTGTGAGCTTTGTTGCTTGCAAGTTGAAAAGAAAAGAGTTAAAATGAAAAATCAAAAGAAAAGAAACAAAGGAAAGAAAGGAAGAACATGAAAAATCAAAAGAAAAGAAATTAAAATTTTTAGGGGGATCCAAGCAACTCTACCAGGGCTATGGATACCCGGCTGGTAGTAGAGAAATGTTCAGAGAATCATAGTGACAACCTAGTCAAGGCTATGGACACCTGGCTAGCAAAAAGACAATGTCTCGAATGCTATTGGAGTTAGAATAAATTATGTAGCTTAACTGAATGGAGCTTGGGTTTGTGTAGCAACTGAAGGATTGGGAATTAATGCATATGCACACACTTGGATTTTTAGCATACTAAAGGTTGGTTTGACTAGTGGTTTTGATCCTTTGGTTGAGCGTCTAGTTTTTTTGCTCTGGCATTGATGCAGAGGTAAGGGGAATCCAAAATAATACAAATTCAATTAAATTTTCAAGACCAAAACTCTAGCACTTTAAGCAAATGATTTTTCTCACAATCTTTCACTATGTTTTGATTAGAGCATCAAATAAGGTAATTTTGACATATTTTTTAGAAGAAAACTCAAAACCACAATATAAAAACTGATTTGGATACCCATTAAGCAGTTATATAACATATATTAAATTCAAGTGGGATTACTTTGGAATGTATCCCTCAAAAACTTCTGCTATGCTGTCCCAAAGGCCTAATTCTGCAAACCAAGCTCTGAAACAATAATTTAATGTTCAGAAATATAGAAAACAAAGAGGTCTTTTATTAATTTCATTTCAAAATGTAACAACCACCTCTTCCTCCTTGGATTCTACCCTACAAGGCTTAATTCAAACATATTTCATCAATTTTCCAATTGACCCTTGAGTTTCAATAACCAAATAACTTCTTTTCCCATAATGACCCTTCATATTCCTCATTTTTACAATTTTGCAATTTGACAATTTTTTACATTTTTGACAACATTTGTAAAAATGAACTCATGACCCACCTAATAACCTATTTACTAACTCAAACACATTAAATATGGTCTAAATGACCTTATTACATACTTCAAACATAAAACTAAATCAAATTTTACAAAATGGCCTTATGGAGGCATAAAATCCATTAGGTGCTCCTGCACCAGGCATGAAGATCAAAACCAAAGATTCTAGGTTTGTGATTCCATTTTTTCATCAAAATTCTCTAGAGCATTTCCCCAGCGAGTCACCATTTGTTGTGCATATTTTGCACATAAGCCCCGCCATAGGTAGGGAACCCCTCTTTTTCACTCCTGATGGTTCTTTCGACCTCATTTCATTTTGCATGTTGTGTTTTTGCACCCAAGTTGGACCTAAGCTTAAAAAAGATCAATTTCATGATGGCCCAATTCACCAATCTAAGTTTCACTAAGTAATTTGTCCTTGTGGGCCAGCTCCTATGAGCTTCCATTCACTTTTTTCTCAGCATCTATTGATCCTTGCAGACCTACAATCACGGGTCTCCCTTTGCCATTTTTTGCTATGCCTTGTCATTTCTTTGTAACCTAGCCTTAGTTTCCACTCGACATGCAGACCCCACACCCATGTTTGTCATTGCATCCTTTGTGCTTCACAAACCCATGGCTGTGGGTCACCCCGTGCAGACCTCCATCCTTGATTCGTCATTCTTGCATCGACCAACCTTTCACCGCCTCCCACATGATGCACTCCGCATTTGGTCCCGCTGACCCCAAGTCCAAGCTTTTGTGGGTCTTTATGCACAACTTGCCCAAATCCAACCACTGCTGTCTAAATGGCTAAATTCATACGTCACCCCATTTCGTCAGACCTACATGTACTATTTCCTTCGATAAAATCATGAATTGAGGGTAAATGTTCATGTCCATGTTTGTTGGCTAGTCCATTTTTGTGGGTCACCACTTACAGAGGGTCATCACCTCAGTGTCGTTTAGAATAAAAAATCCTCCAAGACCTTCCCACTCTACGGACCCACCACCCATTATCGCTATCACCCTCATGTGGGGCCCATCCTACAGATGTTCCTTTGCCATTCCTCATTTTCTTAAATGGTTGGCTGCATACTGCCCCCACCCTATCACTCCCTCTTTCCTTTCACAGAAGTTCCACGTATGAATTCTGCACCTCGTGTTGCCACTTGGGCTATACTTCAAAAAAATTCATATGGTGGCCCATTAAGATTTGAGGGTAGGGGCTTCCACCAAAGATATTCAATAACATTCTATAGGGCAGTTAACTAGGAGGATGGTTGTGCATTAAACAAGTCACTTTGAACGAGACCTCGTATGCCATGAATGATGAAATTATGATGGAAAAATCTATACAAACTATGTAAGGTGACTAATGATTCAATGAGATTATCACCTCTGGGTGGTGTTAAGCATTCTCATCTCCACTCAATTGGGGGGTGAATGTGGTGGATCATGCAACATGTTCATAAACGGCTATGGGGACTTGTAGGTCCCATGTTGACATTGGTCATTTATCCATGATCGATGTTATAGTGGCTTCTTTATACCTTCTTCCCACCATTCTTCCATGAAATTCAACCCACACCTCAATTTTAGCTTGCATCCAACACCATTGTACTAAAGACGGCTACAAAAAAATACTACCATGATAAACTCTAGTGTGGGGATGAGTTTGTGCTTAATCAAGTCATTCGAGAAATTTCATCCTAGACTATATGGGAAGTATTAAAAGGAAATGTTTGGCAGGCTCATCCACTTGGAGGAAAACACACACTTATAGGTCCTCACTTTCCTAATGACATCCAAATGACACTAATGAGCTTGATGCCCGCATGCTTACTTCTCCCAATTGTCTTGTGTGCCCACAGTGAACACTGTAGTGGAGGAACCCGTAACTCAAGGCTCCAATCACCTTGGTTCGTTTGCCTCATGGCATCCCCAATCATTGACCCATGATGGTCACCACCTAGCAGCCTTCAACTGAGGAATTTTCTCATGCGAGATCCTCTTCCATGATCATCATCAGTCCCTATCGTTGTTGCTATGGAATTTCCACCACGGAGCCCCACACTTGGTGGAGGGTGATGGTCTAGCATATTACACGGGCTATGCAAAGTATCATGAAGGAAGGGGATTGAATCGAATGAGAACAAAAGATTGTTTATCTTATGGAATGCATCACATGGAAAGAATGTTATCAAACGTAAATGAGGCATTTAGACGTAATTTGGAGTGACTCTGGTATTTCACCAATTTGATGACCATTCTAGCTACACTACTCCCAACACATTCCCCTATATGCTTTACCCTGCAATGTTCCCTTGTCGGCTTCCCATCACAGAGATGCAGCTTCTATAACCATGGCTTGAAGATGTTACTCTTAGAAGTTGAAGCTATCTATTTGTGGTGACGTGGTGGTTAGATCCTAAATGAAGGTGATATACTCTAGCTACAACATCACGTTACTCTTAGTGTACCACCAAGAGAATGAGAGGGTTGATCATGTGCCACTAGTTTAGTCATTGAATACCCTCAAGAAAGGATGTGGGCTAAATGTGTAGTGTCTGTAGAATTAGGGAAGGTGACACTTGTGGTGGTCACATGAGGGTGTTTGGATATGCACTCCACCTATTACAAAAGGGTTGTCATGAGATCAAATACAACAACTATCAATATGACCATAGATCTCTTGAAGCTCAAGGCCACTTCTCTAAGCCTCGTTCCTCCAATAGTGGCTGCACCAACCACTCCCACGTTCATTTGTCCCGAGCTAAGGGTATGCCAACTAAAATATTCTATGAGGGCAACTTTGCTTTGATGGAAAATGTGGTAGACAACAAGTAGTAGGGTGTGGGTGGAAGTAGCTATTCACCTCATCACTTCCATCAATCATAATGTATTTTGATAGCAGCAAATGAGGACACCAACCACCCAAGAAATGGTAAGAGTGTTTGAGTTATGACAAGAAATTTAATTACAAGCTCTCCCATGCTAACAAAATATCTAGAAGGAAGGGGAGGAATCGATGAAATCTACATACTAGGATAATGAAGTATGTTTCCTTTGCCACAAGCACATGAAGCCTAGCTGTCATCCTGCCTAGGTTTGGAATAGACTTTATTAATGAAGAAATTGATGCTCATGATGTTGTCTATTCACCGCTAACCTAATCCAAGCATGGGCCAGTGATTGATGATTGAATTTTGGATGGGGCTATTATGTTGCGGGGATGGTACCTTCCATGGCCATCATTCTCAAAGCCATCATCAAATAGTGATACCATCTTGGTTGCTCGCATTATGCCACCCGTGGCCTTCTCTTGTGCACATTCTGCATCTCATGACACTGTCCACTCTTTGCCATTAGACAACAAAATTCTCTTATCGCCCCCCCTCCTTCATCCACCCACTGACAACCTTTTCATTGGAGGACCCCAGAGGACATTACCTATGAATCATGCCTTCAATGAGCCTAAATCCTTTTATCCACAAATTGTCTTAAGAAGACAAAGCTAGATAATGAAGACATCATTAATTACCAAGAAGGAGAATCAAGCCCCATTTAAAATCATCAAATGTAATTAGCATGAAGATGGATTATAAAAATAAAATGCATGGACCTTGCTTCCACAAGGAGGCTTTGGGTTTCCTTGTCCGTGTAATCATCTATCCACTACTGACACCACATGGTGGAATGCCCCTAAAAGGGGGGAAATCCAAGCTTAATTTGATCTTTAAGGTCTCATAATATTATAAGGGGATTGATGACTCATGAGCAAGGGGATGATAGACGTAAGATGGTTTGACTTTGTGATTCCTAGCACTATTTCCTTTTAAGAGCGGACTCTCCCACTCTGGGTTCCATAGCCATCTTGGTCACCATTTGAACTAGCTCAGGATGACTTCCACCAACAAACTTCTTCTATGCAAGCTTCACTTCCCTCAACATCATTTGGATGGTCATACTCAGAGATCCACCTATGACACTCATTCTCTCACAAGATTGAGACTCTTCATCTTTTGTTAATGTGTAATGATAGTTAGGAGACCTCCAAGACAAGCTCCCAACCCAATAAGGAAAATGGGGTAGTGGGTGGAGAAAATGCTTTGCAATTGGATATGGATCTTAGTCTATGGAATGCAACATGATAGTGTGTGGATATTTGGGCATTCATGTAGATAAAGAGGCTTCTAGTTTTAGAGAACTCCCTTTGCATTAGTATTCATAGGATTATTATGAGGTTGAGCTGGGGCATTTAAAAAGATTGTTTATACATGGGAAGTGTAAAATTATGGAGGGAAATGCTCAGATCTAATACCACGACATGCCTCTCATAAGGTTGTGAAAGGGTAATCATAGGGAATAGTTAAATGTGATTTGGCATCAAAAGGGAGGGGGAGGTTGGTAGTAATGTCATTCTATAATCAACTTCATGTATTTTGCTAAGACCCTTATTTGAGCATTTAAACAATTTAATGATGCATTGATTAAGACATCATTAATATTTTGTGTAGGTATTCTTAGGGGGAAGGAAAATTTTATAAAATCTCCAAAGACATCTGTCAAAGAAATGCATACATTTGAGGAGTTTACATATGGAAGGGAGAAGAGGCTTTCATCTTGGTGGCACATGAAGCCTCGACAAGGAGAGGATTTTTAGTCTAAGATCAATAAAGTGGCTAATGGGTGAACATTCTATGTCATGAAGGTTCACATACAAAGAATGAAAATGGAGGAATGAGGATCATAAAGTAAAGAGTTTTCTTGCTCGTGAGTGTATGCTAGTGGAAGGCTGACTTTCGTAGGATGAGGACTCAAAACAGCTTGTGTCAAGGAGGCCGAGACTGACAAAACAAAAGTCTATTTACCAAAATTAGAAGAGGTGAGAGCTGTGTTTCTTTTCATTAAATGATCATAATCCATCAGGGGTTGTCTCATCAAATATGGGGCAACTAATCCATCACACAATGATCCATATCTGTACATGTGATCCGCTTGATCCAATGAGGAATGTTGCGAGACCATCAAGTAGGGGGGTAGCCTTCAAATAATCTCTACTACAATAAAGGGGAAATCAACAAGTGGAAAAATTTGTGACAATACTTGGGCACTAGAAGACAAAATAGGAATGATACAAGGAATGAATTTTTTAAATTGCAATATAATGGGGGGTAGGTAAAACCCTAATGTAATCAAATATAAGCCGTACAATGTAATTTAATCCTAGCCATTCATTTGGGATTTGGAAAACTATAAATAGGGGTCTCCCCCTCATTTGTAAATAGTTGGAGAATTGATGTAAATGCATTCTACAACAATAGAGAGCATCATTGCATGATTTATGGGTGTTTCTTTTGAGTTTTCTCATTATGTGTGAATGGTTCTACTTCCCTAATAGTTTAGTTGTTAGTTTCTTGAATGGAAGTGATGAGGGTGTTTGTTGTTACTGTATTTGATGAATTTCTAGCTCATGATTTTTTTGGTTTTTTGATGATGGATCACTTTGTAAATCTAGTTTGGACTTCCTTACTTCAATGCTACAACTTAGTTCAATTGCATGTTCATGATGTGTGTATGCAATCTAAAAATCTGCAGTCCTTAGAAGATTGCACTGGTTTTGTGTAACTATAGGTTCCTCTTGGAAAAGAAAAAACCCATTTTAGGGAGTTTGCCTACTATAGCAGTCTCCATGATCACTATTCTTTTGTAGTTTCAGGTCTAGGAACTTCCTTTCTTCCTTTCCCTTTTCCCTTTTTTTAAGTAACCTAAGCTAAGGTTCATTACACATCATAAAGCCAAATCCAAAGTTGAAATAAGAGTTATAGATCATTATTTGAACTTGTAGTAGCTAAGCAACAATTTCTACACTTTAAGAACTCCATTTGCAAACCCAACTTCCCACGCTTTGTAACTCATCCGTAAGACCGCCTTGTGATTCCAACAAATCACATTAAACAATTGAGATATTCCAAGCACTGTCAAGACCTGACATTAGAGACCTTGGGATAGTGTTCTGCAATTTGATTGTGGAATATAGTCTTTCAAGAGAGGTGATGCACCTATGCATTACCTATGTTGAGAAGTTCATAAAAAACACATCAACAATGATAAAGGTATGTACAACAAAAGAAGGGGGTGAAATTTTTCCTATAATGTCTAATCCCCAAACCACAAATGGCCATAGTGGAAGTTGAGTTTGAATTTCATTAGCAAGAGCATGATGCAAATTTCTATGTTCCTAACATTTATGAATTTTTTTAACATAATCAAAGAAATCACATTCCATGTTTTGCCAATAATACCCAATACAGATAAGTTTTTGAACCAATGTTTTCCCTCCAAAATGTCCACCACAAGCACCTTCATGGACTTGGTGAAGTGCTAGAGGTATCTCATATTTTTTTAAGAATCTAAGTAAGAGACCATTGAATGACCTTCAATACACTTGGATCCATCAAAGTATAATTCCCATGTAGGAACATCCATTGTCAGCACATTGTCATTGGGAAAAGAGTCATTGCTAGGTAATGCTAGGGGAGAAGGAGTATTAGCTAAGTTGTTGGTTAAGGCTTGCCCTTTGATTACTTTTTGTGAAACAAACTTAAGGTCAAACTCAGTCAACAACATAACCCATTTAGCTAAACGTCCTAAAAAATTTTTTGGTTAAAAAGATGTTTGAGAGGATTAAATTTTTTCATGACTTTATTTTGGCATTTAGTAAATAATGTCACAACTTACAAGTAGCAAATACAAGATCCAAACATTGTTTTTCAATTGGTGTGTATCGTGTTTCATAATCAATTAAATTTTGACTAATGTAATAAACAAGAAGTTATTTTCCATTGTCATCTTGTTGAGCCAACAATGCCACAAGAGCATGGGCAGAAGTGGCTATGTAAAGGATGAATGGTTTATTTGGCATAGTGGGTTGTAAAATAGGCGGAGTTGCAAGGTACTCCTTCAAACTCTCAAAGGCCTATTTACAATCCTCATTCCAATCAAAATGCACATTCTTTTTGAGGAGATGTGTGAAAGGCAGTGTTCGATTGGCTAAGGAGGTGAAAAAATGATGAATGGCTTGAATTCTTCCTTCTAATGTGTGTAATTGAGAAATGTTCCTAGGAGGTGGCATGCTTATTATAGCATCAATTTTCTATGTCAACCTCAATGACTTTGTGAGATATGATAAACCCTAAACAATTTCCACTATCTACTACAAAGACACACTTTTTTGGATTTAGACACATGTACTTATGCATCCATTCAAGATTTTTCGAAGGACATTCACATTGTCTTGTCTTGTTAAGTGTTATCTCCTAGAAATTCACCCTATGCAAAGTTATGAAAAACTGAGATTTCTAGAGAAACATGGGATCATTTCAAGGTTGTGGGTCACCTAAAGTTGAAATGAACCTTCGGATAAGGCCGGATCCTAATTGGTAATATCACTTAACTACTAATCTTCATAAGGAAAAGGGAGGAATGCATGAAAATGAAAATTAAATCCTATGGCGATACACCAAATTTTTTCAAACATGTACAACTGCTTAACACATAGTTTTCAATAAACTAATAAAAGTTGATATGCACAACTCAATACTCATATGATACTGCATAAAAGTTTCATAAGAAAGCTACGATACATACAGTCCTAGAAGGATGATAAATTCTCCTCACAACTAAAAATTGTTTGCATCACCAACATAACCTATAACCTGCAATATACATATCTCCTCTACTTAAAAGTGCTATTAATGAGACATATTAACAAGCAATAAGAAAAATCACATGTTAATTTATCAATCATCTAACACACTCAATGAAATAGATAACTAAGAAGGCAAAAATTGCTTTCCTTATTGATCTCCAAAGGTGAAACTCTACCATACAATGCCTGTAAATGAGTTACAAAACTCATTATTCTCCTCTAAGGACTCATAGAAGTCATGAAGAAAAAAATATGCAAATAAGAACTCTTTTACAAAATGAGGCAAAAATTCCATATATAAAAAAAGTGTCGGCCTCTGCCCTAGGGCTTACAAAAAATATCAGCCTCTAGAAAGATCCACCCTTAGATCTTTTGAATCGAGTTAATTCTACATTAAATGTGTATCCCCGCTGTCCATGTCAGTGAAGGATCGCTCCAGGAATGGCCTCAAGATCTTTTGGAATAATCACATTGACCTCTGGCCTCCATGTCCACTCTCGAACTTCCTTGAAGAGCTTCCTTGAATGTTTTGTAGCATTATCATTAATGTTGATCCACCTTTTCCAGTAGACATCACAACTGTCATTGAGACACACAGCTCCTTCTTCCTTTTTGCCTGCTTCTCGCTCTAGATCTTTTTGCATGTTGAACCCCCTTTCGGGAAGTAGCATCAGATTTCCTCCTAGATCCCCACAGACGACACCCTTGTATGCCAAATTGATCCATCATTTTTTTATCATAGAGTAGATCCATGTCATTTAAATTCTACTAATCTTCTTCGTAGGGGTAGTCAATCAGTTAAATGGCCAATGGTTCACCTTTAGCTCTCTCTGATTGGTTGAACACATGCTACATAAGATTCCCAGGTAGTCAAAAGCTATTCAAACTGAATTGCATGTTGGTGAGACACTAGCCATGTCTCCCCGATGCAATTAAACTCCACAAGATGGTCGGCATAGCCTAGGATTGTTGGCGAGACTTCATATTGAGTTGCAGGAGTTATATCGATATCCCAAAATTGTCACCAAGACAATCGCATTCGGCAAGAGGTCATAGCGGGTGCTAAGAGTCATACCGATATCCTTTTCCATTGGAAAGCTCATCGCTATCGGCAAGACTCCCCTCATTTGGGAAGACCTCATACCGAAGGAATGAACCTTCAGTGAAACACCATCGGGTCGGCAAGACATCCCCTGAGTTCAAAACACTACACCGATTCTAACTCCCTTCGACAAGACCTTTCACCGAGGCCATTTAATTTCATCGAGACCTCGCTCCGTCAGTAGGACCTCTCCCCGATGACACCTCCCTTCACCAAGACTAACAACCATTGGCAAGACATCTCCCCAAGCCCAAAACCTTTTGGCAAGATCTCCATTTATCGGCCAGACCTTATGCCAAAGGCAATCCCCTTCAGTGACACTTCACCTAGTCAAAGAGACATCATCCCGAAGCAAATCATTCCCCCCGACAACACCCTTGTGAAAAATTGTCGATGAGACATCCCAAGTGGGGAGAGATATAAAACTTCACAGAGACCGAGATGTCTTGGCAACCATAAGGATTTCAAACAAGTATAACACACTGCTAGTTGGCAAGACAATAGGAGGGTCTCAGTGATTTTCTTCATAAGGAGTTCTATGCCAAATCTGATTGAGGCATTCTTTCTAACAGACTTCCTTGAGAAATACATCGGTTGTATGATTTAATCTTGCACAACAATGTCCCCATTTGGCCTTCGTGAATACCTAAAACATAGATTTCCCTACCTGTTTGAGCTTGTAGGTGAAAATCAGGTAACATTTCTAGTGACCTCAGCTAGATGTTTTCCTGTTAAACATGCAAACTAGTAGCCTAGACTTGTCCATTGGGCATGGAGTCACTATTCTACTCTTCAAATTTCTAAAAACCTTGTAACTCAACTCAAACCACACACTGAAAGAAACTACTACAATTCTATTGAAGACAAAATCTGAAAAACCAAGTGCAACAACTGCACTTATTGAAAAACATGAGAAAACTAAAAATGAAATATGCCATGGGGCACCTATTGCAAGCAAAAAAACTGAAACTACAACTACTCTATCCTACACTACCCAGTAGTGGTAGTGATCAAACATAACCATTTATTAGTTGTGAGAAAAAATTTCCCTTTCTCACCAACATAGCGGATGCTTCCTGCTTGGAAATTGTGCAACAGTGATGAAGGAAAAGTAAATGTTGAGTGCATAGATTAAACACCTCTCCAATCATGAAAACTACCTCCCTTTTTGTGATAGACAAGAGGTTCATGTAGATGTTTTGAATAGTTTGAGCAACTTGCATTAATGCCTTTTGATGCTCAATCTCGTGCTTCCAAGTAGGTAATTCAAATGGCAACCCCTTTTGAGTGCCTGCTAAGTGTGCCAGGTGTCTGATAGGACATCCCCTTGTTATGAAACCCAACTTGTAACTTTCAGCCCATTGTTGATCTCTAAAGACTTCATATTTTCCTTGAAAAGATGTTGATTGGAGGTAATATGTAGGTTTTTCATTGGCTGCTATAGTTTGATCTTCTTGAAATATTTTTCTATTATTGTTTATAAGAGGATCAACTGTTCTTTATTTCAGCTCTGTAATAAAAAATGACTCATGCTTCTTTGCATCATGTATAATAGTCTCTAAAAAGAAACCATTAATGTTTTTGATGGTTGGATCTTCTTGACTAAAGAGCTGATATCCCTATTGGATAACTGAAAAAAAAAATTCAAACTATGGTTCTTTATGCTCTTTGTCGATGACAAAATATAACTCCTCCTCAACAAAGTGGGGTAGCTCATCAAATAAGTTCATAGGCTGCAAGACATTATCTTCTACAACTTTTTCAATAGTCTCACTAACTTGAATGGGTTGATCACATGCTTCCCTTTCATATGATACTAGCTCATCATCTATGTCAGAACAAAAAAGCTTCTATGATATCATCTAACTCATAATTTTTCATTAAATCTAGATGATTTTTATCATTTAGTTGCTCCATACTAGGCATAGATGCTATCATGCATGTGAGATCTTCATCTTCATCAACAAATTGAGGAAGTTCATCAAAAAATGTCAACAATATTCTCTGGTTGTTCCAAATCAACTTGAAAATCAGGAACCTGCATGCTCTCTTCAGCTTGCTCAACATAACCAGGTAGTTGGTCAAATAAAGAAATTGAATCCTCCTCCTAATTTTCAATTTCCTCAAACTGTTTTTGGAAATAAAAAGACATATTCTCCAAACTCATATTATTAGAATTTTGAGATTCATAAGAAAAATTTCTTTGCTGGTAATATTCTATGAAATTAGTAGCATAACTACTTTGATATGGCAGATTAGAAGGTATATAAATAGCAATTTTGTAAAATAGTGAATGGTACGACATATTACCATGAAATCAACACTTAGCCTGCTGAAACAAGTTACTTTGGGCAGTGGAGACACCAGATATGAAAATTTCAACCTCTTAAGGTCTGAAAATTGTTGATTGCATATCAAAATCAACAATAAGATGTATCTTCTTTCAGCTGTCTAATTTGACGGTGCCACCGGGCATGCCAAAATTGATATTTCCTAGAAATGCACCCTATGCGAAGTTATGAAAAACTGAGATTTCTAGAGAAACATGGGATCATTTCAAGGCTGTGGGTCACCTAAAGTTGAAATGAACCTTCAGATAAGGCCTGCTCTTAACTGGTAATATCACTTAACTACTAATCCTCGTAAGGAAAAGGGAGAAGGAGTGCATGAAAATGAAAATTAAATCCTATGGTGATACACCAAATTTGTTCAAACATGTACAGCTGCTTAACACATAGTTTTCAATAAACTAATAAAAGCTAATATGCACAACTCAATACTCATATGATACTACATAAACATTTCATAAGAAAGATATGATAGATACAGTCCTAGAAGGATGATAAATTCTCCTCAACTAAAAATTGTTTGCATCACCAGCATAACCTATAACCTGCAATACACATATCTCCTCTGCTTAAAAGTGATATTAATGAGACATATTAACAAGGAATAAGAAAACTCACATGTAAATTTATCAATCATCCAACAGATTCAATGAAATAGATAACTGAGAAGGAAAAAATTGCTTTCTTTATTGATCTCCAAAGGTGAAACTCTACCATACAATGCCTGTAAATGAGTTACAAAACTCAGTATTCTCCTCTCAGGACTCAGAGAAGTCACAAAGTAGAAAATATACAAGTAAGAACTCTTTCACAAAATGAGGCAAAAATACCATGTATACAAAAAAGTGTCGGCCCCTTCCCTAGGGCTTAAAAAAATATTAGTCTCCAGAATGATCTGCCCTTAGATCTTTTGAATCAAGTTACTTCTACATTAAATGTGTATCCCCGCTATCCATGTTGGTGAAGGATAACTCTAGTATGGCCTCAAGGTCATTTGGAATAATCACATTGACCTCTGGACTCCTTGTCCACTCTTGAACTTCCTTGAAGAGCTTCCTTGAATGTTCTGTAGCATTATCATTAATGTCGATCCACCTTTGCCAGTAGACATCACAGTTGTCATTGAGACACACAAATCCTTCTTCCTTTCTACCTACTTCTCACTCTAGATCCTTCTGCATGGTTATCCCCCCTTTTTGGAAGCAGTATCAAATTTCATCCTAGATCTCCACAGACGACACCCTTGTATGCTGAATCGATCCATAATTTTTTATCATAGAGCATATCCATGTCACTTATATTCTGTTGATCTTCTTCAGAGGGGTAGTCAATCAGTCAAATGGCCAATGGTTCACCTTTAGTTCTCTCTGATTGGTTGAACACGTGCTACATAAGATTCCCAAGCAGTCAAAAGCTATTTAGACTAAATCAAATGTCGGTGAGACACTAGCTGTGTCTCCCTGATGCGATTAAACTCCATAGGACGGTCGACATAGCCTAGGACTGTTGGCAAGACTTCATATCTAGCTACATGAGTTATATTGATATCCCAAAATTGTCACTGAGATAATCACATTAAGCAAGAGGTCATAGCAGCTGCTAAGAATCATACCAATATCCTTTTCCATTGTCAAGCTCATCGCTATCGACAAATCTCCCCTTAATCAGGAAGACCTCATACTGAAGGCATGAACCTTCGACGAGACACCATTAGGTCGACAGGACATCTCCCCGAGTTCAAAGCACTATGCCAACACTAACTCCCTTTGGCAAGACACCATCAGGTCAACAAGACCTTTCACCAAGGCCATTTCATTTCATCGAGACCTCGCTCCATCGGTAGGACCTCTCCCTAATGACACCTACATTTTCTGAGACTAACAAACATTGGTGAGACATCTCCCTGAGCCCAAAACCTTTCGACGAGAGCTCCATTTATTGGCCAGAGCTTATGCCAAAGGCAGTCCCCTTCAATGAGACTTCACGCAGTCAGAGAGACATCATCCCGAAGCAAATCATTCCCCTCAACACCACCCTTGTGAACAACTGTCTGTGAGACATCCCAAGCGGAGAGAGATATAAAACTTCACAGTGACCGATATGTCTTGGTGACCATGAGAATTTCACATGGGTATAACACATTGCTAGTCGGCAAGACAATAGGAGGGTCTCAGTGACTTTCTTCATCAAGATTTTTATGCCAAATCTGATTGAGGCATGCTTTCTAACATAATTCCTTGAGAAATACATTGGGTGTATGATTTAACCTAGCACAACAATGTCCTCATTTGGCCTTCATGAACACCTAAAACATAGATTGCCCTGCCTATTTGAGCCTGTAGGTGAAAATCAAGTAACATTTCTAGCAACCTCAGCTGGATGTTTGCTTGCAAAACATGCAAACCAGTAGCCGAGACTTGTCTATTGGGTATGGAGTCTGTTAGAAATATAAAATTTTGAATTTTTCACAGTCAATTGCATTCATGAGTTTCCAAAATAAGTCCTCATCATAAGCATAAAATTCCTTCCTCATGGCAACTCTCTCAAATTTTGTCATATGATCCATTATAATTCATCTAGAAAATAATATTTCATTGTATTACCCATGTTGGCAAGACAAGGTGAGGGTCTCCCTGACCTATGTATTTTTCACTAATGTATTTTTGTTGCAGACTATCAGTAGGACATCTTTTGTTTTGGCGACAAAGAAGATTCATATTCGGGATGAGGTCATAGCAAAATATTATGTCTTGCCGACCAGAGTATGAAAAGATAAATCGACAAAAGTTAAGACATCGACGTAATGTCACGGAAAATTCAATATGTCTTACTGACTAGCACATAGAAGGATCATTTTGGCCAAACTAATTAGTACCGGCGTGAGGTCATAACGAAATCATATTGTCTCACCGATCGGATCACATCTTAGCAAGACATTCGGCATCGGTATGAGTCTTTTCGAAGATCCATAGGTCTTGCCAATGAAATTTATTTCATCGGTAAGATTAACTTCATCAGTGAGAGACTAATATTTTCATGGCGATAAGAAGTGAACTTAAGGAGATTTTTCGGTGAGATATAAGTATATATGGGATGTCTCCCCGGAAATAGAATGTTACAGTGACCCACATGAGACAAAAGAATACATCTCGGTGAGACAAAGTATTGTCTGTGAGACTTCTCCCCAACTCTAAAAGGTCACATCGAAGCACAATGAGCTAAAGGATGATTGTGGATGAGACATTGGCTTTCGTTGTGACTACAAGATGTTTTGGCGAAAGATCTAGTGAATGTTGCAAAGAAGATTTCACCCCAGATTTGAAAATATCTCACTGACAAGACACTTGATACAAAAATACAAGTTTCAAATAACTCTTCATTTGTGCTTTAGCTGACACATTAATGGCGTGATGGGATATAACAGGGTAAGTTTAATCAAACGCATTTGTGTTGAATTGATTACAGAAGAGTTAGCAAGGTGAACAAAGAACTGGGACATCTTTTAGTCTAAGGAGCTCAAGCAGTATGCTGTAAGTAATTGTGTCTTAGCTTTCCACATTTTTGATTTTGTAAGTTTGAAGAATGGAGTCCCCTGGTTATGGAAAAGTTAGAAGTAGAAAACTTGGTGAGAGTAGTCAATCAAAACGGAAGAAACAAAAATTTGATACAGAACAGGAGGGCACTAAATGAAGATTAAATCGGGACTTTATTGACCAGTTACATGGTTCAGGGCCTAAATCCAAAAGGTCCACGCAACTTAGCGCTAAGGTTGATAAATTGGATGATAAATGCAAATTCATAGGTGATGTCTGGACTACCATAAGAGGTTATGAATTATTTAATTTCCATTATCATAGAAGAAACCGCTTTGAACCAGTTTGTAATCCATGGAAGTTGAATGTAGGGAAATTGGTGTGCCCTAGTGTATTTGTGAATGTAAAACTAGTAAAATTGCTTGCAGATCATTATGATCCAAAACATAAAGCTATATGTGACCCATCTGGAAAACCACAAATATATGTGTCAAAAGAAGCAATAGGTGAGGTTTTCAAATTAGAGGGGTTCTCCAATGAGGTGATCAGTTGTGAAGAGTTGGAGAAGGAATTCTCAACAATGGATACGATTTATAAGGGTTGGAGGTTGCTAATTCATAGGATTAAACAGGGTAGTAAGCTAGATCCTCTACAAGATAGTGAGGGGCCTCCTTATCACGTGGACTTGTTTGAACCCTATATGAAGTACACTTATTTCTTAGTGTGTCAGGTGTTGGGAATGGATGCCCCAGAATTCATGTCAATTGTGCCAATGATTATCACAACAGATATCCAATATCACAATTCCAGGCCATTTGACTATGCCTCATACATTTCTAGGGGGCTTGATTCAGGATTGATGGCTATCAAGGGTGGATCATCTATTGCTCATCTCAGACACTATTCATTGTTGATGCACTTGGTGCTATATTTTGGACACGAGTTAGGAGTATGGCCTCCAGAAATGAGAATTTCTCAAATTGATAAGGAGGGTGAAGCATTGCCTATTCAGTTGTGGACTACTATTTGGGACAACAGGTTTGCTAGTTCTAGTTTCATTCATTTCAAAGAACATTTTGTAAAAACATTGTATAAGCTTTATCAATATCCTTGTAATTATTCATTGACTGATGAGATTAAAAGATTCCTTCAGCCAAAAGACTTCAATGGGCCAATTGATCATAACTGGGGAGATTGGAATTATTTGGAGGGAGATACAATCATCAGAGTATATGGATTTGAAGATGCCCCTTTCATTCTGCTAAGGATAGTTCCAAACAGAGTTGCATATTTGGAAATTGTCAGATAGATGGATTACTACAGTGTGATGCATTTCAGCTCTTTTGGGAAGCAGGATTTTATGCCTAGTACATTATTTTTTGGTGACTTCACTGTGTTGGCTAAGGAAGGATACAATTCTATCCTTGATAGATTGTTGCATTATAATATGAAGAGAGGACCACCCAGGAAAGACTTTGATCCAGAGGGATATATTAATTCTGCTAAGATGAAGATTAACTTTGGAGGGTATCAACATGTACCCTATCACTTTGATGATATGATAAAGAATTTGGATGAAGATGAAGCTAAAATGGTAGTTGAAAGATATAAAAAAGGGCTACTGGAGGCAGAGAAATTGTCTTCTGGAGGAGAGGAGACACCAAAGGATAATGTGCCACAGGGTAAACTAGAAAAGGTATCCAGGTTGAGGACTCAGCAATATGTTTTCCCAACTAGAGAACAGAGTATTGAAAGTGGTGATGTTGATGCAAGGCATATTGAATATATATCATTTGTTTCATATGATGAGTTTCTAAATTCCCCACAATTCAAGGTATTCTTGTATAAGCAGAAGGGGAAGGAAATAAGAGAAAATGTTGATGATGTCACTTTAGGAAATGAGGAACAATTGCTAAGTCAATTGAGAAAGTGTGTGGATGATGAAATGACAAATATGACTCCTAAAAAAGGGAGGAAAATGTTGGAGAACGCTGGTGTCATGATCTTTCCCAGCCTTGATTTAAATTTTGCATTAGTTTTTGATAGTTTCTTAAGGGACAGTAATGCTACACACAAGCTTGACAAGGAAAAGGTAACAGAGGTGTATGCAGGCTCTAAGTACAATACTGATGAGGGATCATTGATGATATGGGATTTATACCCACCCCATAGGAAATCAGTGGTAATTGACACAGAGAAGGAATTTGGCCATGTCATGACCCTGAAAGTTGGAGAGGTTGATCCTATGGCTACTGCAGAAATTGGTGTCAATATTGCAAAATTGAATAAAGCACAAATTCAGATGCTGATAAAAGAAAGAGAAATGTACAAGGCGAATAATGAAAGAATGTTGTGAGAGAATGATAGACTGAAAGACTTGGTCGGTATTTCAATGGGGCCAACCAAAATGATCACTCAAGGAGAAAGCTCTCAGGCAAAAGATCATTGGGTAGGATCAAGTGCTTATTCCCAGGGAAAGCATGATGCTATTGTAGCAATTGTCAAGAAGAGGTAGGATAATTTGACATCTTGGTTAAATAAACTATGGGGAAAATACTCTCATACTCTTGCTGCATTAAAAGAGCACACAAGGATGGATGGATGAATTATGGAGAAGTTTCATGAACTAGCCCAAAGCGATGATTCTAATAGTGCAACACTTGAAGCTGTAAATCATATTATCAATTGTCATTGAAACTTCTATGTTGAGCTGCAAGGGGATGAACAAGGGTTGATGGATGCTACTAAGAAAACTATGATTATATTCTCTGATGACAAAGGGGAATTGAAAGAAGCCACCAGATTGAAAAGTGAATGTGAGTTAATATTGAATGAAGTCATGAAGTTAGCTTTTGCGGAGGATACAACGTTAGAGGAAGTGAGCGAGCAAAATGAGGAGATGATAAAGATGGAAATCATGATCTGGAATGCGGATACGTATGAGTGCTAGGATTATTTGGATTATCTTGCTAAAAATCACTTGTGGCTAAATAGAGCTTAATTATCCTCTATCTTTTTGTTATATAAATATATAATATTTCTGATTTCTGAAAGGATGCTTCCTTTCATATTCTCAATGTATAAAATCTATTTCAGAAATGGAATTAGGAAGTGATAAGTAGAATAGGATAGAGGATAGAAAATATACACTGTACTACAATGTTTTGCCAATATGAGACTATGCTGCATGTTTCAAATCATGGAGATATCAATTGAAATCTAATAATATGGTGCAATTGTTGCTGGTATCAGTTGTTTGTGGTGTTTGTTGAAAGCATTATTGAAGTTGTCTCCAATATGGTGTTTTCTAGTTATTTAAATTGGTGTAACAAGTTTACATTTAGTTTTTCAATGCACATTTGCTGCATGTTTATGGTCAATTGATTGATTCTTTCCAATAAAAATTAAACCCTTTAAATTGATCATAGTAATTAGAGAATGTCAATTGGATCACTAAGAAGAACCTGATAATCATAACCTTGCATTTTTATACAAGTTATAAACCAAATAAAATGCTAAACAACTTGAATGTCTGCCAAAACAAAGTACTTGTTTCAGATCTTTCTTGACTCCGCTTACCCAATAAGGCACTAGTCTCTGTGTTTCATCATTCAGTTTATTTAAATCTTTTTTACATCTGTTAACTGAGCATATTAGGATTTTAGTTTTGAATATTGGTATACAATATATACCAAATTTAATTTTATTTGTCCATTTTCATCTGCCATCATGGAAAAATCATTGCAAGAGAGAAAAACCAAAAGTCAAGTCTGCATAATTCATATAGGTATACCCGCCTAGGTTTAGTAGCACCTGAAGAGTAGAAGGTTTAAGCCACTTAAACCTTGTCTGTTACCCTAAAACATATTAAGAGATTGGCAGCCTCTTGAAGTACCCTTTACCTATGTTTTTGAGAGCTAACAAATTGGTGACTCTACTGGGGAATTAACTTCAAAATTTGCACCTTAATCATAGAGTCAGAAACAAAATACAGACTTTGCTGGGAATAATAAAAAATAAATATTTTCTCACTTTTATGAAAGTGAGTGGCAACTCTGATAAAACATTGCAATATGAATGGAAGAAGATCTCAATACAGGGGAGGTCATTCTGGAGCTTCTACTGGCAATAGTAAGTGGAAACACAAAAATGATAAGGCTGACAAGGGTAAAGGGGTAAGTGAGGACATGTGCATGATGAACAAAGACAAATCATCAATACCTCATGGTGAAACATATAACTATTATGATACATGGAGAGATAATTCAAGTGAAGAGCCTTGTACCCTGGAAGATCAAAAGAATCCTTTTTACAATCCTTATAAATAGGTTGGGTTTAGAGCCAAACTCGAGGTTGAACGAATCAGAATTCAACATGAATATGATCAAAAAATGGAAGGTAATCAGAATGAACCCACAGATCATGAAACTCCTCAAGAAGATTATGAATCTTTAACTTATGAAGAAGTTAAAGCACAGTTTGAATCTCAAAAAAAGGAGAGGGAAGAGTAGGAAAAATATTAGATGATACAAGCAATGAGAGAATTCAAATTGCAAAAAGCTCAAAACATTACTCACACAGCTAATTTCCCCTCAAAGTATGTACCACCTCATAAACAGGGTAATCATGGTGTAGGGCATTCTGATCCACTAGGGGTCCCTCACCATCAAGTTGAGAATCAATATAGATAGCCAAATCACCCACCTCATATTCCCACACAATATACAAATGTACATCCACCTCCTAGTCAGTGTCATGTGCCAAATCATAACACACAATATAATAACCCAATGTATCAAAACCCACCTAACCCTCCTCCTCACCGGTATACAAAAATGATCAAATAATTTGATTTAGTAGGGTTTCAATTATACCCTTACCCTATGGATGGTAGTTGGAGAGGTCTGGTGCCTAAGTTTATAGGGAGTAGTGCAATTTCTACTAAGGACTATTTGAGGAGTTTCAATGCCTTCATTCAAGATTTGGATGTACCTTATGAAGATTTACATATGAGGTTATTCATGATGTCACTTACTGAAGAAGCCAAAGATTGGTTCAACAGCCTTACAACAGCCTCTATTTATTCTCTCCAAATATTTTAGGACCGATTCCTCGAGAAATATGGGAATCAAAGTGCACTTGATGCTGCTTTTCATGAGTTGATGTGAATTCAAAAAAAATAGAATGACTCAATTTATGATTTCAACCGAAGATTCAATAAACTGTAGAATAAAATACCTCTTAGATCAAAATTTCCAGACTCTATGGAATTGAGTGTATATTTGAATGCGATCAATCCTAAAATAGGATATGAACTAAGAAATAGGTTCCCAAGAGACTTGGTTGAAGCTCAAAAGATAGCATTAACAATTGAAAACAATAGGAGGGCTGCTAGGATAATTGATAAAAGAGAAAATCATAGGGCTCCCCAACAAACCAATAATCATCAATATAAATAGGAGAACACATACAGGAATGAAAGGCCTAGGTTGCATGACATGCCTTATAACACAAATTGGAAGGATGGAAAACCTATAACAGATAGGCCTAGAAACAAAGAAACTTCTGATCCATTGAGAAAGAAGGGAGCCTATATGGTAAACAACAATTATTTCTGTGAAGTCTGTCATAAGCCACATTCCCCATATTATTGTGTTGTATCCCAAAGAATGCAAGAGGAAGGAATGTTGATGGGAAATAGTGGAGAAGATCATAAAGTGTACTTGACTTCAAACACTTTTCACCATGTGGAGGAGGGGTACTCATCTTCAGAGGATCAAGGTTATGAGTATGATGTTTCAAATTAGAAATACAATGTCCACATGGTTGAGTAGCAAATCCTTTCTAACTCTAAGGAAGATTATACAAAGCAATATTCTGATGAGATGCCTACTCAAGGAAGCATAAGGATACTCACTGAAGAGGAGATAGAGAGATTAACTATTGTTGCAGTTGAAGAAGCAAACGGTAAGCACTATTTGAGAAATAGGATAGTAAATGAGAAGGAAGGTGTCCCTAGGGGAATCTTTACAAAGGATCAAAAAATGACACAAGGAGCTTTAAAGAAAACTGAAAATAAACTATGTGATGAAAGCAAATAGAAACCTATCCAAAAGGAGGAAGTAAAGGAATTACATAAAGAAAAACAAAAGACTGGTTAGCCAAGTAAAAGAGAAAAGGAAGAGAACAAAGGAGAAACATCAGAACAAAAGAAAATGATTAAGGCAGAAGGTTCTTCTTTTGACTTCAACTAGGCTTTATCTCAGGTAAAAATGTCTGTTCCACTACTTGAGATGATGAAAATTAACGAATATAGAGACAGTGTAGTTCAATTGATAAAAAATGGAAATGAAAGACATATGAATTCTAAAAGTAAGATGGCTGCTAAAAATAAGCAGGAGAAAATAAATATCCTAGAAGTGTGCCTTAGTAATTTAGTGTTAAATCCCCCGCCAGTTGATCCTTTTTTCACTACATTACTAATAAATAACAAATTTTTGAGGAATTGCATGATAGATTCTGGTGCTGCCATGAATATTATGCCAGTAGGAGTTGTGAAACAACTAGGCATGAGGGTGGATACATATGAAGGTAAATGTTATGCGATGGATAACCAACCTATTCCTGTGGTGGGTATAATGAAAGATGTTGAAGTCAAACTATCTACTTATCCTCAAGTGGCCTACAATATTGATGTAACAATAATAGACACCCCTCCTTAGTTTGGTATGCTTTTATCAAGACAATGGACGATAGCTATTGGTGGGAATGTTTAGTTTGATCTATCTTATGCAACAATTCCGGTAGATGGCCAAGAAGTGAAGTTGTACAGGGAGCCAAGGATGAATCAGCTTGTTGACTATGTACCACAAAATTAGATCAATTGTTTTTATGATGTTGATCTTGGGAGTTTTAATATAGAGCCAACCCAGTCAGAGTTGATCAATAGTGATCCAATTGAGAAGCATGCTGCACAAAACTACAACGGTGTGTGGAAGATATACTTTGATGGAGCCTGTAGTCAAGAAGGTAATGGAGAAGGGATAGTATTCGTTTCACCTGAGGGTGTTACATTTAAGTATTCATTTTTGTTAGCATTTGAATGTACAAACAATGTGGCGAAATATGAAGCTTTATTAATAGGACTAAATATAGCCATGAAACATAAAATCAAGTTGTTGGTTGTTTCACAAATTAAGTCAAAATATGTAGCAAAGCACAGAAGACTGAAGCAATACATAAATGTTGTATGGGATACAATTGAGTTTTTTGATGCCTTTTCAATTGAGTGGATAGATAAATCAAAGAACATAATGGCTGATTTTCTAGCAAATGTATCACTAAAAAGAGATGATATTACATTGGATGGAGTATCACAAATTGAATTCAAGACAAGGCCTACTATGCCTAATAACGTGTATAGTTGGCAAGTCTTTAATGATGATATTGATCTTTTGAAATTCCTCCACTATATAGATCAGTATGAAGCCCAAGAAATTGACTTCAACGCCTTGGTTGAAGAAGTGGATGGGAAGCAAATGATATTTGGGAAAGAAATCTTATAGCTCAAAACAAATAAGCTTCCTAAAGGCTTAGTGGCATTGGAGAGGGTGTACGATGGAAATGATCGATCCTTCATAAAGCAAGCACTAGTAAATAGGGGGATATTGAAGAGATTAACTTGGGGACTGATATTACACCAAGAAAGGTGTACATAGGGAGGAAGATAAGCCCTACAATTAGAACAATGCTGATAAAGTTGCTGAGAAAATATAAACATGTGTTTGCTTGGTCTTATGAAGATCTAAAATCATATAGGGAAGATTTGTTTCAGCATGAAATACCATTGAAGCCAGTAAAACATTCAGACAAAAGCAAAGACCCATAAATCCAACATTGGAGCCTAAGATGCATGAAGAATTGGCAAAGCTCAAAGATGGGGGAATCATCAAAACAATTAGAAATTCAACGTGGGTCTCAAACTTGGTCCTTGTGAGAAAGAAAAATGGAGATATCAGGCTATATGTAGATTTCAAAAATCTAAACATAGCATTCCTTAAAGATAATTACCCTCTACCCAATATGGAGGCTGTATTGCATAAGGTAACAGGGTGCGAACTGTTTTCCATGATGGATGGGTTTTCAGGTTATAACCAGTTTATGGTCAAAGAATCTAAGCAATATAAAACAACATTTACAACTCCTTGGGGAACATATGTATACATAAGAAGCCATTTGGTCTCACTAATGCAGGGGCAACCTTCCAAAGAGCCATGGATGTTGCATTTGCAGATTTGATCAATGTTATCATGGTGGTGTATCAGGATGACCTCATTGCTTACTCAAAGAAGGTTGAGGATCATGTTCATCATCTGGAAAAGGTATTTATAAAAGCCTTTGAATATGGTATTAGCTTGAACCCTAAGAAGTGTCATTTTATAGTTACAGAGGGTAAGCTCTTGGGGCACATTGTTTCAAAAGAAGGGATAAAGATAGATCCTGAGAGGGTTGAGGCCATTGATAAAATTACTATCCCTAAAGCTGTCAAAGCTATACAATCATTCTTTGGATAGATCAACTTTGTCAGAAGATTTGTTTCTGATTTTGCTGAGATCATTAAACCCATATCAAAAATGTTGAAGAAAGGACAAAAGGTAGAGTGGACTGTAGAGGCCTTAGAAGCTTTTGTATCCATCAAATGGGCCATCAAGGAAGCTCTTGTCCTTAAGTCTCCAGATTTTGCAAAGCCTTTCCATATATTTTCATTTGCCTCAATGGACACTATTTTTATTGTTATGTTGCAAAAGAATGAGGATGGTCATGAACAACCTGTGTCTTTCTTCAGTAAATCATTACAGGGGTCTGAATTAAAATATGACATAATGGAAAAGTAGGCATTTGCATTAGTGAAAGTTGTAAAAGCTTTCAGGCCATATCTTGTTGGAGCCAAGGTGGTTGCTTATGTTCCTCATGCAGCTATCAAGGATATTATGACACAGTCTGAAGTAATAGGAAAAAGATGCCAATGGATTAACAAAATCCAAGAGTTTGACATGGAGATATAGATTACTAAACTAGTAAGAGGTCAAGGCTTGGATAAATTAATGATAGAAGTGAACATTGAAGCAAATCAAATTTACAATATAGAAGGAGAGACTGTAGTTGCAAGCATTGAACATACTCTATGGTATACATATATCATGCATTATCTTAAATACATGAAGTGTCTAGAGGGATTGAATGACAACCAGAAAAGAACTCTGAAGTTGCAGGCATCTAAGTATGCTTTCATGGATGGAGATCTATTTTGGAAGAATAGGGAGGGTATATTATTGTTATGTCTGGACAAATCACAAGCTAGGCATGTCTTAAGTGAAATGCATGAAGGGGTTTGTGGAGGACATTACTCAGCCAAGAAAACTGTACATAAAATTCTCAGGGTGGGTTACTACTAGCCAAAGGTCTTTAATGATTCTTTTACATATGTACGAAAGTGTGAAGCCTGCTAGAAATTCTCTAGAAAATTGAAGTATCAGGGAGATTTTCCACTATGACCCTTGTAGGATGATGCCCCTTTTCATCAATGGGAATTGATTTCATTGGAGAGATACAAGAAAAATCAAGTGGTGGATATAAGTGGATACTGGTGGCCATTGATTATTTTACCAAATGGGTAGAGGCGATCCCAACTAAACAAGCTACAAGTAAGGTGGTGACACAATTCCTAATGGAAAACATCATTACTAGATTTGGTACACCACTGAGGTTGATCACTGACAATGGGATGTGTTTCAGATTAGATGAATTCAGAAATTTCTGTAGTACATATGGTATTACTATTTCTTATGCAGCCCCTTATCATCCAAAGGCTAATGGTCAAGCAGAATCTAGCAATAAGAGTCTCCTAAAGATTATAAGGAGGATGTTAGGTCAGAACAAGAAAGCTTGGGATTCAAAATTAAAATTGGCTATTTGGGCTGATAGGATTACAATAAAAAAGGCAATTGAAAAATCTCCATTTGAATTAGTGTATGGTATACAAGCCAGGATGCCTTTGCAGAATTTGTTACCAGTCTACAAGTTTTTCCTTCAGGAAGATTTGGATATTCTAGAACCTATGGAGGAAAGAATGGAGTAGCTAGTTGAACTTGATGAGATAAGGAGAGTTGCCCAAAACCAAAACATGAAGTTACAAACACAGATGAAGTATCTATTTGATAGAAAGGAAAAAGATAGAAAATTTGGAGAAAGTGATTTTGTATTGATGTGGAATGCAAGGTGTCAGGAGAAGGGAAAGCATGGAAAGTTTGAAGCTTTGTGGTTGGGACCTTTTGTGGTTATTGGAAAGAAGGGTGAAGACTCGTATTATCTACAAAATATGGCTGGTGAAGAGTAGGAGTTGCCCGTGCATGGGCAATTTCTGAAACATTTTTTCTCTTGAGTAACAAAAATGATTAAAGGTTTCCAGTGCATGGAAAAATCTTGATGATCCTCTTTAAAATTATTTTCCATGCACAGTAGTTTAGGAAATAAAAGGAACAGGATTTGCCAGTACATGGACAATCCTGATTTTCCTTCTTTCAAAATAAATTTTTCCATGTAAAGTAGTGTAGGGTCATTCTTATTTCCATCCATTCCATCATGCTCCCATGATCCATCACCTTGAGTTTGGTCTGCTCACCCAGAAATTTGGATCCTTGTAATGATATTACTATCATTCATCCCTAAATAGAGCCACTGTTAGAACTGTAAAATTTTGAAATTTTCACAGTCAATTGCATTCATGAGTTTCCAAAATAAGTCCTCATCGTAAGTATAAAATTCCTTCCTCATGGCGTCTCTCTCACATTTTTTCATATGATCCATTAGAATTCATCTAGTCCTTGATATTTCATTGTATTACCCATGTCGGCAAGATAGGGTGAGGTTCTCCCCGACCTATGTATTTTTCACTAATGTATTTTTGTTGCAGACTATCGGTAGGACACATCTTTTGTTTTGGCGATAAAGAAGATTCATATTGGCATAAGAATCATATTCAGGATGAGGTCATAGCAAAATATTATGTCTTTCCTATCAGTGTATGAAAAGATACATTGGAAAAAGTTAAGACATCATGTAATGTCACAGTGAATTCAATATGTTTTACCGACTAGCACATAGAAGGATCATTTTGGCCAAACTAATTGGTACCGGCGTGAGGTCATAACGAAATAATATTGTCTCACTGATCGGCTCATGTATCGGCGATACATTCGACATCAGTATGAGTCTTTTCGAAGATCCATAGGTCTTTCCGATGAAATTTATTTCATCAGAGATATTAATTTCATCGGTGAGAGACTAATATTGTCATGGCAATAAGAAGTGAACTTAAGGAGATTTTTCGGTGAGATATAAGTATCTATGGGATGTCTCCCCAAAAATAGAATGTTACAGTGACCCACATGAGACAAAAGAATACATCTCGGTGAGACAAAGTATTTTCTGTGAGACTTCTTCTTGACTCTAAAAGGTCACAACGAAGCACAAAGAGCTAAAGGATGATTGTCGATGAGACATTGGCTTTCGTTGTGAATACATGATGTTTCGGTGAAAGATCTAGTGAATGTTGCAAAGAAGATTTCACCCTAGATTTGAAATCTCTCACCGACAAGACACTTGATGCGACAATGCAAGTTTCAAATAACTCTTCATTCGTGCTTCAGCTGACACATTAGTGGCACGATGGGATATAACAAGGTAAGTGTAATCAAATGCATTTGTGTTGAATTGATTGCAGAAGAGTTAGCAAGGCGAATAGAGAACTGAGACATCTTTCAGTCTAAGGAGCTTGAGCAGTATACTGTAAGTAATTGCGTCTTAGCTTTCCACATTTTTGATTATGAAACTTTGAAGAATGGATTCCCCTGGTTCTGAAGAAGTTAGAAATAGAAAACTTGGTGAGAGTAGTCAATCAAAAGGGAAGAAACAAAAATTTGATACAGAACAGGAGGGCACTAAACGAAGATTAAATTAGGACCTTATTGACAAGTTACCTGGTTCAGGGCCTAAAGCCAGAAGGTCCGTGCAACTTAGGGTTGAGGTTGATAAATTGGATGATAAATGCAAATTCATAGGTGATGTTTGGACTACCATAAGATGGTATGAATTATTCAATTTCCATTATCATAGAAAAAACCGCTTTGAACCAGTTTGTAATCCATGGAAGTTGAATGTAGGGAAACTGGTGTGCCCTAGTGTATTTGTGAATGTAGAACTAGTAAAATTTCTTGCAAATCATTATGATCCAAAACACAAAGCTATATGTGACCCATTTGGAAAACCATAGATATATGTGTCAAAAGAAGCAATAGGTGAGGTTTTCAAATTAGAGGGGTTCTCCAATGAGGTGATCAGTTGTGAAGAGTTGGAGAAGGAATTCTCAATAATGGATATGATTTATAAGGGTTGGAGGTTGCCAATTCATAGGATTAAACAGGGCAGTAAGCCAAATACTCTACAAGATAGTGAGGGGCCTCCTTATCATGTGGACTTGTTTGAGCCCTATATGAAGTACACTTATTTCGTAGTGTGTCAGGTATTGGGAATGGATGCCCCAGAATTCATGTCAATTGTGCCAATGATTATCACAACAGATATCCAGTATCACAATTCCAGGCCATTTGACTATGCCTCATACATTTCTAGGGGGCTTGATTCAGGATTGATAGCTATCAAGGGTGGATCATCTATTGCTCATCTCAGACACTATTCATTGTTGATGCACTTGGTGCTATATTTTGGACACGAGTTAGGAGTATGGCCTCCAGAAATGAGAATTTCTCAAATTGATAAGGAGGGTGAAGCATTGCCTATTCAGTTGTGGACTACTATTTGGGACAACAGGTTTGCTAGTTCTAGTTTCATTCATTTCAAAGAACATTTTGTAAAAACATTGTATAAGCTTTATCAATATCCTTGTAATTATTCATTGACTGATGAGATTAAAAGATTCCTTCAGCCAAAAGACTTCAATGGGCAAATTGATCATAACTGGGGAGATTGGAATTATTTGGAGGGAGATACAATCATCAAAGTATATGGATTTGAAGATGCCCCTTTCATTCTGCCAAGGATAGTTTCAAACAGAGTTGCATATTTGGAAATTGTCAGACAGATGGATTACTGCAATGTGATGCATTTCAACTCTTTTGGGAAGTAGGATTTTATGCCTAGTACATTGTGTTTTAGTGACATCACTGTGTTGGCTAAGGAAGGATACAATTTGATCCTTGATAGATTGTTGCATTATAGTATGAAGAGAGGACCACCTAGGAAAGACTTTGATCCAGAGGGATATATTAATTCTACTAAGATGAAGATTAACTTTGGAGGGTATCAGAATGTACCCTATCCCTTTGATGATATGATAAAGAATTTGGATGAAGATGAAGCTAAAATGGTAGTTGAAAGATATAACCAAGGGCTACTGGAGGTAGAGAAATTGTCTTCTAGAGGAGAGGAGACACCAAAGGATAATGTGCCACAAGGAAAACCAAAAATGATATCCAGGTTGAGGAATCAGTAGTATGTTTTCCCAACTAGAGAACAGAGTATTGAAAGTGGCAATGTTGATGCAAGGAATATTGAATATAGATCATTTGTTTTAGATGATGAGTTTATAAATTCCCCAAAATTCAAGGCATTCTTGTATAAGTAGAAGGGGAAGGAAATAAGAGAAAATGTTGATGATGTCACTTCAGGAAATGAGGAAAAATTGTTGAGTCAATTGAGAAAGTGTGTGGATGATGAAATGACAAATATGACTCCTGAAAAAGGGAGAAAAATGTTGGAGAATGTTGGTTTCATGATCTTTCCCAGCCTTGATTTAAATTCTGCATTAGTTTTTGATAGTTTCTTAAGGGACGGTAATGCTACACACAAGCTTGACAAGGAAAAGGTAGCAGAGGTGTATGCAGTCTCTAAGTACAATATTGATGAGGGATCATTGATGATATGGGATTTTGAGTGCCTGCTAAGTGTTCCAGGTGTTTAATAGGACATCCCCTTGTTATGACACCTAACTTGTAACTTTCAGCCCCTTGTTGATCTCTAAAGACTTCATATTTTCCTTGAAAAGATGTTGATTGGAGGTAATATGCAGGTTGTTCATTGGTTGCTACAGTTTGATCTTCTTGAAATAATTTTCTATTATTTTTTATAAGAGGATCAGTTGTTCTTTGTTTCAGATTTGTAATGAAAAAGGAGTCCTACTTCTTTGCATCATGTATAATAGTCTCCAAAAAGAAACCATTAATGTTTTCGATGGTTGAATTTTCTTGACTAAAGAGTTGATATCCCTATTGGATAACTGAAAAAAATCTTCAAACTGTGGTTCCTTATGCTCTTTGTCCATGACAAAATATAACTCCTCCTCAACAAAGTGGGGAAGCTCATGAAATAAGTTCATAGGTTGCAAGGCATTATCTTCTACAACTTTTTCAATAGTCTCACTGACTTGAATGGGTTGATCACATGCTTCCCTTTCATATGATACTAGCTCATCATCTATGTTAGAACAAAAAGCTTCTATGATATCATCTAACTCATAATTTTGCATTAAATCTAGATGAGTTTTATCATTTAGTTGCTCCATACCAGGCATAGATGCTATCATGCATGTGAGATCTTCATCTTCATCAACAAATTGAGGAAGTTCATCGAACAAGTCAATAATATTCTCTGGCTGTTCCAAATCAACTGGTAATTTGGAACCTACATGCTCTCTTCAGCTTGCTCAACATAACTAGGTAGTTGGTCAAATAAAGAATTTGAATCCTCCTCCATATTTTCAATTTCCTCAAACTTCTTTTGGAAATATAAAGACATATTCTCCAAACTCATATTATCAGAATTTTGAGACTCATAAGAAAAATTGCTTTGCTAGTAATATTCTATGAAATAGACAGCATAACTACTTTGATATGGAAGATTAGAAGGTATATAGAATACAATTTTGGCATGCCCGATTGGACTATCAAATTAGACAGCTGAAAGAAGATACATCGTATTGTTGATTTTGATATGCAATCAACAATTTTCAGACCTTAAGAGGTTGAAATTTGCATATCTAGCGACTTCGTTGCCCAAAGTAATTGGTTTCAGCAGGCAAAGTGTAGATTTCATGGTAATATGTCGTACCATCCACCATTTTACAAAAATTCTATCTATATACCTTCTAATCAACCATATCAAAGCAGTTATGCTGCTGATTTCACAGAATATTACCAATAAAGCAATTTTTCTTATGAGTCTCAAAATTCTGATAATATGAGTTTTGAGAATATGTCTTTATATTTCCAAAAGTAGTTTGAGAAAATTGAAAATCAGGAGGAGGATTCAATTTCTTTATTTGACCAACTACTGGTTATGTTGAGCAAGCTGAAGAGAGCATGTAGGTTCCTAATTTACCAGTTGATTTGGAACAGCCAGAGAATATTGTTGACTTGTTCGATGAACTTCCTCAATTTGTTGATGAAGATGAAGATCTCACATGCATGATAGCATCTATGCCTGGTATGGAGCAACTAAATGATAAAAGTCATCTAGATTTAATGCAAAATTATGAGTTAGATGATATCATAAAATATTTTTGTTCTAACATAGATGATGAGCTAGTATCAATGAAAGGGAAGCATGTGATCAACCCATTCAAGTCAGTGAGATTATTGAAAAAGTTGTAGAAGATAATGTCTTGTAGTCTATGAACTTATTTGATGAGCTGCCCCACTTTGTTGAGGAGGAGTTATATTTTGTCATGGACAAAGAGCATAAGGAACCACAGTTTGAAGATTTTTTTTCAGTTATCCAACATGGATATCAGCTCTTTAGTCAAGAAGATCCAACCATCGAAAACATTAATGGTTTCTTTTTAGAGACTATTATACATGATGCAAAGAAGCAGGAGTCCTTTTTCATTACAGAGTTGAAAGAAAGAATAGTTGATCCTCTTATAAAAAATAATAGAAAAATCTTTCGAGAAGATCAAACTGTAGCAGCTAATGAACAACCTACATATTACCTCCAACCAACATCTTTTCAAGGAAAATATGAAGTCTTTAGAGATCAAGAAGAGGCTGAAAGTTACAAGTTGGGTGTCATAACAAAGGGATTTCCTATCAGATACCTGGAACACTTAGCAGGCACTCAAAAGGGGTTACCATTTAAATTACCAACTTGGGAGCACGAGATTGAGCATCAAAAGGCATTAATGCAAGTTGCTCAAACTATTCAAAACAGCTGCATGCACCTCTTGTCTAACATAGAAAGGGAGGTAGTTTTCATGATTGGATAGGTTTAATCTATGCACTCAGCATTTACCTTTCCTTCATCACTATTGGAAAATTTACAAGTAGGAAGCACGTCCTATGTTGGTGAGAAAGGGCAGTTTTTTCTCACAACCAATAAACGGTTATGTCTAATCACTACCACTACTGGGTAGTGTAGGATAGAGTAGTTGTAGTTTTAGGTTTCTTGCTTGCAATAAGTGCCCCATGGCATGTTTCATTTTTAGTTTTGTTATGATTTTCAATAAGTGTAGTTGCTGCACTTGGTTTTTCAAATTCTGTCTTCAATAGAATTGTAGTAGTTTCTTTTAGTTTGTGTGCTTTGAGCTGAGTTACAAGGTTTTCAAAAATTTGAAGAGAAGAATAGTGAATCCATTCCCAATGGACAAGTCTAGGCTACTGGTTTGCATGTTTCGCATGCAAACATCCAGCTGAGGTCGCTAGAAATGTTACCTAATTTTCACCTGCAGGCTCAAATAGGCAAGGCAATCTATGTTTCAGGTGTTCATGAAAGCCAAATGGGGACATTGTTGTGCAGGATTAAATCATACACCCAATGTATTTCTCAAGGAAGTATATTAGAAAGCATGCCTCAATCATATTTGGCATAAAACTCTTGATGAAGAAAGTTGTTGAGATGCTCCTATTGTCTTTCTGACTAGCAGTGTGTTATACCCGTTTGAAATCCTCATGGTCGCCAAGACATCTTAGTCGTTGTGAAGTTTTATATCTCTCTCCGCTTGGGATGTCTTGCTGATAGTTGTTCACAAGGGTGGCATCGGGGGGAACGATTTCCTTCAGGATGATGTCTCTCAGACTTCATGAAGTCTCGTCGAAGGGGATTGCCTTCGACATAAGGTCTGGCTGATAAATGGAGCTCTCACCGAAAGGTTTTGGGCTTGGGGAGATGTCTCGCCGATGGTTGTTAGTCTCAGTGGAGGGAGGTGTCATCAAGGAGAGGTCTTACCAATGGAGCGAGGTCTTGGTGAAATGAAATGGCCTTAGTGAAAGGTCTTGCCGACCTGATGGTGTTTTGCCGAAGGTTCATGCCTTTGGTATGAGTTCTTCTTGACTGAGGGGAGTCTTGCCGATAGTGATGAGCTTGCCAATGGAAAAGGATATCGGTATGACTCTTAGTGCCCGCTATGACCTCTTGCAAAATGCAATTGTCTCGATGACAATTTTGGGATATTGATATAACTCCTGCAGCTCGATATGAAGTCTCGCCGACAGTCCTAGGCTATGTCAACTATCCTGTGGAGTTTAATCGCATTGGGGAGACACGGCTAGTGTCTCACCGACATATGATTTAGTCTGAATAGCTTTTGACTGCTTGGGAATCTTACGTAGCATGTGTTCAACCAATCAGAGAGAACTAAAGGTGAACCATTAGCCATTTGACTAATTGACTACCCCTGTGAAGAAGATCAACAGAATGTAAGTGACATGGATCTGCTCTATGATGAAAAATGATGAATCGATTTGGCATAAAAGGGTATCATTTGTGGGGATCTAGGAGGAAATCTGATGTTGCTTCCCAAAAGGGGGGGTCAACATGTAGAAAGATCTAGAGTGAGAAGTAGGTAGAAAGGAAGAAGGAGCTACATGTCTCAATGACAGCTGTGATGTCTACTGGAAAAGGTGGATCGACATTAATGATAATGATGCACAACATTCAACGCAGCTCTTCAAGGAAGTCCGAGAGTGGACACGAAGGCCTGAGGTCAATGTGATTATTCCAAAAGATCTTGAGGCCATTCCTGGAGCAATCCTTCACCAACATGGATAGTGGGGATACACATTTAATGTAGAAGTAACTCAATTCAAAAGATCTAAGGGCAGATTTTTCTGGAGGCTGATATTTTTTGTAAGTCCTAGGGCATGGGCCAACACTTTTTGTATATATGGCATTTTTTCCTCATTTTGTAAAAGAGTTCTTACTTGCATATTTTCTACTTTGTGACTTTTATGAGTCCTTAGAGGAGAATACTGAGTTTTGTAACTCATTTACATGCATTGTATGGTAGATTTTCACCTTTGGAGATCAATAACGAAAGCAATTTATGCCTTCTCACTTATCTATTTCATTGAGTGTGTTGGATGATCGATAAATTTACATGTGAGTTTTCTTATTCCTTGTTAATATGTATCATTAATAACACTTTTAAGCAGAGGAGATATGTATATTGCAGGTTATAGGTTATGCTGGTGATGCAAATAGTTTTTAGTTGTGAGGAGAATTTATCATCCTTCTAGGATTGTATGTATCATAGCTTTCTTATGAAATGTTTATGCAATATCATATGAGTATTGAGTTACGCATATCAGCTTTTATTAGTTGATTGAAAACTATGTGTTAAGCAGATGTACATTTTGAACAAATTTGGTGTATCACCATAGGATTTAATTTTCATTTTCATGCACTCCTTCTTTCTTTTCCTTATGAAGATTAGTAGTTAAGTGATATTACCAGTTAGGAGCCAGCCTTATCCAGAGGTTTATTTCAACTTTAGGTGACCCACATCGTTGAAATGATCACATGTTTCTCTAGAAAGCTTAGTTTTTCATAACTTTTCATAGGGTGTATTTCTACGAGATAACAATTTTGGCATGCCTAGTGGGATTGTCGAATTAGACAGCTGAAAGAAGATACATCTTATTACTGATTTTGATATGTAATCAACAATTTTTAGACCTTAAGAGGTTGAAATCTGCATATCTAGCGACTCTGCTGCCCAAAGTAACTAGTTTTAGCAAGCTAATTGTTGATTTCATGGTAATATGTCATACCATTCACCATTTTACAAAAATTCTATCTATATACCTTCTAATCTACCATATCAAAGCAATTATGCTGCTAATTTCATAGAATATTACCAGCAAAGTAATTTTTCTTATGAGTCTCAAAATTCTGATAATATGAGTTTGGAGAATATGTCTTTATATTTCTAAAAGTAGTTTGAGGAAATTGAAAATCAGGAGGAGGATTCAATTTCTTTATTTGACCAACTACCTGGTTATGTTGAGCAAGCTGAAGAGAGCGTGCAGGTTCCTGATTTACTAGTTGATTTGGAACAACTAGAGAATATTGCTGACTTGTTCAATGAACTTTCCCAATTTGTTGATGAAGATGAAGATATCACATGCATGATAGCATCTATGCCTAGTATGGAGCAACTAAATGATAAAACTCATCTAGATTTAATGCAAAATTATGAGTTAGATGATATCATAGAAGCTTTTTGTTCTAACATAGATGATGAGCTAGTATCATATGAAAGGGAAGCATGTGATCAACCCATTCAAGTTAGTGAGACTATTGAAAAAGTTGTAGAAGATAATGCCTTGCAGCCTATGAACTTATTTGATGAGCTGCACCACTTTGTTGAGGAGGAGTTATATTTTCTCATGGACAAAGAGCATAAGGAACCACATTTTGAAGATTTTTTTCAATTATCCAATAGGGATATTAGCACTTTATTCAAGAAGATCTAACCATCGAAAACATTAATGGTTTATTTTTAGAGACTATTATACATGATGCAAAGAAGCATGACTCCTTTTTCATTACAGATCTGAAAGAAAGAAAAACTGATCCTCTTATAAAAAATAATAGAAAAATATTTCACGAAGATCAAACTGTAGCAGCCAATGAACAACCTGCATATTACCTCCAATCAACATCTTTTCAAGGAAAAGATGAAGTCTTTAGAGGTCAACAAGGGGCTAAAAGTTACAAGTTGGGTGTCATAACAAGGGGATGTCTTATCAAACACCTGGCACACTTAGCAGGCACTCAAAAGGGGTTGCCATTTGAATTACCTACTTGGGAGCACAAGATTGAGCATCAAAAGGTATTAATGCAAGCTGCTCAAACTATTCAAAATAGCTACATGCACCTCTTGTCTAACACAGAAAGGGAGGTAGTTTTCTTGATTGGAGAGGTGTTTAATCTATGCACTCAACATTTACTTTTCCTTCATCACTGTTGGACAATTTGCAAGCAGGAAGCACACCCTATGTTGGTGAGAAAGGGCATTTTTTTCTCAGAACTAGTAAACGGTTATGTCTAATCACTACCATTGTTGGGTAGTGTAGGATAGAGTAGTTGTAGTTTTAGGTTTTTTGCTTGCAATAAGTGCCCCATGGCACATTTCATTTTTAGTTTTGTCATGTTTTTCAATAAGTACAGTTGCTACACCTGGTTTTTCAGATTCTGTCTTCAATAGAATTGTAGTAGTTTCTTTAAGTTTCTGTGGTTTGAGCTGAGTTACAAGGTTTTCAGAAATTTGAAGAGCATAACAGTGACTCCATGCACAATGGACAAGTCTAGGATACTGGTTTGCATGTTTAGCAAGCAAACATTTAGCTGAAGTCACCAGAAATGTTACCTAATTTTCACCTGTGGGCTCAAACAGGAAGGGAAATCTATGTTTCAGGTGTTCATGAAGGCCAAATGGGGACATTTTTGTGCAGGATTAAATCATACACCTGATGTATTTCTAAAGGAAATCTATTAGAAAGCATGCCTCAATTAGATTTTGCATAAAACTCCTAATGAAGAAAGTCGTTGAGACCCTCCTATTGTCTTGTCGACTAGCAGTGTGTTATACCTATTTGAAATCCTCATGGTTGCCAAGACATCTCAGTCGCTATGGATTTTTATATCTCTCTCCACTTGGGATGTCTCACCGAAAGTTGTTCACAAGGGTGGCATTGGGGGGAATGATTTTCTTCAGGATGATATCTCTCCAACTGTGTGAAGTGTCACCAAAGGGGATTGCCTTTGGCATAAGGTCTAGCTGATAAATGGAGCTCTCACCAAAAGTTTTTGGGCTCAGGGAAATGTCTCGCCGATGGTTTTTAGTCTCAATGAAGGGAGGTGTCATCGGGGAGAGGTCATGTTGACGGAGCGAGGTCTTAGCAAAATGAAATGGCCTCGGTGAAAGGTCTTGCTGACCCGATGGTGTCTTACTGAAGGGAGTTAGCATTGGCATAGTGTTTTGAACTTAGGGAGATGTCCTGATGACCCAATGGTGTCTCACTGAAGGTTCATGCCTTCAATATGAGGTCTTCCTAATTAAGGGGAGTCTTGCCAATAGTGATGAGCTTGCTAATGGAAAAGGATATTGGTATGACTCTTAGCACCTACTATGACCTCTTTCCGAATGTGATTATCTCGGCGATAATTTTGGTATATTAATATAACTCCTGCAACTCAATATGAAGTCTCCCAATAGTCCTAGGCTATGTCAACCATCCTGTGGAGTTTAATCGCATCGGGGAGACACTGCTAGTGTCTCATCGACATACGATTCAGTTTGAATAGCTTTTGACTGCCTGGGAATCTTACGTAGCATGTGTTCAACCAATCAAAGAGAACTAAAGTCAAACCATATGCCATTTGAATGATTGAATACACCTGTGAAGAAGATTAGTAGAATGTAAGTGACATGGATCTACTCTATGATCAAAAATGATGGATCGATTCAGCATAAAAGGGTGTCCTCTGTGGGGATCTAGGAGGAAATCTAATGCTGCTTCCCAAAAGGGGGGGTCAACATGCAAAAAGATCTAGAGTGAGAAGTAGGTAGAAAGGAAGAAGGAGCTATGTGTCTCAATGATAGTTGTGATGTCTACTGGCAAAGGTGGATCAACATTAATGATAATGTTGCAGAACATTCAAGGCAACTCTTCAAGGAAGTTTGAGAGTGGACACGAAGGCCAGAGGTCAATTCAATTATTCTAGAAGATCTTGAGGCCATTCCTAGAGTGATCCTTCACTGACATGGACAGTGGGGATACACATTTAATGCAGAAGTAACTTGATTCAAAAGATCTAAGGGCGGATCTTTCTGGATGCTGATATTTTTTGTAAGCCCTAGGGCAGGGGCCGACACTTTTTGTATAAATGGTATTTTTTCCTCATTTTGTAAAAGATTTCTTATTTGCATATTTTATGCTTTGTGACTTATATGAGTCCTCAGAGGAGAATACTGAGTTTTGTAACTCATTTACAAGCATTGTATGGTAGAGTTTCACCTTTGGAGATCAATAAAGAAAGCAATTTATGCATTCTCAATTATCTGTTTCATTGAGTGTGTTGGATGATTGATAAATTTACATGTGAGTTTTCATATTCCTTGTTAATATGTCTCATTAATAACACTTTTAAGTAGAGGAGATATGTATATTGCAAGTTATAGGTTATGCTGGTGATGCAAATAGTTTTTTGTTGTGAGGAGAATTTATCATCCTTCTAGGACTGTATGTATCGTAGCTTTCTTATGAAATGTTTATGCAGTATCATATGAGTATTGAGTTGTGCATATCAACTTTTATTAGTTGATTGAAAACTGTGTGTTAAGCAGTTGTACAATGTTTGAACAAATTTGGTGTATCACCATAGGATTTAATTTTCATTTTCATGCACTCCTCCCTTTTCCTCATGAAGATTCGTAGTTAAGTGATATTACCAGTTAGAAGCCAGCCTTATCTGGAGGTTCATTTCAACTTTAGGTGACCCACAACCTTGAAATGATCCCATGTTTCTCTAGAAAGCTCATTTTTTCATAACTTTGCATAGGGTGCATTTCTAGGAGATAACATTAAGGATTTGGCAAGGATTTCATCAACATAATCTTCCAAGATTTTGTGTATGTAATCATGAAATATCAATGTCATTTCTCTTTGATAAGTTGTACCTACATTCTTTAATCCAAAATGCATCATAATCCAACAAAATTTTCCCCAAACAAATCTAAATATTGTCTTATATTGATCTTTTGGGTTGACGAAGATTTAATTATAATCGAAAAATCCATCCATTAATGACAACAAAGAATGTCTCGCAGTTGAGTCCACTATCTTGTCAATATTAGAAAGGGGATAATCATCCTTTGAAGAGGCTTTATTCAAGTCACAAAAATCCATACATATCCTAATATGATTATCAGGTTTAGAAACTGTGACAATGTTTGACATCGAAGGAGAGTAATCAATAGGTCGAATGAAACTTGTGTAAAGGAGTTTTTCAAGTTCTCCTTTAACATGCAAGGCTATCTTAGGATTCATTTTTTGTATCTTTTGTCGAATAGGCTTCACATTTTCAGCAAGAACAATGTTATGTGTTACTATCTTTAGATCTATTCCTGGCATATTTGAATATTTCCAAGATTTTTTTTTAGGAAAATCATGAAGCAAAGTTGTAGTATCCTCTTATTCTTCATCATCAAGGCACTTCCCAATCTTAATGACCTTTTCTTTATCATCTGTGTCCATTGATATATCAATTGTATCCCCTAAGGGGAGTTCATTTGACTAAGGAAATTCAAGATCATATGGTTCCATGATTGTATGTGGCTTCTCACTTATGTCATTTTTCTTGGTGTTAATCATTGCACAGGTAAGCCATTTCATGGGAGGAGTAGAGGACATCGTATCATAAAATTATAACAGTTGTTTCAAATCTTCATCACTTTCAACATATTCCCATGATGGTGATCAATCCATATCAAGGAATTCAGGATGTTTTAGTGTAGGATTGATTCTTGGTTTACATGTGATGGTTTTGATGTTTAGTGATGGTCATTGAGTTGATTTTGTTATCTTAGAAAAAGAATATCCCAAACCATTATGTCTCTTGTTTATTAGGTTCTATAGGGACATGAATTCCTTGTTCATGTTTTCCACATCCTTTACCATTATATCCCAACTGTTTCACAAGCTCATAACCTCATCCATAAAGTCTTTCCATTTCCTTCGGGTTGGGTGGCTGTTGATAATCTATCTCATAAAAAGTTGTTGTGTATGTTGTATTTTTGTCCAAAGTAGATGAGGTAGACGCTTGGGAGGATTCTTCTGAATTTTGAGTTGACATATCCATGGGTTTCTCTTATTTTTCATCCTCTTTTTGTGTGATTATGTATCCACCCATAAATGAAGGTGTGAATTCTTATGTATCCCAATCATCATCTAGCAATTTAGACATAGGTTTTTCTTGTTGTTTTCTAGTCTGAAGGGGTTCTATATTAGATGATGGAATTAATGTGTTTAGAGGACTTGTTCCTTTTTCAAGTTGCTAGCAACTTTTAGGCTTGGGGTTTATTTCAACTTGATTAAATTTTGTTGTTATAGACATATTTCATTATTCAATGAAGGGTCGAAGGCACCACATGCATCTCATGAATCCATGGTCTTCCTAAAAGAAGATTGTACACAAGATCATAGGGCATGACATGAATAGGAGTTTGCAAGGTAGCTATTCTGACTGTAATAGGTAAAGTGATTACACCGAGCAGTTACTTTGTAATATTGTCAAATCCTCTAATAGATAAGGAATTGGGTTTGATTTTCAATTTATCCACACGTAACCAATCTAAGAGCTTTACACTGCACACATTTAGGGCATAGCCATTTTCAACAAGGGTTCTTTTAATGACTATTATATTGTATTGAGAAATTATCATAAAGGCCTCATTTTGCTTCCTTAATTCTAATGGAGGGAACTCATGTTGATGAAAGGTAATGTCTACATTAATTGCATTAATTCCTTTTATAAGAGCTGCCACATCATTTGTGTTTGTACCAAGTGGAACCACTATTTTTTGCAATATTTTTTGGAGCATAGAGTGATAGTTTGGTGAATTCTAAAGAAGGTCCAAAAGGGATATCTTTTCGGGAGTTCTTTTAAATTGCTCAACAAGATCATACTCCCCTAATTGAGGAGCACTAGGCAGTATAGAATTGGGAAAAGGTAAAGAAGTTGGGGTTGGTTGTGAATTATTTATAGTGTAATGTGTGTGAGCAACAACATCATGCTTAGGTAGGTAAAGGGTAAACTCTAAGTTTAGGTGGAGGTTGAGGTTTATGTGAAAGACAAGTTGAGGTTGAATTACATTAACATCTTTTATTTTAGGTTGTTCACAACAAACCTTAGTGGATGGATTTTGTCAGATGAATTCCTCAAGGGATTCATCTAACGTATCAAATTCATCACTACTAAAAGGTTTGGAAGATAAGTTATCGTTGGTTGGTTTGGGTTTGTCATCACAAGACTTAGTGGAAGAACTTAGAGAGAGGAAGCCATGTAGAGCTTAATCTAACTTATCCAAGTCATCACTACTAAGAGGTTTGGATGATATAGTTTTTCCAAAGTGAAGCATAGTTTTATTGGTTCATTTGATGTTTTGAGGTTTTTGTTTGCATTTTCTGATGAATTTGATCTAAATGAACTAGGAACTAATGATAAAAATGAACATTGTAAAAATATAATGCTATCCATAATTGCCATTAAAATAAATAATGATAATGCTAATTATTTGAATGTAACAAAAAATAACTGAACAAAAATGGAAAAGTAACTATGTGTGTGAAAAATGTATCAATTATAAAGGAATTCAAACACATCAATAAGACATTAAATCAAGAAAACTGAAAAAGAAAACATAATGAACAAATTGTTATTGCAACTTCCCCTAAATTGTCTTATCTCTCTCTAACTCCAGCATTTTGTTGTTTCCAATGGCTCTCAGATCAGCAGATCAAGCTCAACAAAATGAACAGTTGAAGAACGAGATTTTAAAATGCATACTATGCTAAATGCAAGGCTATGCTAAGATGAAAATATTGTTGTGATGCTAAAAGGCTATGATTGCATAAGCTGATTGCATGTATGTTCATGTGTTTTCGTATGTATGCGTAGGTAACCAAAGCTTGGATTTGTATCGACATTTATAGTCTTAGAAAGGATTTGATTGGCTAACTTGATTAATAGCCTGGATTAAGCTTGTTCAAATGGACGGTGGAAGATTTTCGAAAGTGGAGAGAGAGATAGAAGGTTTCCCTTTTCCTTCAATTTCCATCATTGAGATCCGAAGGGAAATTACCATTTCGAAGAATGAGTTTAGAATGAGTTAGAATTAAATAAAATAAATTTATTTAATTTGGAAGTGAAGACGGATATAAAAACTCGCATAGTTAATAAATTGTATTTAATTATGTTTTAGAAATGAATTTAGAGTGAGAGGAAAATATTAAATTAAATAGTTAATATTTAATTTAATTATGGGATGAAGAGAATATTCCATTATTTGAATATTCAAATATTCAAACTTTAGAATGATATGATAATTAAAATAAATAATCGTATTTATTTTATTTAATTAAGAGGAATATGGGAAATGTCAATAATTAAATAAAATTATTTATTTAATTAAGGTAGAAGAATTAGAAAATGAACAATATAAATAAATAATTAAATTTATTTATATGTAGATGACTTTAGGGGAATTAATTAAATAATTCATATTTAATTAATTAACAAGCTTAATCATGACCATTTTTAGACGTATACATTTTGCCCCTCTTTGAAGTGATGTGTAAAACACATTGCTTCAAAGAAAATATTTTTTTTTCCCCTTATATGCTTTCAATGTTTCTGCTAATGATGCCCCCTCAGGAGGTAAATCATGGATGAGAGAGAGAGTGATTTAGCTCTTGACAAATGATGGAAAATAAATGTCCCATTTTGAAAATAAAGTCAAAAGGCAGCAAACTTACCCTTGTTTGACCTTTAAAAGGTAAAAAAAAGAGAAAGAGACAAATCATTTGCACTTTTTAACTTGGTGAATACTGTAACTCTAAGAGTGACCTCGTGACATGGAGATTCCTTATCATCGCTACCAATTCGAGAGATCTCGCTGATACTAGAGGCTAGTAGCATACAGACCACCGGTGAGTCGATCTAACCAACTGTGCTTTCAAATTTTTTCACGTTTGAATCAAAATTTACTATTTTTTTGTAGATTTTGAATATGAAAATGACGTTTGAGCACTTTTAGGATAGTTTGAGTGCTTTTGATAATTTTTCCAGTGCTTAGGGTAAAAACAGTAGCGCATACAGGCTAGATTTGAAATAGTTAGGGTAAAACTAGTTTAGCGCATTTGATGAAAATAATAGCGCATATAGGGTGTCATTCAGAAATTTAGGAGTATGGCGCATATAGGACAAATAGTAGCGCATATAGGAAAAAGCTCATCAGTGATGAAAGTAGCACTTAGGTTGATTAAAGTAGCACATATATGGAAATTTCGCATAGGGGATCTATTTGAGCGCATCTAGCAAAAAGAACGGCGTATATGGGTTATAGCACACAGAGACCATAGAGTAGTGCATATGGGTTTTAGCGCATAGAGGCCACAGAGTAGTGCATATAGTGAAAATAGACCGAATGTACGATTTGATGATAGTAATGTGAAAATAATGATGAATATTGCTTCCTTACTCAACAAATAGTAAAATTGTCATGTCATCATGCTAATATGGATAGAAATGATAGAATAATCTAATGATTGATTGATAACTTTGCTTCCTAGAGTAGAAAACAAAGAGTAATTTTCTGATAACTTTGCTTCCTAGAGTAGAAAATAAAGAGTAAATGTTAGATAAATGATTGATATGACTTCTGATAAATTTTCTTTCTGCGATAGAAAATAAATAGTAATTGATCGTAGAGCAAATTTGATATGATATCTAGCTAGATAAACTGTGTATTGGTTTCCCTGATAAGATTGATTGTGTGATATGAGTAATTGATATGATACATTGATATGAGTCATTGATATGGGTTTGATATAGTTCACTAATATAGGTCACGTGATAGATATGAGACTAATTGATTTTGGTTGAATGAATGGTATGATTTTAATTAATTATCCTTGTGATGAAAATAGGAGGTTTTCAAAAACCTCTAGATTAGAGAGCAACACTCAATAGAATGGGATAGGATACCTGAGTTGACACTTGCTGATGTAGCTTTGATAGATACATGTGGTTTGAGATCCTTGTTGGCTATGCCACCAATTCGGGTCAACAGAGGATTGTTGACGGCACTGGTAGAGCAACGACGTTCGAAGCACAACACCTTTCATATGCTGACTGTTGAGGTAATAGTGACTCTAGAGGATGTATACAGGATATTAGGTATCCTAGTGGTTGGTGCCCTTGTATACTATGATCACAAGGAGCTTGGGGGTACAGATGCTTTGAGGACCTTGTATGGTGATAGATAGATAGCTGGGTACTGGGTACCATGGGCTGACTTTCAAGGATATCCAGCCTTGCCTACAGTTTTGGGTGAGTTCATTGGAGGTCTCCTTTGTCTGGATCACTGGGCAAAGGGATTATCAGTGGGATGGGGCAGGATTTTGGAGCAGATTTTGTTATAGCCACAGAGATATGCATGGGGGAGTTGCATGTTAGCGCATCTATATCATGATTTGCATCCGGTGGCATACAGGGGTGCTTCCAGTTTGTCATGTGGTGTGACATTGCTACAGATCTGGGCATGGGAGCATCTTGCTGTGACGAGACCGGCATGCCCCAGAGTTAGGCCTCCAGGTAGGCCCTATATATATATATATGTATGCTATGTTCCTTACCCAGCCCAAGCTGGGCAAGGTGGATTACTGGAGATGACTTTTAGATGATATGGATATAGTGGTATGGCGACCATATCTTGATTGTGAGCCATGGGCTATAGATGATCTAGAGATGCTGTTTGTATGCATTCCTCAGTTCTTGATAGGGAGGACTCCTTTTATCCTTGAGAGATTTCTGGCGTTACGGGTGCAAAGACAGTTTGGATTTACCCAGGGGCTACCACAGGGGGTCACACACTATGCCCAGAGCAGAGATGAGGCCGGATGGGGGCCATGTATTTCCTATCAAACAGCATATACAAAGTTCATGTCATTAGCATCTGAGGCATGGGTTGACAGGCGAGACATTGTGGATGTCGATATGTCTGATGAGTATTCTCTATATTTCCACATGCATCCCTTTCCACGGTTTACCAGTCCTGATGAGCCAGCACCCATTCTAGTAGTACCATAGCTAGGGGTCGTGAGATAGGAGGATGTGGCTGGCGGTGAGCAAGGAGCAGTTGGAGGAGAGGAGGTGGAGAGTGGAGATGAGGAGAGTTCCGATGGGGATGATGGAGATGATGGCAGGGATGAGGGATAGGTGTTGGGGAGGTTGAGGCTGGATATTCTGAGGGGTGTCCAGATCATGCAGCGGCTGAGGATAGGGATTGGGTGACAAATAGTGATCCGGATGGGATCCTCATCTCAACAGGGGTAGATAGCCATGCTTCAAGCCCAGGTGCAGACACTACAGGGACAGCAGGGACAGTTACAGAGTTAGCTGGTGTAGGCATAGGGATTTATTGTATAGCTATAGGCATAGCTGGCATAGACTTAAGCACAGGTACAGGCACAGGCATAGGCACAAGCACCTACCCCAAACCCACAGTTAGCCCAAGTGATGACAGAGAGAGATGCATTTAGATGGAGGGCAGTAGAGGCTGAAGGCATGGCTCAGAGGCTGACAGGCACTATAGAGAGTGCATCATTGCGGGATGTCATTGCAGAGGGCATGGAGATGGCGAGGGAGGCTGAGTATTATAGAGTCAGGTACGAGGAGCTGTGTCCTCCCGAGCATAGAGAGCCATTTCCCTGATCTCATAGAAAGACTAGGAGTAGATCACTGACACATACATAGAGAATGGGAGTAACTGGGCTTCGACGGGACCCAGACGTAGGCACCAGTGGTAGGCCACCTCCTTCCGAACCAACTCCATCAGGGGTATTGACTAGTTAGTAGATATAGTGCACATATGTGTACCATTTTTGGAGCATATATATTGATTTTTTATCATATATGATGTATTTCGCTTTGGAAATTTTAGTTTCATTGGACATTTGGACATTTGTATCATTTTTGATGAGTGATGATATGCATCGGTGATGATTGTTTTTTATGATATGATGTGCATTTTTTAGATGATAATGTGATATGCATTTATTTTCATGTGTATGGATTTTGGTGTGTATTTGAATGATCTAATGACTAACATGATATGTAGGATGATTCAATTATAATGTTTTTATTATGATGATGATGATTTGATAATGTGTACCAATGATGTCATGTAGGTGGATGACTTATGATGTGTATATGGAAATGTATGTATGGAATGTTTACTTTTTGGATTTTTCAATGCCAGTAAAAGATGATAATATGATGAAAAATGAATGTTGTGTTCATGATATGCATTATGAATTTTGTATGATAAAATGATATGATATGATGTAAAATGATATGAGTAAATAGTGAGGATATGTATGATAAAATGATATGTGATGAAAATATAATGATTTGTAATTAGAATGAATGGATAAAAGAAAAATAATAGATCTATAATAATAATAATGAAATGATAATGATATGATATGAAAATGAAAATAATATAACTGATAATGATAATGAAATGATGAAATGATGATGACCATGAAATAAATGATAATGATGAGATAAATAATGATAATGGTAACGATAAGAAGATGATGAAAGGACAATGATAATGAAACAAGGAAATGACAATGACAATAATGATGAGATGACAATGAAACTAATATGAATGATAATGATGATGAAAATGAAATGACTATAATATGATAATGGTAATGTGATGATGAGATGATAATGAAAATAATATAAATGATAATGATAACGAAAATGAATAAAATGAATGATAATGATAATGAAAATGACTAAAATGAATGAAATGATGATAATGGTAATGCAATGATGATGTGATAATGAAACTAATATAAATGATAGTGATAACAAAAATGAATAAAATAAATGAAATGATGATAATGGTAATGCAATGATGAGATGATAATGAAACTAATATGAATGATAATGATAACAAAAATGAATGAAATGATGAAATGCCAATGAAACTAATATGAATGATAATGAATGAAATGATGAAATGCCAATGATACTAATATGAATGATAATGAATGAAATGATGAAATGCCAATGAAACTAATATGAATGATAATGAATGAAATGATGAAATGCCAATGAAACTAATATAAATGATAATGAATGAAATGATGAAATGTTAATGAAGCTAATATGAATGATAATGAATGAAATGATGAAATGCCAATGAAACTAATATGAATGATAATGAATGAAATGATGAAATGTATGATATAAAGGAAATGAATGATGATGCAATAAATGACAATGATAATGAACCAAATGTCTGCATTGTCCTCTACAAATAGTCCAAAGAAACATGACAACCATCAACCTTTCAAAACTCTTGATGCAAATCCAATATGCAGTTATGTACCATGACCTAAAATGGAATGCAACTAAATGAAACCAACCATTTTGTTGAGCCTTTTGGCTAGCCTGCTTAAATCATCATAGAGTGTTTGAAAATTTTGGAAGTGTGTACAAGCATCATAGGGGAAATTAGCACCAATGATGACCTGAGTACAACTTTCATGATTTTTGATATAGCAAGTGAACACAAGCATCTAGGTATAATTGAACCGAGATGACCTGAGCATTTCTTGCATGAACAGAAAAAGACTAACCACCATCTGATGCAAATTTGGAACTGTCATCAATGATAAACTTTGGAAATCATGTCTTGCGACATACTTGCAACAGATAGATAATTAACCTCAATACAGCAGACAGAAAAATCATCCTCTTTCCTTGCCACTCTAGTTCAGTACATCATCGAATGTGCTCTAGAGAAATGATATCAAAAATTAAATAACCATTGTTCAAAAATGAAATACTGTTATTCCAAACATTATCCAAATTATAGATCATCCAGATATGAGTCATGATAAGGTACACAACTGAAAGCTACTGTGATATGGATCAATGATTGGATGTTTTAGTTTGATTTGGTTGTTTTGTTTTTGTATGATTGGCTTCCATGTCATTGTCTCACTATTTTGGTAAAACTTGAAAGTTGATTGCCCCCAGTATGCCCATGTTTTCCCTTGGTATTGACACAACTTGTTGAAATGAATATGTACAATAATCAAAACATGGTAAGATGTTATCGCTTAAGGTAAATGATGATAGCATGGTGTTGGTGTGGCCTTAAGATGATGAAAAAGATGTATGAAAAGGAAGGCTGAAAAGTTAAGTGCAGAACATGAACTAATAGATGGAGACCTACAAATAGCGTATGTTTGCTAGATTTTCACTATTTGTTTTTATTGCATTTTTCTTGTCAATAGACTGCCTATTGCCAGGTTTTCACCCTATGACTCTTTTTTTTTTTTTTGCTACCGAGATGCCTGTTTACCAGGTTTTCACTAGGGTAACCATTTTTTCAGGACTTTTTCTTATTTTGGATTTCTTCAGACTTTTTCTGATTTTTTTTGGATTTCTTCAGGATTTTTTCTAATTTTTGTATTTCTTTAGGACTTTTTCCAAATTTTTTTGTATTTCTTTAGGACTTTTTCTGATTTTTTTTGGATTTCTTCAAGACTTTTTCTGATTTTTTTGTATTTCTTCAGGACTTTTTCTAATTTTTTTGTATTTCTTCAAGACTTTTTTTGATTTTTTTGGATTTCTTCATGACTTTTTCTAATTGTTTTGGATTTCTTCAAGACTTTTTCTGATTTTTTTGGATTTCTTTAGGACTTTTTCTAATTTTTTTTGGATTTCTTCAGGACTTTTTTTGAATTTTTTGGATTTCTTCAAGAATTTTTCTAATTTTTTTGTATTTCTTTAGGATTTTTTTTTATTTTTTTGTATTTTTTCTTTAGACATAATACATTTTTAGGTGCATGTTGTTGATAGGTTCGTCAAACTGGTCCTCTTCTGGTGTCAATAATTTGTAGGCTCCTGAACCATAGACTGTGATAACCACGTAAGAACCTAGCCAATTTGGTTCAAATTTTTCTTTCTTCTCTCTGTCTTGCTGATTGTGTGGGTTTTCTTTTAGAACAAGATCACCCACTTGAAAGGTGCAGGGCTTTACTTTGTGATTATAGCTATGAGACATCATCTGTTGATGTGCTTTTAAATGGTCTGCTGCTCATTGCCTCTTTTCATCTAAGAGTTCTAGCTCTTGGAGTCAGGAAATTTTGTATTCGTCATCCGTTATAAGACCTTTCAATGATACTCTGAGTGAGGGAATCTCAACTTCTAAAGGTAGTATGGCTTCTGCTCCATAGACAAGAGTGAATGGTACTGCTCCTATTGGTGTGCAGATACTGGTTTTGTAGGCCCATAAGGCAAGATTTAGTTGAATGTGACAATCCTTCCCTGAGTCGTTCACAGTCTTCTTCAAAAAATTTAATATTGTTTTATTTGAGGCCTCTGCTTGGCCATTCCCTTGTGGATAGTAAGGTGTGGAATATCTATGCTGAATGTGAAATCTCTCACAAAGTTCATCAACATCCTGATTTTTGAATGGATGTCCATTATTTGTAATAATGGAGTTGGGAATGCCATATCGACAAATAATATAGTTGAGTATGAATGATGATATTTGTTTGCCAGTAACTTTAGTAAGAGGGATTGCCTCAATCCACTTGGTAAAATACTCTGTAGTTGTGATGATGAACTTATGCCCGTTCGATGAAGAAGGATGAATCTTGCCTACTAGATCTAACCCCCATTGAGAAAATGGCTAGGTTGGTGTGAATGGTTGAAGTTCCTGTGTGGGAGAATGAATGAGATTCCCATGAATCTAACATTTTGAGCATGTTTTCACAAAATTGAATGATTCCCTCTCCATTGTAGGCCAGTAGTAACCCATTCTAATCAATTTCTTGGATAAGGTCAGTCCACTCGAATGAGTACCACAGATGCCACCATGAACTTCTTGTAAAGCTTTGTCAGATTCCTCACGTTCAAGACATCGAAGTAGAGTACCATCAAGACTGCAGCGATAAAGGGTGTCAGTAATAAAAGTGTAGCGAATGGATTAGTGGATAAAATTGCATTTTTGGTTATGGGATAAATCAGGTGGTAGGATATCGTCTTTGAGGTAGGCATAAATTTTTCTGTACCAAGGTGAATCGGATCTGACCAAATGGAAAATGACTTTACTTTCAGGGGTATCATAAGTAGGTGTAAATGATTGTTCCACCAAAAATTCATAATGAGTCTGAGTTTCTAGGAGTTGTAGCAATGATGCAATCGTAGCCATGGCATTAGCTGCCTTGTTATCAAGCCCTAGAATTTTTGTGAATTTGATGTCCACAAAGTACTTCTTGAAGTCATCAACCATCTTTTTATATGGTAACAATTTGTCATATTTGGTCTGATAATCACCATTGATCTGATAAATGACTAGTTGTGAGTCGCCATATACTTGTAGTTTTGTAATCCTCCATTCTAGCTCCATTTTAAGCCTAGTGATTAATGTTTCATATTCGGCTATGTTGTTGGTGCATGGAAACATCAGCCTATATGATCGAGGAATAGTGTGTCCTTGAGGGGTGATGAAAAGAATGCCTACCCCCAATCCATGTTGAGTGAAAGAACCATCAAAATATAAGGACCATGGCTGTTTAGATTCTGCAGTAAAGACATCAACATTTGGAAATTCAATGTGCAGGGGATGATCTGCTTGCAATGGTGCTTCAGCTAGTTGATTTGCAATAACTTGTCCTTTGATTTCCTTATGGTCAACATAATGTATGTCAAATTCACTCAAAATCGTTACCCACTTTGCTAACCTTCCTGTCAATGATGCTTTGCTTAATAAATACTTAGGTGGATCAATCTTTGAAACCAGATTGATTTTATGGGTTAACATGTAATGCCGAAACTTTTGTGAAGCAAAAACTACTACCATACAAGCCTTCTCAATAGAAGTGTAGTTGAGCTCATGACTTGTCAGTGTTCTACTGACGTAATAAATTGCATGTTCTTTTCCTGTAGAGTTTTCTTGCACTAGCAGTGCCCCCAGAGATGTCTCTATTGTGGCAATGTATAAGTTTAGTGGTTTGTCTAGATTTGGTGGTACGAGAACTAGTGGAGTCATTAAATACTGTTTGATTTGTTGAAAAGCCAATTCACATTTGTCATCCCACTTGAAAGGAACATTCTTATGTAGTAGATGTGTGAAAGTTAAACTTTTGTCGGCCAATTGTGCAATGAACCTTCGTATAGACTGCAGTCATCCCTGTAGTGATCTCAACTAGCTAATGTTCTTTGGTGGAGGAATTTCCATAATTGCCTATACTTTCATGGGATCTACTTCAATTCCTTTTTCTAAAATAATGTACCCCAAGAGTTTTCCAGACTTGACCCCAAAAACACATTTCTTGGGGTTGAGGTGAACTTTGAATTTCTCTAATCTTGCAAATATTTTGGACAATATTTCAAGATGTCCTTCTCTGGTGTATGATTTTGCCAATATGTCATCTACATAATATTCCATGAAGATATTCATCATGTCATGAAATATTGTAGTTATGGCTCTTTGGTAAGTATCCCCAGCATTCTTTAGACCAAAAGGCATGACGTTCCAACAATAAGTTCCCCATGGACATGTAAAAGTTGTTTTCTCTTGGTCTTCAGGAGCAATTTTGATTTGGTTGTAGCCAAAAAAACCATCCATTGATGAATAAATAGCATGGCCAGCTGTCAGATCAACTATAGTGTTGATTTTTGGCAGTGGAAAGTCATCCTTAGGACATGCTTTATTAAGATCTCTAAAATCTGTGCATATTCTCACAGTTTTATCTAGCTTGGATACAGGAACAATGTTGGAGATCCATTCTGCATAGTCGATTGGTCTTATGAAGCCCACATAAAGGAGTTTTCTTAGTTCTTCCTTAACCAATATTGTAACATGAGGGTGCATCTTTCTGAGTTTTTGTTTCATCGGCTTGGCCCCTGGTTTGATAGACAAGTGATGCATGATAATATCAGGATCAAGACTAGGCATGTCAGTGTAAGACCATGCAAAATTTACTTGATTTTCTTTCAAAAATTCCATGAACTCTGGTATTTCTTTCTTTGTCATTGATGCAGCTAACTGTAAAAATTTTGGTTTGTCGAAAGTCTCAAGATTGACAGCATTTGTAGGCTCAATCAAAATAGGTGATCGCTCATGGTAGTGCTCTAAGAGAGTGTCAAGATTCCCATCATCTAGTGCCTCAAAGAGGTTTTCAACATCTAATATGCTCTTTATTTTATCTTTTGTTTGATCTAATACTGCCAGATTCTAGTTTTCACCATTAGATCTTTCTTTTTTGTTTTTACTTTTGCAGCTAGGAGGCTTGACACTCTCCTGATCAAAAACTCTATGTTGAAAATTGTTGGTGGAACAATCATTTATATCCTTTGCAGAAAGGAAGTTTATGATAGCTTCGTCACTTGGAAACATAGGTATATTGATAGGTTCAGTTGAATCCCAATCAATGAGACCAAGATAAATTAAAGATAGTAGATCGTTAGGTTGTGTGAAATCGGCTAAGGTTATAGTCATAACGGAGTGGTCCGTAGGATCTGAGGTATGAGGTGGGTCAATGATGATACTATCCTCATGATAGTGTTGTTCGTTCAGATCTGACTCAGCATCACTAGAATCATGGTGATTTTGTAGTTCAAATTCGCATGTTTGGGTCCCTAAACCTTAACCTTTAATTAGAGTTGGGGCGTACTGGTGTATTACATCAACCTCTTTGTCCCTCCAGAACTCATTATTGTAAATGGTGTCCCATTCATATTTAGTAGAGTCTGTGTCAGAATTGTTATCCAAGAAGTTTTGAACTGTTGTTAAACATGCTTCTCATGAATATGAGCCTTCTTGCAGTGCGAAGACAATGCCATGTAGTTATTTGGATGTGCTTTCTTTAGAGTGAGTATCATAACCCAATCCAGTTTTCTCCTTTGCAGCGAATCTGTGGAGGTGAATAGGTTCAACTACTCCTTCCTTCCTTTTTCCAATAGGACCCTTATCATAGCCCATCTTCTGCATGATTAAATACCCTTTTCCATATTTTTCCGTGGGTAATTTGACATTAAAGACTGCTTCATCTTCATCTTTATAGAGCCAGTTTAGAATTTTTGTATCCTCAGGATTTTCCATGGGGAATTTTTCTTTGATGAATTGTCCATTAAATTTTGTGATTGGCTCTATTGGTGGTTGCTTTGATGTTGATGCTGCTGATATTTGATGTTCCCTGATAGATGGTTGTCCATGTGATCGAGGTGATGTAGGTAAATTGGCAAGACAAAGAGAGTATTCTCCAACTCCATGATCCTTGAATTTTATTTTTTTGTCAAAACTATTGGTCAATTGACTGATTTGTGTGTCAATCTTTAGAGAAGTCTTAGCATGAGCTTCTCGATTGTTAGGGACCAAAGTATCTTGATTGACTTTTTTGTTGGCACAATTTTGAATATTGGAATTATCAGCTGGTATCATGATTTCCTATCCATCATAATGAAACTTAAGACATTGATGATAGGTTGATGGGACAGCTTGCATTTCGTGGATCCAAGGATGACCCAACAAGATGTTATATGCAAGATCATGGTCCAGTACTTGACAGAAAGTATTCTTTATAACAGGGCCCACTTTGATTGGCAGCATGATTAGACCCTTGGATGCTCTTTCTTCTGAAATCAATGGAGTCCTCAGAAAATCCTAAAGCCTTAACCAACTTCATGGTACAGATGTTCAAACCAGCATCTCCATCTATTAGAACTCGTCTGATACGAAACTTGTGAACCATGACTTCTAAGTATAATGATGAATTATGGGGATGAGTTATGGAGATGTCATCTTTTTCAGAGAATGAGAGGCAAGTGGGTGAAGACAAGTGTCCTACCATGGCTTGAAATTGGTTCACATCCAAATTAGTGGATACATTCGTTTCAATGAGGGCTTTTTCGAGAATTTCCTTATGGGCTAGGGAAATCTTCAATAGTTCCAGAATAGAAATTTGAGTGGGGGTTTTCCAAAGTTGATTGACCAAATCATATTGATGTTGAGGTGGAGGTTAAGTGGATTTTGAAGAGGCACCCGTTAAGACAACTTTAGCTTGCACTCTTGTTGTTGCATTGACTTCTCTATATTCCACCTTCTTGTTGACTTTAATAACATTTACCCGCTCATCGTTTGTGTAGAGATGATTGATTATATGATCATCTTTGATATGATTCACATTTTTTTCAGAAGACTCACCCTTTTGATAGTTGGGCAAAGGGTTGCGAAATTCTTGGTGGTCTGCGTTGGATTGTTGATGTCCTTCTATTGTAATGATGTCATTGTCGATTAAGTCTTGAATGGTATTCTTCAAGGCTTGGCAGTTATTTGTGTGATGACCTTTGCACCGATGATAATCACAATAGTATGCCTCATTCCATGATGGAGGCTTTACACTAAGTTCATAGTTTCATTGATGTGGCAAAGTAATGACATTTTTGGCCATCTAATCTTTGAATGCAGATTCTAAAGATTGACCCAATGAAGTGAAAGTTCTTCTATTAGAGAAGAATGAAAATCTTTGTGGATTTGTATTCGAGGTGTTCCCTAAGGAATTATGATTGTTATTGGTTCCTCGGTAACCTTGGTTGTTGGAAGTCCCTTGATTGGGAGTAGAGTGTTGATTTATATTGTTCCTCGGAGGAGGAGGATTATTTTCGTGATTTGCAATTGAGTTGACATTGTTGTTGTGAATGTTTGGAGTATTGAGGACAAATGGCTTGGTCAAGGCATGATTCACATCAACAACACCATCATTCACCATATTTTTGTTGCGAGTCCAAAATTTAGACTTGTCCTAATTATTATGATGGTTGGATGAGCTAGGATTGTCTTTGTCATGTTTTATTATTCCTCTTTTGACCAAAGCATTTTCAATGGTTATGTCATCTTCAATCATTTTCTCAAAAGGAGGACAATGTAAGTTCAAATGATAGCTCATTTCTGAATTTAAACTATTAATGAAGGTAACCATCTTTTTCTTTTTAGGAACATGATGTGGATATCTGGCAAACATTCTTCTCCATCTCTGAAGAAACATAATGAAATATTCGCCAGGTTTTTGTGCAACTTTGCAAAGATCTATCATGATGATCTAGTGTTGTATGTTGTAGGCATATTGTGATATGAATAAGTTGATTAATTCTTCAAATGTCCTGACGGGAGGTGTAATCTTAGATAGCCATTCCATAGAGTGAACTCCAAGGCTCCTAGGAAACAATCGCATCAAGTAAGTGTCTTCATGAGTGAATTCCAATGTCATGTTTCAAAAGTCTCTAACATGATTGATTGGATCTGATTTCCCTTTATAGCGATCAAATTTTGGCATTTCACAATGTGTGGGAAAAGGAATCATGTTAAGACTTCAATCAAAAGGATAAGGACAAATGTCCTCTAGAGTATATTTCTCTGTGGTTGTTCCCCCTTGTAGTTCTTTAATTTTTCCTTGTAGTGCCTTAATTTGTTGGGTCAAAGAACTAATATCAAAAAGGGGTGTTTCTTTAGGTTTATTTTTCAAGTTTTCAGTATTAAAGTCATGAGGCAATTTAGCTCCTTGGTTAGCTAGATAGAGAAAATATTTTTATTTATCTCGTTGCAAGATATTTTCTATGGCTTTATGAAATTTAGGATCTTGCTCAGCCTCTCTAAGATGTTCTTCATCTCGTTCCTCATCACTATCCACATGGATTTTATCTCTATAGTTATGAAATGGATTTTCTTCTCTGTTGTCCATGTTGTTGTTGAAAAGTGGATTTTGATTTATGCTGAAAAGAGGATTACTGCTTTCTCCTTCTTCTTGAGTGTTTTGAATATGACTTTCTTTTTGGATTGTATCCTTCAATTTATTGTGTTGAGATCTTATGGAGATAGGCATATGATTTCAAAAAGTTCCTCTGGACTTAGATCACAATTTTTGACAAGTGCAATGGGAATGATATTGATCTGATAAGATGTGGAATCTTATGATATGATCAAGGATGCTCCTAATTTTTTATTGTGGCTTCCAATGATGAAGGATGTCAAAATCCTATTGGGGAAGTTGAACCAAAAATTAGAAAGCTGTTTTGAAAAGTGCACTCTAAAAGATTTTGATCTTCATTGTTATAGAAATTCTTTCAAGATCTTTGAAGAATATGATTGGGGTGTGAAGGATATTCAATAGCAGGTTGTGGTATGTTATAAAACTCAAGAGGTTGGTTATGATTATGCCGTTGTGATAGAGCTAATCTTTGATAATAAGCTCGAGAATCTAAAGGATCTACAACATACTCATCAGTGAATCCCCTAACAAAGTTTTGATATCTATGAAGAAATCCATGGAAATGAAGCAACAAGTGTCAACTTTTGTATAAAAATTTTCTCTTTTGCAATTTTTTCTTGTATCCTAATGTTTTCTTGGGTTTTTTTATCCTTTTGGACACTGATTTCTTGGGAAATTTTGTTGATTTCCAATCTCTAAGCATGGGAAAAGTATTGAAAATGTTATTGGAGCAAAGGTATGAATAAATTTTGAGTGATTTCAATTGTTTTTCTTCATATTCATTTCAGATGATCTTTTTATCTGAATTAATGTGATGGAAGACACAACAAACATTTTGAAGAACAGTTGTTTTTAAGGCCCTATACTAACATGAAGTGTTTGATCAAGAAAATGTTTTCAACAAATATTTTCACAGGTTTTGTACATGAAAGAAAATTCAGAAAGACTCACTCTTAATGCTCAAGTAGGTCATTCTAGTAATTAACATCCCACATCTTAGAACTGTGTCGACTCACACAGCCATGTCACCCCTAAAGGGGCACCCATGTTTTTGTCTTATCTAGGCACATACTCATAGTTACAGAAGTGGATACCGGATCCCCTGAGCAAACAGTCCTTGGCAGTTATATGGTGAGTGTCTTGGGGGAAAATTCTTCCCTCCCCTTACACTGCGATTATTAGAATGTTCAGAAATTGACTTTGGTTGGCCACTACACTAGGTTCATAGTAAAGATTTATGTTCAGTGTGGCAATAATAAACTCCCTCAGGAGACCTCCCAACCTTTAGAACAAAGGTTTTGGGGACGGTTATCTTGCACACTACCAGCAAAAGAGGGTTTCCCCATATTTGCTTTAAATTTTATAGTGGGGCGGAATAGCCTGGCTTTGGCTTGAACCCACTTGAGTCATTCCCGTAGGGTGAGTGCTTTTTCCCACTATGGCAGGCTCTCTAAAGGATGTAATTAAAGCAATAAAAATTCATGAAATTGAAAAGGCAAGTCTGGTATTTTGATCACCCAGTTAAGGGGAGAGCATAGACCTATTGCCATAGACAAAGCAAACAAATGTTCATTTTAAAACCCAAATCACAATGATCTAATCTAAGTGAAGATATTGCTTCACAAAAACAAGTTATTCAATTTTAATTGCAAGATCATTGTGTGGTGACTATCCTAGATTGCTTCATTTTATCCAGATGTGGCTATCCTAGGATTGCTTCATTTTTAAAGCTAGAAAAAGAAAAAGAATTATGTCTGCAGAAGGCGTCAGACTCAAAATTTTATATTTTTGTTGCAATCCATATGTACCAAAATAGAAGGTATATGCGCCAGAACAGATGGTATATGTGCCAGAACATAAGGTATATGCGCTAGACCAAAAAGTATATGCACTGGAACAAAAGGTTTATGCATTGGAATAGAAAGTATATGCGCCGCAAGAAAGATTATATATGCTCTTAAAATAGTTACTATATGTGTCAAAGGAAAGATTCTATATGCGCTAAAATAGTTACTATATGTGCCGAAATAGTTACTATATGCGCCGAAATAGTTACTATATGCGCTCCAGAATCCTGCAAAATAAAAGAGTCAAAAACCCCATATGCATCGCAGAAAATGTCAAATGCAATTAAACACCAATTTTTTTTTTCGAAAGTTGACTCCAGAATGCGGAAACTGTAAAAAAAACTTGTAGAGAATGTTAAATTTGTGGGTTCGTGCCCCACGGTGGGCGCCATTTTATGTGTGTGTAAAAAATGTATCAATTATAAAGGAATTCAAACACATATCAATAAGACATTAAATCAAGAAAATTGAAAAAGAAAACAGAATGAACAAACTATTACTGCAACTTCCCCGAAATTGTCTTATCTCTCTCTAACTCCAGCGTTTTGTTGTTTCCAATGGCTCTCAGATCAGCAGATCAAGCTCAACAAAATGAACAACTGAAGAACGAGATTTTAAAATACACACTATGCTAAATGCAAGGCTATGCTAAGATGAAAATATTGCTGTGATGCTAAAAGGCTATGATTGCATAAGTTGATTGCATGTATGTTCATGTGTTTTTGTATGTATGCATAGGTAACCAAAGCTTGGATTTGTATCGGCATTTATTGAGTCTTAGAAAGGATTCGATTGGCTGATTTGATTAACGGCCCAGATTAAGCTTGTTCGAATGGACGGTGGAAGATTTTTGAAAGTGGAGAGGGAGATAGAAGGTTTCCCTTTTCCTTCAATTTCCGTCATTGAGATCTAAAGGGAAATTTCTGTTTCGAAGAATGAGTTTAGAATGAGTTAGAATTAAATAAAATAAATGTATTTAATTTGGAAGTGAAGACGGATATAGAAACTCGCATAATTAAATAAATTGTATTTAATTATGTTTTAGAAATGAATTTAGAGTGAGGAAAATATAAAATTAAATATTTAATATTTAATTTAATTATGGGATGAAGAGAATATTCTATTATTTGAATATTCAAATATTCAAACTTTAGAATGATATGATAATTAAAATAAATAATTGTATTTATTTAATTTAATTAAGAGGAATGTGGGAAATATCAATAATTAAATAAAATTATTTATTTAATTAAGGTAGAAGAATTAGAAAATGAACAATATAAATAAATAATTAAATTTATTTATATGTAGATGACTTTAGGGGAATTAATTAAATAATTCATATTTAATTAATTAACAAGCTTAATCATGACCATTTTTAGACATATACAGTAACTTAAGAAACTGAGAACATAATTCTAAAAATACTGATGCAAAATGTGTAGTGGGACTAAGTTGCCCAGGGTGGCAAATTAGTCCTAGTAGGGGAATTTTTGAAGATTTTCTAAATTTTTTGATGGATGTTGATGTGTTCTATACTGTACCATGCAAATCTAAAGTTCAAATGTAGAATCTCACTATTGTGCAAGGAAATGAAATGCAATAATGCAAGCCTAAATGAGCTTTTCACTAATGCAATTTTTAAAACCCTATAATGCAAAACAATGCAAAGCCTAATGCAATGTTGATGCAAGTTAAACTAGGATGTAAATGCACTTGAAATTAGAATCAAAATTGTTCTAAAGTTAGGTTCACCAAAATGTACACAAAGATTTTGGCTTCCAATGGCTTTCTTTGACTTCTAGGGTCTTTCACCTAAAAGGAGAAAGATGGGCCAAAATGGGCAATGTCTACACTCAAAATCAATGCCAAGATGGATGGAATATGCCTAAATGAAATTTTTAAATGCAATAAACTAATAAAAGAAATGATTTATTAATGAAAAATCTAAGAAATGTAAACTATTTGAAAACACATTGTGATATGTTGAATGATAAATTAAATGCAATAAAGAACAAGATAAGGATTCTAAACAAAAATTGTGAACTTGGAAAGTGATTAAGGATTAAATGAAGATAGCAGATGCCTCTGAAATTCTATAAAATCTAATTTTCTAGCCAATTGGGACACTTATGCCAAGTTAGGCGACTTAGTCCCAGATTGAGGAAATTGCTCAGAAATTTGTTTCTGCCAAATGGGTATCCAAAATTGCATAAAACCTCTAAGACATTGGTGTAGAGGGACTAAGTCACCACTATTGGTTACTTAGTCCACTTTGGGTTTTGTGCAAATTTGAAAGTGGAAATAGAAGCCCATAGTCTACACTCTATTTTCTGATAGAAACCTAGATCCAAATCTATGAAAATACCTACAAAATAAAGTATAAATTGATTTCTAATGGGGGGTTTTCCTTGGTAAAACCCCTAGTTGGTATTTAAACCTTGAAAGAGATAAAATCTGCATAAAACCCTAGCCCTAAGTGTGTCTAAGACTAGGAAGTCTGAAAATGAGATGCAACCCTATTCTAATATGCAAGAATAAGATGCATAAATGGATTTAGAACAATGCAAGACTAATTCTAAGAGACACTAAAGCACATTAGAAATGAATCTCAATGACATGGAAACCTTCCTTAGACTAAAGATAGATAGAAAATGGAAGATTAAATCACTTTGAAAAAAAGTCTTTAGGATTGATTTGATAGCTAGTTGCATCTCCTCAACCTAGATTTCTCCATGATTCTCCATAGGCATCCATGATCAAACCTTTGCAATGTAAGATCTTGGACAAAAAGTGAGCTTGAAGACCTACAAAAACCCTAACTTGTTGCCCTATAGCTTCAAATTTATTGTAGATAGACTAATAAAGCTTCTTGTGAAAGATATTTGACTCTTGAATCTTGAATTTTCTTTTTGAAAATGACTTAATGTTGTGAAAAATGACCTAAAAACATATATTTATAGGCATAAACACCCAATTATTCATTATTTTAACTTCTAAGGTTGACATCCATCGAGAGTTTGAATTAATTTGGTGATTTTTTGGCTCAAAAGTTAAAAATACCTCAAAAGGGACTAAGTCACCACCCTGGGTGACATAGTCTCACTAGGGGTTTTTGAGGTGGGTTTTGTAGAATTTGAGTGATTTGAATGTTGCTTGTCAGGATTTGTATGATTTGTGAGTGGAATAGGCCTTAAAGTCCAAATTAATGAGCATTAGGGACCTATAAATGCAGTTTTTAAGGGGTGATTGATGCAAGGGTGTCTAAAATAGGACTAAACTAGACCAAAAATTGTACTATCTCCTAAGGAGTACAATTTTTGTGTCTACTTTTACTTTCTAGCATTTTGTACTATGATAAAAATAAGCCAGGAAGCCTCTAGAATCAGTTTGGAAAACCTATCAAATATTCTCCTAGAGCCATGAAAATGCACCAAGATGTTGATTTATGATAAGAGAGCATGTTTTCTCAAATGAACTGGCATGAATTCATCGGGATTGCAAATTGTCAATACTCTAAGTTTCTTGGCATTTTCTAAAAAACTGCACCTGGAAAAATCATTTGAAGCTCACCGACTTGCCATTTTGGAAAAATATCAAATCTCTTCCTATGAAGCTATAAATGTAGAGATTAGTTCATTTAGGTCAAATGAACATGTGTTCAAAATGGTTTTTCATCAATATTCTTCCTTCACAAAATATCAGATGTCAAAGTTGATCTCCCTAAACTTTCTAGAAATGTAGTCATCAAAACTAGTAAAATCTCATTTGGTTTTGGCTTTGAAAAAATACCAAATGAAGTGCTAGGACCTTGAAAGTTGGCATGAAAGCACATTATCATGGGGGGAATCTGAAATGCCAATCAATTTTTTAAGAAATTCATCTAGATGATAGATATTGTCCTCTAAAGTTGACCTTTCTGGCAGATTTAACACTGTGTAACAAACAAACCTTGTATGAACCTTTCAACTTGTCACTTTGAAACCTTATCAAAACTTATCATAGGAAGCTAAAATTAGGTGCGCTCACTCACATATGGAAAATAAAAAATGCTTGCAATGTGATTTTGCATGATATTGAACCAAATTCATTTTGTGATTTTTCAAAGTGGATTCTTAAGGCATATTTTACAACTATATTTTTTAAATGTTGAAATCAAATTTTTCATCATGGGAACCTAAAATTATGCAAAAAATGGTAGGAAATTTCAGGTTCCAACAGTGGCTCTGATTGGGGATGTATGCCCCTTGTGGGAATAGCAAGAATCCAAGTCTTTTGGGGAGAAGACCAAATGTTTCATCCATTGGGAAAATAGAACTTCAAAAATATCACTTTTGTCCCTGATCTATTATGGTTTGAAATTCAAACCATAAATGATGGCCCAAGGCCACCCAAAAGAAAGGCTTGAACTTTCCTCTGTCATACACCTTATTCTAATATGATTTCATCAGATTCCTCTTGAAAACATTTATGCAATTTTCCCTACTATATCCACTACCATTGGAAACTTTCAAAACAATACCATTTTTAGCTTTGTCCCTTTCTCTTTTACCATTTTGTAGTTCATAATTAGGCATAATGTGAAACTTTTCAACATCATGTGATAAAATCATGGCATACAAAGAGTATTCACTTTCATTATTTTTCTTAGTACTATGTATTGTAAAATGATCTCTTGGCTAATCCAAAAATGAGAACACTCATTACTCACCATATAGTTGATGAGGGCCACACTGCCCAAAACCCCTAGAAAACACAACAACAGATACCAACATAGAAAATGCAAGACAAAAAAATGACTCTTTCAATTATTTTCAAAAAATGAAATTACATATTCAAAGCTTACATGCTACAACCTCATGGGCTTGATTCATTACAACAAAATCAACTCTAAAAAGAAAATCTACTATTCAGATCCATAATCTGCACTATCAGGGCCACCTCCTACAACCCCCATTTAACCCTTTCTATTTTCCCCAATAACTTCCCTAGAATGTTCTAGAAAGTACAAATTTCCCCTTTTGTTTTAGTGCCAAAAGTCTCGTTGTTTGATTTCTGGCCTAGGAAGATTTTTTTTTTATGAAATTCACTTTTTAGAGGACCAACTTTGTGGGGCCATAACTTTTGATTTGGGTGTCTGATTTGCTATTATTGCATATCATTAGAAAGCTCTCGACGAGCTCTACAACAAGTGAACCTACCTTAGGTTGGTTTAGCCACCTTTTGAGTTGTTTTGGGGTCTTCAAAGTTTTATATCTGAATTTGAAGTTGTATTGGAGAAATTTCTTGGGACATAAACTTTAATTTCTCCCAAATTGTGCAAGGTATTGAGGTGATTCTTTAGCGACCGAAAATGTTTTTTAGCACTCTCCTTGGGGTAAAATTTCACGTCCATACGAGCTTGTTTTGGATGACTTACTAAAAATAGTAAGTGCCCATTTTTCACTATTTTTGACACTTGAAAGTCTTATACCCCTTAAGTTCCATCATGGGACTCAAAAAAATAAAGAAAATAAAGAATTTGTTTTTTTGGGTGATTTCCCGACACCGCTAGAAGCTCCTACATTAGACACTCAGGGAAATTTGAAAAGTGACCCTGTCACTTCTCAGGAGTTAGAGGGAAACCAAGATAGTTAACCTCATCCTCAGACAACCATGATGAATCTTCAACAAGACTTCCTCTCCATTTCACCAAGTATTTTGCATATTGCCTGTTTCTTGTTCTTCTACCCACACAACTATCCAAGATTTCTTCTATCTCTTCCTTCTTTGAAGTAGGTGCTGAAATTTTTAACTATTCATTTATCAAACCCTCCTCTATATCACCTTCATGACACTCTGTCAAGTCAACAATGTTGAAAATAGGGGAAATGTTTATTCCACTAGGCAACTCTACCTCATAAGCATTTCCTGACTCATGCTTCTTCAGGATATTGCATGGTCCAAACTTCTTCATCTTTAACTTGTATGTACCAACTAGAAACCTTTCCTTGCACAAATGAACCATGACTTCATCTCCTACCTAGAACTCCTTATACCTCCTTTTCTTATCTTTCTAAGCCTTATATTGTGATTTCATCTTATTGATATGTTTTTTACCTCTTCATCCAAATTCTTCAGGTGCTCAGCAAGATCATTAGCCTCAACACTACTCTTCTCCCCCTTATCCATCTTTCTCACTTTAGAATTAGTTCTTGGACTACTCCCATAGACAATCTAGAATGGTGATTTACTAGTGATCTTATTGAAAAAATTGTTGTAAGTAAATTCCTCCTGTGGTATAATCAAATCCCATCCCTTGGGCTTATCTCCAACTAAGTATCATAGCAGGTTTCCCAAACTCCTATTCACCACCTTTGTTTTTCCATCAGTCTATGGATGGTGTGCAAAACTAAACTTCAAATCTATCTTCAAATTCTTCCATAATGTCTTCCATAAATAACTAACAAATTTGGTAGCTTTGTATGAAACTATACTCTTTGGTATACCATGTAGTCTAACCACCTTTTTGAAAAATGACTCTGCAACATAATCAACATCATTGGTCTTATGACATGGAATGAAATGTGCCATCTTTGAAAATCTATCCACCACACAAATATGGAATCATGCCCTCTCTGTGTTCTTGGAAATCCAAGAACAAAATCCATGCTCATATCCTCCCATGGCCTCTCAAGTATAGGTAATGGTAGATACAATCCAGTATTCTAACTTGTTCCATTCACCATCTAACATACCCTACAACTTTGTACAAACTTCTCCTTGATTAGATTCCCTCTCATATAACTCCTTGGAATGCACAATTGGATTCATCTAAACAACATCCCATCTTGGATTAAGAAATCCAACCATTTCATCCTATCCAATGTAATAGGTTCCAAACAAGCCTTCCAAGCTTCTACAAAGTCTGGATCTTCTGGAAACAAACTCTTGAGTTCATTGAACCCAACAACCTCTATATTCATCTCTATCAACAATTTTTTCCTTCTACTTAAGGCATCTGCAACTCTGTTTGACCTTCCACTCCTGTGCTTCAAAACAAAAGTATAACTCTGCAAAAACTCAACCCATTTTAAATGCCTTTGACAACTTTCCTTTACTATTAAGATACTACAAAGCCTTGTGATCAATATATAAAACAAATTATTTTGGTAACAAATAGTGTCTCCATTTCTTCAAAGCCTGAACTATAGCATAAAACTCCTAACCATAGATAAAATATTTCTTCTTGGCATCATTCAACTTCTCACTAAAATAGGCAATAGGCTTACCTTCTTGACTCAAAACAACTCCTATGGCAGTGCCCCTAGCATCACAGTCTACCTAAAAGACTTTATTGAAATTTGGAAGTGCCAAAATAGGTTGCTCTGTAACTTTCTTCATCAACATATCAAAATTTTTGGCTGCTCCTGTAGTCCACTTAAACTCTTTTCTATCCCCTCTCATAGCTTCAGTTAGAGGTGCACAAATACTACTGAGATTCTTAATAAACTTTCTATAAAAACTTGCTAGACCATGAAATGATCTTACCTCTATAACTCCTCGAGGTAGGCCATTCAATGATAGCTTTCACCTTCTCTAGATCCATTTTAAGACCCTCTACTGAGACAACAAATCCCAAGTACACCAAATATCTCTTCACAAAACTACATTTCTTCAAATTAATCAACAACTTCTCCTCACTTAGCTTCTCAAAAAAAATTCAGATATGTATCAAGTGCTCCTCTAATGTCTTACTGAAAATCAAAATATCATCCAAATAAACAATAAAATAAACTCCTAAAAATTCTTTCAATACGCCATTCATAAGCCGCATAGAGGTGCTCAGTGCATTGGTTAGCCCAAAGGCATGACTAACCACTCATACAAGCCCTCCTTGGTTTTGAAGGTTGTCTTCCATTCATCTCCTTCTCTAATTTGGATCTGGTGATATCCACTCTTTAGATCTATCTTCGTGAAGTACTCGGCTCCACTCAAACAATTCATAATGCCATCCATTCTCAGCAAGGGAAATCTATACTTGATGGTGATCTTGTTGTTGGCTCTAGAATTTGTACACATCCACCATTCCCCATACTTCTTTGGTGCTAGTACTGCAGGTACTACACATGGACTCAAACTATCTCTGATCAATCCCTTTTGTGACAACTCTTGCACTTGTTTGTTCAACTCTTTAGTTTATGTTGGAGTCATACGATGAGATGTCTTATTTGACAAATTAGCTCCAGGAATCAGGTCCATCTGATGACTAATCTTTCTTGCAGGAGGAAAACCTTCAGGCATGTTATTAGAAATAATAGCTTGAAACTCATTTAATAAATCTGAAACCTCTACAAGTACCTCAGTAGTATCTTCTTTATCAACTCTAGGGATCAATGCAAAACACATATGCTCATGCTTCATACCTTCTAGGAAATTTCTTCCATCAACCAAACAAATTTGTGCATTACTATATACCTTTTCCTCTACCTCTTTCAAGGGCTTAAACTTATGATAAACTCAATCCTTTTTCAAAGAATAGGTGTTGGCATTTCCATCATGTATTGCTCATTGATCAAACTACTATGGTCTTCCTAACAACATATGCCAAACATCCATAGGAATAATATAACACAATACCTCATCATGGTAATTTCCAGTCTTGAACTTTACTAGACATTGTTCATTTACCAAGGCTTTATTGTCCTTCTACAACCAAGCAATCTAGTATGGATTCAGATTCCTTCTTCTCTCCAACCACAACTTACTAACCATTTCTTCTAAAACAAGGTTATTGGTACTACCTCAATCAATAATATCATTACAAACTTTACCTTCACACTTACATCTGGTGTGAAAAAAATTCTTCCTTTGATTTGGCCCATTCTCCTCATTCAGCAAGGCTCTTCTAGTAACAAGAACCTCTCCTCTTTTTGCATCCTCAAAATGTGAACACTCAACATCTTCATCAACATGTGCAACTCGTGCATTACCCTTAGGTCTTCTATTTGTCCTTCCTTGATGTTGAGGACACCCATAGACTTTATTTCCTTCTCCACATTGGAAACAAGTTCCATAGAAGCCTCCTCTTCTTGGTCCTCATCTAGATCTTCCCATTCCCCTTTGGTCTCCATTATTTTAATTACGCCAACGTTAGGTGTTATCTCCTTTCTGGATCTGGCTGCTACTGGAGCCTTCACCCTTCTTTTGATCTTCATTTTGACCTCCATATGACCATCCACCAGTCTTTCCTCCATGGCCTCTGTCTTGTTGTTTGTTCTCAAACCTCTTGTTCAGTCATTCTTCAACCTTTAGAGAAAAATAATAAGCATCCTCAATGGTGGTCATTCTTACCAATGCTAATTATTCATGTATGCTTGGCTTCAACCCATTAATATAACAAGCAACTTTCCCTTTATTTTCCTCATAATGTCCTGTCCAAATCAAGACCTTGTGAAATTCCTCTATGTATTATTTTTCCATCCTTGTCCCTTTCCTTAAGCTTTGCATCTTCTTAAGTAGCTCCAATTCGTAATCGACTGGAATAAATTGTTTCTTCAATTTTGTCACCATTTTGTAACATCTCAAAATTTTATCTTTTCCTTGTATTCCTCTTTCTAACTAGACCTCTTTCCACCATATAATGGCATGACCTTTCAATTTTTTCTTTTCAAACCTTACTTTGTGAGGATCTTCAATCTCCTCAAACTCAAAAAATTCCTCCATGTCATTGATCTAATCAATCAATTCTTTAGGATTTAGATTTCCACTAAAAGTTGAAACCTCCATTTTAGGTCTCTTCCCAATGCTTTGTGATCGCTCACAACAATCTTCTTTCTCCAGGATCCATTAGATCCTACTCTTCCTCTTCCATTTCCTCCTATGTTTCATCTTCACTATCATCTTTGTCTTGTTGTACATCTCTTCCTTGAACCTCTTGTTGCAAGGTTTCTAATTGCCTTCTAAGGGCTCTAATTTCATCTCTTGGTGGATCTCTTTCTCCACGACCTCGGCCTCTACCTCTGCCATATTGGGTAATTCTTGGAGGCATCTTGAACTCAACCCACACTCATAGGTCATGTTGCAACTGCCTCACATTTAGTGCTCTATTACAGGCTTAGGAACTCCTGCTCTCATACCACTTGATGAGGGCCACACTGCTCAAAACCCACATAAATCACAATAATAGATACCAACATAGAAAATGTGAGACAAAAAAATGACTCACTTTCAATTATTTTTAGAAAATAAAATTACAAATTCAAAGCTTACATGCTACAACCTCATGGGCTTGATTCATTACAACAAAATCAACTCTAGAAAGAAAATCTACTATCCAAAGCCATAATACGCACTATCAAGGCCACCTCCTACAACTCCCATTTAACCCTTTCTATTTTCCCCAATAACTATCCTAGAATGTTCTAGATAGTACAAATTTCCCACTTTTTTTTTTAGTGCCAAAAGTCTCGTTGTTTGATTTCTGGCCTAGGAAGAATTTTTTTTATGAAATTCACTTTTCAGAGGACCAACTTCATGAGGCCATAACTTTTGATCTAGGTTTCTGATTTTCTATTATTGCATATTGTTGGAAATGTCTCGATGATATCTACAACATGCTAACCTACCTTAGGTTGGTTTGGCCACCTTTTTAGTTGTTTTGTGGCCTCCAAAGTTTTATATCTGAATTTGAAGCTATATTGGAGAAATTTCTTGGGATGAAAACATTAGTTTCTCCCAAACTGTGAAGGGTATTTAGGTGATTCTTTCGTGACTGAAAAAGATTTTTAGCTCTGCTAGTTGGGGTAAATTTTCACATCCATACGAGCCTATTTTGGATGACTTAATAAAAATAAAGTGCTCATTTTCCACTATTTTTTACTCTTGACAGTCTTATACCCCTTAAGTGTCATTATGGGACTAAAAAAAACTAAAGAAAATAGAGAAAACATTTTTTTTGGGTGATGCAAGATTGCCCTACACCTCTGGATGCTCTTGCATCCATAGTTGGGATGATTGGGTCTCTCTTCATCATAAGTCTACATAATGTATCTAGAATCACTAGAGGGCCATGTATGTAAACTAGTGGAATAGTTTCTAGGTGCATGGGAGGGGAAACAATCCTATTTGTTCTTGTTGTTCATTCTATCACCTGGATGGCTCTCACATGGGTCTGAAAATTTTGACATATCAATATCTTCTGAGACACTTACACCTTATACATTTTCCATCTCTTCCACATTACTAATTGGTAGTGACATGAATTCTTGATCTATATAGTCATCATCATGTGCATTTGAATTAATCAATTCATCATCCATGATATGCACACCAACATATTTCTCATATGAGAAGAGGATCTTCAAGTCTGAGTTACATATTACTTCTTGAACAGATATAAATATAGGATCTTTATCAACTTCAAGATTTCCCTCATCTTGGTTACACAAAGTACCTCCACTATTAAAGAAAATGTATGTTGGACATGAAGTTTCAACATCATTCTTGTTTGTACATCTTTGATATTCAATTGTCAGTAAATTTAAAATTTGTTCACTATTGAGTGAGCATGCCTCCTCATTAACTTCATTGATGTTGTACTCTTTACCTTTCCCAACATCACAATACTCATGATCATCAAGAAATGACCAATCAAATGCACTATCAACATAGTCATTTGCTCCACAAATTGATATGTCATCCTGATCATTTGAAGATGCTTCATCCCGTTCATAGAATGGATTTGAATACACATGAATATCATGTTCTTGCACATCTTGGAAAAATGTCATTTGATATTATTCTATTTTTTGATCATACAATGGCTCTAAAAAAATTTAAAAAATCACTTTTCAAGTGTACAAACTCCTTCATCAATTGTGTGATCATGGTACTTAACTGCAATTGGATGTGTTATTTGTTCACTAGTGAATGGACTTGATTCTTATTTCACATTTTCCATTGCTTCTTCTTTTTGATCTTCACTAAAATTGCAAGAACCACTTAGTTGAAAATCAAAATCTAGATTTTCATTTGATTCTTCATAACATGCACTATTCCCACAGTCATAATCTGATATGCAAGAGTGAACTTCTATATCTTCATCCTCATCATGTAGATTGTCATAGCAACTATTTTCACTTGCATACCCATCCTCTATGGACTAATCACAACTATTATCCTCTTTGTTGTTGTAAGGCACAATGTCCCTTCGTATTTTAGTTTCTAATTCATTATTGTCAATGTTATGACAATGCATGCATGGTTGTACCTCCACATCACCTGACTCACTGCTGATGCATTCCTTAGGAATTGTGTCTTCAACCTTGCAATCACCCTCCAAGGTGGAAAATTGGTCTTCCATAATATTTTCCTCATTCAAATATAAAATATTATCATCGAATTCTTCATTTGTACATATTTCTTCTATTGGTTGCATTATTTGGTTACTTTCTTCATATTCATCAATGATCCTACCATTGATTTACCATTGATATAATCCTCATATCTTTTCTTATCTATGATAGCCATAAATTCATTCATATGGTCTAAAGTAAGTGGCTTCAATGACTCAGGCTAGTAAACCGAGTTAGGCTCAAATACTCTCATGAATTGCTCAATGAAGTGTAACGCATGCTTATTAGGTAGGAAACCTAAAGGTATTTTCATATAGGCATCCTCCATTCTAGTGAACAAATCATGTCCAAGTTCTCCTTTATGTCTCCTTATGCTAAAAATGCGTCTAGAAGAGATATTCAACATTATGATTTTATGATGGAATTTTCTTGAGTATGTGAATACTCATCAGTTTCCTCCTAAATTTATTGATTTTAATATACATCTTGTTGTAGGTTCTAGTTGACACTTCCAAGAGGGTTGACATTGCTTTGCACATTTTGATATGGATTTTGGTATTGATATTGATAATGCTTGGGATATTGATTGTATTGATGATATTGGTAGCTTACTAATCTTTGACCTAGAGGGATAGGATGAGCATTTATTTTATTTGAGGCTTGTGGTGTAAAAATGTATTGTTGTGTATGATGAGCACTTTCATTGACATGAGGTATTTGTGGGGTCCAAGGTCTACTTGTATCCACATACTTAACTTGATTAGAGACTAGTATATGTTGTGATCTGCATGAAGCAAGTTGGGCTTCCACTTGTAGTAGCTCTTGAATCACTTCTTTCTCTTGTCTTAGCAACTCAAGCCTTCTCTCTTGTTCTGACATATCTATTTTGACTAAAAATGGTGTTGTTACAAGATGTATTTGTATTTTTCATCAAAAAATTTAATAGTCACCACTCACTTTTTCAAAAGTGAGAAAATGGTAGTAATGAGATTATTTTTTATTTTATCCCCAACAAAATCCCTTATGAAGTTAGGTGAATGAAAGTGTGATTTTTTTACAAATCTATAGCAACAAAGGACTAGATTCAATATTGATTAAGCTCCCCAACAGATTCACCAATCTATTAGGTCTAAAAAATGTAGGTTTTAAATTGTAAGAGGATGCCAGGCTCTATGGTCAGACTTACAACATTTTTGAACTAACAAATAGAGTTAACCTATATGGTTGATGACTCTATGCAATTCAAGCTCTGATAAACCTAGGTGGGTAAACCTTGATGATTGATGCAGATTTAAGAGTTGTATGACATATTTGGTTTTAAGTATCTACCCACAATGGCATAAAATGTGGAATAGATGAAGTCTTATTAGCTATTCCTACTCCTAGTACTAAAAATTGAAATGTGAATGTATAAATAAGATTTTTTAGATTTTGAAATGGAATGGGTAAGACCAATGCCCATTTCTATTGGGCTAATGGAGTCAAGAGGTGAATGATATGTGACTAACATACTGGCTACAATTCAAATTTTTTGGCACTTGTGAAAATTTATACCTTGTATAAATGTGCAAGAATGTAACTATCAGAATCTTATCGATCCAAATGATTCTTTTTAGGTTACTGTGATCAACTAATAGGAAGTTTTAATCCTTTTGAAGGAACCGGTTAATTGAATCACAAAAAAGCAAGTGTTGCCTAACAAATCAAATGCTCTTCCTATTTGAATAACAAGATAGAATCAAACTTGAGATAGTATGATAATTTTATCGATTATTGGGCTCTTCTTATCGATTCAAATGATACTCCTAGATTATTATGATTTATTAAAAGGAATTTTAATTATTTTGAAGAAACCAATTAATTAAATCACACAAGAACAACAAATGTGCCTTGATAAATTGAGCCTGACAGACCAATTTAAATAATAAGAAAGCACCAAACTGGAGACAACCAAATAATAATATACTATCAACAAATAATTGATACCAAAATTTAGCCACCAATTTATAATATTCTTTCTTTGTTAAATTGCTTCAAAGGATTTTACAATGTGCATAAGAAGTCTTCATTTTTAGTATATTCTATCTACTATTCTAAAATATAATTCCTACTGATGATTTTCTAACTATTGCTTGATGATTTGATTTCATCTTACATATATACATTACATTTTTAGGGTTATGACCCTTCGGACTTCATCTAGTGCAACTCTTCATTTAATTAATTATCTTTAGAAAATTAAAATACTTTAATCTTCATTATCTTCACTTCCCCATAAAATTAATTGCAATGACAACTATAATCCTTCTTTTGTTGGCAACTTTATGTCCACCTAATCTGAAAAATGTTATTCGAGTAAAAGTAATTATCCATTTTGTAACCCCTCGGTGAAATTTTTTTCACTTTCACTTGAAATGAAAATATTATTTAGGTAAAAAAATTACATACTTGGTTACTTCCTTTGATAAAATTATTTTACTTCCAAGTGAAGATAATTTTCATCTATACTTCACATCTTTGGTAAAAATTATACTCCCCTAAAAAAACATTTATTGTATACCCGCTCTTATGCTTTCATCATGGTTTACCTTTTTCTCAATAAAATTTAATCACATGTTTGGAGTATCAGAGCATCGAAGAGACCTATCATTAGCTCACTCTCAAATTCACTTCTCTCTTTGATGAAATATTGCTTTATTCATTTGCTGCAGTTTTAGGGTTTCACACTTGGATTTTACTAGAAAACCACCTCAAATGGAATGTCCACATCACCCACTTCACAATTTTCCATATTTAACTCCCTCGGTGAAAATGTAAATTTCTTGGTGGAGATATTTTATACTTGCACATTATATTATTGTATCTCCCAAAATAATGTCACTTTTCACCCTGCAAATAATATATTTTATCATAGTCACTATGGGAAAATGAATTAATAAATAATGCTTTAAATATAAATTGCTCACCATAAGTGAGCTTTTCTTCATGTTTTACCATAGCTCAGATGTAATTATCAATTTCGATGAGACCTTGAATGGATTCACCTCGATACCCTTTAATCTTCTTGATGTTGTTTTAGTGCTTTATTAGAGTTTTGGGGAGATTTCCAATTTACTCCCTTTGATAGTTTTTTTTCTCTTCAACAATATTTTCCACAACATTGCACTAGTATCAGGGTTTCCATGTGTTTACCATGCTAATATTTTAGAGATTCACATCATCTTCTCCATCCTATTCTTTCAATCAACAAATCATGCATTATGCTTAAGGAGATACCTGGATTAGGCATGCCAAGACAATACTAGAAATATCTTAACATGATTGTGCATTAGTGTTTTGGGTGACTAGAAAATTGCAATAACAAGCTTCAATAATATTGAGTGACAAGCACTGTTAGGAAAGTATGTTGAGTCAAGAATGAAGCCATGTTAAGAGAATAATTTTGTGATGTTGTCACAGCCAATGATGCATCCACTATTTTACACAATGCTTGAGGATGATTTTCAATGAATTCCATTTGTCAAGACATTGTCACAAGTTGGGACCAACCATCGTTAACAATTGAGCTATATTTTCTTCAATATTTTCATTGTATTTCCAACCCCTTTGTGTTTTTCTATTTCTCTATGAAGTTCGGCAGTATAAACCAAATGTTTACAGTGGTCAACATGCAAATCTACCTTTTTCTCATCAAATCCACATGTATGAGGGCTTGCCACAATAGACACAATATGCATTTATTCATTATGAAACTACTTGATGAGCCTCATCAATAGTACATTTTACTTTTGAAGTGTTTGAAGTTGAAAACTTCTGTATTGCAATGCCAACATGTAATTTGAGGGTGCCAAACTAGAACTCAAGTTGTCCATGTACATATAAATGTCCCATGGCTAAATGATCTTGCCAATTATTGGTTATATTTTTATGAAATAAAACATACTCCTCATTAGATTGTTCACCAATGTAGTCAATGAGGTCACTTTGAAGATTGATTATCATGCCATGCTCAAATCCATATATATCAATCTTTGCATGCGATGGTGAAAAGAAAAATGAGTAGGGTTAAACCTTGAATCATCCCCTCTTGAATGTGAGAAACATCATTTCTTGATGTTTTTGTAGTAATTACACATACAACTTTTAGTGATTTTAGTTTCTCTTGTTCAGTGCTTAATAGTTGATCCCACGCCTCTTGTCAAGAGATTTCATTTTTCATGGAGTATACAATTTTACCATTCATTTTATTTGTGGATAAATTAGAGATTATCTCTATCAATATACATGCCACATGGATGATTTTTCCTTTCCCACTTAATGAAACTTATTGAGGTTTTGATGAAAGAAAGGAGTTGATTCTTGACTGAATCATATACATGCAAAAATCAATGTACTTGGACCTCTTCAAAATCTCCACCCCTAAAGGATTCTTTTCTTTACTTGTTACTTGACTACTTCTCCTTAAATTGTACTCTTGTTATGTCATAAAAGAAGAATCATGCATGTTCTTGACTATATTTTGAAACTTCAACTTGATCACGAGGCTTTTACTATCCTCATTTATAATGGGGATTATTCACTTATCATTGTGACATGGCTTCACCATTTTGTATTATATAGCTACCTCATTGAGATGAAGTTATTGCCTCCTATCTCATGGCACTATGAGTGTATTTATGTGTGTTTTGACACTATCTTTAGGTACAATTATTTTCTTGGTGACTTTGATATAATGATGAATAAGAGTAGCATTTTTCCTTTTAGAATCTTATAACTCATGTTAACTCTCCTCTCTTCCTCCTTAGATTGATTATAGTTGTTAAATGTGCACAAATTCCTATGCTCATAGTCTCAACTATACTCAAAAGAGAGCATAAGAAATGAAGAAATCTCCACTATGCAAGGAATCCCATATGGTTATCTCATGATCTACATATTAGTAGCATGATACATATTAGTAGCATGATCTTTACTACCAATTGTTCCTTATCTGAAAAACCCTATGTGATGCTAATACACCAAGTACTAATACATTAGCATAATCATAATCCATAGTCTCACTACCAAAATTGCCTACCATCAACTCTACTTTCTTGAATCTGGATAATTACACCCATTTGTATGTCGAATGCTACTTTTGTATGCATTTGGGGTGAGAATTTTGAAGTGGGTTTTTTCCAAAATTTTAGTTTCTAGCATTTTGTACTATGATCAAATTAAGCCAAGCACCCTCTAGAATCAGTCTAGAAAACCTATCAAATATTCTCCTGAAGCCATGCAAACGCACCGAGATGTTGATTTATGATAGGGTCAAATAGACTGGCATGAAGTCATCGGGATTGCAAACTGTCAATACTCAAAGTTTCTTAGCATTTTTTGAACATTGCACCTGGAAAAAACATTTGAAGCTCACTGACTTGCCATTTTGGAAAAATATCAAATCTCTTCTTGTGAAGCTATAACTCTAGATATTAGTTCATTTAGGTCAAATGAAAATGTATACAAAATGGTTTTTCATCAATCTTCTTCCTTCACAAAATACCAGGTGTCAAAGTTGATCTCCTTGAACTTTCTAGAAATGCAGTTATCAAAACTGGTAAAATCTCATTTGGTTTTGGCTTTGAAAAATACCAAATGAAGTGTCGGGACCTTGAAAGTTTTCATGAAAGCACATTATCATGGGGTGAATCTGAAACACCAATCATCTCATCAAGTCATCTAGTTGATAGATATTTTCCTCTAAAGTTGACCTTTTTGGCAAATTTAATAGTGTGTAGCCAACAAACCTTTTATGAGCCCTTCAACTTGGCACTTTGAAACCTTGTCAAAACTAATTGTAGGAAGTTGAAATCAGGTTTTCTCACTCACATATGGTAGATAAACATGTTTTCAAGGTGATTTTGCATGATATTGAATTGATTTCATTTTGTGATTTTTTAAAGTGGGTTCTTGAAGCAGATTTTACAATTGTATTTCTGAATGCTAAAATCAAATTTTTCATCATGGGAACCTAAAATTTTGCAAAAAATGGTAGGAAATCTTAGGTTCCAACAGTATGTACCTTCTGGAAACCTTTCCTTCTTGAGATATACTATAACTTCATCTCCAACAAAAAATTCCTTGTCTCCTTTTCTCACCTACCTTCTCTGTATACTTACTATTCATGTCCTCCAAGTGCTTCTGGACCTGACTATGAAATGTTTCTATGAATCCTAAAAATTCTTCTGCTTTTTGCACTCCTATCACAATCTCAAATGGTGTCTTCCATGTACTCTAGTTTACTAAATTATTAGAACTATGTCACAATTTCCCACCTTATATCCAACCAAGTATCTCAATAAGTTACCCAAACTCCTATTCACTACCTTTGTTTGTCAATCTATTTGTGGGTGATATGTTGAATTAAACTTTAGGTTTGTCTTCATCTTCTTCCATAATGTCCTCCAAAAGTATCCAATGAACTTGGTGTCCCTTTCTAAAACTATACTCTTTGGTAATCCATCCAATCTCATAATGTCCTTGAAAAATAGGTCAACAACATGTACAACATCATTATTATTCTTACAAGGAATGAAATGTTCCATCTTAGAAAATCTATACACTACCACCATTATGGAATCATATCCTCTTTGTTTTCTTGGAAATCCCATTATGAAATCCATGCTTATATCTTCCCAGGGTCTCTCTAGTATTGTCAAAGGTTTATATAATCCAGTATTCTAACTACTCCTTTTAGAACTACTTGACAAATTATGCAACTTTGAACATACTTATTGACATCCTTATATATCTACGACCAAAAATAATGTTCACTCACCAAAGCTACCATCTTATCCACTCCAAAATTTCATTCTACTCCTCCATTATGCTTCTCCTTAATCAAATTCTCTCAAATTGAATTATTTGGAATGCACAACCGATTTCCCTTAAACAACATATCTTCCTAAATTAAGTAATCCAACCTCTAAATTTGGTCTATTACTACTAGTTCCCTACATACATGGAAAGCATCGAAAAAATTTGGATCATCCTCATACATATGTTTCAATTCTTCAAAACCCAATACTTCTAGGTCTTTATTTTTATCAACAAATTTCTTCTTGTGCCCAATGCATCTATAACTTTATTTTATTTCCACTCATATGCTTCAACAAAAATATATTAATCTCTAATAATTCAACTCATCTCATATGTCTCTGGTTCAACTTACCCTGACTATTCACATATTGCAAGGCTTGATGATCAGTGTACAACACAAACTCCTTAGGAAAGAAGTAATTTCTCCACTTCTTCAATTCTTCAATTATGGCATAGAAATCCTAATCAGAAATTGAATATCGTCATTTGGAATCATTCAACTTCTCACTAAAATAAGCTATTGATCTCCCTTCTTGACTTAACACTTCTATTGAATTTCCACTGGCATCACAATCAACTTGAAATACTATATCAAATCAAGCAATGCTAACATTGGCTTTTCTTTCACCTTTTGCTTTAGCAATTCAAAACTTCTTTGTGCTCCAAATTTTCACTTAAAGTATTTCTTATCTCCTCCCATTGTGGTGCAGGAGCCCCTACACCACAAACTAAATTTTTGATTATTTGAATGAATGGGAGGTCATGTTAGTGTCTTTGTGTTTATTTTCTGTCCAAATAAGGTCTAAAAAAGACCAACCATAATGTAATAAATTTGTTTGTTGAGTCATTTAGGGAAGAAGGTTAATCTTGCACCTACAAGTGTTTGTATTAGGGGGTGCAAGGTTTTTGTCTTATGAAGGTGATGAGGCTATTTTCAAGCCTTTAGGATGATTTTAATTGTCATAGGTTGCAAATAATGCATAGGTATTTCAATATGCTTGTAAAAGTAATCCAAATAGGTAATTAGGCCTCCAATGGTCCTAATCTTTCAAAAAGTTATTAAAAGGAAATTATGGGAGTTGGGGAGATGGTTCTTGGTTTGAGAATATATTTAAAGGCCTCTTCAAGGCTCAGGGGAGGTTAGAAGAAGCATTATCACGTTTTCCTAAGCAAAACTCTATTTTTCATCATTTTCCTGAACTTTGCAAGCTGTGTACGGAATAGTATTGAACTTTAATGATCTAAAATTTTCAGTTTCATGTAGATATAAGTCTTACCTTTCCTTTGAGTCCATTCTGAAGATTTAACTTTCATTTTGGAGGGAGCATTCAAAGATTTTCTAAAACTGCCTGTGTAAGGCAGAAAAAGCATTGTTTGGGAGTTAATTTAATGGCATAAGCCTTCCACCTACTATTAATACTGTTTCTTGCTGGTAAGGAAATATAATGTGGTAGGGTAGCCTTTTTTATATTTTAGATGCATAAAATGAACAATTTAGGAGGTTGGGAATGTTTCCCTTGGGCAGACTGTGTGTATTTTCATGTGGAACAAGGGTTTCCATGAGGGTTTGTAAAGAAACAATAAAGGAAATGATATTGTGATGTGTTTGTGAGTTTATGTAGGGTTTACTCATGATGTTTGATTCATTGGCTATGCTTTTGGAAGCAAGGAGATAGGTGAATCATTAAAACCCTAGGTTAATGCATGGTAGAGGAGGGTTTCATAGAATAGTGATAAAGAGGCCTTGAAGTTATAAATAAATTATGGAATCTGATGTTTTGGCATATGATAAATGATTGTCCAAGAGTTCATGGTGGTTGGAGAAGTATAAAGAGTCATTGGTTTGTAAATTAGGGCTAACTTTATAGCCTTTTAAGTAGGGTCACTTAATGAAATTCTACAATGTTGCAAAAGAACCTTGTATGAATGATTGGGGAATTGTTTTTGATGCTAAATAGATGCTATGTAGATGTCGTGTTGGCCTTTTTACAGTCTTCTTGAAAAGATATGCTCTTTAGTTGATTTTTGGTGACTTGAAGCTATAGTGTAGATATTTGAGAGAAGTGTCAATTTGTTTCTGGGGTTTCACCAATGATGCAGAGGTGATGGAACCCAAGAAACAAATCGACACAACTTCTCTCAAATATCTACACTATAGTTTCAAGTCACCAAAAATCAACTAAAGAGAATATCTTTTCAAGAATACTATAAAAAGGCCAACACGACATCTACATAGCATCTATTCAACATCAAAAATAATTCTCCAATCATTCATACAAGGTTCTTTTGCAACATTGTAGAGTTTCATTAAGTGACCCCGCTCAAAAGGCTACTAAATTAGCCCTAATTTATAAACCAGCTACTCTTTAGACTTCTACAACCACCATGAACTCTTGGATAGTCATTTATCATATGCCAAAACATCAGATTCCATAATTTATTAATAAATTCAAGGCCTCTTTATCACTGTTCTATGAAACCATCCTCTACCATGCATTAACCTAGGGTTTTAATGATTCACCTATCTCTCAGCTTCCAAAAGCATAGCCAATGCATCAAACATCATGAGTAAACCCTGCATAAACTCACAAATACATCACAATATCATTTCCTTTACTGTTTCTTTACAAACCCTCATGGACACACCTGTTCCACATGAAAATACACACAGTCTGCCCAAGGGCAGCATTCCCAACCTCCTAAATTGTTTCTTTTATGCATCTAAAATATAAAAAAGGTTACCCTACCACATTATATTTCCTTACCACTAAGAACAATATTAACAGTAGGTGGAAGGCTTATGCCATTAAATTAACTCCCAAACAATGCTTTTCCTGCCTTACACAGGCAGTTTTAGAAAATCTTTGAATGCTCCCTCCAAAATGAATATTAAATCTTCATAATGGACTCAAAGGAAAGGTAAGACTTATATCTACATGAAACTGAAAATTTTAGATCATTAAAGTTCTGTACTATTCTGTACACAGCCTGTAAAGTTTAGGAAAACTGTGAAAAATAGAGTTTTGCATAGGAAAACGTGGTAATGTTTCTTGAAAATTTAAAAACAATGCTTCTTCTAACCTCCCCCGAGCCTTGAAGAGGCCTTTAAATATATTCTCAAACCAAGAACCATCTCCCCAATGCCCATAACTTCCTTTTAATAACTTTTTGAAAGATTAGGACCATTGGAGGCCTAATTACCTATTTGGATTACTTTTACAAGCATATTGAAATACCTATGCATTATTTGCAACCTATGACAATTAAAATCATCCTAAAGGCTTGAAAATAGCCTCATCACCTTCATAAGACCCAAACCTTGCACCCCCTAATGCAAACACTTATAGGTGCAAGATTAACCTTCTTCCCTAAATGACTCAACAAACAAATTTATTACATTATGGTTGGTCTTTTTTAGACCTTATTTGGACAAAAATAGAAACAAAGACACTAACATGACCCCCCATTCATTCAAATAATAAAAAATTTAGTTTTTGGTGTAGGTGCTCCTACACCACATTGTTTTTGTCATGGGTGTGCAAATTCTACTAAAGATCCTTATGATTATTTGGTAGAAACTTTCCAATCCATGGAATGATCTTACCTATCCAATGTTCATTGGTGTAGGCCACTCAAAAATTTCTTTAACCTTCTTAGTGTTCATCTTAAATCCTTCAGCAGAAATGAAAAAACCAAAATATACTAACTCTATCTTCATAAAGCTACACTTCTTAATGTTTATCAACAACTTCTCTTTCCTCAACCTCTGTAATACTTGTCTGATGTGCCACAAATTCTCTTCTCTAGTCTTATTGAAAATTAGAATATCATCCATACAAACAATAAAAAACTTACCCAAGAATTACTTTGGTACTTCATTCTTCAACCTCATGAAAGTTATAGGTGTTTTGGTCAATCCAAAAGGCATCACTAACCATTCATACAATCCTTTCATTAGTCTTAAATGTAGTCTTCCATTCATCTCTTTCTCTTATTTTGGTCTAATGATATCCACTCTTTAGGTCAATCTTTGTAAAATACTTTCTCCATTCAAATAGTCCATAATTCCATCCATTCATAGAAATGGGAATCTATAATTGACAATGATCCTATTGATGAATCTTGAGTCAATACACATCCTCCAATCTCCATCATTCTTTGGTGCCAGTACAAAAAGTACCACACATGGGCTTAAGCTTTCTTTGATCAATCCCTTCCTCAACAACTCTTGTATTTGTCTATTTAGCTTTGAATTTTTTGTAGGTGTCATCCTATGTGCTGCTTTTTTAGGAAAACTTGGTCCTAGTATTAGATCTATATGATGATTGATGCTCCAAACTGGTGGAATTCCATATCGTACATTCTCTGATATGATATCTTCATACTATTTTAATAGTTCTACTACTTTGGCCTATGGTGGATCTTGCTCCTTTGTGATAGAATTCTCCATCTTTGGATTACTATAATTATTTTTAATCAATTAGAAAAGCATGTTATCATGCCTCAATCCTTCTAGAAACTTTCTTCCATCTACCAAACATAGTTTGGTAGTACCACAAGCTTCCTTCTTATCCTCTTCTACTACACCCTTAATATTAGTGTACATTGAGCTATGAATAGTTGACTTGTGGCTATCTTAACTCCTAACTAAGTCATGTTATCATTAATATATTATTATTTAGTTAGTTAGGTCAGCATAGGGCTTATATAGGGTTTTCTAAGTCAGCCTAGGTGATATCCTGGGCATAAATAGGTATATATACGAGGTTGTGAGTCTTATTTCATCATCATATGGTGAATTGTGTTCTCATCGGAGATATCTAGAGGTATCCCCCTTGAAGTGGACTACTATTCTTAGTTATTATCCAGTATTTTTAGCATATCTCATATGATATTCTTCTATTGTGCAATTTATTTCATTACAAGTGGTATTAGAGTATGATCTTGGCACTATAGAGGCTAGGTATTTTCTCAATATTGGAGCCGATTTTGGGGAGACCATATCTTTCAGATTTTGGTGATTTGTTTTTTATTTTAAAGGGTTTTTGAAGAGCATATTAAACAAGCTATAGTCTATATTTTAGAGAAATTGGAGCAAAATTGAGCAAATTATTACAGAATTAGGGTTTCTAGATAATTTATTTGAAAGTTGCATATATCTCAAATCTTTCCAAATTGGAGCCTGATTTTTATTTGGTTTTTGTATACATAATAGAGGATTCTACATGAAAATATTTGGAGAATTTAGAGCATAAATAAGTGAGTTATTGAAAAATAAGGGTTTCCAACAAATTCACTCTCAAGGCTACAAATCTACTAATTTCTTGGAGTTTTTTTGGGTAAGTGGTACCTTGGCCCTAGTAAGTTATATTAAAAATTTCATAGAGCTTAAGTTTAATTTATGTGATTTATTATGAAATTATTGGTTTCCATTATGACAAGGTTTGAAACAAGGGGTAAAACAAATGTTGTCACACCAGGGAAAGACCCAAATAAGGATGGGGTAACAATAGAGGATATTAATCCCAATGAGGAAATAAGGTCAGTCAAGGAAGACATTTCCTTAATGAAGATGGATATGTGTGACATTAGGGGAGATATATCAAACATACAAAGCATGTTAAGTTATTATATGAATGAACCAAGAAAGGAGTTCTCAAGCAACCAAGTTGAAACTTCCAAGTTAGCTAATATTGGCCCAAGTTTTAATACTCCTATGGGATCTAGGAATTTATTTCCAAAGGTGGATATGTGCAAGTTCGATGGTAGGGATCCTCTAACATGGATAAACCAAATGGGGAATTTTTTTGAAGTATATAAAGTTCCAAATGGAAAAGAGGTCACAATGTCTTCCCTATATCTAGAACTAGATCAATTCATTTGGTATCATTGGATTTGTACACATCGAAGGAAAAAGGGTCTCACTCTCTCATGGTCAATGTTTACAGAGGAAATCCAAGCACAATATAGAAATAGTGTGATAGACAACTTCTTCATCTAGCTTGCTAAACTTTAACAAATAGGATCAGTTAAGGATTGTATTCAATGATTCCAAAATCTCTCCTTAATAGTGGATACAGTTACAGAGAATAACTTGAATGATTTATTCTTGGATCACATTCAACATGAGGTACACATGTTTAGTCCTAGATCTATAAATGATTCTTTTATCTTAGCACATAGGGTAGAGAAGTATTTGATTCCTAAGAAGTAAGGGGCTGATGTGATAAGAGAAAGGATATTCAACACATTCTCTTCCTCAACCTACTAGGTTGTCTCAAAAACAATTGAGGAGAAGAGATAAAAAGGGTTGTGTTTCAATTATGATAGAAAATATAGTCAAGGACATAAATGTAGCAAAAATATATTATTATATATTAAAGGTCCAAGTGACAAAGAAGAGGAGGAACCCATATTAGAGGATGAAAGGAAGTCAAATGAGGAATCACATGATTCTCAACCAATAATTTCTTGTCATCCACTCTCAGGTTTTAGTGCTCCACAAACTCTCAAGGTAGTGGGTATCTTAAAGAAGCGAAAAGTAACAGTGTTGATCAACTCAGGTAGTACTCATAATTTCATCAACAAAAATTTGGCAACTCATGTAATTTTTTTTATATATCTAACTCCAAAGTTTCAAGTTTTGATTGTAGATGGTGGTATAGTTAGTTGTTATGGGAAGTATCATAGCATTCAATTATCCATGGGAGATTATCACCATGATAGCCCAATGTATGTGATATCCATGAGTGTAATAGATATTGTTTTGGGAGTACAATCTCTTACTACATTGGGAACAATTGAGATGAACTTCCAAGAACTATTCATGAGATTTCAATTAGAAGAAAAGGTAGTAGAGATAAGGGGATGGAAGGAAAAGTCCCCACAAATGGTAAGCTCTCATCAAATGTAAAATTTTCTTAAGAAAGGATTTGATGGATTTGTGGTCCAGTTATGTTCATTAGAAGTCTATCAATCTAATACTCCTACTCATCTAGATTTACAAGAAATAATTGATCATAACCCAATGATTCTTAGAGATATGCCTAAAGGACTTCCTCCTAAGAGGGATCATGATCATGCCATACAACTAGTTCTAGGGATCCTATTGGTTATTTTTTAAGAACCAAACTCAATCTTACAAATTGCCTATGAATCTGCCATAATTCAATAATTAGAAAAGGAAAGGATTGTACAACGAACAAGTAAAGGATTTCTAAGCCTTTACTTCTACTCTTTGGGCTCTTTGAAACCCAAGAGGGTGATCCTGACAATGTTTAGATGATACTCTTGTGCCACTTTACCATAGACATTGTGATAAATAGATAATTTCCTTTCAACCGCAATTAGACATAATTCTTCAATAATTTGGCAAATCCTTTACCAAATTATTATATAAAAGCTAGGAATGGATAGATCTCATACAAATTTGCAACAATTTATGGTATGTAAGTGATTTTTAACATGAATTTGTTCTTTAATAGGTAAGACCAACTCAATTGACTTTAAAGATAACCAATTTTATAGAACAATGCCTTATCATTGGGTGATGGACTCATATTTACAACAAACTATAATACAATCAACAAATAAACTTAGCATTTAAAGACTATTGTTATATTTCTTTGCAATAAAACAACTCAAGAAAACTAGAACAAAACATACTTAGTAATCCTAATACTCCATCACGTAAATCTATAATTTCATTAAAGAATTTAATCAATTCTTTGAACTAAAGTAGAAATTAAGCCACACATTCAACCGAAGAGATTGAAGACAAATAAAAGATCCGTGATCATTTTATTCATAATCTATGTAACACAATACATGGGAGAGAAAATTTTCCAAAATTTATGATTTCCATTCATATGCCATTGTTTTTGTAAAATGATTAATACCTATTACAAACCAAAATTTGCACCTATGACTCAGAACTATCCTATTTCTCTGTGCTTGAATTAAAAAAATTTACTATTCACATGAGCTTGAATGCTTAACCATCAAAAGAACCATGTAATTGGCCTTGAATTCCCATTTATAGAAACATGGGAGCTGTTGGAACTGAAATATTCATAAAAATTCTAAAGATTTTATCAATTGAGATCCAAATTTCATACTATCATTTTCACGAAAAAATCACATAATTGCCATAAACAAAGCCAAAATAGCCTTTTACCATTGTACCGCTACCTCATTATCCACCCTATATAGCCATCACCACATAACTCCTTACTGCAACCCCTTGTAGAATAGCTTGTGGTATCACAATAATAGAAGTTAGTAGTATACTATATCACTTTTACCCTTTACTGCTATACCATAGAGGGTTAGAACACATCCTATGGTAGATCGGTGTAATGAAGAATAGTCATAAAGGGAAACTGCTATACCATGAATGGGTAGAACAAGACCTGCGGTAGGGTGGTACACTGGTGAATAGTAACAAGAAGAGACACCACCTTCTTGACACCACCATACCACGGACAGTTAAAACATAGCCCATAGTATAGCGGTGTACTAAGGAAGAGTAATGAAATGACACCATGATATCATAGGGAGAAGAAAGGTAGCTTGTGGTAGAGCAGTATAGTAATATATGAACCAAGGATACACCGCGGTACCACAATAAAGGAAAAGGTGATGTGTGGTAGAGTGGTATACTAAAGAAGGGTAACAAAACATATTGCGGTACTATAAGGAAGTGAAAAGTGACACGAGGTAACATGGTAAAGTAGTCATTGAGACTTTTAAAGCAAGCTAGTCACATCAGTCAACTTCAAAATATGAAGCTATTATCAAATGCTTTAACTTGAACAAACAAGCTGTTACAGAAGTGAATTTGGGGAAATTAGAGCAAGAATACAAGAGGCTAAGGATAACCTATAGAAGTGATGAGCTCCCCTTGCATATGAAAAGGGGTGATAATAACAAGATACTTCCTATCTCTTCCTAAAAAGTAGATCCTTTCCCAGCATCTAATTTTTAGGGCTACTTCAAAAACAAATATCATCCATTGTGTCAAATTATTGGGATAGATGTAAAAGATAACATGTCAATAGGATTAATGAGGATGGCTATGATCATTTAGCATCCAGATTCAACTGTTGAGTTTAATTTTTCATTTGTGGTTGAAGATAAAATTCTTGAGGGTTTATTGTCGGTCAAGGAAGCTAAGGCTCCCATGTCTTTTAGAAAATGTTCTTTGCTATGTCATTTGATTTTGTATCAAAATGAAACAAAATGGACTAAAAGGATGAAATTGTGCTCACAAGAGAATGGAGTTAGACTCCCTGTATAGAATTGGTACTACATTTGGGACAGTAGGTGCATTGAATGTGATTTTGTTGTGTTTGGAGATTATTTTGTTGCTAGAATAATTGTTTCCCTTGGTTTTTTGACACCAAGGTTACCATAATCTTTGATGAATGTAATGAGGCCAATGTAGTATAAGCTAGACCAAGGCTATACTCACAATTAGGCTAAATGGTTCCTTATGCCACGATAGACTATTATCAGGGTGTATGGTTGTGACAAAGCACCACATATTTTGCCAAAATTTGTACCTGCTAGAATATGCTTTTTGGATTTCATGTGGTAGATGCTCTGGATGGAGCATGACTTGATGAAGAATCAGCGAAAGGGAACTTTTTGCCTTATTTGATAGTGTTTGAAGAATTGGCTATTGGATTTAACATGTTGGAAGAGCTACAAAGGTTCATGAGGGTCAATTATCCCCTCAAATCTGGAAAGAAGAGAGTATGTGACCTACAGGAATATGATCAGAAGGACCTTGCTAACGAAGAGGGCCATATCCCATGTATTTGACCCGAAGGAGGATGTAATAAGGAATTTGGTATATTTTTTTGATGTATTTCCAACAACAAGAAGATGGATAAAAATTATGAGGTGGGAAGAGCAGAAAAAGGAAAAGAATAAGAGTTTCAAAGGGTTCTTTGTTGATGAGCCCAATCTTCTCAAAAGGATGCAATTCATCCTTGGTAAATTTGATGAATTTTATAAAATGGCCCAAGATGAGGGGTTAATTCTAGTTCCTACACCCCAACAACCATCATGTGAAGCATCCACATCTCATACACCACCCTCATCACCTACACATCCATCCCCTCCATCTCCCACACATGAACCCCAAACCAAGAAGCAGAAGATTGAGTCATTAGTTGATTATGGCTCTAGTGATGATGAGGAACAAGAAGCAGTTTTGACGTTGACTGAGATGAAGGAGGTGATAGAGTAGCAAAAAATTCAATAGCCTCATGATCCTAAAATCATAATATCAGAAGAAGCTGCTGATGAGATTTAGGAAGACGAGAGAGTAGTTTCCTCTCTAAGGTTTATGGAGGATGACAATATTATTCACACTAATTAATTTAAAGATTTTTGGATCAAGATGAAAATGAAACAGTTTGATGAAAGATTGAAGATAAATCTCATATGAGCTGATGATTCAAAATAGGCTGAAGTTCAGACCCAAACATTGGTAGAATTAAATATTGATAATATCAATGTTAAGCCTTAGGAAGAAAGATAATTAGTATTGAAAAGTGATATGTTGATCATACTAGAAATGGAGTTGTCCAAGGTGTTTCTTTTGGACTAGATTAGAGCATAAGATGACCCAATGTTAGTTATAGAGTTTGACTCAAAGGAAGCTATATCGGGAATAGGGTATAACCCTACCACTCAGACTCTTAACTTATGGACAAAACAAAAGAGCACAAGGAAGACCAGACTCTTAGATGTGTGTAGGAAATGAGTGGTTCAGCCATGGTGCAGACAATAAAAGATACAACTCCTATAGAGGTTGCAACCATAACCATGTATTCAAAAAATTTCACCAAAGATGTGGAGAATATGGAGAAGAAAATAACTGAATATGAGAAAAAACTAAAATTATCAAATGATGAAGTAAATTTTTTTTTATTGAGATTATAAATTTGAAACAACAATTATAGCAGGAAAAAATAGTGACAGGGGATGAGATAGTTGTTTACCACCCACCTATCCAAGCTGAAGACCCACAAATTCAATACATGAATGATGAAATTGATAGGCTAAAGAAACATAATATGGAAGATGTCAAGCGTCACATCCTAGATATCTTGAGAAAAATATTGGAGCACATAATTGAGATATTGAAGGAAAAAATAGGTGGAGTACATGAAAGCTTTAGCAATTTGGTTAAAGCCTTGGAACAAATAAATTCCAATTCCCCTATCCTTGAGGAACTCTAGAAGAGATGGTAGCCTACTTATCACATTCTAACTACTCTTTTCAAAGAAACAAAAAGGGATCTAGATGCCCCTTTGAGACTCAAGCCTACTTAGGAAATGGTGATGGGGGTAATTGAGGAGCATAAGTACTTAATAGATATGAAGAAGAAAGCGGAAAATAGGAGGAATGCATTCAACTCCATTAAGTGCATTTTCAGCACTACAATAATCAAAGATGATAATCAATTGAAAGGTGTGGATGAGTGGAAAGATGAATTTGATTGGATGGTTTCTCAGTACTTGACACACATACAAAATGATGGGGATATCAGCCTTGAAAAATTTCATACTTTGCTCGATTGGATTTTGATACTAGATAGTGGATACACAAAATTCATGGTGGATGTAGGGAACTTGCTTGATAATAGATGGAAGAGCCACCTCACAAATTTCACTAGTGCACAAGAATTCAAATGGCCAAATGATCTGACAATCAATAAGTGGTAGGAGAAGTATTTGGGATCTGATGAGGATTGATCATCATCATCACAAAGAGAGATTAATCATACAATAAAATCTTTGCACGGGTCTTAGATGACTATGGGATTTTACTCGAAGACTAATGGATTATCACACATGTTGTTGTTAAGTTATTTCAGTTATATTTAATTTCATAATTATGTTTTGTTACCAAAAGACATGTCCTTTGGTCTGAAGCTTGTTTCCTCTCGTATAAATAAGAGAGACCAAGACCAAAAGGAAAGATTAGATTAGAGATAGGAAAAAGGAATAGGCAGATAGGGATAATGTCTACATTTCAATAGACCATGATGCATGTATGAAATTCTGTAGAAATCAATGAAAGAGCTCTGATTTTGTGGCATCATACTAGTGTCAATTGTTTGTTAAATTAATTGAAAAATATTATCAGGTTGTCTCCAAGGTTGATATTTCTCTGTTATTTAAATTGATATATCAAGTATATACTCAATTTATCAATGCACATTTGTTGTATTTGTGTGGTATGATTAATTGGTTCTTTCAAGTAAAGATTAAATCCTTCTATTCATTCACAGTAATTTGGAAGTATCATTTGGATCACTAAGAAGAACCTGGAAATTACATTATTGCATGTTTATACAAGTTATAAACTAAATTTTGTATGCCAAACAATTAGAATTTCTACCAAATAGAAGCCACTCATCTTATACTTTCATTTGACCCCATTCTACCCAACAAGGCACTAATCTCACCCATTTTATTTATTTAGTAACATACCAAATTCAAACTTAACATCTATTAACTGAACATATTGAATTTTACCTTGATATTGCTTATACAATTCATACCAATTAGGATTTCATCTCTCCACTCCCAATTGCCACTGTGGATAGATTGCTTAGGGAAGAAACACACAATTCAAGTCTATTTCATTCACATAGGTATATCCGCCTAGTTCTGGCAAAGCCTAAAGAGTAGAAGGTTCAAATTCATCATTTGGCCTTGTATGTTATCCAAAAACATATCAAGAGCTTGGAAACCTCTTGTAGTTTCAAACCAATGTTTTTAAGACCTAACAGTTTGGTGACTCTACTGGGGAGTCAACTTAGAGTTAGGGCCTTTTTCATAGGGTCAAAATTTTTACATAGACTTCACCGGGAATAAGAAGTTATAACATTTTCTCACTTCCACATAAGTGAGTGGTGACTCTAATAACATAAAACATCAGACTATCACAATAGTTTACAACATGCACAATAGAAGGTCCCTATATAAAGGAGGTCCTAGTGACAATAGTAAATGGACACATAAGAATGATAAGGGTAAGAAAGCATCTAATGATATGTGCATGAAAAATAAGGATAAAGCATCAAAACCACACTGTGAGACATATAATCGCTATGATATATTGACAAATAGTTTAGCTTGGGAACATCAGAATCCTAAAGAAAAAAAAAATTCTTTCTATCAGCTAGATCCTAGGAAATATGAGGAATTTATGGTTGGTTTGGAGGCTAAAAAGGTTAGGATACAATAGGAATATGATCGTAGAATGGAGGGAAATTAGGATGAGCCCATTGATAATGTAGCCCCTAAAGAAAACTATGAATGCATGACTCAGAAGGAATTAGATGCACACTTGGAATATGAAAGACAAGAAATGGAAAGATCAAAAGAAAATTATGAACAAAAGCTCCAATTAATAAAATAAATAGAAGATTTGAAGCTACAAAAGGCCTAATATAGTGCTCAGATAGCTAACCTCCCTAAATATCTACCGCTTCACAAGAAAGGGAATAATAATGTAGGGCCTTCAAATCCACCAAAAGCACAAAAAACTCAATCAGGCAATCAATACAAACCTCCAAATGTTCCACCTAAAAATCCATCACAACATCCAAATGCTCAGCCACTCCATGGTCAACAATATGTGCCACCACCTCATGTACAATATAATAATCCATTATATCAATACCAGTATCCTCAAAACCCACCTAGTTAGTAATACACAACCATGATTAGACAATTTGATTTTGCAGGATTCCAAGTATATCCTTACCCTATGGATAATAGTTGGAGAGGTCTTGTCCCAAAATTCACAGGAAGTAGTGCAGTCACTAGTGAGGAACACCTAAGGAGTTTTAATGCTTTTATTCAAGATCTGGATATGTAGTATGAAGATGTATAGATGAGGTTATTTATGATGTCACTAACTAAAGAAGCTAGAGATTGGTTTAATAGTTTACTAACAACCTCTATTGATTATATTCAAGAGTTTTAGGATCAATTTCTTGAATAGTATGGGAACCAATGTGTACTAGAGTTTTCCTTGCATGAACTAATAAGCATCCAAAAACATCAAAATGAGTCAGTCTATGAATTCAACTAGAAGTTCTCCAAATTACATAATAAGATACCACTGGGTTCTAAGTTGGAAGACCCTATAGCATTGAGTATTTATCTAAAATCATTTGATCCAAAGATTGGATATGAGCTCAAAAAATAGGTTCCCCAGAGATTTAGCTGAAGCTCAGAAAATAGCATTGACTATTGAAAATAATAGAAAATTTACTAGGATGATAAGTAAGAGAGATAATCCTAGAGTTCCTCAACATTTTAACAATCCTCAGCATAGGCAAGTAAATACATATAGAAATGAAAGGCCTAGGTTGCATGATATTCCTTATAATACAAATTGGAAGGATAGAAAGCCTGTGATGGATAGGCCTAAAAGTAAGGAGACCCTTGATACTTTAAAGAAGAGAGGAGCATACATGATGAAAAGTAATCCTTGGTGTCAAGTTTGTGACTTGCCACATTCCCTTGACCATTGTATTGTAGCTCAATCAATACAAGAAGAGGAAATTACTGTAGACAATAATGAAGGGGATCACACAATTTATTTAAATTCCCACTCTCTTCATCCCATTGAGTAGGAACATTCATCTTCAAAAGAAGAAGGGTACGATTATGATGTTAATAACCAAAGGTACAACATTCATATGGTAGAACAACAAGTTTTTCTAATGATGAAGGAAACATTGATGAACAATGTTCTATTAGTACACCACCTCAGTCAAGTAAATATAGTGTAACAAGACTGACTGAGGAAGAAATTAAGAAATTGACCATTGTTGTAGTGGAACAGGAAAAAACAAATTATTGGTTGAGGAACATAATAGTAAATGAAGGTGAGGGTGTTCCAAGAGGGATATTTGTGAATGAAAAAACACAAGGAGAATCAAAGAAAACAAAAAATAAGAAACTCAACAAAAATGTGCAAAAGCATGTTTAGAAGGAGGAAAGCAAAGAGTGGCATAAAAATAAACAAAATCCTAATAAAAAAGAAAAAGAGGAAAGAAAAGGAGTCACTGGAGCAAAAGAAGATGATCAAAACAAAAGGTACCTCTTTTGATTTTACACAAGCTTTATCCTAGGTAAAAAATTCTTTCCCATTACTTGAAATGATGAAAATTAAAGAGTATAGGGATAGTGCCATTCAATTGATATCTAGTGGGAATCATAAAAAAAAAAGCTCTAAAAATAAAGGGACCAATAAGGTCAACAATAAGGAAGAAAAGGTAAATATTCTTGAGGTTTGTCTAGGGGATACATTAATAAATCCTCCACAAGTTGACCCATTTTTTACTACATTACTTATAAATAACAAACTAGTGAGGAATTGTATGATAGATTTTGGTGTTGTTATCAATATCATGCCAGTAGGGGTTATGAAACAACTTGGCATTGTGGTGGATACCAATGGTGGTAAGTTCTATGCTATGGATAGCAGGCCTATCCTAGTAGTGGGAGTCATGAAAGATGTGGAAGTAAAATTTTCTTCTTATCCAAAAGCAACTTATAATATTGACATAACTATGATTGATACGCCCCCACATTTTGGAATGCTCTTGTCAAGGCAGTGGACTGCAACAGTTGGAGGGAATGTACAATTTGATTTGTCTTATGCTACCATACCCATAAATGGTGAAGAGGTCAAATTATATAGAGAACCAAGGATGAAACAGATAGTGGTTTTTATTCCTCAAGATCAGTTAAATTGCTTTTGTGATGTAGATTTGGGGAGTTTCAGAATAGAGCCTTCTCAGCCCAAACTAGTGAATACTAATTTAATTGATTAACATGTTTCCAAGAATGAGCATGGTGTGTGGAAGATGTATTTTGATGGAGCATGTAGTCAGGAAGGAAATGGAGTTCGGGTAGTTTTTATTTCACCTAAAGGTATCACATTCAAATATTCATTTATGTTGACTTTTGAGTGTACTAACAATGTAGCGGAATATGAAGCCCTATTAATTGGCTTAAATATAGTAGTCAAACACAAGATCAAATTGTTAATTGTTTTAGGAGATTATGAATTGATCATTTCATAAGTCAGGTCAAAATATGTTGCAAAGAACAAAAGGTTGAAACAATATAGAAATGTAGTGTGGGACACAATTGAATTATTTGATGCTTTTTCAATTGAATGGATAGAAAAATCCAAAAAAAATGATGGTAGATTTCTTAGCTAGTATAGCCCTAAAAAGAGATGATATCACATTGGCTGGAGTATCTCAGGTTGAATTCAAAACAAGGCCTACCATCCCTAATAATATATATAGTTGTCAAGTTTTCAACAATGACACTGATCTCATAAAATTCCTCCATTGTATAGATTAGTATGAAGCTTAGGAGATTGAATTTAATGCCTTTGTTGAAGAGGTAGATGGGAAACAAACTGTATTTGGAAAAGAGGTTTTGCAACTTAAAACCAACAAACTCCCCAAAGGGATTGTGGCACTAGAAAGGGTATATGATGAAAATGGTCATTCTCTCATGAAGTAGACACCAGTCAAGAGAGAAGATATTGAAGAAATCAATTTGGGGACTGAGTTAGCACCAAAAAGGGAATATGTTGGAAAGAAAATAAGTCCAACAATTAGAAGAATGCTAATTGTACTGTTAAGAAAGTACAAGCATGTGTTTGTGTGGTCTTATGAGGATCTCAAGGCATATAGAGAGGATTTTTTGCAACATGAGATTCCATTAAAACTAGAAACAAAACCATTAAGGCAAAAGCAAAGGCCTATTAACCCAACTCTGGAACCTAAGATGCAAGAGGAGCTGGAAAAAATCAAAGATGGAGGTATTATCAAACCCATTAGACATTCAACATGGGTCTCAAATTTGGTTCTAGTAAGAAAGAAAAATGGGGATATCAGATTATGTGTAGACTTCAAAAATTTGAATGTTGTGTCCCTTAAAGATAATTACCCTCTCCCTAACACGGAAGCAATACTGTACAAAGTAATAGGATGTGAGTTTTTGTCAATGATGGATGGGTTTTCTGAGTATAATCAAGTTAAAGTCAAATATTTTGAGCAATACAAGACAATATTTACTACACCGTGGGGGACATACGTTTATGTGAGAATGCCATTCGGGCTCACAAATGTAGGGGAAACCTTCCAAAGGGCCATGGATGTGGAATTTTCATATTTAATCAATGCTATAATGGTGGTGTACTAGGACGACCTCATTGCCTATTCAAAAAGGGAAAAAGACCATGTGGAACACTTGGAGAAAATATTCATCAAAGCTTTGGAATATGGTATCAATCTTAATCCTAAGAAATGTTATTTTTTTGTCACAGAGGGTAAGATTTTAGGGCATATTGTGTCAAAGGAAGGGATTAGAATAGACCCTGAAAGAGTAGAGGCCATAGATAAAATTCCCATTCCCAAAACTGTCAAAGTCATTCAATCATTTTTTGGAAAAATTAACTTTGTTAGGAGGTTTGTGTCAAATTTTGTTGAAATCATTGAACCCATATCCAAAATGTTGAAGAAGGGAGAAAAGATAGATTGGATTGTAGAAGCCTTGGAAGCTTTTATATCCATCAAGAAGTCCATCAAAGAAGCTCCCATTATAAAATCTCTAGATTTTACCAAACCTTTCCAAATATTCTCATTTGCCTCATTTCACACCATAGCAGTTGTTATGTTACAAAAGAATGATGAAGGTCATGCAACATATGTCCTTCTTTAGCAAGTCATTGCAGGGGTCAGATCTAAAGTATGATATTATGGAGAAGCAAGATTTTAGATTGGTCAAAGTAGCAAAATCCTTAAGACCATATCTAGTTGGAGCCAAGGTAATTGCATATGTACCACAAGAAGCTATGAAAGATATTTTGGTACAAACAGAGGTAATAGGGAAGAGATGTAGATGGATTAATAAAATCCAGGAATTTGATATGGAAATTCAGATTACCAAGTTAGTAAGGGGATGAGGTCTAGCTAAACTAATGATAGAAGCAAATATTGAAGCTAACCAAATCTGCAATGTAGAAAATGAGGAAAGTGTAGTTGCAAGCATTGAACATACTCCTTGGTACACAAAAATAATATATTATCTCAAACACATGAAATTCCCTTAAGGATTGAATGATAATCAAAAGAGAACTTTAAAGTTGCAGACATCTAAGTACGTATTCATAGAAGGGGATCTGTTTTTGAAAAATAGGGATGGAGTGCTACTATTGTGTCTAGATGAATCACAGGAAAAACATGTCTTGAGGGAGATACATGAGGGAGTGTGTGGAGGCCATTATTCTACTAAAATGACTACACATTAGATTCTTAGGGAAGTTTATTACTAGCTAAAGGTTTTCAATGACTCTTTTTCATATGTAAGGAGGTGTGAAGCTTTCTAGAAGTTCTCAGGAAAAATGAAATATCAAGGAGCACTACCACTTCGACCTTTACAAGTAGAAGCCTCTTTCCATCAATAGGAAATTGATTTTATTGGGGAAATAATGAAAATTAAAGTGGGGGACATAAATGGATACTTGTAGCTACTAATTATTTCATTGAATGGGTAGAGGAAATCCCAACAAAACAAGCAACAAGTAAGGAGGTAATAAATTTCCTGATGGAGAATATCATAACCAGATTTGGTACACCAATGAGATTGATCATAGACAATGGGATGTGTTTTAGGTCTAATGAATTGAAGAGCTTCTACAACACATATAGCATTACTGTTTCTTATGTTTCCCCCTACCACCCACAAGCAAATGGTTAGGCAGAATCCAATAATAAAAGTCTTTTAAAAATCATAAGAAGGATGCTAGATGGAAATAAAAAGGCCTAGGATTCAAATTTGAGAATGGTTGTGTGGGCAGACAGAATTACTATGAAAAAGGCAATTGGGAAATCTCCATTTGAGCTAGTGTATGGGACACAGGCCAAGATGCCACTACAAAACCTTTTACCAGTTTATAATTTCATCCTTCAGGAAGATTTAGACATTCTAGAACTAATGATGTAAAGAATGGAGCAACTTGCAGAGCTTGATGAAATAAGGAGAATGGCTCAAAAGAAGAATGCAAAGATGTAATCTCAGATGAAGTACCTTTTTGATAAGAAAGCCAAAAATAGAAAATTTGAGGTGAGTGATTTGGTGCTAATGTGGAATTCTAGATGTCAAGAGAAGGGAAAGCATGGAAAATTTGAAGATTTGTGGGTAGGTCCCTTTGTTATCACTGGCAAGGGGGGAGAAGATTCTTATTATTTGCAGAACATGTCTGGTGAGGAGCAATAATTTCCAGTACATGGTAAATTTCTAAAGCATTTATTTTCTTTAGGAGTACTAGAGGATTAAGGATTGCCAATGCATGGACAATTCTTAACAAGCCTCTTAAAATAATCTCTTTCCATGCACAATAGTTTAGGAAATCAGAAAAGGGACTAGGACTTGCTAGTACATGTACAATCCTAGATTTTCCTCATTAAAAAGAAACTTTCTTTCCATGTACAGTAGTGTAGGTTCATTTCCAACTCCATTCTTTTCCATCTCCATATCCTTCTTCATCCCATCCTCACCACTATTCATTTCTCATATCTTCTAAAATCTTGGTCTACACCCAGAGATTCTAGATTCTTGTAGTGATTGGTAAATCACTCATCCCCAACTGAAGCTATTGTTGGAGCTAGAATTTTATTAAAAATTTTAAAGACATTATCAACTAAGATCCAAATTTCATACTATCATTTTCACAAAAAAATCACATAATTTCCATCTACAAAGCCAAAATAGCCCTTTACCATTGTATCACTACCTCAGTATCCACCCTATATAGCCTTCACCTCATACCTCCTTATTGTAGCCCCTTGTAGAATAGCTCATGGTATTGCGGTAATAGAAGCTAGCACTATACTATATCACTTTTACCCTTTACCACTATAAGGCGGAGGGTTATAACATAGCCTACGATAGAGTGGTGTAATGAAGAATATCATAAAGGGAAACCACTATACCATGAAGGGGTAACAAGGCCCATAGTATGGTGGTACACTAGAGAATAGTAACAAGAAGAGACACCACCATACCATGGAGGGTTAAAACGTAGCCCATGGTAAAGCGGTTTACTAAGGAAGAGTAATGAAATGACACCGTGGTACCATAGAGAGAAGAAAGGTAGCCCGTGGTAGAGTGGTATAATAATATATGAACCAAGAATACACTGTGGTACCATAGGGAGAAGAAAGGTAGTGTTGATGATGTTTTCTGCACAATAGCAACTTAGATAGAATATGAAATCCTATCTCTCTTGAAAGGTAAATCTCTATCAACAAGCCTCAAGAGATAACCCCAAGGTCTCTAATGTTAGGTCTTGACAATGCATAAACAACTTAGATAATATGTGAAAATGTTGGTAATCACAAAGGGACCTTACTACAAGCAAAGATTGAATCTTGAATTTATTAGATCTCGCAATGTAATGATACTTCAATCCTAAATCTAACTCAAATAATAAAGAAATAACAAAAGGTTAGGGTTTCAGAGAGATTCCTAAATTTAACTACTCCTAAGATTTACAATGAAAATGATGAAATACTTGAAATGGACCAATCCCTCATAAACTAATTCCTACTTGACCAAGATAAATATACAATCTTATAGAAACAGAGTAATCTTCCAAGGTATTAAGATTTTCAGATCGTGAACATTCATCCAAGACTACCCAATTGCAATTGAAATGAATAAATCTCCATAATTGAACTAAGCACAATGAATATAAGGCCCAAGATAACTTTGCAAAACAACTAACAATCAACTAGCTACCAAAAGTATGGACCAGGGATTGCTGCAACACTTCAAGCATCAAACCATAAACACCATTAAATCATATCTAACATACATCTAATAACCTTGAGCAGTTTAAAAGATAGAATCATAAGAACCATGCAAGATAAGTCAACACAAAAGAGATCACTAGAAAATCACAATGTCTTCAATTGTATTGAATCACCGAATTACAACAACAATTCCAATGTTTTGTTATTGCACTTGCTTAGAAATTGACTAACTTCTACCTTTGCTCTACTACCTAATTCACTCTAGGAACTATCTCTATCCATGTATATGTTACAAATGAGGAAAAATGCCCAGTTTATAGGAAACCCCAAAGCATGTCGGCCTAATTTAGATTTTACAATAATAAAATAGACCCAAATAGGTCAGCCAAGAGAAATTTGAAATAAGATAAGATATGCATTAAATGCATGGGACTCATCCAAGCCAGCCTGGGACTTCCAATGCAGTTCAGACCAAGGCATGAAAAATAATAGTGAGGCACAAAATTTGATGTAACCTTGCATTAACTGCCTCATTCCCTATCCTAAGCGCACCTCTCCAAGTCGGCCAAGGGGAAGTAACCAATACTTGAATTTCTTTTATAAATTAAAATTCATCTCCTAAGCATTCAACAACCTCTTCCCAATCAAACTTAAGGGACTTATATAATCAATAATGGTAGTGTAAGTAGTTGCATCATCAAACTGGCATTCAACAACATGGTCCTTATCGATTGGAAAGGATATCTCTTGCCACCATTTCTTCAACTGCTCCAACTCCATCTTCTTCTTTCGATCAACACCTCAAAAGAGATGCACCTATCATGAAAATCAACTAGGGAGTCCTCAACCCACCCGCTCTACTCATATATCTTCCTCAGAACCCTTTTCCTTCCAATTGTCACCACGCTAAACTCAGCCTGCACTTTGACAAAGGAACCATAATAAAAACCACATGAAACCAAGGTTAATCAATCAAAATACTTATTAGAATGAATCCCAGATAATCAAGGTGCCATTAAATCTCATGAAAATGATCATATTAGAGTTCAGGTTTCAGGTTCACCCGCAGAATCCAAGCCAGGGAGGAATTTTAGAGAATTTTGGGCCAGATAGATTCCAGCAGAATAAACATGAAGACACCTATTAGAAACTTAATTCGATCATTATCAACCAAGAAACAACATATGGGATATCAAAAATAACTCAAATCAACTATAAAATACATAATCATCCATTATCAAGCCATGATATTCATAATCCTTCATTTTCACCAAATTCTAGGAAAATCCAGTTGAGACGGATTCTCGTGAACGAAGTGATAATCTGCAGATTTTAGAAAAATGAGGGAACAAAGGATTTTTGGAAAAATCCGGATGAAATGGAAATTTGTGGGGAAGGTGAAACTCTAGAAAACTTGCGAAATTTTAGGAAAATCAGGAGAAAATGGAAATTGGGGAATTCCAGTCGAAGAGGAATTCCGCGAAGATCTTGAAATACCAAAGACCATCATTTTCTAGAAACCTCACTCACTCAAATTAATCGAATGATCACAAATTTGAGGACCCTTGGTACAGAATCAGTTTTACTTGAACCTTCTATAGATCTTCCTTGAATTCTAGGTTCATTCGGAAGAAAAACAAGACGCAACGGGGATGCCCTTCGCATGAAACCCTAAATTTAGACCATGAATGCACAAAACAAGCCACAAAATGCCGAAACACATAGGAATTCAAACTCCAAGCAAGTTTCAAATTCCAAAGCATCACAAGACTAAATATCTCAACTCAGGAGAGCACAAATGAAAAAATAGAACGGCAAGGATCCCAAAAAATCAGTTTAATTCATAAATCCAACAACAGGACAAAAATTCAAAAAAATCAGGCCCAGGCAGATTTCTGCGAAGACTAGAAATTTCTGAACTGAGGCATTTTAACCCTTCCACTAGAGTTTGGATGAAATCCGGGAAAATACAGATTGGGTGACAAATCTTGAATTAGTGCAAAAACCTGAACTTGGCCCAAAACTTAAGATTTTCAAAATGCAACTTGGGGAAAACATCTGGGCAAGCAAGATAAACATTTTAAGCTCATTCCTAGGAAAATGAAAATCCTCAAAATCAAAGAGTCAAAACAATAAGAGTGAAAGCAAAAGAGGGTCCCTGCTTTCAATGGGGCATGTGTGCAAAAACTACATAATAGGTAGCCCATAGTAGAGTGGTATAGTAATATATGAACCAAGGATACACTGTGGTACCACAATAAAGGAAAAGGTGATGTGCGCTAGAGTGGTATACTAAATAAGGGTAACAAAACATACCACGGTATCGTAGGGAAGTGAAAAGTGACATGAGGTAATGTGGTAAAGTAGTTGTTGAGACATTTAAAGTAGGCCAATCACATCAGCCAACTTCAAAATATGAAATTTAGCTTGATGCAAAAGATTTGAATGATGTGAATTTATGATTCGAGAATTAATGTGTCTTGGTGAGGAGGTAAATGAAGTAGATTGAGATTTCTTGATCATAGCAATAGAAACCAAGTGTAGATGAGCTCGAGGTGCAAAAGTGAAAGGAATTCTCCAAGGTGAACTATATTTTTGGGTAAGCTCTATTCACTACTCATTGAATTTATAACAATGGCACCAAATAAAATAGAAGTAGGAGCTAAGAAAGATGAGACCAAGTCTAGTAAACCCTCTTTATAATCGCCATTGCTTGCTCTATTACCTGGGTTAGTTGATAAAGATCCAAAAAAGGTTTTTAGAGATTCAGATCAGGAGTGTAGGGACCCTATTATTCTTCAATCTAGGTGGAATTTGTACTGGTATTTCTATAGGAACATAAATGATAAGGTCCTGGCATCAAACCCATGGACCCTTGACTTGGCCAAATTGATTGTCCCAAACATTTTCATTGACATCAAGCTAATTAAAGCCATGGCTCATAGATACCACACCCCAACCAAAGTTGTCAGGCTCCCAGATGGTGGACGTTTAGTAGATTTTTCAAGAGAAGCTATTATCAAATGCTTTAACCTAAACAAACAAGCTATTACAGAAGTGAATTTGGGGAAATTAGAGCAAGAATACAAGAGGCTAATGAGAACCTATAGAAGTGATTAGCTCCCCCTGCATATGAAAAGGGGTGATAATAATAGGATCCTTCCTATCCCTTCCTCAAAAGTAGAACCTTTCCTAGTGTTTGATTTTTCAGGTCTACTTCAAAAACACATATCATGCATTGTGTCAAATTCTTGGGATAGATGCAAAAGATAACATGTTAGTAGGATTGATGAGGATGGATATGATCATTCAACATCTAGAGTCCAATATTGAGTTTTATTTTGCATCTGTGGTTCAAGAGAAAATTCATGAGCATTTGTTGCAAGTCAAGGAGGCTAAGGCTCCCATGTCTTTTAGAAAATATTCTTTTCTATGTCATTTTATTTTGTATCAAAATGAAACAAAATGGACTAAAAGGATGAAATTGTTCACACAAGAGAATGGAGTTAGACTCCCTGTATAGAATTGGTACTACATTTGGGACAGTAGGTGCACTGAATGTGATTTTGTTGTGTTCAAAGATGATTTTGTTGTTATAATAATTGTTGCCTTTGTTTTTTCAACACCAAAGTTACCACAATCTTTGATGAATGTAATGAGGTCAATGCAATATAAGCCAGACCAAGGCTATACTCACAATTACGTTGACTGGTTCCTTATGCCACAACATACTATTATTAGGGTGTAAGGTTGTGACCAAGCACCACATATTTTTCCAAAATTTGTACCTACTAGAATATGCATTTTGAAGTTCATGTGGTAGGTGCTCTAGATGGAGCATGACTTGATGAATAATTAGAGAAAGGGCACTTTCTTACCTAATTTAACAGTGTTTGAAGAATTTTCTATTGGTTCTGACATGTTGGAAGAGCTACAAAGGTTCATGAGGGTCAATTATCCCCTAAAATCTAGAAAGGAGAGAGTATGTGACCCAAAGGGTAACATTAATATGATCAAAAGGACCTTGCTAATGAAGAGGGCCATATCCCATGTATTTGACTCAGAGGAGGATACAATAAGGAATTTGGTATATTTTGCTAATGTATTTCAGACAAGAAGAAGATCAATAATAATGATGAGGTGGGATGAGAAGAAAAATGAAAAGAATAATATTTTCAAAGGGTTCTTTGCTGGTGATCCCAATCTTCTCAAAAGGATGTAGTTAATCCTTGGTAAATTTGATGAATTTTATAAAATGGCCCAAGCTGAGGGGTTAATTCAAGTTCATACATGCCAACAACCATCACATGAAGCATCCACATCTCATGCACCACCCCCATCACTTGCACATCCATCCCCTCCATCTCCCACACATGAACCCCAAGCCAAGAAGCAAAAGATTGAGTCATTAGTTGATTATGGCTCTAGTGATGATGAGGAACACGAAGCATTTTTTAATTTTACTAAGATGAAGGAGGTGGTAGAGTAGTAGAAAATTCAAGAGCCTCATGATCTGAAAATCAGAATATTAGAAGAAGTTGTTAATGAGATTTAGGAATATGAGAGAGTAGTTGCCTTTCTAAGGTTTATGGAGGATGAAAATTTTATTCACACTAATGAATTTAAATTATTTTGGATCAAGATGAAAATGAAATAGTTTGATGAAATATTGAAGATAAATCTCATAGGAGCTGATGATTCAAAATAGGCTAAAGTTCAGGCCCAAACATTGGTAGAATTAAATATTCATATTGTCAATGTTTCCCCTCAGGAAGCAAGAGAATTAGTATTGAAAAGTGATATGTTGATCATACTAGGAATGGAGTTGTCCAAGGTGTTTCTTTTGGACTAGATTAGAGCACAAGATGACCCAATGTTAGTTGTAGAGTTTGACTCAAAGGAAGGTGTATTAGGAATAGGGTATAACTCTACCACTTAGACTCTTTCCTTATGGACAAAACAAAAGAGCACAAGGAATCCAAGACTCTTAGATGTGGTGCAGGAAATTAGGGGGTCATCCATGGTAAGGACAATGAAAGATACAACTCCTACAAAGGTTACAACCATAACCATGTGTTATCAATGTTCACCAAAGATGTGGTGGAGAATATGGAGAAGAAAATAAGTGAATATAAGAAAGTACTAAAATTATCAAATGATGAAGTAAACAAATTGTTTATTGAGAATGTAAAGTTGAAACAACAATTACAACATGCAACAATAGTGAGTGGGGATGAGATAGTTGTTTACCACCCACCTATCCAAGATGAATACCTACAAATTCAATAGATGAAAGATGAAATTGATAGTCTAAAGAAACATAATATGGAAGATGTCAAGCATCACATCCTCGATATCTTGAGAAAAATATTGGAGAAAAAAATTGAGATATTGAAGGAAAAAATAGGTGGAGTACATGAAAGCTTTAGCAATTTGGTTAAATCCTTATAATAGATAAATTCAAATTCCCCTATCCTTGAGGAACTTGAGAAGAGATGGCAGCCTACTTGTCACATTCTAACTACTCTCTGCAAAGCAACACAAAGGGATCCAAATTCCCCTCTGAGACTCAAGCCTACTCAGGAAATGGTGAAGGGGGTAATTGAGGAGCATAAGTACTTAATAGATATGAAGAAGAAAGTGGAAAATAGGAGGAATGAATTTGAATCCATTAAGTGCATTTTCAGCCCTTCAATCATCAAAGATGATAATAAATTGAAAGGTGTGGATGAGTGGAAAGATGAATTTGATCAGATGGTTTCTCAGTACTTGACACACATACAGAATGATGGGGATATCAACCTTGATAGATTTCATACTTTTCTTGATGGGATTGTGATACTAGATAGTGGATACATGAAATTCATGGTGGATGTCAGGAACCTACTTGATAATAGATGCAAGATCCACCTCATGAATTTCACTGTTGCACAAGAATTAAAATGGCCAAATGATCTAAAAATCAATAAGTGGTATGAGAAGTATTTGGGCTCTAATGAGGATTAATCATCATCATCACAAAGAGAGATTAATCATATAGTAAAAGCTTTGCATAGGTCTTAGATGACCATAGTCTTTTACTCGAAGACTAATGGATTAGTACACATGTTGTTAAGTTATTTCAATTATGTTTAATTTCATAATTATATTTTGTTACCGAAAGACTTGTTCTTTGGTTTGAAGCTTGTTTCCTCTCGTATAAATAAGAGAGACCAAGACCAAAAGGAAAGATCATATTAGAGACAGGAAAAAAGAATAGGCGAATAGGGATAATTTCTACATTTCAACAGACCATGATGCATGTATGAAATTCCGGAGAAATCAATGAAAGAGCTCTGATTTTGTAGCATCATATTGGTGTCAATTGTTTGTTAAATTAATTGAAAAATATTATTAGGTTGTCTCCAAGGTTGATATTTCTCTACTATTTAAATTGATATATCAAGTATGTACTTAATTTATCAATGCACATTTTTTGTATTTGCGTGGTATGATTAATTGGATCTTTCAAGTAAAGATTAAATCCTTCTAATCATTCACAATAATTTGGAAGTATCATTTGGATCACTAAGAAGAACCTGGTGATTACATTCTTGCATGTTTATACAAGTTATAAACTAAATTTTGTATGCCAAACAATTAGAATTTCTGTCAAATAGAAGCCACTCATCTTAGACTTTCATCTAACTTCGTTCTACCCAACAAGGCACTGGTCTCACCTTATTTATTTAGTATTATACCAAATTCAAAATTAACATTTGTTAACTAAAAATATTGAATGTTACCTTGATATTGCTTATACAATTCATACCAATTAGGATTTCATCTCTCCACTCCCAATTGCCACTGTGGATAGATTGCTTAGGGAAGAAACACATAGTTCAAGTCTGCTTCATTCACATAGGTATATCCATCTAGGTCTGGAAGATCCTAAAGAGTAGAAGGTTCAAATTCATCATTTGGCCTTTTACGTTAGCCAAAAATTTATCAAGAGCTTGGCAACCTCTTGTGGTCTCAAACCAACATTTTTGAGCCCTAACAGGAGCAACAAGCTTCAAGCCAAATTACAATTAAATTCACATTTTACATTTGACATACATTTAAATTTAAATTTAAAAACTTCCCCAAGTGTTTATATTTGCAACTTTGAAAAAGGGGAAAGGCATATAAGACAAAATGCATTTCCATTTGCTGGAGAAGATTTACCAAGCTTCTAAAAGGCATCTTTCATTCATTGCAACAACATCAACTATTTTTTTTATGATCCAAAAAGTTTCTCCACATATACATACAACTAACAAAACTTTTAAAACAATAAAAACAACTGAAAAAAGAGAAAATAGATCCACCCACATTAGCATCCTTTGTCATAATAGGGAGAAAACAATATTTTGCAATACTTTAGCAAAAGCCTAATCTTTACTAGTTCTAGGCTATGCATTGTTTCCTCCCATTCATTATTCACCATGTCTATCATCATCCTTCAAACACAGGCTCACTTTGTAAATTTCTCCAACCATGTGTTGTATTCATCCTCAGTTGGTCATTTCACGTCCAACAGGTTCTGCACTTTTACATTGTAATGATTGTATCTTGCATCAATTAATGCCATGGCCTCTTTAATCAAAGTGTCCATCCTCATTTCAACTCCAGTCATGTTGTCAATGTTGGGATTCAACATGGAGTAATAAAATTTGGGTAACATCATATTATCCTGTGGGAGAAACTCTCCCAACTCATACTTCCATGTGGAAAACTCCTTTAACTCACCCTTATCATGCAATATTTTAGGCATACCATTCCCTTCCATTTCTTTGAACATTTTCAATTTGTTTTGTAGTTGCATTCCCAACTTTCCATTGAAAGTTGTTATTTCATTAACCAAATCAATGGCCTTCAATATTTTAGAAATATGAGTAGGAGCTTCAGGGTCTTCTTGCATTTTGGTCATCATTCCTTTAGTGTTCATACCCTAGTTCTCTACTTGCTCCACTCAATTTGAAAATCCTTTTGAACTTGCAAATATTTGATGTTGGCCTCATGAAAGTTCTTTTAAGTAGCCCACACATCATCAACTCTATTAACAATTTGGTTACTCTATGTTTCAATATATCCTCAAAGATATTGTTGGCCACTTTTACTATTTCCAACTTGTCCTACTTAACATTCTCCTTCTCTGTCTTCAATTGATTACTTAAATTTTGAATCCTTAGAGATAGAGTCCCTCTATCTTGTGTAGAAAAATCTAAAGAAGAGGATGGTGAAGAAACTTACCTTATTGACTAGGTTGCTTGAGCTATGGCTCTCAACTTATTGCACTCATCCAAAGATTTATTGTAATCCTTTAACAATGCATCATATTTTTGTTGAGATATTTGGGCAGTATCAACACTGAGTATTGCAACATGCACAGTTAGTTTTGCTGCCTGAACATGAGTTATATCCACAATTTTCTTTACCACCATTGCACCAATGAATTCTTCAATAGTCTTGACAACCTCATGTTTTTTAGTGTTGGGTTCCATGGACCAAATTTCTAGAGTGTGCAATTTAGGACTATAGCCAAATGCAAACACTTGGTTATCAAAATGCTCCTCAAATATAGAAGGTTGTGGATCTCTCTTGGTAGCATCAAGTGCAATAGATGAAGTGAGGGTGCATCCTGGAAGCAACATGACTTCAATTTTAGTAACAATTTTCTTGGCTTCATTAGGAGTGATGGTTGCTAGATCAACCATGATTTTCTCTTCCTTTGCTTTCTCTACCTCCTCCTACTGAGGTGGGTCCACACCAACTTTGACTTGTTCAATTCTCTCTTTTATTTCCTTAGTACTTTGATGAATGATGAATTATTTGAATTTTTTTGTTTGTACAAAGGTATCATCTACAATGAATTCATCATAGGCCTTGATCATAGGATTTTCATCGGAATTCTCATCATATTCCTATTTGACAATTCTATTCTGGGGGGTTTCTTAATCAAGAACATCATTGATTTTTGGAGAAGGGAATCTCCTCTCCAATTCTTCATCATTAGGCACATACTCTACCATTTTCTCATCCCCAATTACCTCAAAATCTCCTCCCTGAGTCTCTATAGGTTTCTCAAGAACATCCATAGTTCAAGGTTGTTGCTCTAGGAGAGCCTGTTCTCTTTCAGCAGCTTCCCTAAATTTTACTCTAAACTCTCCACTCTAATAATCACTTATCTTTTGCATAGCCCTCTTTAGTGGGTTCTCAATTTCATCATATGGACTTACATAAAAAGTATTCATTTTTATGACCTCTTCCTCTATGGCACAAATAGCAGCCCAATCTTTCTTTCTTTGTATGACTACTCCATCACTTATTAGATTTATAAGCATGCCATTATAATACATAAAAACATGAGAGAAACCAGACACACTATTGCTTCTTCTCTTCCCATTCACAAATCATTTTGGTTCAAATCTCATAACCTCATCAACTGGCATCTTGAGGTTATTTACCATTATTCCAAATTTCTCATATTCCTCCTTAGTAGTGGCTTTGAGATAACCTAAAGCACATTGTGGCACAATTACATAACCCTTCCTAGGAGTTATAAACAACTCTTGGTCCATAAAATCTAGTTGCCACATTAACTCTATAAATGCCAATTTTTCTGAAACATACAAAGGAAAACAATGAGTTGCCACCCTAGCTCCATAGGCCATGATTAATGTATACTCTGAGTACATGAACCAATCAACCCAATTATGCTTATCTGGTGACCCTTCTACATCCCTATGGTGCATAATATCCCTGATAACTTTTAACAATCTGTAAATGGGTGGAACACCCAAACTCTCCAAGATACCATAGTTGATGCCATTGCAAAACAACAAATATTTTGAACTGGGACAATTTTGATCCAAAATATGTGTCCACATTTGGATTGAAAAAGGGTTACTCTCATTATCCAGCTGCCTTAGCTTCATCATCTTCTTCCATTCATCTTGTTCAACATACAAGAGCATGCACATCAATAAAGAGTAATGATTGAAGACCAATGGGATATTTCCTTTCTTCAAAGCAATGAGCTCCTTATCCAATTCCTTTGGAATATAAGGAACATACTCAAAACCCATGTTAGGGTTCCAATTATGTATATCAACCATCATAACCAATAGGTCTACAACTATTCTTGCATCAAAATTGTGACCCAGGACTTGATTCAAATAGTAGTAGGTGTTTTCAAAATAATTAGAAAATGATTCACACTCAAAGGGCTCCAAGTTTGTAGGACCAAATCCCTTACCACTTTTTCTATTCCTTGCAAGCAAAATATTCCTAAAATTATATATGTTTGTCTCATATTCATGATTCAATTCTGAATGCTTGATGTTGACTATATAGTTGGGGTTCAACTTGAACACCTCTACAATTTTATCCCTTGTTACCTCAAGGATTAGAGTTCCATTTTGACTTTTGATCTTCCTATCCATGGGATCATCATTTTTTTCTAGTTCCTCCATCACATCTACTTCCAAAAATAGATTTGGTACAAGTAGTCTCCCAAGGTTGAGACCCCACAAATGTCTAGCCAGTTGTCTCGCATGTCTTCGGTTAAAGGCATATAGAAAAAATTTCCATCCAATTTGTGGTTGACCTTGTTCTTCAATTCCACCAACAAGGTCAATTGGCTTGCTTGTTACAATGATATGCCCTATGGGCCTCTTTCCAATTTGTGATCCTCCCTCCTTCACATCCTTGGTTGCACCTTCCATGAATCTATCATGAGTTCTCTTCTCAAATTTTGGATTTGCAAGTTCTTTTGGCACCTTTGGCTTAGGTATAGATGTAACATCCTGAGTTTTGGGTCTCTTGACCCTTTTCTATTTGGTTTTTCTCTTAGGCATGATACTAGACTCACTAGGTTCTGGTTCACTCATTTTTACAATGTAGCAAGGGTAGGGTTTGCAACTTTCAATTCATAGAAAGGCCTACCAGGTTTTAATTCTTAAGCAATAAATTGCAAAACAAAACCCTCCTAGACCTTATACAATCCTTACTAACCCAATTGAAAATGCACAATGAGAAAACCCTAATAAAACCTAAGTACATTGATCTTTCAAACTCCTTACTAATTCCCAAACTAGCTCAATTCAATGCAATTGGTAGGAAAAGATGGGATGATTTGCTTACCTAGAAGAAAACTCACTACTAATGCCTCTACAACTATTTTTTGGAGCTCCTCACACTGTCTCCTTGAACTTTGATTAACTTCTTTTCTCTTGAGTGATTAAAAATGTGAGAAAAATGAGCTAACTACCTTCTTCATGGCTAGAGAATGGAACGTATCACCATTAGTGGCTAATATAAATCTTGTGCAAGTGAGCTACCACTTAGACATTTGAGTTTAAACATTGGTTTTTGATCATCTTATTTTAAAAACAAATCAGTGGCTCACCTTTCACTTTTTTTCTTTCCTTTTTTTTTACATGATGCCCTCAGGATGCTGCCACATTGCCTCTTATTTATCTTAGTCACCTCTTGTTTGGAGACCATCACTCATCACTGACATATTTCTTCTTTTTTGAGTCCTGTCAACAATGTGAACATCCACGTGATAAGATCTCAACCATTAGATCAAGGTCCTTTGATTATATTCATCTCCCATCATGCATCACTGATTCAAGTCTTAACATCTCGATCACATCAGTGATGGGAAAAAAGTGGCAATGGAACAAGATCAAGCCACATGTACCTATTTCAAAATAAAAGGAACATGAAACATTACCCACAAGAGTAATTCAAATCAATGATGGAACATTAGAACATAGGACCACATTGTTCATTGCTACTTTGAAACTCAAAGTTTACAACCAATATGTGATAAGTGATAGAAGAAAATACAAAGATCTCAAAGGGTTATTATGCATCACCAATTCACAACTCAAAACCTATGGGAAATTAGTGATAAAGGAAAATATAATGATAGTGAAGAAAAAAATCACATCGTGCATCACTAATGTAAGTCCAATATTCAAAAAGTTATCCATAATGAGTGATAAGAAAATTGATGAATGAGAACTAAGTGAAACAATTTTGCATGTGCTCACAAGTTGTGTTGAAAAGGGGACTACCTAGGACAACGCAAGATAAGGCCATAAAAGGACTTAAGACATTTTATACAAAGGATATAAATGCTAAACAAGGTCAATTAATTAAAATAAAAATATTTCTTAGAGCTAGGCATGTGGTGAAAAATTAGGCGATGATTAATGAGGAACCTCACCATGAAGGGCTGATTACATCATGGACTTCAAAGATACAAAGGAATAGACCAAAAGACCAAGGGTTTAGAAAAATTAGAAAATCATCAAAGTAAAACAACTCCCCACATAAAACCCTAAACCCTAACCTTTGATGGACCAAGATGACTAGAGGAAAAGTATTTTCAGAATAGTTGAACAAGAAAACTTGAGGGTATCACTAGTGGCTTTGACTAGAGATGCATTCCTCTCATAGGCATGGTGAGATTCCAGATCTCATGGTTGAAGCAGACCAAGCACATGGACCAAAAACCAAGGACCTTCCTAGACAAGGCAAGAAGACTAGACCAAAGAATTGCACCATATATTCAACATTTACATGGAAAAGAGCATATTTCAAGAGAAATATGGCTTCAAGAACTATCCATGTACTAGCAGTTCTAGAAGTTCACCTATTAAGCTCTAAAGGAAGTAAGAATCTTCCCCATGTGTGTTGGATATCAAATAAGGACCTAACTACAATGCTTCAAATTTTCCATGCTTGTGTTTATCCTCAGCCCTTGCATTCCACATCAACACCATACTTCCAACATCAAACTTTCTAGGAGAAGATTTCTTGTCATGAAAGTGCTTGAATTATAGTTGCATCTTTGCATTTTTATCATGAGCTTCTCTTCTAGTTTCATCTAGCTATGTAAGGTTATCAATCCTTTGTTGCATATCATCATAGATATTCTCATCATACTCTTATATAAACTTATACATATTCAATAGATTATTTTGAGGGATTCTAACATCCAAAAAATAAGCTAGAGAAAATGGTGAATGACTAGTAGCCTTCTTTACAATAACCTATCAACCCACAATGCAAGCTTTAGCTTTGAGTCCCAAGCTTTCTTATCCTCTTCAATCATTATTTTAATAATTTTCACTAGGCTCTTGTTGCTAGATTTAGCCTGACCATTCCCTTAAGGATGGTAAGGTGAATATTATGAAAATTGTATCCCATGTTTATCACAAATAGATTTAAACTCTTCTTATTTCTTGGAGAGAGTTGTCAAATCATTTTGGTAAATTTCCAAGAACAAGCTAATGAAACTAGAAAAGGCTACATCCATAGCCCTTTAGAAAGTAGTACCTGTGTTGTTCAAACCAAATGACATTCAGACATACACATAGGTGCCCCATGGAGTTGTAAATACAGTCGTGTACTACTTAAAATCTTTCATTTTTTCTTGGTTATAGCCAATAAAACCATCCATCATAGATAATAACTCATAGACAGTTACTTTCTGCAACATAGCTTCCATGTTTGGTAGTGGATAGTTGTCTTTTAATGATGATATGTTCAAATTTCTAAAGTCCACAAATAATCTCACATTACCATTTTTTTTCTTGATTGGCACTAAATTATACACCCATGAGGAATTCCTAATATACTTTATAATGCCAACATCCCTTAGCTTGACCAATTCATCTTGCATTTTTGGAGCTAAGGTTGGATTGATGGGCCTTTGCTTCTACTTGAAAGGATTGACATCCTCTTTTAGGGGAATCTCATGTTGGAACAATTCCTCTTTGTATGATTTCAAGTCATCATTTGACCAAGCAAAGGCATGTCTATATTTTATCAACAAAGCAATCAACATTGCCTTGATCTTGGGTTTCATCTTTTTACCCACATAAACCTTCTTTAGGGCATGTTTAGTCCTCAAGCTTACTTCTTCTAAGTCCTCTAGATGAGTAGTAGTTGTATTAGCATTGATTTTGTCCTAATTTTCAAATACTTTCTCTAATGCCACAAGGCCCTTGGGAATCCTATTTTTCTTTAGTTGAATCACTTCACTTCCAAAGACTATATCCTTCCCATCTATGTTTTTGAAAAAATCTCCAAAGTCAATCTCTTGACTCTCATATTCATCAACACACTTTAAAAACCTCAAAATTTCTTCATCATCATTGAAGATTTTCCAAGTATATACATTATCAGGGATTGATGGCCTTGCTTATACCTCAACCTTGGAGATACCTACAAAATTTATGCCATCAAGTCTAAGTGCAATGTTTTCAAGTAGGTGTTAGCTCTCAAAAATGTAGGAAAAATACCTCAAGAGGTTTCCAATCTCTTGATATGTTTCAGGGTAATAGACAAGGCCAAATGATTTAGACCTACTCTTCAGGTGTTTCCAGACCTAGGTAGGTGTACCTATAATAATGAAGCAAACTTGACCAATGTTTATTCCTTTAAAGTGATTTACCCACAATGGAAAATAAGAGTGGATAAATGAGTTTTATTTTGGTACAAATTGTATAAGCAATATCAAGGCTAAAATCTAATGTGTTCATATGAAAAAATGAATGAAATTAAACAATGAAATAGCAAAGACTAGTGCCTTATTAGGTGTATAGAGTCAAATGAAAATCTGAAAAGAATAACTTCTTTTTGGTAGAAACTCAAATTGTTTGGCATATAGGTTTAAGTTTATAACTGGTATAAACATGTAGGAATGCGATTACCAAGTTCTTCTCAATGATCCAAATGAGATTCCCTAATTACTATGATTGACTAAAAAGATTTAATCTCTCCTTGAAAGAACCAATTAATCCAATAATACAGATACAACAAATGTGCACTGATAAACTGAAAAATATCCTTGATATACCAGTTTAAACAATTAGAAAACATCAACCTTGGAGACAACTTCAGCAATACTTTCAATTAACACAAAAAACAATTGATACCAAAAAAATGTCACCACATCAAATAAATTCAATTGAAATCTCCATTGTTTTAGACATGCATCATAGTCTCAAAAAATGTAAACATTCTATATCCTACTATATTTTTTCCCCTCTCCTCTACTATCAAAAAAATGAGTATTTATACATTAGTCATTTGAAAAGTCATGTCCCTTCGCATTCAAATCTCAGGAAAATATTTTTTTCGGGCTTTTTCAAACATTTACCAGACATCCGCTATGATGTCCTGTAGTTTCACTGATGCCTTGAATCTCTCTGACAGTCAATATATTACATATCGCTATGAAGTTGCACAGTCTGATCAACGTTCTAAGTCTCCCCGAGAATTATTCCTTCAGTATTAAGTGTATCGCTATAATTCTTTCCAATGATAACTTATCACTGTGACTTTAGGGGGTCGAAAAAACATTCCACAACTTACATCGTGTTTTTTTGAGATTTCTCCTTTGTTAATTTTGATCACCGAGACATAGTGGTTTTCTTGCCAATGAAAATACATTTAGTATGACCTTTCGTATCTCTCCCCACTGCAACTAGTCTCACCAAAGATCAAAAATATCACCAAGTCCCAATGTAATCCTATCACTATGACATAGGTGGTCAATAGGACTCCATGACTTCATCCTAATGACATCATACTACCGACAAGATCCACTTTTCTGAGAAACTCGTTGAGAATATTGTAGATTCCTTTTTGATAATATGAAATTGCACCATGATCAGTAAGACACAAATAAGCCTGTTATGACTTACACCGATGACTTAGGTCTCACCAAAAATCATTTGTGCTTCATCAGTATAACAGATGTGCTCGTTATGACTTATATTGATGAAGATTTTCTCACCAATTGGATCCTTTGGTCACTGAGACAATGAACTACATCCTACCGATATGTATTACCAAATGCAAATTTATCTGTAAGACAATCCTGGTCTCTTTCCGATAGACTGCAAAAGACACACGTTACTATGAAATGTTTTATGGATCGGTGTGACTTGCATCATGTTATGTCGATATGGTTTATACATTCAAATTCTCAAGGATAGATGAATTTTATGGGACCAAATGATGAAAAAAAACTAAAACAAGGGAAAACATGATATGCAAAGTAGATTCATGAGCTTATGGCATGGACTTCTTAGGAAACTTATGGGTAGAGACAGCCATAAAATTTTCAAAATTCTATAGTTCTAACAGTGGCTTTGTCTGGGGATGAATGATTGTGAGATAATTGCAAGGATCTAGATATTTGGGTGAGAAGACCAAACTCTCAAGGTTATGGACCAGTGAGCAAGATGGAATGAATGGAAATGGAGATGAACATGACCCTATACTACTGTACATGGAAAGATTTATTTTAAAAGAAGGGATGTCAAGATTGTCCATGTACTGGCAATTCTTGTTCCTTTTATTTCCTAAACTTTTGTGCATGGAAAATAATTTTTAAGAGGATTTTCAAGAGTTTTCCATGCACTGACAACCCTTAATCCTCTGTATTGCTCAAGAGAAAATATGCTTCAAGAATTTCCCATGTACAGGCAACTCATGTTCTTCACCAATCATGTTTTGCAAATAATATGAATCTTCACCTTTATTGCCAACAACAACAAAGGGCCCCAGCCACAAAGCTTCAAATTTCCCATGTTTTCCCTCCTCCTAACACCTTGCATTCCACATTAACACCAGATCATTTTCTTCAAATTTTCTATCTTTTTATCTTCTATCAAATAAATACTTCATTTGTGCCTGCAATTTCACATTTAGGTTTTGAGCTACTCTTCTTATCTCATCAAGCTCTGCCAGCTGCTCCATTCTTTCCTCCATTGGTTTTGGAATGTCTATATCTTCCTAAAGCATAAATTTGTAAACTGGTAACAAATTTTGTAAAGGTATCCTAGCTTGTGTTCCATATTCCAATTCAAATGGAGATTTTCCAATTTCCTTTTTAATAGTTATCCTATCAACCCACACAACCAACCTCAACTTTGAATCCCAAGCCTTTTTACTCCCACCTATCATCCTCCTTATGATCTTTAGAATACTTTTGTTGCTGGACTCTACTTGACCATTAGCTTGTGGATGGTAAGGAGCTACATAAGAAACAGTGATACCATATGTACTACAAAAATCTTTAAACCCATCAGATCTGAAACACATTCCATTATCAGTGATCAATATTAATGGTGTACCAAATCTAGTAATGATGTTATCCATTAAGAAATTGATTATGAATTTACTTGTTGCTTTCTTGGTTGGGACTGCCTCTACCCATTTAGTGAAGTAATTAGTAGCTACCAGTATCCACTTATGTTCTCCACTTGATTTCTCTTGTATCTCCCCAATAAAATCAATTCCCCACTAATGAAAAGTGGCTTCAACTTGCAAAGGTCTGAGTGGTAAAGCTCCTTGATACTTCATTTTCCCTGAGAACTTCTGGCATGCTTCATATCTTCTTACATATGAAAAAGAATCATTAAATAATTTTGGCCAGTAATAACCTACCCTGAGAATCTTGTGTGTAATTGTCTTTGCAAAATAATGGCCTCCACAGAGCCCTTCATGTATTTCTCTTATAATGTGCTTGGCCTGTGACTCATCTAGACATAGCAACAACATCTCATCCCTATTTCTCCAAAACAAACCACCTTCCATGAACACATATTTGGATGCTTGTAGCTTCAAGGTTCTCTTTGATTATCACTTAATCCTTCAGGACACTTCATGTATTTGAGGTAATACATGATGTTTGTATACCAAGTAGTATGCTCAATACTTGCAATTGCATTTCCTTCATCTTCTACATTAAAAATTTGATTTTCTTCAATATTTGTTTCTGCCATTAACTTGGCCAAACCTTGACCTCTCACTAATTTAGTGATTTGCATTTCCATATCAAATTCTTGAATTTTATTAATCCACTTGCATCTCTTTCCAGCTACTTCTAACTATGTCAAAATATCTTTAATAGTTGCATGAGGGACATAAGCAATCACCTTAGCTCCAACAAGATACAGTCTAAAATATTTTATGGCTTTCACCAATGGAAACACTTGTTTCTCCATTATATCATATTTGAATTCTAGCCCCTACAATGACTTGCTGAAAAAAGACACAGGCTACTCATGACCTTCCTCATTCTTCTGTAACATGATAGCAACTATAGTATGCAATGAAGCAAATGAAAATATTTGAAAGGGATTTGAAAAATCTAGAGATTTAAAGATAGGGGCTTCCTTGATGGCCTTTTTGATTGATATAAAAGCTTCTAATGCTTCTGTAGTCCAATCTATTTTTTGTCCCTTCCTCAACATCTTTGATATGGGCTTAACAATTTCAGTAGAATTAGAAACAAATCTCCTAACAAATTTTATTTGTCCAAAAAATGACTAGATGGCCTTGATAGTTTTAGGGATAGGAACTTTATCTATGGCCTCAACCCTCTTGGGATCTATTCTAATTCCATCCTTTGAAACAATATGTCCTAATATTTTTCCCTATGTGACTACAAAATGACAGTTTTTTAGGGTTCAGACTAATACCATATTCTAGAGCTTTAATAAATACCTTTTCCAAATGTTCTACATGATCTTCAACCCTTTTTGAGTAAGCAGTAAGGTCATGTTGATATATGACCATGATATCATTAATAAAATCTGCAAATGCTATGTCCATATCTTTTTGAAAGGTTGCATCTGCATTTGTTAGACCGAATGGCATTCTCACATAAACATATGTTCCCCATGGGGTTGTAAAATTTGTCTTGTACTGCTCAGATTCTTTGACTTTGACTTGGTTGTAACTAGAGAACCCATCCATCATAAATAACAACTCACACCCTATTACTTTATGTAGTACAACCTCCATATTAGGTAGAGGATAATTATCCTTGAGAGATGCCATGTTTAGATTTCTAAAGTCCACACATAATCAGATATCCCTGTTCTTCTTCCTCATAGGAACCAGGTTTGAAACTCGTGTTGAATGCCTAATTGGTTTGATAATACCCCCATCTCTAAGATTTACCAATTCCTCTTGCATTTTTGGTTCCAATGTTGGGTTGATAGGTCTTTTCCTTTTCCTAAATGGATTTGCATCTAGATTCAATGGGATTTCATGTTGAAACAAATCTTCCCTATATGCTTTGAGATCTTCATAATACCATGCAAACACATGTTTATATTTTCTCAATAGTGCAATCAACATTCTTTGGATTTTTGAGCTTATTTTCTTCCCTATGTATACCTTTCTTGGTGCCAACTTAGTCCCTAAGTTGATCTCTTCAATATCCTCCCTCTTTACTGGTATCTATTTCATGAGGGACCAATCATTTCCATCATATACCCTTTCCAATCCTACTAGCCCTTTGGGAAGCTTATTAGTTTTAAGCTGTAAGACCTCTTTCCCAAATATTGTTTGCTTTCCATCTACCTCTTCAACAAAGGCATTGAAATCAACCTCTTACGCTTCATATTGATCTATATAGTGAAGAAATTTTAAGAGGTCAACATCATCATTAAAAACCTTCCAACTGTTTATATTGCCAGGCACATTGGGTATTGCTTTGAACTCAATTTGAGACACTCTAGCTAATGTGATGTCATCTCTTCTTAGTGCTACATTGGCTAAAAAGTCGGCCATTATGTTCTTTGACCTCTCAATCCATTCAATGGAGAAAGCATCAAACAACTCAATTGTGTCCCATACAACATTCCTGTATTTCTTTAGCCTCTTGTGTTTTGTTGCATATTTTGATTTAACTTGTGAAACAACTAGCTCAGAATCCCCTAAAATAGCTAGCAACTTGATCTTATGTTTTATAGCCATATTCAATCCTGTTAGTAAAGCTTCATACTCTGCTATATTGTTCATGCATTCAAATGCCAGAAAAAATGAATATTTAAAAGTAACTCCTTCAAGGGAAACAAACACTATTCCTACTCTGTTACCTTCTTGGCTACAAGCTCCATCAAAGTACATTTTCCACACACCATCACAATTTTTTGCAACATGTTTATCAATTGGATCACCATTGACTAATTCTGGCTAGGCTGGTTCTATCTTAAAATTCCCAAGACCCACATCACAAAATCAATTGACTTGATTTGGAGGTACATAATCTACAATTGGGTTCATCCTTGGCTCCCTGTACAACTTAACTTCTTGACCATTCACTGGAATTGTTGCATAAGATAAATCAAATTGGGCATTCCCCCCAATTGCTTCTATCCACTATCTTGATAAGAGCATCCCAAATTGAGGAGGGGTATCAATTACTATTATATCTATATTATAGGCCACCTGAGGATAAGCAACTAGTTTGACTTCAACATCTTTCATAATACCCACCACAGTAATAGGCCTGCTATCCATTGCATAGCACTTCCCTCCATTAGTATCCACCCACATGCCAAGCTATTTCATAACTCCAACTAGCATAATATTTATAGAAGTGCCTGAGTCTATCATGCAATTCCTTAATAGTTTTTTATTTATAAGTAACGTAGTGAAAAAAGGATCAATTTGTGGGGAATTTATTAATACATCATTTAGGAAAACTTCTAGGACACTTACTTTCTCTTGCTTATTAATTGTTTTAGTGGCCATCTTATTTTTAGAATTTATATGTTTTTCATTTCCACTTGTTATCAACTGAACAACACTATCCCTATATTCCTTAATTTTCATCATCTCAAGAAGTGGAATAGACATTTTTACCTAAGATAAAGCCTGAGTGAAGTCAAAAGAGGAATCCTTCTCCTTAATCACTTTCTTCTACTCTGATGTTTCTCCTTTGTTCTCTTCCTTTTCTCTTTTACTTAATTGATCAGTCATTTGATTTTCTTTGTATAATTCTTTAACTTCCTCTTTTTGAAAAAGATTTTATTCATTTTTATCATGTTGTTTATTTTTTGTTTTCTTCAAAATTCCTTGTGTCACCTTTTGATCTTTTATAAATATTCCCCTGGGGACACCTTCTTTTTCATTCACTATCCTATTTCTTAACTAGTACTTGCTATTTGCTTCTTCAACTGCAGCAATGTTTAACCTCTTTATTTCTTCTTCAGTGAGTTTCCTCATATTGCATTGAGCAGGCACCTCAATAGAGTGTGGTTTTGTATAATCTTCTTCAGAATTAGAAAAAACCTATTGTTCAGCCATGTGGACATTGCACCTTTGATTTGAAACATCATACTCATAACCTCCATCTTTTGAAGATGAGTATTTCTCCTCAACACGGTGGAAAGTATTTGAAGTCAAATACATTGTGTGATCCTCTCCACTGTTACTCACTATCATTCCTTCTTCTTGCATTCTTTGGGCTACAATACAATGATCTAGGGAATGTGGCCCATCACAACTTTCACACCAACAACTGTTATTGACCATATACACTCCCTTCTTCCTTAATGGATCAAGAGTTTCTTTATTTCTAGGCCTATCCATCATAGGTTTTCCATCCTTCCAATTTGTACCATAGGGCATGTCATGTAATCTAGGCCTCTCATTTTTGTATGTGCTCTCCTATCTATATTGATAATTATTGACTTGTTGAGGAACCCTAGGGTTGTCTCTCTTACTGATTATCCCAGCAACTTTCTTATTTTTTTCGATAGTTAATTCTATCTTTTGGGCTTCGGCTAAATTTCTTGGGAACCTATTTCTTAGTTCATACCCTATTTTTGGATTTAATGCATTCAAATAAATACTTAATGCTATAGAGTCTGGAAATTTTGATCCAAGTGGTATCTTATTCTGTAATTTGTTGAATCTCTGGTTAAAATCATATATTGCATCATTCTTATTTTTATGAATCCAAACTAATTCATGAAGAGCAGCATTTGGTGCACTTAGATTCCCATATTGCTCGAGGAATCGATCTTGAAATTCTTGGATAGAATCAATAGAAGCTGTTGGCAGGCCATTGAACCAATCCCTAGCTTCTTCGGTGAGTGACATCATTAATAACCTCGGATGTAAATCTTCATATGCTATATCCAAGTCCTGGATAAAAGCATTAAAATTCCTCAAATGATCTTCAACGGTAATTGCACTGCTCCTTGTAAACTTAGGAACAAGACTTCTCCAACTGATATCCATAGGATAAGGGTATAATTGAAACCCTATCAAATCAAAATGCCTGATCATTGTTGTATATTGTTGAGGGGGAGGGTTATGCATGTACTAATACTGGTACATTGGATTATTGTATTGTGTATGAAGATATGGCACATATATGCTGACCATGAGGTGATTGTACATTTGTATGTTGTGATGCAATATACGGTGGTTGGTTTGGTTTCTTGTATTGATCTCTCATATGATTATGAGGAGCCTTTGATGGGCCTAAAGGCCCTACATTATTATTTCCCTACATATGAGGCGGTATATACTTTGAAAAACCAGCTGTCTGAGCGTCAATTTGTACTTTCTACAATTTGTAGTCTTGGATTGCTTTTATCATTTGGATCTTTTCCTGTTCAGCTTTTTCTCTTTCTACTTCTTGTTTATGAAACTTCAACTGTGCTTCTACTTCTTCACGAGTTGAGAACTCATAATTTTCTTGAGGAATTACATGATTAATAGGCTCACTTTGATTACCCTCCATTCTTTGATCATATTCCTATTGACATCTGATTCATTCAGCTTCAAGTTTAGCATCGAACTTTGCTTGTTTCTAAGGATTATAAAAAGGATTTATTTTTCTTCAGGGGTACAAGGTTATGCACTTGAATTATCTCTCCATGTATCATAATGGTCATATGTCTCACAATGTGGTCTTGATGCTTTGTCTTTGCTCATTATGCACATGTCATCCTCTTTCTTCTTACCCTTATCATCCTTATCACCCTTATGTGTCCACTTACTATTGCTAGTAGGACCTCCAAAAGGACCTCCTTTGTATTGGGATCTTTACCATTCATGTTGAATTGATGCAATGTTTTTGTCAGAGTCGCCACTCACTTTGTGAAAAGTGAGAAAAATGAAACTATTCTTGATTTTATCCCCCAGCGGAATCACCTTTTCAGAAACTTCTCAAATTATGAATTTTTCTTCAATGACTTTGTATGATGATCTTCAATTGGATATCCTACAATAAGTCCCTAGCAGAGTCACCAATTTGTTAGCTCTCAAAAACGTAGGAAAAATACCTCAAGAGGTTGCCAATCTCTTGATACATTTTAGGGTAACAGACAAGGCCAAATGATTTAGACCTTCTACTCTTTAGGTGCTACCAAACCTAGGTGGGTGTACCTATAACAATGAAGCAAACTTGACCAATGTTTATTCCTTTAAAGTGATTTACCCACAATGGAAAATAGGAGTGGATAAATGAGTTTTATTTTGGTACAAATTGTATAAGCAATATCAGGGCTAAAATCTAATGTGTTCATATGAAAAAATGAATGAAATTAAACAATGAAATAGCAGAGACTAGTGCCTTATTGGGTGCATGGAGTCAAATGAAAATTTGAAAAGAATAACTTCTTTCTGGCAGAAACTCAAATTGTCTGGCATATAGGTTTAAGCTTATAACTGGTATAAACATGTAGGAATGCAATTACCAAGTTCTTCTTAATGATCCAAATGAGATTCCCTAATTACTATGATTAACTAAAAGGATTTAATCTCTCCTTAAAAGAACCAATTAATCCAATCATACAGATACAACAAATGTGCACCGATAAACTGAAAAATATCCTTGATATATTAGTTTAAACAATTAGAAAACATCAACCTTGGAGACAACTTCAACAATACTTTCAATTAACACAACAAACAATTGATACCAGAAAAATGTCACCACATCAAATAAATTCAATTGAAATCTCCATTGCTTTAGACATGCATCATAGTCTCAAAAAATGTAAACATTTTGTATCCTACTGTATTTTTTCCCCCTCTCCTCTACTATCAAAAAAATGAGTATTTATACATCAGTCATTTGAAAATTTGCATCCCTTCACATTAAAATCTTGGGAAATTATTTTATTTGAGATATTTCAAACATTCACCAAACATCTGCTATGATGTCCTGTAGTTTCGCCAATGCCTTGAGTCTCTCTGACAGTCAATATATTACATATTTCTATGAAGTCACGTAGTCTGATCAATGTTCTGAGTCTCCCCAAGAATTATTCCTTCAGTCTTAAGTGTATTGCTATAATTCTTTCCAATGATAACTTATCATCGTGACTTTAGGGGGTCAGAAAAACGTTCCACAACTTACATTGTGTTTTTCTGAGATTTCTCCTTCGTTAATTCTGATCACTGAGACAGTGGTTTTCCTGCCGATGAAAGAACATTCGGTATGACCTTTTGTATCTCTCCCCACTGAAACCAGTCTTGCCAAAGATCAAACATATTTCCAAGTCCCAATGTAATCCTATCGCTATGACATAGGAGGTCGACAGGACTCCATGAATTCATCCTAAAGACATCATACTACTGACAGAATTCCACTTTTCCAGGAAACTCATTGAGAATATTGTAGATTCCTTTTTGATACTCTGAAATTGCACTATGATCGATAAGACACAAATAAGCCCATTATGACTTACACCGATGACTTAATTCTCACCGACAATCATTTTGCCCTTCATTGGTATAACACACATGTGCTCATTATGACTTATATCGATAAAGATTTTCTGGCCGATAGGATCCTTTGGTCACTGAGACAATGAACTACGTCTTGCTGATATGTATTACCAAATGAAACTTTATCGATAAGACAATCTTGGTCTCTTGTCGATAGACTGCAAAAGACACACGTTAGTAAGAAATGCTTTATGGATTGGTGAGACCTGCATCATGTTATGCTGATATGGTTTATACATTCAAATGCTCAAGGATAGATGAATTCTATTGGACCAAATGATGAAAACAAACTAAAGCAAGGGAAAAAATGATATGCAAAGCAGATTCATGAGCTTATGGCATAGACTTCTTAGGAAACTTATGGGTACAAATAGCCATAAAATTTTCAAAATTTTACAATTCTAATAGCAAGTATACCACCTTTTTTTTACCTCTCTCCATCCATTCAATTATAAATGCATCAAATTACTCAATGGAATCCTAGATAGCATTTATATAGTGTTTTAATCTTTGATTCTTACATGCAATTCTATATCTCACTTGGGATATTACTAAATTAGAATCACCTATCACCATTAGCTTCTTTATCCCATGTTTCTTCTCTAGCCTCAATCCTAGTAGCAATGCCTCATACTTTGCCACATTGTTTGTGCAAACAAAAGAAAAAGTGAAATAAAACTTAAATGTGTTGCCAGTAGGTGAAACCAACAGCATACCTACACCAAAACCCTCTTTAGAACTTGCACTATCAAAATACATCTTCCAAAGTCCATCTTTATCAAATAATCTTGTAACCTCATTATCTATAAGTGCATACCACCTTTCACTTTCTCTTAGTAACTCCTCCACCTTAAACTCACTGATATCAGTATCCACAAAATGAATTATGTCATCCTCAGGAGCCTACTCAATCATATGTGGTACTTTTGGTTTTCTAACCACTTTGACATCTTTACCATCAATTGGGAAAGTAACATAAGACATGTCACATTGCATGCTACCCCACATGGAAGCAGTCCACTTCATAGATAGCAATATTCCATAGTTGGATGGGATATCGACCACAACCACACTAAATTTTGTATTCTTTCTTTGGTTATGTAGCTATTCTATAGGGAAGCTCATTTATTACACCAGTCATAGGGACTTCCCTTAAGTCCATAACATATAATTTTCCATGGGTACTGTCAAATTTTAATCCCATTGCTTCCTTGATCTTGGTTGGAATTATATTGTTAGATGCTCTAGAATCAATTATACAATTTTTTATGAAATTTCTCTCAACAACCAATGTAAGAAAAAATAGGTCTATCTTTCCAAGACATGCCATCCTTGAATTTCCTAGAAAGATATGAGGGATCTCAGAGATTACTCCCTCAACCTCTTTCTCTTTCTTTTCCTTTTCACTCATTCTGGGTGGAGTGGACACCACTAGTTCATTACAGGTTGTATTAGCACCATTGATAAGGGTTATTTCCTTTTGTTTATGCTCATCAATTCTCATCATTTCAAGCAAAGGAACAAATTTTTTTACTTGACTAAGCAACTAAAACCTATCAACAAGATTATGTTTAGGAAAATAAATTGGGATCATACCTTGTTTTGTATTTCTCTCTTTCTATTGATCCTTTGTTGTTTCAACACTAGGCTTAGCATCTTTCTTTGTAGATTTTGAATTTAACTTTTGAGTTTTTTTCCTTACAACAAGGAACTTGGATTCTCCATCTATTTATGGTTTGTCAAATTTATTGGCCTAGATTTTGTCTCCCTTACTCTCCTTGGCTTTAATTCCTTCCCCTTTGCTATCATATTTTTTTCCTTGTCTTTCACATTCTTCTCTTTGATGAAGAGGCTAGTAGGGATACCTTGGTCACCACCCACTATTCTATTTCTCAAATGATATGAACATCTATCTTGTGTAGCCAAGGCCACTGTATATCTTACAATTTCTTCATTTGAAGGTCTCCTTGGAGACACATTATCTTCAACTGCTTCTAATGCATACACTCCATTATCACTATCATCATATTCATGAAAAAGAAATTGTTAGTGATATGTACTAGCTATATTCCTTTGGTTGTCCACATCAAGTTCATGAGACTCCAAATTAGATGAGCATTCATTATTAAAAAAATAGGACCTATCAATGATCATATTTACTTCGATATCATCCTCATGAGACTGGTCATAATCTTCTAGTACACCTTCTTCAACGTCAACCAACTAAGCAACTACACATTTGTGAGGAGAATGTGGCTATTGAAAAACCATGCACCAAGGGGTCTCGTCAACATAATTGACTGAATTTTTCTGTAAAGGATCTGGGGGAACCTTGTTTTGAGCATTATTTTGATAGTTAGTAATGTGCTTCCAATTTTTCCAATTTATGTTATATGGATGGTCTTGTAGCCCGAGGAGCTCTCTCATTCTTGATATAGTTGGACCTTTCATTTGACATACCTTTTTCTTGCTTAGCAAGTCTATAGCTGATATCCTTCATATAATTTGCAACATTTTCAATCTTGACCTCAAGTGAACCTCCCTTAGCACTAGAGTTTTTATCCCCTCTCTTTGGATTTTTGAGGATTTTTACATCATCCCTTCTTCCCACCTTACCAGTTTCTCTACTCATACTGTCAATATGGATTTCCATCTTAAAAGCTTCTCTCAATGTCTGACAATTTTTATCCAGTAGGAAATAGCTCATCTTTGCATCAAAGGCATTGCAATAATTTACCAAGAATACACTATCATTTAATTGTAAATGAGGGGGACACCATTTCATGGATTTTTGGAACCTCACATTGAAGTCTGATACAACCACATTTGAACCTAGTTTAGCAATATTATTAAACTAATTTAAAAGAAACCTTGAATCAGTTTTATTAGCATACCGCTTTCTGAATAGCCTCTTAAATTCCCCCCAAGAACCAATACTCTCAGCAGGAAAACTTCTATTTCATTCTTTGGCATCCTCAGTGAGTGACTATATGAATAGTTTCATCATCACATCCTCAACTTCTACTTCAAAAATCATCTATGACATTAGCAAATGCTTTGAGGTGGTCCTCGCCACTTAAGACATTGTTACTAGAGAACCTCACCAAGGCAATTTTGAAGTCTTCAGGAAACTAATTAGGATAACTAGGAATTTTGGTAAAGCACAACTGTTGATATCTTTCTACTTGCATTGGTCTCCTAGTAGTTTGGTCTCTATGATTATTTTTAGGCTCATCATTTCCTTTCTTACCATATTGTTTGTTTCCCTTACCATATCCACTTCCATCATTACCACCACCTCCATTCTTCTTTCCACCCCCACCACTTCCTTCTCCATCATCAAAACATGAGTTCTTATTTTTATGATTTCCTCCACCACCACCTCCACTAGGAATATGTTCTTTTGACTTGGTATTTTTTGGCTTAGGATTAGTATGTCCAGAGCTTGAAGCTACTAGATTACATATATATATCTTAAGGAAAGAGATATTTCTTGCCATTTCAACATTTGCATCTTCCATTTTAGTTTTCTTCAATTCTTACGGTAACTTGTCATTCTCTAGCTACAATCTCAAGATCTCAGCGTTAGGAGTGCATTAGATGGAAATGAATTGTTTTAAAAAAATTTGGTGGATGTATTTGTGGATGAGGTATTTGTGCTTGTAGTGGCATTAGTATTAAAGGTAATTTTCTTATGCGAATCAATGGGATTCTTCCAATGATCTATAGGTTGTGATTGTTTAGTAGCAAAAAATGGATCTGAGGTTTTTAGTAGCTGCAATAGATGTAGTACAAGTCTTGTAGTAGAGTTCCCCATTAGGATGGTTACCTTAAGAGGGTTAAGAGTTTTCTTTGTAGAAAACCTAGAAGCATTTTTAGCAATTGCCTTCTTCTTTGTAGCTTATTTCATTTTCTCAATTATGTTCTTTCGAGCATCTCTTTCAAGTATTTTATCTTTAATTCTATCCTCTTCCTTGAGTCTTCATTCTTATTATTCTTATTTAAGCTTGATCTCTTCCTCTTCCAAGGCTTGCATATCCTTGTCTATATCCTCGTCATCTTCTAAGACATCTCTAGCCTCACTCGGCTCAAGAGTATAGAAGGTAATATTAGTTGGTTCTCCCTCAGGTAAATGGTGCAAGGCTAGAAATTTCCATCATTAAAGAAATATCCAATTCTAGGAGTTCAAGGATCTGAGAACTTCTTATTCTTTTCCCAGAATTCCCACCTATCCTCTTCTCTTGACACATCAAGTTCATTCTCAAAAACTTCCCCAATGGGAAAACTTCCTTAATTTACATTAGGCACCTCAACTTCATGTGCCTCTTCATGAACATCTACATTACTTACATCCTTATTAAAGGTAGGAGATCCATTAGCAATAAATTCAATGGACTTACTTGATTTAACATTTTTCTTTTTCCAGGTTGGTTGCTTATCCTTTGCAAGCTCAAACTCTAGCTTTTTCTCAAGACACTTCTTTGTGTAACTTTTGGTCTTTCTCATGGTGTTAAATTATCTATCAAAATTCTCTCTCTCACTTTCTCTTAGGGAATTTATTCTTGCACTTGCACAAGAGACTTCAGAGTCGCCACCTAGGATACTAGGAAATAGAAATTGATTACACTTTGGAGTTGCACTTGCAATCTCAGAGAAGAGTTTGAGCATAACCCAACACAAGATGAAGGAATGAACAAGAATTTTATGCATAAAACTAGACTTGACTTATGTGATGAAAATTTGAACAAATTGCTCTCCAATCAATGAAGAACAACAAAATACTTAACTTTGACTCTACCAAATCTAACCTAGAGACGTTGGACTAGAAATGTACCCAATAGAGTTTCTAATTTGTTGGTTATTTTTTAAGAACTAAACTTAATCTTACCAATTTCCTGTGAATCTTCCATAATTCAATAATTAGAAAATGAAAGGATTGGCTAATGAACAAGTAAAGGATTGCTAAGCCTTTACTTCTACTCTTTGGGCTTTGTGAAACCCAAGAGGTTGATCTTGAAAATGTTTAGATGATACTCTTGTACCATTTTACCATGAACATTGTGATAAATAGATACATTCCTTTCAACCTCAATTAGACATAATTATTTAAGAATTTGGAAAATCCTTTACCAAATTATTATCTAAAATCTAGGAATGGGTAGATCTCATACAACTTTGCAACAATTTTTGGTTTGTAAGTGATTTTTAATATGAATTTTTTCTTCGATAGGTAAGACTGACTCAATTGACTTCAAAGATACCCAAATTTATAGAACAGTTCCTTATCATTGGGTGACAGACTCATATTTGCAACAAACTATAATACAATCAATAAATAAACTTAGCATTTAAATATTATTATTATATTTCTTTATAATAAAACAACTCAAGAAAACCAAAACATAAACTACTTAGTAATCCTAATACTCCATAACACAGATCTATGATTTCATTAAAGAATTTAATCAATTCTTTGAACCGAAGCAAAAAAAAACCACATTCAACTAAAGAGATTGAAGACAAATAAAAGATACTTGATCATTTTATTCATAATCTATGTAACACAATACATGGGAGAGAAAATGTTCCAAAATTTATGATTTCCATTCATATGCCATTACTACTGTAAAAAAATTATACCTATTACAAACCAGAATTTGCACCTATGACTCAGAACTATCCTATTTCTCTGTTCTTGAATTAACAAAAATTGATATTCACATGAACTCAAATGCTTAACCATCAAAGAACCATTTAATTGGCCTTGAATTCCAATTTATAGAAACATGGGAGCAACAAGCTTCAAGCCAAATTACAATTAAAGTCACATTTTACATTTGACATACATTTAAATTTGAATTTCAAAACTTCCCCAAGCAGTTATATTTGCAACTTTGAAAAAGAGGAAAATCATATAAGACAAAATGCATTTCCATTTGTTGAAGAAGATTTACCCGCCTTCCAAAAGACATCTTTCATTTGTTGCAACAACATCAACTATCTTCTTCATGAGCCAAAAAGGTTCTCCACATATACATCCGGTTAGAAAAACTTTTAAAATAATAAAAGTAACTAAAAAGAGAGAAAACAGAACACCCACATCAGCATCCTTTGTCATCAATCTTCATATTGGGGAGAAATTTTTTTTTTGCAATACTTCAAAAAAATCCTAAACTGTACTAGTTCCAAGCTATGCATTATTTCCTCCCATCCATTATTCACCATGTCTATCATCATCATCCAAACACAGGCTCACTCTATAAATTTCTCCAGCCATGTGTTGTATTTATTGTTAGTTGGTCATTTCACGTCCAACAATTTTTGCACTTTTGCACTATAATGATTGTATTTTGCATCAATTAATGCCCTAGCCTCTTTAATAAAAGTTTCCATCCTCATTTCAACTCTAGTCATGTTGTCAATGTTGGGATTCAACATGGAGTAATCAACTATAGTTAACATCATCTTAACCTATGGGAGAAACTCTCCCAAATCATGCTTCCATGTAGCAAACTCCTTTAACTCACCCTTATCATCCAATATTTTAGGCATACCATGCCCTTCTATTTCTCTGAACATTTTCAAATTTTTTTTGGAGTTACATTCCTAACTTTTCATGGAATGTTGTTATTTCATTAACAAAATCAATGGCTTGCAATATTTTAGGAATATGAGTAGGAGCTTCAAGGTCTTCTTGCATCTTGGTCATCATTTCCTTTAGTGTTCCTACCCTAGTGCTCCACTTTCTCCACTCAGTTTGAAAATAATTTTGAACAAGCAAATATTTGATGTTGGCCTCATGAATGTTCTTGTAAGTAGCCCAGATGTCATCAACTCTATTAACCAATTTTGTTTCTATATGTTTCAATATATCCTCAAAGATATCATTGGCCACTTTTACCATTTCCAAATTGGCCTACTTGACATTCTCCTTGTCTATCTTCAATTGAGTACTCAAATTTTGAATCTTTAGAGACAAAGTCTCTCTATCTTGTGTAGAAAAATCTGAAGAAGAGGATGGTGAAGAAACTGCCCTTATTGACTAGGCTACTTGAGCTATGGATTTCAACTTATTGCACTCATCCAAAGCTTTATTGTAATCCTTTAATAGTGCATCATATTTCTATTGAAATATTTGGATAGTATCAACACTGAGAATTGCAACATGCATAGTTAGTTTTATTGCCTAAATAGGAGTTATATTTGTAGCTCTCTTTACCACCATTGCACCAATGACTTCTTCTATAGGCCTAAAAGCCTCATATTTTCCAATGTTGGGTTCCATGGCCTAAATTGAAAAAGTGTTTAATTTAGGACTATAGTCAGATCCAAACACCCAGTTATGAAAATAATCCTCCAATATAGAAGCCTGTAGATCTCTCCTAGTAGCATCAAGTGCAATAGCTGAATTGAGGGTGCATCCTAGAAGCAACATGAATCCACTTTCAGCAACAATTTTCTTGGCTTCATTAGGAGTGATGGTTGCTATCTCAACCATGATTTTCTCTTCCTCTACTTTCTCTACCTCCTCCTATTGAGAGGGGTTCACACTAGCTTAGACTTGTTCAATTCTCTTCTATTTACTTACTCCTTTGATGAATGATCAATTATTTTATTTGTACAAATGTATCATCTACAGTGAATTCATCATAAGCCTTGATCCTAAGATCACCATCAACCTTCTCATCATATTCCCATTTGAAAATTCTATCTCGGGGGGTTTCTAAATCAAGAACATTTATTTTTGGAGAAGGGAATATCCTCTCCACTTCTTTATCATTAGACACATGATTTTCCATTTGATCCTCCCCAATTACCTCAACACCTCCTCCTTGAATCTCTACAGGTTGCTCAAGAACATCCATAGCTTGAGGTTGTTCCTCTAGGAGAGCTTGTGCTCTTTTAGCAACTTTCCTAACTTTTACTCTAAACTCTCCACTCTAATAATCACTTATATTTTGCATTTCCCTCTTTAGTGGGTTCTCAATTTCATCATATGGGCTTACATAAAAAGAATTTATTTTTATGACCTCTTCCTCCGTGGCACAAATGGCAATCTAATATTTCTTTCTTTGGATGACTGCTCCATCACTTGTCAAATTTCTAAGGACATCATCAGAATACATAAAAAAATGAGAGAAACTAGACACACCTTTGCTTCTTCTCTTCCCATTAACAAATCCTTCTAGGTCAAAGCTCCTAATCTCATCAGCTGGCATCCTCATGTTATTTACCATTATTCCAAATTTCTCATATGCCTCCTTATTAGTGGCTTTGAAGTTACCAAAAGCACATTGTGGCACAATTATGGAACCATTCCTAGGAGTTCTAAACAATCCCTAGTCCATAAAATCTAGTTGCCACATTAACCCCATAAATTCCAATATGTATGAAACATATAAATGCAAACAATGATGTGCCATCCTAGCTCCATAGGCCTTGATTAATGTATACTCTAAGTGCATGAACCAATCAACCTAATTATGCTTATCTAATGACCCTTCTACATCCCTAGGGTGCATAATATCCCTGATAACTTTTGAAAATCTATAAATATGTGGAACACCCAAACTCTCCAAGATACCATAGCTAATGACATTGTAAAACAATAAATAGTTTGAATTGGGACAATTTTGATCCCAAATATGTGTCCACATTTGGACTGGAAAAGGGTTATTCTCATTATCCAGCTACCTCAACTTCATCCTCTTCTTCCATTCATCTTGTCCAGCATATAAGAGCATGTGCATCAATAAAGAGTAATGATAAAAGACCAATGGGATATTTCCTTTCTTCAAAGTAATGAGCTCCTTATTCATTTCCTCTACAATATAAGAAACATAATCGAAACCCTTATTAGGGTTCCAATTTTGTATGTCAACCATCATAACTAGTAGGTCTAGAGCTATTCTTGCATCAAAATTGTGACCCAAGAACTGATTAAAATAGTAGTAGGTGTTTTTGAAATAATTGGAAAATTATTCACACTCAAAGGGCTCCAAGTCTATAGGAACAAATCCCTTACCACTTTTTCTATGCCTTGCAAGAAAACTATTCCTAAAATTATATTTGTTTTTCTCATATTCACGATTCAATTCTGCATGCCTAATGTTGAATGTATAGTTGGGGTTCAACTTGAACACCTTTTCAATTTTATCCCTTGTTACCTCAAGGATTAGAGTGTCATTTTTAATTCTGATCTTCCTATCCATGTGATCATAATTTTTTGATAGTGTCTCCATCACATCTACTTCCACAAGTACATTTGGTACAACTAGCCTCCCAAGGTTGAGACCCCACAAATGCCTAGCTAGCCATTTGGCATGTCTTTAGTTAAAGGCATATAGCATCAATTCCCATCCACTCTATGGATGAGATGGTTCTCCAATTCCACCAACAAGGTCAATCATCCTACTTGTTACAATGGAATGCCCTATGGGCCTCTTTCCAATTTGTGACCCTCCCTCCTTCACATCCTTGGTTGCACCTTCCATGAATCTTTCATGAGTTATCTTCTCAACATTGGGATTTGTAAGTGCTTTTGGCACTTCTATCTTAGGTGTGGATGTAAAATCCTGAGTTTTAGGTCTTTTAACTATTTTCTACTTGGGTTTTCTCTCAGGCCTGATACTAGACTCACTAGGTTCTAGTTCACTCATTTTTATAATGTAGCAAGGGTAGGATTTGAAACTTTCAATTCACAAAAAGGCCTGCTGGGTTTTAATTCTTAAGCAACAAATTGTAGAACAAAACCCTCCAAGACCTTATGCAATCCTTACTAACCCAATTGAAAATGCACAATGAGAAAACCCTAATAAAACCTAAGTATATTGATCTTTCAAACTCCTTACTAATTCTCATAATAGCTTAATTCAATGCAATGGGTAGGAAAAGATGGGATGATTTGCTTACTCAAGTGAAAATTCACTGCTAATGCCTCAACAACTATTTTTTGGAGCTCCTCATGCTATCTCCTTGAAATTTTAATAACTTCTTTACTCTTTAGTGATTGAAAATGTGAGAAAAATGAGCCAACTACCTTCTTTATGACTAGAGAATGGAATGTATCACCATTAATGGATGATAGAAATCTTGCACAAGTGAGTTGACAGTTATCCATTTGAGTTTAAAAACTAGTCATTGATCATCTTGTTTTAAAACCAAATTAGTGGCTCTCCTTTCACTTCATTGCTTTCCTTTTTACTTTAAATGATGCCCTCAAGATGCTGACACGTTGCCTCTTATATACCTTAGTCACCTCTTGTTTGGAGACCATCGCTCATCACTGATATATTTCTTCTTTCATGAGTTCTATCAATAATGTGAACATCTAAGTGATAAGATTTCAGTTGTTAGATCAAGGTCCTTTGATTATATTCATCACCCATCATGCATCACTGATTTGAGTCTTAACATCCAGATCACATCAATAATGGGAGAAAAGTGGCAATGGAACAAGATCAAGCCACATGTACCTATTTCAAAATCAAAGGCACGGGAAACATCACCTAGACATGTAATTCAAATTAGTGATGGAACATTAGAACATAGGACCACATCGCTCATCACTACTTTGAAACTCAAAGTTTACAACCAATCTATGATAAGCGATAGAATAAAATGAAAAGAGCTCAAAAGGTTATTTTGCATTTCCAATTCATAACTCAAAACCTATGGGCAATTAATGATATAGGAAAATCCAGTGATAGTGAAGAAAAAAATCACATCGCGTATCGCTAATGTAAGTCAAACATTCACAAAGTTATCCACGATGAGCGATAAGCAAAGTGATGAATGGGAACTTAAGTGAAAAATTTTTACACATGCTCACAAGTTGTTTTGAAAATGAGGCCACCTAGGACAGTGTGAGATAAGGCCATAAAAGGACTTAAGTCATTTTATACAAAGGATGTAAAGGCCAAACAAGGCCAATTAATCAAAATAAAAATATTTCTCAGATCTAGGCATGCGGGGAAAAATTAGGTGACGAGTAATGGGGAACCTAACCACGAAGGGTTGGTCACATCATGAACTTCAAAGACATAATTTTTTTATAACATGACCAAGAACTTACCACAACATGTCAACAAAGGAATAGACCTAAAGTTCAAGGGTTTAGACAAAGGAGAAAATCATCAAAGTAAAACAACTCCCCACATAAAACCCTAAACCATAACCTTTGACATACCAATATGACCAGAGGAAAAGCATTTTCAAACTAGTGGAATAAGAAAAATTGAGGGTTCCACCATAACCAACCACCAAACTTTAGACCTTATAGGTACCCACACATACAAAAGAGCGGGATACAAAAATTTTTCAAGGAGATGTTAGAGGCAGGAATTATCAGGCATAGCCAAAGTGCTTACTCCTCACCAGTGGTGATGGTAGTAAGAAGGATGAAACTCGGTGCATGTGTCTAGACTATAGATTACTCAACATGTACACCATTAAAGATAAGTTTCCTAGTCTATTCATTGATGATTTGCTAGATGAATTGAATGGAAGTATGAATTTTACTAAGTTAGATCTTAGATTTGGTTATCACCAAATTTAGATTAAGGAAGAAGATATTTGTAAGATAGTATTTCACACTCATGAGGATCATTATGAATTTTTGGTGATTCCATTTGGTCTTACCAATGCACCATCTACATTCCATATTTTGATGAATTCCATTTTTAAGAAATTCTTGAGGAAGTTTGAATTAGTGTTCTTTGATGATATATTGATTTATAGCAAGACATGGAAAGAACACTTGCAGCATGTAGATTAGGAATTACAAATACTCGAAGATCATCAACTCTATGGTAAGCCATCCAAGTGTGCTTTTGGTCTTAAGGAGGTGGAGCATTTGGGACACAGTTTCACATGGAGTAAAGGTGGACCCTAAAAAAATTAAGGCTATCATGGAATGGCCTATTCCAAAAACTATTAAGAAATTGAGGGGTTTCTTAGGATTGACAAGGTACTATAGAATATTTGTGAATAATTATGGTTGTATAGAAGCACCCCTCACCACTATATTGAAGAAGGATTCTTTTCATTGGAATGAGTTCGATAATGCAACATTTGAGAGATTGAAGGAGGATGTGTACAACTCTAGTTCTTGCCACTCCCGGCTTGACCAAGGAATTCATTGTGGAATTTGATGCTTTCAAAGATGGGATAGGAGTAGTTCTCATGCAAGAAGGTTGACCAATTAATTTTGAGAGTCATTAATTAAAGGGTAAGAATAAAATCAAACCTATTTATGAGAAGGAAATACTAGCAATCCTTCACACAATTAAACAATGGTGGCCTTATCTAATGGGTAGACACTTCCAGGTTAAGAAAGATCATGATAGCCTAAAATTTTTTTTGGAACAAAGATCATCTTCTAAAGAGCAACAAAAATGGGTCACTAAGATGTTGGGATATGACTTTGATATTGTATATAAGAAAGGGAAGGAAAATATTGTAGTAGATCCACTTTCTAGGAAGGATGAGAAAGATGAAGCCTTATTGTGTGCCCTTTCAATATTACAATAAAATTGAGTGGAAGAAGCCAAAGAAGAGTAGTAAAATTATGTTGTGACAAGTAATCTCATCCAACAATTAAAAAGTGATCCTAGTAGTTAAGATAATTTTTGTTGGAAGGGAGATACTCTTTGGTATAAAAAGTGTTTGTATCTCTACAAGGATTTCACTCTTAAACATAAGATTCTCATAGAATTGCATGAGTCTCCAATTGGCACTGGTCATTCAGGATTTTTGAAGAGATATCATTGGGTCAAGCAAGATTTAATTTTAGAAGGGCTAAAAGGTGATTTTCAAAAATTTGTGGCTAAATGTATGGTTTGTCAAAGGAATAAAGGGGAGACAATTAAGACACCAAATCTCTTATATCCCTTATCTATTCCTAGCTAGTGTTGGGAAGAGGCATCCATGGACTTCATCACAGGGCTTCCCAAATCTAAAGGTCATAATTTCATCATGGTAGTAGTTGATTGCCTCTATCATAACCTCCTTCCATAGAATATTTTAAAATCCTTTAATTTGGTAATTTAAATTTTTATGATATTTAAATTCTAAACTTAATTTATAAAATTAAACTAAAGGAAAAAAATGAAAATAGAAAAATAAAATGAAAGAAATAAAAAAATTATTTGGAACGATGAATAATTTTCAAATGAAGTATTTACATTACATCAAATTGAAATATTAAATATGTAACGAAAAAAAAGAATATTTAATTGATAGTACAAATTCTAAATTTATTTATTTATTTGGCTATGACACTTGGAATTTTAATTTGAAGGTTTGTTGAGTGAAAATTATGTAATACCTTTAATAGATTACAAAACTTGATTTCAGCCACAATTGTGTGAGATACAATCTCGCCTCTCAGAAAGGGGAGGCTCCCTTCTTATTGCTTATTGAAACTAAGTAAAACTAATTAAGTATTCACAATGATGTACACTACAATAAAAGATGGGGGTGTGTCACATTCATAATTCTCTCTTTTTTTAAAGAATATGTTTTACAGTTCTTCATGGTTTTAAGTTCCTAATTCAATACAACTTCAAACTAAAAACAAAGCTGTAATTTCAATATTCTTATCTTGTCAAAGAAAAGACTAAGAATACCATCATGATAACGATAAATGATAAAACAAGAAAATTCATGAAGGAACAAAGTCCTTTTGTAGCTTTCACCAATGAAACCTTTGAGATATGTAATCAACATTTTATTAGAAGCACAAAGTCTTCTAGATAGTACACCATTATAGATCCAAGAACAACATGAATAAATAGAAGCACAAAGTCTTGTAGACAATTCACCAACAATATTCAATTAATATCATAAATTCGAATAAAAGAGTAACACAAAGTTTACATAGATTTATTCAAAGACTTTCAGATCTCAATCACTAATCACTGCCAATATGAATCAATTCCAACACAAAGTTTGGTATGCAACTCAATTCTTTATTGATCAAAATAGATTCACAAAGATGAACACAAAGTTTCATGTATTTGCTTCTCAAATGGGCAGCACTTCATTGCAAAAGATAAAAGATACTCATTACAAAAGAATCCTCTCTTATTTATAGATGAGAGAGGAGATTAAATCTAGGAAAATCTCACCTAACAAGTTGACTTATTCAAAAATGTTGTCCATCATTATAGGAAAACATCTCTATTTTTACATGTAATTACATTTTTTGAAATGACATGTAAGATGTCGAAACCTATTTACATAAAGCATGACAAATGCTAAAAATGGGAAATCTAATCTAAGGAAAAATTTGGCCTTCTTCAACATCTTTCTCCATGAAAAATTCATGATGACGTGCACTTCATCATTGCTTGGCATTGGAGTGTACTTTGGAGATGACGAGGATTCTTGAGATTAACTCCTCTGATGAGATTGAAGACTTTTCAATGCATTTCAAATCTAAAATAAGCTAGAAATCCATCATTTTTTTCATTGAAGCTATTGAGAAAAGCTTCATCTTCAAATTCTTCTTGGCACTAAAAATCAATGCTTCAACATATTAAAGGACTTGGGTAGTTTCATGTAAAAGCGGTGAAAAATAGAGCTTCTACATGAAATATGTAAGAGCGGTGAAAAAAAAAAGCTTCTAGATGAAATATGTAAGAGCGGTGAAAAAAAGAGCTCCTACATGTGACTTGTGTTTTGAGATGTAGAAGTGCTAAAAAACCCTGCTCAGGTACATGTGTTAGAAAATGACTAAGGCATGAAATATGTAAGAGCAGTGAAAAATAGAGCTCCTACATGTGACTTGTGTTTTGAGATGTAGAAGCACTAAAAAACCCTGCTCCTACATGTACCAGAAAATGACTAAGGCATGAAATATGTAAGAGTGGTGAAAAATAGAGCTCCTACATGTGACTTGTGGTTTGAGATGTAGAAGTGCTAAAAAACCCTGCTCCTACATGTTTCAAAAAATGACTAAGGCATGAAATATGTAAGAGCCGTAAAAAAATAGAGCTCCTACATGTGACTTGTGGTTTGAGATGTAGAAGCGCTAAAAAACCCTACTCCTATATGTGTCAGAAAATGACTAAGACATGAAATATGTAAGAGCAGTGAAAAATAGAGCTTCTACATGTGACTTGTGGTTTGAGATGTAGAAGTGCTAAAAACCCCGCTCCTACATGTGCCAGAAAATGACTAAGGCATGAAATATGCAAGAGCGGTGAAAAATAGAGCTCCTACATGTAATATGTAAAAGCACTAAAAATCAGCTCTCCTACATGTGTAGAAAATTTTCTAACTCTCAAAACTGAATTTTTACAACTTGGTTTAAAATGCAAGTTTCAACAAATTAACAAAGGTTAATGCTCAGAGTGACTTTTTGAGGATGGGGGACCATGCACGAGGACCAATGCAATTTTCCTCATTTTACATGTTTAGAGTATGTAGGCTACAAAATAACAAGTTTCGTAGGGGTTATCCCTCAAACGAGCACGATAAATTTGAGGATAAAAAGATGTTACATATTATTAATTTATGGACATTTTTATGGCATAAGGAAGGTTACATGAATTTTATGATTCACTCTATGTCATGATTTTGATGGAGGATATTTTTGAGTGGAAATATATTATTCTTATAAAAAAATAAAATGAATACCTCAATTTAATTATTGTAAAACATATATGGTGAATAGATTATATTATAATTACCTCAAATATATATATAGTGAATTAATCTAAAACTAAAATAATAAATGATAAATGAATTTTTTATATTTAACTTAAAGTGCCACCATTATTTTTAAAAGTCTTATTTTAATTAGGGGTATTTGGAAGAGAAGAAATGACACTTGGCAATAAAGATCTTTTAAATTTTATGTGAGAATAAAACTAAAAAATAGTTTCTTTTAATTTGCATGAGTTACACATTGCATGTTATGTTTTGGGAAAGATTCTATGACAAGAAAATTACTAATGTCATTTTATGTGAGAATAAGACTAAAAATAGTTTCTTTTAATTTGCATGAGTTACACATTGCATGTTATGTTTTGGAAAATATTCTATGACGATAAATTACTAATGTCATTTTATGTGAGAATAAAACTAAAAATAGTTTCTTTTAATTTGCATGAGTTTCACATTGCATGTTATGTTTTGGGAAATATTCTATGACAACAAATTACTAATGTCATTTTATGTGAGAATAAAACTAAAAATTGTTTCTTTTAATTTGCATGTTACACATTGCATGCTATGTTTTGGGAAAGATTCTATGACAAGAAATTACTAATGTCATTTTATGTGAGAATAAAACTAAAAATAGTTTCTTTTAATTTGCATGAGTTACACATTGCATGTTATGTTTTGGGAAAGATTGATGTCATTTTATGTGAGAATAAAACTAAAAATAGTTTTGAGTTACACATTGCATGTTATGTTTTGGGAAAGATTCTATGACAAGAAATTACTAATGTCATTTTATGTGAGAATAAAACTAAAAATAGTTTCTTTTAATTTGCATGAGTTACACATTGCATGTTATCTTTTGGGAAAGATTCTATGACAATAAATTACTAATGTCATTTTATGTGAGAATAAAACTAAAAATAATTTTCTTTTATGTTTTGGGAAATATTCTATGACAAGAAATTACTAATGTCATTTTATGTGAGACTAAAAATACTGAGTTACATTGCATGTTATGTTTTGGGAAAGATTCTATGACAAGAAATTACTAATGTCATTTTATGTGAGAATAAAACTAAAAATAGTTTCTTTTAATTTGCATGAGTTACACATTGCATGTTATGTTTTGGGAAAGATTCTATGACAAGAAATTACTAATGTCATTTTATGTGAGAATAAAACTAAAAATAGTTTTATGACAAGAAATTACTAATGTCATTTTATGTGAGAATAAAACTAAAAATAGTTTCTTTTAATTTGCATGAGTTACACATTGCATGTTATGTTTTGGGAAAGATTCTATGACAAGAAATTACTAATGTCATTTTATGTGAGAATAAAACTAAAAATAGTTTTATGACAAGAAATTACTAATGTCATTTTATGTGAGAATAAAACTAAAAATAGTTTCTTTTAATTTGCATGAGTTACACATTGCATGTTATGTTTTGGGAAAGATTCTATGACAAGAAATTACTAATGGAAATTACTAATGTCATTTTATGTGAGAATAAAACAAAAAATAGTTTCTTTTAATTTGCATGAGTTACACATTGCATGTTATGTTTTGGGAAAGATTCTATGACAAGAAATTACTAATATCATTTTATGTGAGAATAAAACTAAAAATAGTTTTTTTTAATTTGCATGAGTTATAGATTGCATGTTATGTTTTGGGAAAGATTCTATGACAAGAAATTACAAATGTCATTTTATGTGAGAATAAAACTAAAAATAGTTTCTTTTAATTTGCATGAGTTACACATTGCATGTTATGTTTTGGGAAAGATTCTATGACAAGAAATTACTAATGTCAAATATTGGAGTCTAATTTTAAAAAGAATCTCTTAATAAGATATCAATTATATTTTATTTTATTCCCTTATAACTTCTATAAAATGGGGATGAGAAAATGCATCCACGCATGTTTTGTTTTTTTTGTTTTGGTGGTTTTTGGAGAAGTTTATTGTTTTTGGAGGGCAAATCATTTGCAAATGAAGTGGTTTGCATTTGGGAGGAGTTTCTTATTATTTGCAGGGAGATCAATTTCTTAAGAGGAAGAAAAGACACCAGATTTCTTGAGGAATTTGGGCATTTGCATTTCAATGAAAAAGTTAGAGATTGGTGCAATAGAGATTGGATTTTTATTGCGATACAGGTAGGATCCTTTTAATTTCTTCAACAAAATTTGTTTGAATAATATATTTAAATATATAAGAAATGCTTGCAAATTTTCAAAAGAAGATTCAAAATTATAAGTGATTTGGTTGTATTTCTTCTCTTGTAAATTTTCTCTTAAGTTTTCTTTTAAACTTAGTTTTTCCTAAGTAATCAATTCATTTTAAAAAAATCCCTATTTGAATTAATATGAATGATTTCTAAAACTATGATCTTTCATTTATAAAAGAGATTATTGCTTAAACAAATTTATTATTTTATTAATGAATTTCTAATTTCTTTTGAGATATTAATATATGTTTTTAATATATAATAATCATATTTTAAGATTATATTATTATTGATTTTAAAAGCTTTCTATAAATATTTAGACTTGAAAAAAATAAAAATAAAAATAAAAATAAAAGGTTACCACCTGCATTATTGGGAGGGCTTCGGCTCCCACCGTAGCTTTCCATTAAAACCTTAAAAATTTAACCTTCCTTTTTTAAAATAAATATATATTTATTAAAATAAGTTTTAATTTACATTGCATAATTAAATATATATAAATATATATAAAAAAGTGTATATATAATGAATATACATACATAATATGTATATATAATTAAATGTCAAATAAAATATGATTATAATCGTAAACAAGAAAAAATAAATTTATTTTGTTAAATTATGTGGATGAATTAGAAAATATAAATTAAGAAAATTTAAATGGTAAGAGAATTATTCATTTAACTATTTATTAAATGATTAGATAAATCTCTTGAATAACTTAGATACTAGGAGAGTTTCTAAAATTACGCCATATTTTAAGCAATAAATCAGAAACTTGCTTTTGTGATATTGATTTCCTTTTACTTAATGAATCTGGAAACATTATTAAAATTAGAAGATTCTTAATCTCCTCTAAGTTTTTAAGAAAATATTTTTATTTATTTATTTAATTTTTTATTTCTCTCATAAAATTTTGGATTAGTTGTTTCAAAGGTATTCATCTTGAGTTTAAATATTTTAATAAAATAATTTAATTAGATTTAATTGCACATGTAATGATTAATTTAAAACAAGCATTTGATTTTAAAATAAATTATTAAATGTAAATTTTTATTTCAAAAAATAATACATATTTGGTAAAAGTAATTAGTTTTAATTATACATGGTTGATGGTGCCTTAATTCATTTATTTTACATAAGTATGTTAGAAAATAAATTAGTTTAAATCTCAAAACAATTAATTAATGTTAGGTTAAATATATTTTCAACATAAAATTTAAAAAAGACTTATAATTTATTTTAGATATTTATAAATTCTTTAGTAAATTAGTGATCAAAGTAAAAAGTGTTATTAGTGATCAAGTAAAAAGTATTATTGTTTAAAAAATACAAAATTGATAAATGATAGTTTAAAATGAATTTCCAAAAGCAATTCAAAAGGTAATTGATATTAAAGTTATATTATAAAAATAATTTATCTAGTTAAATTTCTTTGATGAATAATATATTTTTTTAGAATTGATTTAGTGATTTTGAAGGTAATTAGTATTAATTTACAAAAATGATAATTTGAAAATAATCACTTAGAATTTGATTAATTTATTGTCCAAGATAAGTTGGTTTGAATTAGATTAAATTATTTCAAAGGGGCAAGTTGTCACCAAGCAACTAGAATTGGTATTAAGTTATTTTCTAAGGAAAACCAAATAGTTAGATTTATTACATCAATTTAACTTATGATGTAGACCTAGTTAATTACAGAAGTAATTCAAGATCAAAAGAGAGTATAAATTATTAAATTAATATTTCAAAAGTAAGCAATTAGAGAGAAAATAGTACTTGGTAATAATTTATTAAGTTTATATTGCAAAGAAATTTTAAATAATTAATATATTTCTAATTATTTTCAAGAAATTAGAAAGGATTCTATATTGTAAAAGTAGGATGGGTTTAATCTATCAAGACAATTGAAAAGTGGTCAAATTGATTAATAAGTAAATTCATATTAATAGGTAATCTTGATATATGATATTTGTTAGCATAATAATAATTTTGATATTATTTCAAAACATCATTTAGACCAAGAAATGTGGTAATATAAATTATTTGAAATATTTTAAGTGAAGATTTAGTACTTGAATTTTTTTTAGATAAATCATATTTATAACTTGTTCTTTTTATTTTGCATATCACATTCCTTATATAGTTGAAGTGTATATTTTTTTTTTTATGTATACTAAAATTCTAAGTGAACATAAGCATATATTTCATTATACTAATTGGTCCATTTATTGCCATGGAATTATAGGCACCATTTTGTAGCGATTAAATGTTTTATTTGCAACCAATAAAAATTCATTATTATTTTTTTATACATTATATTTTAATTTTCTTAATGTAAAATGTAAGATTTTTAACTTTTCAAATTTCTAATTTATTTTTTTTCAATTTTATTGGTTACAAAACTTTGGGCAATTTTGAGGGAGCATAAAATTTTTATGGTTTTTGCCACAATGACCATAATCAAAAAAATATTTAACTATTTTTTTGAAAAAACTTAAACTCTTCAAAATTCAATAATTTAACTTATATAATTTTCAAAAACATATCAATAAATAGTTTTAAAGTGAAATAAATATAATAAAATAATATTATGTTTGTTTCAATTTTTAATTTGTGTATTAATTAATATAAATTATATTGATTTATAATTGTGCAAAATTTATATTTTAAAATAAGTTGATTCATAATTAATGATAATATAATTTTAAATTTGTATGGTATCTATTATTAGTTCCTACAGAACTATAGGCAACCAAAACAAAACATATTTCAAAAATTTAATTCTCTTCAATCTAATTGGTAGACACATACAATTATATCCATTACTTCCATTACAAATGTTTAATTAAGGATTTTTTTGCACTTCAAGTTAAGCTAATAGATTTAATGTTAAGATTTTTTTAAATAATATATGCTTTAGGTAATTATTAAGTTCAGTCTAAGTCAATATTCTTATTTTCTTTAATCTTAATGTTTTAAATATTATTATGAATAAATTTGAATTTAATTTTAAATTGAACTTATAATAAAATTAAATTATTAAACATAAAGAAGTTTCTAAAATTAAAAAAAAAAATTATAAAGGAAATATGTTAAATTATTAAATATAAAAAGAAGTTTCTAAAATTTAAAAAATTAACTATAAAATAAATCTTATAAATTTACTATTTCTTATAAAAATAAGTTTATAAATTTACTATTTACACCTAAAAAGAAGTTTCTCAAACTTAGAAAATTAAGTGTGGAATAAATTTCCTAAATTTACAAGTTTCTATATTAATATACTTAAAATTCAAAAATCTTTAAAATCTTTAAAAAAGAAATATTTAAATTAATGTATTTAAAATTAGAACATTTATAAATTAAATAAAAAAGAAATATCCTAAATTTACTATTACACATAAAAAGATGTTTCTAAATCAATATATTATAAATTTAAGGCTTTATTAAAGATTTCATTGTGCATAACAAAAACATAGCAAACATAGCAACTTCAAGTCTAATATAAAGGTTTTTCATAAAAAATACACATCTAAAATCAATTTAAAATTAAATACAAAGGAACCATAATAAATTTATTATTACATATAAAAATAAGTTTGTAACTAATATATTTAAAACTAGCTTATTTACCATATAAATTAAATATTTTAGATAACATTATTTATAAAGATAAGATATACAAAGAATATGTTAAATTATTACGTCTAAAAAGAAGTTTCTAAAACATAGAAAATTAAGTGTGGAAGAACTTTCCTAAATTTATAAGTTTCTATTTTAATATACTTAAAATTAAAAAAACTTTAAAAAAGAAATTTATCTAAATTAATGTATTTATAGTTATATAATAAAGCTTGCATCTAATTATAACCCTAACCCTAATTATAACCTTGATGTGAAACCTAACCCTAATTCTATATCTAATTATAACCCTAACCTTAATCCTAATAATAACCCTAACATGAAACCTAACCCTAATTCTGATTCTATTTCTAATTGTAAAGAAAACCCTAATTGTAACTATAAACCTAACCCTAACTATAACCCTAACCCTAACCCTACCCCTACCCCTAACCTTAATTGTAATCATAATCTTAAATCTAAACCAAGCCCTAATCCTAATTCTAACCTTAACCCTTACCCTACCCCTAACTTTAATCATAATCATAATCTTGACCCTAACTCTAACCCTAATAATAATCCTTACGGTGGAAATCTAAACCTAATTTTAACACTCATTTTAATTCTAACCCTAACCTCATCCCCAACCCTAACTATAATCTTAACCATAACCATAACTCTAATTCAAACCTTAGCCCTAACCCTCACCCATATTCTATCTCTAATTCTATCTCTAACCCTAAACTCAAAGTCTAATTCCAACCCTAACCCTAACCTTAATAATTTTATCTTGCACTGCGAATGCTCTAGCTAATAATATATATAAAAACACCAAGAAGGTGTCTATTTTTATTAAAAATAATATATATATATGCTAATGCTAGATTTTTTTTATATTTTTTTCTTCACAAATCTAGAATGAGGTAGACTCAACAACTTGCCATTAATGTTGTTTGTGTAACCTTGGTCCACATTTTTATGACTTGTAAACATGCCTAGGCTTCAAGCTCTTTAACTATGCTATGAGATTAATTTTTGTTTTAAAAAAGGTTAATTTTCAATTTTCAATCTTAATTTTAATTTTATTTATTCTATGATAATTTTTTTAATTCGTTACAATCTATTAAATCATGCTATCCAATTTTTTTATGTTTTTTTTTTGTAAATCTTTCATAAGATTATAGGCCCCTTGAAACTGTGTGGGGTAAGCATGGTTCAAATTGGGTTATTCTTGAATCTATGCAAATATTTTAGGAGAGTTTTTAATTTGTTTCAATTTATAAATCATGTGAATGTTTTGTTACTTTAATTTTAATTTTAATTTTTGAATTTTCTTTGCAAATATTTGATAAGGTTATGCCAACCTTTAGTGTTATTTGAATCATTATCCATAATCAAGAAACCATTATCCTTGATAGTATGCATGAAATTATCATCACACAACCCATATAAATTATAGTTATAATTAGAAGGTTTTCTTATCATTTTTGTACAAGAGGCTGACCTTTTTGTAAGAGAAATTTCCTAATTCTACCCTTTGGATGAAAACCAATGGGGTGATTTCAATCAAAGGTAAAAGATTCATTTTTGTCTCCATTTATAAAAATTGACATGGACTTATAAGTTTTCCCCCTAATTTTAAATAATATTATAGGGATACCCCCTATCTTTCTTCAATTCATAATAGAAGCAATTGAATCTAAAGATAAATGAAAAAAAAATCATACTTCACAATTTTAGGAAGCACATAATTGAAAAAAATGTGAGGATTTATGAGAGTAATTTCAACCATGATGAGGTTTTTTTAGGATAGATCCAACATGCTACTAGCTTTCTCACTCTAAATTCTTTTATTAATAATGGATTCATTCTAGGCATAGGCTTCTTGTGCACATTCTCATACACTATGGAGTAAAACTTGTACTTACCATTATAATTTCCCTCTCATATCTATTATAGTCTTTCCAAACAATTTTGAATTTATTAAACACAACTAATTAAAACATAACTATTCTATAAATTTTTGGCAAGAATGCCAGCTCTTGTTATAAATTGGTTTTTTAATTGTTGTTATGAATTGGTGAACTCTGGCTCATGGGGCTTATTATATCAAAAACATTTGTTATTATTATCATTATTTAATTTATCTATAATTTACTTCATATGAAAGCAAAGTAAAATATTTTAAATGTTTACTTTAGAAAATTGAATTTTAGTTGAAGAGGATATTTTTTTTTACTTTTAATTGCTTCAAAAACCAACTTAAAAAAACAAAACTCAATAGTATTGCAAGTACTAATTATAAAATATAGGAGTGTGAACCTTGATTTTCATGAAAGATAAAATTAATATGCTATCTACTTTTTCTTATGTGCAGCACTTGATTAGATTTAAAGTATTTTAGTGAAAACAAAAATAAATAAATAAATAATTTTTTTTTTAAATTCTGCAATCAGTAAAAATATCTAACTTCTAATTTGTTAAGAAATACAAATAGTATAGATATCTTAATTACATATATCTAAAAGACCAAAATTAAGGTGTCTCTATTCATTTCAATATAGACACCTCACCATTGATATTTCTTGATGTCTTTTAGATAGATATAATTAAGATATCTATGTTAGTTTAAACACATATCATATATATATTCTTCATATGTTGGAGAAAATTCAATATATTCATATAATCATATGTTTAATAAAATGGAATATATCACAACATTTTTGAAAGCATGCAATATTATTAATAAATTCTATCAAAACTTTTAAATTACAAAATATATATTTTTTAAACTAATAAATATTTTTCTCTTTTTCTAAAACAAGATTATTCTTGCACATTTTGATAGGAACTTCGCTCCTTTATAGCTCTTTATGCTCTCACCTTGCCCTTATGGATCTTGATGATAAAAAAACTAGAACTAATCCTTTGATATAAACTAATTAATTTTACTTGATTCTTGAAATGGTTTTATAATTAATATTCTATATTATTTACTTTCAAAAGTATAGTTAACAATATATTTCAAAAGAGATTAATAATAGTTAAATTTATATTTGCAATTCTTGAAGTATTTAAATAGTTAAGAACTAATCCTCAAAGTATTCTAAATATTTTAAGAGCAATAATTATTTATTTGCAAAAGTAATTTTTGAAGGTTTTAAGTCATTTGTAAGAAAAATAGTATATTTAGTATGGTTAATTAAAGACATAAGTTTAGAGAGGTAAATTTTCAATTAATTAGTATAGTTTAATATTTAATCAATTATTATTGGATATATTTATTTTCAAAAATTGACATTTTTTATTTTAGTAATTAGTTAAACTTACTTCAAAAAGGTAAAAGGCAATTAGATTTAGATAAGTTTATTTATACAAAAGTATTAAGTGTTTATTGTTATTGTTATTTTAACATTTATTTTCATACAATTATTATTTTATTCTAGTTAGAAAACCTTAAACAAGAATTGAAACTAAAACCAACAGTGCTAGAATACAAGAGACAAATACAAGAGACAAGTAATCTCTCTTGGATTGATAATCTAATAAGATAATTTCAAATGAAAAAAAATGCTAGTTCAAACCTAGTAAACCTTCCCTTAAATGAATCTTAAGAGACATTGGTTTGTTGGAGAGTAATGTCCCAAGATCTTCAATCTGCAATGCCAAAGAACCTCCACAAGAGATAGAGAGAAGCAACAATGGAAGATGCTATTCCACCAAACAAGGATTGCAATATGATACAATATGATCAATGCAATACTATACAATGCTATATGCCATCTTAACAAATATGCTAGAGATGCCTTGTTTATAAAGGCAAGGATGAGAGATAGGATAAGACAAGATCATGACAAGTGTCTTAATCCTATCACATGAGACAACTAACTCATAACTACCTAGGAAAGTGGAAATTCTAGATAAGACAACTAAT
>VDFB02075321.1:434367639-434432177 GCA_007258455.2 Sequoia sempervirens
AAATTACTAATGTCATTTTATGTGAGAATAAAACAAAAAATAGTTTCTTTTAATTTGCATGAGTTACACATTGCATGTTATGTTTTGGGAAAGATTCTATGACAAGAAATTACTAATATCATTTTATGTGAGAATAAAACTAAAAATAGTTTTTTTTAATTTGCATGAGTTATAGATTGCATGTTATGTTTTGGGAAAGATTCTATGACAAGAAATTACAAATGTCATTTTATGTGAGAATAAAACTAAAAATAGTTTCTTTTAATTTGCATGAGTTACACATTGCATGTTATGTTTTGGGAAAGATTCTATGACAAGAAATTACTAATGTCAAATATTGGAGTCTAATTTTAAAAAGAATCTCTTAATAAGATATCAATTATATTTTATTTTATTCCCTTATAACTTCTATAAAATGGGGATGAGAAAATGCATCCACGCATGTTTTGTTTTTTTTGTTTTGGTGGTTTTTGGAGAAGTTTATTGTTTTTGGAGGGCAAATCATTTGCAAATGAAGTGGTTTGCATTTGGGAGGAGTTTCTTATTATTTGCAGGGAGATCAATTTCTTAAGAGGAAGAAAAGACACCAGATTTCTTGAGGAATTTGGGCATTTGCATTTCAATGAAAAAGTTAGAGATTGGTGCAATAGAGATTGGATTTTTATTGCGATACAGGTAGGATCCTTTTAATTTCTTCAACAAAATTTGTTTGAATAATATATTTAAATATATAAGAAATGCTTGCAAATTTTCAAAAGAAGATTCAAAATTATAAGTGATTTGGTTGTATTTCTTCTCTTGTAAATTTTCTCTTAAGTTTTCTTTTAAACTTAGTTTTTCCTAAGTAATCAATTCATTTTAAAAAAATCCCTATTTGAATTAATATGAATGATTTCTAAAACTATGATCTTTCATTTATAAAAGAGATTATTGCTTAAACAAATTTATTATTTTATTAATGAATTTCTAATTTCTTTTGAGATATTAATATATGTTTTTAATATATAATAATCATATTTTAAGATTATATTATTATTGATTTTAAAAGCTTTCTATAAATATTTAGACTTGAAAAAAATAAAAATAAAAATAAAAATAAAAGGTTACCACCTGCATTATTGGGAGGGCTTCGGCTCCCACCGTAGCTTTCCATTAAAACCTTAAAAATTTAACCTTCCTTTTTTAAAATAAATATATATTTATTAAAATAAGTTTTAATTTACATTGCATAATTAAATATATATAAATATATATAAAAAAGTGTATATATAATGAATATACATACATAATATGTATATATAATTAAATGTCAAATAAAATATGATTATAATCGTAAACAAGAAAAAATAAATTTATTTTGTTAAATTATGTGGATGAATTAGAAAATATAAATTAAGAAAATTTAAATGGTAAGAGAATTATTCATTTAACTATTTATTAAATGATTAGATAAATCTCTTGAATAACTTAGATACTAGGAGAGTTTCTAAAATTACGCCATATTTTAAGCAATAAATCAGAAACTTGCTTTTGTGATATTGATTTCCTTTTACTTAATGAATCTGGAAACATTATTAAAATTAGAAGATTCTTAATCTCCTCTAAGTTTTTAAGAAAATATTTTTATTTATTTATTTAATTTTTTATTTCTCTCATAAAATTTTGGATTAGTTGTTTCAAAGGTATTCATCTTGAGTTTAAATATTTTAATAAAATAATTTAATTAGATTTAATTGCACATGTAATGATTAATTTAAAACAAGCATTTGATTTTAAAATAAATTATTAAATGTAAATTTTTATTTCAAAAAATAATACATATTTGGTAAAAGTAATTAGTTTTAATTATACATGGTTGATGGTGCCTTAATTCATTTATTTTACATAAGTATGTTAGAAAATAAATTAGTTTAAATCTCAAAACAATTAATTAATGTTAGGTTAAATATATTTTCAACATAAAATTTAAAAAAGACTTATAATTTATTTTAGATATTTATAAATTCTTTAGTAAATTAGTGATCAAAGTAAAAAGTGTTATTAGTGATCAAGTAAAAAGTATTATTGTTTAAAAAATACAAAATTGATAAATGATAGTTTAAAATGAATTTCCAAAAGCAATTCAAAAGGTAATTGATATTAAAGTTATATTATAAAAATAATTTATCTAGTTAAATTTCTTTGATGAATAATATATTTTTTTAGAATTGATTTAGTGATTTTGAAGGTAATTAGTATTAATTTACAAAAATGATAATTTGAAAATAATCACTTAGAATTTGATTAATTTATTGTCCAAGATAAGTTGGTTTGAATTAGATTAAATTATTTCAAAGGGGCAAGTTGTCACCAAGCAACTAGAATTGGTATTAAGTTATTTTCTAAGGAAAACCAAATAGTTAGATTTATTACATCAATTTAACTTATGATGTAGACCTAGTTAATTACAGAAGTAATTCAAGATCAAAAGAGAGTATAAATTATTAAATTAATATTTCAAAAGTAAGCAATTAGAGAGAAAATAGTACTTGGTAATAATTTATTAAGTTTATATTGCAAAGAAATTTTAAATAATTAATATATTTCTAATTATTTTCAAGAAATTAGAAAGGATTCTATATTGTAAAAGTAGGATGGGTTTAATCTATCAAGACAATTGAAAAGTGGTCAAATTGATTAATAAGTAAATTCATATTAATAGGTAATCTTGATATATGATATTTGTTAGCATAATAATAATTTTGATATTATTTCAAAACATCATTTAGACCAAGAAATGTGGTAATATAAATTATTTGAAATATTTTAAGTGAAGATTTAGTACTTGAATTTTTTTTAGATAAATCATATTTATAACTTGTTCTTTTTATTTTGCATATCACATTCCTTATATAGTTGAAGTGTATATTTTTTTTTTTATGTATACTAAAATTCTAAGTGAACATAAGCATATATTTCATTATACTAATTGGTCCATTTATTGCCATGGAATTATAGGCACCATTTTGTAGCGATTAAATGTTTTATTTGCAACCAATAAAAATTCATTATTATTTTTTTATACATTATATTTTAATTTTCTTAATGTAAAATGTAAGATTTTTAACTTTTCAAATTTCTAATTTATTTTTTTTCAATTTTATTGGTTACAAAACTTTGGGCAATTTTGAGGGAGCATAAAATTTTTATGGTTTTTGCCACAATGACCATAATCAAAAAAATATTTAACTATTTTTTTGAAAAAACTTAAACTCTTCAAAATTCAATAATTTAACTTATATAATTTTCAAAAACATATCAATAAATAGTTTTAAAGTGAAATAAATATAATAAAATAATATTATGTTTGTTTCAATTTTTAATTTGTGTATTAATTAATATAAATTATATTGATTTATAATTGTAAATTTTATATATTATTTATATATTGATAATAAAATTAAAGTTTTCTAAAGATATATTTTTATAAAGAAAAATATATTATTAATAATATATTAATAAACTATCAAAATGCAAAATAAAAATTAAACATATTCTAACTTAATGGAACAAAAACGGTGCAATAAGTTGATTCATAATGATGATAATATAATTTTAAATTTGTATGGTATCTTCAATCTAATTGGTAGAAGACATGAGGAAAAAATAATTAAAACTAGTTTGGAAAAATATGATCATTCAATTATACAGTGTTTTATTTTTTTTTAAGTTAAGCTAAGCTAGATATATTGTAAGTTTTTTTAAATAATATATGCTTTAGGTAATTATTAAGTTCAGTCTAAGTCAATATTCTTATTTTCTTTAATCTTAATGTTTTAAATATTATTATGAATAAATTTGAATTTAATTTTAAATTGAACTTATAATAAAATTAAATTATTAAACATAAAGAAGTTTCTAAAATTAAAAAAAAAAATTATAAAGGAAATATGTTAAATTATTAAATATAAAAAGAAGTTTCTAAAATTTAAAAAATTAACTATAAAATAAATCTTATAAATTTACTATTTCTTATAAAAATAAGTTTATAAATTTACTATTTACACCTAAAAAGAAGTTTCTCAAACTTAGAAAATTAAGTGTGGAATAAATTTCCTAAATTTACAAGTTTCTATATTAATATACTTAAAATTCAAAAATCTTTAAAATCTTTAAAAAAGAAATATTTAAATTAATGTATTTAAAATTAGAACATTTATAAATTAAATAAAAAAGAAATATCCTAAATTTACTATTACACATAAAAAGATGTTTCTAAATCAATATATTATAAATTTAAGGCTTTATTAAAGATTTCATTGTGCATAACAAAAACATAGCAACTTCAAGTCTAATATAAAGGTTTTTCATAAAAAATACACATCTAAAATCAATTTAAAATTAAATACAAAGGAACCATAATAAATTTATTATTACATATAAAAATAAGTTTGTAACTAATATATTTAAAACTAGCTTATTTACCATATAAATTAAATATTTTAGATAACATTATTTATAAAGATAAGATATACAAAGAATATGTTAAATTATTACGTCTAAAAAGAAGTTTCTAAAACATAGAAAATTAAGTGTGGAAGAACTTTCCTAAATTTATAAGTTTCTATTTTAATATACTTAAAATTAAAAAAACTTTAAAAAAGAAATTTATCTAAATTAATGTATTTATAGTTATATAATAAAGCTTGCATCTAATTATAACCCTAACCCTAATTATAACCTTGATGTGAAACCTAACCCTAATTCTAATTCTATCTTTAATCGTAAAGTAAACCTTAATCTGAACTATAACCCTAACCCTAATTCTATATCTAATTATAACCCTAACCTTAATCCTAATAATAACCCTAACATGAAACCTAACCCTAATTCTGATTCTATTTCTAATTGTAAAGAAAACCCTAATTGTAACTATAAACCTAACCCTAACTATAACCCTAACCCTAACCCTACCCCTACCCCTAACCTTAATTGTAATCATAATCTTAAATCTAAACCAAGCCCTAATCCTAATTCTAACCTTAACCCTTACCCTACCCCTAACTTTAATCATAATCATAATCTTGACCCTAACTCTAACCCTAATAATAATCCTTACGGTGGAAATCTAAACCTAATTTTAACACTCATTTTAATTCTAACCCTAACCTCATCCCCAACCCTAACTATAATCTTAACCATAACCATAACTCTAATTCAAACCTTAGCCCTAACCCTCACCCATATTCTATCTCTAATTCTATCTCTAACCCTAAACTCAAAGTCTAATTCCAACCCTAACCCTAACCTTAATAATTTTATCTTGCACTGCGAATGCTCTAGCTAATAATATATATAAAAACACCAAGAAGGTGTCTATTTTTATTAAAAATAATATATATATATGCTAATGCTAGATTTTTTTTATATTTTTTTCTTCACAAATCTAGAATGAGGTAGACTCAACAACTTGCCATTAATGTTGTTTGTGTAACCTTGGTCCACATTTTTATGACTTGTAAACATGCCTAGGCTTCAAGCTCTTTAACTATGCTATGAGATTAATTTTTGTTTTAAAAAAGGTTAATTTTCAATTTTCAATCTTAATTTTAATTTTATTTATTCTATGATAATTTTTTTAATTCGTTACAATCTATTAAATCATGCTATCCAATTTTTTTATGTTTTTTTTTTGTAAATCTTTCATAAGATTATAGGCCCCTTGAAACTGTGTGGGGTAAGCATGGTTCAAATTGGGTTATTCTTGAATCTATGCAAATATTTTAGGAGAGTTTTTAATTTGTTTCAATTTATAAATCATGTGAATGTTTTGTTACTTTAATTTTAATTTTAATTTTTGAATTTTCTTTGCAAATATTTGATAAGGTTATGCCAACCTTTAGTGTTATTTGAATCATTATCCATAATCAAGAAACCATTATCCTTGATAGTATGCATGAAATTATCATCACACAACCCATATAAATTATAGTTATAATTAGAAGGTTTTCTTATCATTTTTGTACAAGAGGCTGACCTTTTTGTAAGAGAAATTTCCTAATTCTACCCTTTGGATGAAAACCAATGGGGTGATTTCAATCAAAGGTAAAAGATTCATTTTTGTCTCCATTTATAAAAATTGACATGGACTTATAAGTTTTCCCCCTAATTTTAAATAATATTATAGGGATACCCCCTATCTTTCTTCAATTCATAATAGAAGCAATTGAATCTAAAGATAAATGAAAAAAAAATCATACTTCACAATTTTAGGAAGCACATAATTGAAAAAAATGTGAGGATTTATGAGAGTAATTTCAACCATGATGAGGTTTTTTTAGGATAGATCCAACATGCTACTAGCTTTCTCACTCTAAATTCTTTTATTAATAATGGATTCATTCTAGGCATAGGCTTCTTGTGCACATTCTCATACACTATGGAGTAAAACTTGTACTTACCATTATAATTTCCCTCTCATATCTATTATAGTCTTTCCAAACAATTTTGAATTTATTAAACACAACTAATTAAAACATAACTATTCTATAAATTTTTGGCAAGAATGCCAGCTCTTGTTATAAATTGGTTTTTTAATTGTTGTTATGAATTGGTGAACTCTGGCTCATGGGGCTTATTATATCAAAAACATTTGTTATTATTATCATTATTTAATTTATCTATAATTTACTTCATATGAAAGCAAAGTAAAATATTTTAAATGTTTACTTTAGAAAATTGAATTTTAGTTGAAGAGGATATTTTTTTTTACTTTTAATTGCTTCAAAAACCAACTTAAAAAAACAAAACTCAATAGTATTGCAAGTACTAATTATAAAATATAGGAGTGTGAACCTTGATTTTCATGAAAGATAAAATTAATATGCTATCTACTTTTTCTTATGTGCAGCACTTGATTAGATTTAAAGTATTTTAGTGAAAACAAAAATAAATAAATAAATAATTTTTTTTTTAAATTCTGCAATCAGTAAAAATATCTAACTTCTAATTTGTTAAGAAATACAAATAGTATAGATATCTTAATTACATATATCTAAAAGACCAAAATTAAGGTGTCTCTATTCATTTCAATATAGACACCTCACCATTGATATTTCTTGATGTCTTTTAGATAGATATAATTAAGATATCTATGTTAGTTTAAACACATATCATATATATATTCTTCATATGTTGGAGAAAATTCAATATATTCATATAATCATATGTTTAATAAAATGGAATATATCACAACATTTTTGAAAGCATGCAATATTATTAATAAATTCTATCAAAACTTTTAAATTACAAAATATATATTTTTTAAACTAATAAATATTTTTCTCTTTTTCTAAAACAAGATTATTCTTGCACATTTTGATAGGAACTTCGCTCCTTTATAGCTCTTTATGCTCTCACCTTGCCCTTATGGATCTTGATGATAAAAAAACTAGAACTAATCCTTTGATATAAACTAATTAATTTTACTTGATTCTTGAAATGGTTTTATAATTAATATTCTATATTATTTACTTTCAAAAGTATAGTTAACAATATATTTCAAAAGAGATTAATAATAGTTAAATTTATATTTGCAATTCTTGAAGTATTTAAATAGTTAAGAACTAATCCTCAAAGTATTCTAAATATTTTAAGAGCAATAATTATTTATTTGCAAAAGTAATTTTTGAAGGTTTTAAGTCATTTGTAAGAAAAATAGTATATTTAGTATGGTTAATTAAAGACATAAGTTTAGAGAGGTAAATTTTCAATTAATTAGTATAGTTTAATATTTAATCAATTATTATTGGATATATTTATTTTCAAAAATTGACATTTTTTATTTTAGTAATTAGTTAAACTTACTTCAAAAAGGTAAAAGGCAATTAGATTTAGATAAGTTTATTTATACAAAAGTATTAAGTGTTTATTGTTATTGTTATTTTAACATTTATTTTCATACAATTATTATTTTATTCTAGTTAGAAAACCTTAAACAAGAATTGAAACTAAAACCAACAGTGCTAGAATACAAGAGACAAATACAAGAGACAAGTAATCTCTCTTGGATTGATAATCTAATAAGATAATTTCAAATGAAAAAAAATGCGCTAGTTATTTACTTATTTTTTTTATTACTTGAACTATTTGGGGAAAAAGAAACTCTAGAAAGGGTTGTGTACCCACATAACATTTCACACCAAACATAGTTTAGAAAACATAACTACATATTTTACACCTTGATCTTGTTTGGAAGCAAGGTATGTAGGCGGTGTGGGAAATGAAGGATGCTCCCAGTACCTCAGGCATTCGAGGATGGGGTTAGGAAAATTCTAATATAATGATGAATTAAAATATAAATTAATAATTCAAGAGAATTTCTTGATCGAAAAGGGGCTAAGAATGTTAAACATAAAAATAAGATAAAATATGTTCCTTGTAAACTCGGAAGGCGAATGGATTCGCTTGACTCCTCAAGGCTTTAAGCCGAATTCTGAGGCGAGACTCAAGCTATTTATTTATTTAAATTTTTATATACTCCTAAGGACGATGACCTTGGTGCACTTCCAAGGGAAGTGTAGTTTTTAGTGAGTGACTCAGGACCTAGATGGTCCCAATGAGTCTAAGTCTCTAGCCAAAGCACATTCCTATCCTTTATGGATAGATTCCTAACCTGTTAGGTAGATGCCTATCCCAGATGGATAGATGATTTCTTGTCCATATGGACAAATTCCTAACCCATATGGTTGGATGCCTATCCTGGATAATGGATGCCTATCTCGTATGGATAGAACCTGAGTATGCAAGTGAATGAATGCATAATAAGATAATAATCAAGAAAAAAAATCAGTGGTAATTTTTGGGTTATATAGTGTTATGAGACTTTTTCCCCATGGAAGAAAAAGAAAAAGAAAATAGAATAAAAGTAAACAAGTAAATAAATAGAAGAACTAATGTAATAGTTCTAGAAAGAAAATGTAATAAAATAATAATTAGAGTTTTCACGGGATGTAATTATTATTTGTAAAAGGGTGTGTCAGTTGGAACTACCCTTTGTGTTGTATAAAACCCGTGAAAACTAAATTATTGAGGAGATGAAAAAAATAAAAAAGAGGAAAATCAAGTGAGCAAATTGTTGGAATAGGGTTTCAAGGTTAGCAGGTTGTAAGTAGGATGGAGAAGGGGCACTCCTACAGTGGGTGTCCAACCTGGGGTACAAGTGCATGCACTCAGGACAGTCCTGGCCAGGGCATGGTTTTGTGGTACGAGTGTTGAGCATTGTTCCAGTGAACCATCACTTGTGTAGAGGCCGAACCAAGGACCATTCCAGCAATAGTTGGGATTTCTTTTGCACATTTCCACAGATAAGTATTAAAGCTTAATAAATAGTTCAAATTGATTCTTATATTTTTTTTATCAATTATTTATTATGTTCAAAAGTTAAATAAGTAGATAAACTAGATTTTATAATAGTTTAAATTGATTCTTGATTTCTTTACCAATCATGTATTATGTCTAAAGGTTAAAATATCTAGGTTAAAATATTTAAGGATATTTATGTTCTTTAAATTAAATTACCCATTTACTTTTTACTTTTCAATTTCTTTATCCACAATTTGTTTCATGGGATGATTCTTTTAAATTCAAGTTAGTTATAAATTTTCACGGGAAATTAATTTAAAAATAAAATAAAATAAAATTTCACTCAAACCTATTTTATTTTACATTTATTTGGAGTAACTTATGGTTTTTGAATTTACATCAAACTTCAAATTGGATATTTAATAATTTTTGTTTTCTTCTTCACCCAGTAAATAGTAAATTCATAACTAAATCTTATCATTGCATTTTTGCTACTAGATTTAATAAACTGTTTATTTTGGAATTGAGAAAAATAGAAACCTTCCATACTATTTAGATCTCTTCCATAGTAAACGTATGTAGATCTCCAAATAATTAGAAACTATTTATTTGTTTATTTATTTTTCTTAATGATTTAACCTTCTAATTACCATTCATAAATTTTGGGAGAGTTAATTTGTAATTAAATATTCACTTCCTAGAAAGACAAAACTAATTTTTTGTTTTTTACAGCCAACACAGATTTCCTCCATCTTCACGATAGGGATTAAATACAAATAATTACTTCATATAAAGAAAATTATAGTAGACTAATAGACTAAAATTGGAATTACATTGTATGGGACTTCGCGCTAATTTTTTCATATTATATTGGCAGCAAATTTAACCCTCTAAATTGATTCACATTTTGAAACCTTAGTTTCACCCTTTTATCTTTTGCATTGGGGCCCATAACCCATAGGTCCTTAGATTCATGTTTTAAATTTAGAGAAACAATATTATGTTTAGAATAAATTGTTGAGAATAACATATTTATAGGATATAAAATCATAGGTGAGTTTTTCTCTACATCTTGAACCTTGAAAATATTTTTTTGTTTAAATACATTGGTTGGAACGGAATAATGTTTTATGATTAAACATGGAAACATGTTGAAGTTTTATAAGGGGAGAGATAACCCTAATTTATTTTTATTGAGTAGATATTTGTTCCTAAATTAAAATAAAATAAAAATAGAGTAATGAAGAATATTTAAGAAAACTCTTTTAAAAGAGAGATTAATGATTATAAGAGACAACCTTTGTAAAAAGGGATAATTACTAAGCCACTTTATTATGCTAGGGAACACTATGTATGTTAGACATATTTCTTGGCCTCAAATAAACCATGATATATGGTTTGGGTGATTGCTTATGATTGGTTTCAGATATGCAATAAAATACTATATAGGGCATAAATAAATCAAAGATAGAGATTGTCAAACTAGCATGTGATTTTTTCATATATAGGGGTATAATTTATATATTTTATAGGAGAAATTTATGAATAAATGTGCATAAAAACCTTAACAAGTTAGAATTCATTTATAGAGATCTCAAGCCTAATCATATTTTGGTAGATAATAGTATCCTAGTCATATTGACAAATATTGGATTGCTTTGTGGATAAAACATGAGAAGTGTGACAAAAGGATTTTGTATGATTTATTGGGATCACTAATATAGAGATTTATTGTGATGAACCTCCTTACATGAAGGAAAACATAATAGAAGAAATTATTGAATGAATTTTGTTGCTTTCTTTAAACAACATTGCCTCTATTCATTATTTGGAGGTCCCAATGGCCTTGTCGAGTCTCATATCATAGGACATGAGTCTATGCAAATCATCACTATTCTAGTCAAATTATCATTTTTAACCAATATTTTCCCTTGTGTTAATAGTGAAGGAAATATTAGACCTAATGTTTTTCTATGAAAGTACTCAATGTATGATTGTTAAGATACCTAGAAAGATTACCATGCTTTATTTTATTGTACCTTGCTATTGGACTTGATCAACCCAATAACTTTGTGCATATATTGAAAGATATGAACTCTTTTTAGGGATACTTTTTACTTGTTTTCATTCAATTATACTTGACATATAGGAAAAGAGTATACTCATGTAGTCCAGAATACATGATTATCATCTTAGAATATATTTTGAAGTATATCAATTATATAGTTCATCAATGAGTGACTACATAGTATGGGATATGTATGTCGTTTCACTAGATATATGTTATTTCAATAGATGATTTAATAATTTTATAGATTTAATGTTGAAGTTACATATATAAGATTTAAAATATCTATATTAAAGAAAATTGGTAACATGAGAGAAAATTGATAAGGTTGAAATATATGTGAGTAAACACATAGACTACCATTAGTTTCTTTGATTGTAAATTCCTAATATTTTATGTATGTACAACTCTTGTCATTGGAAAAAAAAAATGCTTTCCTGTAATTACTTAACTTAAAATACAATTAAAAAAAGGGAGATATCTATGAATTAAGAGAAGAAAAAGTCATAAAGGAAGTAAAAATTAAATGGAGTCATTGTGATAATGATAGTGCTATTTTTTTTATATGTATGTGTGATGGAGAAAATCATCAAGCTACTGAGTGGGAGAATTGTTATGAGACTTTTTCCCCATGGAAGAAAAATAAAAAGAAAATAGAATAAAAGTAAATAAGTAAATAAATATAAGAACTAATGGAATAGTTCTAGAAAGAAAATGTAATAAAATAATAATTAGAGTTTTCACCGGATGTAATTATTATTTGTAAAATGGTGTGTTGGTTGGAACTACGCTTTGTGTTGTATAAAACCCGTGAAAACTAAATTATTGAGGAGATGACAAAAATAAAAAAGAGGAAAATCTAGTGGAGCAAATTGCTGGAATAGGGTTTCAAGGTTAGTAGGCTGTGAGTAGGACGGAGAAGGGGAACTCCTACAGTGGGTGTCCAACCTGGGGTACAAGTGCGTGCACTCAAGACGGTCCTAGCCAGGGCATGGTTTTGTGGCACGAGTGTTGAGCATTGTTCCAGTGGAACCAACACTCGTGTGGTTTTGTGGCACGAGTGTTGAGCATTGTTCCAATGGAACCAACACTGTGTAGAGCAGCAAAGTCTGCTTTCCTCCCAAACTACTCACAAACGAAAGAGGTTGAACCAAGGACCATTCCAACAATAGTTGGGATTTCTTTTGCACATTTCCACAGATAAGTATTAAAGCTTAATAAATTATTTGAGTAATAAAGTGTTTAAGTCTTTTAAGTTTATTAAATTAATAATTTATTTGTATGACATGCTTGAATGCACTAAGGAGAATGGTTAATTAATTTATTATATTCCATTAGTTGTAAATTTTTAAATACTATATTATTTTCTTAGCATAAAAAGGTTTTTAAAGTAAATCATGAAATCATTTTAATTACTACATTTTAAATTTGAGAATTAGTTGCATTTCATATAGATTGGGTCCTTACAGCCTCACTAAGTATGCACATTTCATTACATTATCACATCTTTTTACAACAACTGTAGTGGCAAAAGTTTTTTGGAGAATATACAAAAGCTACATGGTACACCTAAGGTTATTGTCAGTGACTGTGATCTTATCTTTACTAGTCACTTTTGGAAAGATTTATTCTCATGTTTGGGTACTCAGTTAGCTCTTAGCTCTTCATACCACCCTCAATCAGATGGTCAAACTAAGGTTGTTAATAAGCTTTTGGGATATTGGCTACCACTAGTAGAATGGTGGTATAACACTTCTTTTCATAGCTCATCAAAGTTGTCTCCATTTTTGGCACTTTATGGATATCATCCTCCTTCCATCACATCATCATTAAAGGTGTCACCAAGAGTTCAGGTAGTAGAGGACCACTTGCTTCATCAACAACATGTACTTTCAGGGTAATTGGACTTGCTATATTCTTATATAATCGTATATATGACACTTTAAATTATTATCAAACCATAAAAAATATTATAATCATATATATATATATATAAAATAAATATTTATTATAAAAATATAAATTTAAGATTTTGATAATTTTACTAATAGTTATCATTGATTTATATTAATATATATGATTTATAATATTTATTATAAAAAATATATTAATTCAATTTTTTTTCAAAATAGAACAAGGCTTTTTTTTATATGAATTTAGAAGTTTCTTGTTGATTGTAACATAAAACTAAGATTTTTACATTTATTACTAATTATCATTTTTTTCTAATTGTACATTTTTTTAAAATATAGGATATAATAATAACATAATGACAATTTTCATTTTTTTCAAATATAATATTTGTTTTACAAGTAATTGGGAGCTTTCATTTTTTTTCAAGATCCAACATTTGTGTTATAGGTAATTGGTTTTTACAAATATTTCTTACTAGGTTTGAAATTCGCATTTAAATGTGATTTTAGAAAGATGAATTTGGGGATTGAAGTAACATTTGTGTTACAGGTAAATGGCTTTTACAATTTATATTTTTCATAAAATGTCAAATCACAGGCATTTAAATAATCAAACCGTCACAAAATTTTCATATAACAGGTAGGGGTGACCGTCAAATTCTAGACATGCTTCTTAGCTTGCTACCTCATAATAAACTCGACATCTCTCAAAACTAAGTTGTGTTAAGACTAACACTACTGGGGTAGAGTATTTTCTGCTAGACCCCCCTTTCACCATTACCACATCCAATAAATTTGTGGTTGTTGGGTGCAACATGGTCGCTACCTACAAATACAGGGTTTGGGGGGGAGAGGCGAGATTTCTAGCTTCATGTTACCCTCAAAGTTATGCACCATACTACCACTATGGCTATTGTGAAATTACTCCTGCAGAGAATGTTTAATATCATGGGCTGGTTTAATTTCACAGGCAGACGTCTGGATTACTTAGACGATGTCGAATACTTTTGTGGCTTCTCCACCGTATTGGACCCGACTACCTTCAAGTTTAGAGGGGTGGATAATAAAACAAACTTCTTTCAAGGAGAAGGCAAGAACGCTGATTATGGTCTCCGTATTAACTGGGGTATTGGCCGTGACAATTACTCCACCGCTAAATCAACTGCCAATTATTGTTGCTCCTCCAATGCAAATTTCAAAAATAGGGTACGTATGCAAATGTCTCCCTGGTTATGAAGGAGATGGTTACTCTCAAGGAACTGGTTGCACCGGTATGACCTCCGCATTTTTCTTAGTTATAACTGTCATTGGTATATATGTTCTCTTTCATAATCATTTCTCTTTGAAATCTCAAAGCTGTCATTTGGCTATGGATTAGAATAGATTAGAATAGAGGAAATTAAGTCCATCTTGTTGGGGTGAGATATGAGTTCATGATATTGGATTGGGTTGGGATGGATGAGGTTGGATTAGAATATATTAGGTTGGATGAAGGATACATTAGATGGTTAGACATGGTGGAGGATTGATTGAAAGAGGAAATTTTGGGATTGATTTTGTATTAGGGTGGAAATTAAGATGATGGGTTAAAATTGGATTGGGGATTAGAAGAATAGGAACCTTTCCCAGTCTATTTCTTTGTCTTTTTTACATTATATCTCTTTCAATTCTTTAGATTAATTTTAGTCTTCTTTGAACATTAATAAATCTTTCACTTAATAATCAATTTCTATATTATACTTAGTCATCCCAACTAAATAATTATATGAATCTTTCACTTAATGATCAGTTTATATATGTATATGGGGGCAGAGATCACTGCGGCATATTATATAAAATCAAAAGAACTCCAAAAAAAAATCAAAAAAGACATACCGTATGCATTTTCATCTCCACAATTTATAGATTTTTGGATTGTAATAATATGTTAACCATTTGTAAAAGTAATTTTCAATTTTTTAGAAGATTCCCTCATATCTTAAATTAATTGTTCACATATATAACCCTCACTCATTTTCATAAAATATGCCTCAAATAACATTATGCTTTGTCATAAAATCTGTCATATGTAACCCCCATCGTCATAGAATCTACCTTAAGTAGAATTTTTTTTGTCAAAATAACAATAATGTGTAACTCAATAAATAAATAAAACTAAATTCATAATTACTCCATAAATGTCCATTTATTTATATATAATATTTTAATTTGATGAAATGTAAATACTTATTTATAAATTGTTACAATTTATTTCATCTTTTCACCCAAAATTAGTTGTATTAGTATATATCTCATCATAATAGAATCTTTCAATTATGAAAGATGCAAATATGTAACTCCCATTAAATAAAATTTCAAGTGTCATCACTTTTGTTTCCTTTAAAATGAATATAATATTTTTATTTCAAATAATATTTACTAATGATTTATTTTGTTTTATATTTAAATACTTATTATTCCCTTTAAATTTAATAACTTTTAATAATATAAATTGGTGGGGTATGAATATTTCATTATAATTTTAATTAATTAATTTTATTTAATTATCTATTTATTCTTTTAATAAAAAAAATTTCCCAAACTTTTCTACATAAAATTAATTAAAAGAGTTTACAAATGTTCTAATAAAGGTGGTTATGACCAGGCCTGGAATTTGACGACCACCCTTGCCTGTCATATGAAAATTTTGTGACGGTTTGTTCATTTAAATACCTGTCATTTTACATTTTATGAAAAAAATTAACTGTCAAAAAAAATATTTGAAGTATCTAAAAAATCAATATATTAGTAATCTATGAAATATTGTTTTATAAAATAATTATGTTAGAAAATTTACAAGTTTTAGAAACTATGCATGCACTCAATTAGTAAATCCACTTACATATAATAAATTTTATTGATAATTAAATAATTATATATATGTAATTTACATTTTGACAATGCATAGATTATTAAATTAAGAATAATTATATTGCACAATATGATTGTTTTTTCCATATATTTATTCTCTAATTTGTAAAATTGGATTACTATTTTGACTATAAATTAATTATTGATTTCATTTTTAAATATCATAAAAGCACGTTTAAATATCAATTTCAAATCAAATCTAGCAAGAAATAATTCTATAAAATTAAAGATAGTCCGCAAATTGATTTATCTAAAATCATATTTAAATATCAATTTCAAACCTATCGAGAAATAATTATATAAAATTAAAAATAGTTTAATCCTTATTCAACTCATTATCTAAAATTTCAACATGCTCACCAATAAAACACAAGTAAAATAAATCAAAATTGAATCCCCTTAAAATAAACAATGCTATAAAATGAAATTAGCTGCTATTGTTCAAATTTTTTTATAGTTTAATCTTAAATCCATCTATCTAAAAACATAAATTATTTGTAAAAGGAAAACAAAATTTCAACATGCTCACCAATAAAACCAAATGCTCTGTTGAAGAAAATCGAAGCTAAGAGTCACTGTACACAAAATGCTATAAAATAAATGTTGTTGAAAAAACAATGCTTTGAAAATACAATGAAAATTTGTGCAATGTTGTTATTCATAAGAATATCCTATATATATATAAACTGTAAAATTAGAAAATATTGATAATTAGAAATAAATTTTAAATCTTAAGTTTATTGTTAATTGTAACAAGAAGTTTCTAAATTATGTAGAGAATAAATCTTGTTAAAATATTCAAAAAGTTAAAAAACAATTATATTCTATTTTGAAAAGATTTTGAATTAATATATATATTTTTATAATAAATATTATAAATCATATATATTAATATGAAGCAATAATAATTATTAGTAAAAGTGTCAAAATCTTTAAAAAATTAGAAATAACTATATTTAATCTTCAAAAGATTCTATTCTCAACAGATTTTGAATTAATAAATATATTTATAATAAATCATATATATTAATATAAAGTGAAATTAGAAAGAATTATTCCAATTTCTAATTATAAACTAATTTATATTTTTATCATAAACATTATTATTATATATATATATATATATATGCCTACAATAATTTTTTACGGTTTAATAATAATTTGAAGTGTCATATTTACGGTTATATAAAAATGTAGCAAGTCAAATGATACGGTCTAATAAATTTTTAGGTTGTAATATACGGTCCAAAATGCAAAAAATGGTCAAATAGACCATCAAATTCCAGGCTTGGTTATGACACACGAATAATTTAGTTTTAGAAAATATGCAAACTCTTTTAATTAAATTATTTTCTTCCATATAAAATGCATATAAGATAATCTTATAATTTTACTTAAAAACATAGTGAACATAATTTTAAATGAATTTAATAAATAAAAATTAAATTTTATTTTAAATTAAATAAATATACATAAATTTAATAAACATATAAAAAAACTATTTATAGATTTTTTTTAATAAACAATAATACATTAATAAAGACAAATAATAATCACTTAATAGTGTTGTGGCCCTCAATAATAGGGAAATGTCTATGCAACATACAATTAATTAAAAATAAATAAAAATACATTGTATCTTTATTTTTAGTATGCATAGACAATTTGCTTATAAATAGGACTTTTTAATATAGTTGCTTATATATATATATATAAATATGAATGAATTTATATATGATTTTGATTCCCTATACATAAAATTAAGTAATATTTTATTATATAATTTTAAATATGTTTAATAAAGCTTTTTTCAATTAATTTAATATTATATAATTCAATAATATATTAATATCTTAGAAAATTGATTTTTTTTTTATATATATAATTTTCATGAAGATCTTTAAAATTTATTGGTTTATCAATAAAATAAATAAATTTTATTTTATTTTAGTCATACAAATTTTTATTTTTGCAGTTTGAAGTAAAACAAATATTTTATTAATTTTTTCTTTCAAAGAGAAAGAAGCCTTAAATCAATAAAGTTTTTGTGAAGAAATTGAATAGTAAATTTTCAAATTTTCTCCCAATAAATTTATTGCAAGTACTTCGAATATTTTATCCAAAATTTTAAATTGAACATGCAAAATCAAATCTATAAAATAACTGAATCTATTTATTCAAGTTTTAAATGTAGTTAAATTTATAGGTAATAAATAAGGATAATGTTTAATTAAATTTCAATTTTTTTTGTTCCACTTAAGCATTTATTAGTCAATCTAACTTAATAAGGTAAAGTTAATATTTATAATTGGAATAAGTTTTAATATATCTTATTTCAAACAATAAAAGTTAAAATTAATAAATAATTTATATTTGAAATGAAATATAATTTTCAAAATATTTTATATTAAAATATTTTTAAATGGAATATAATATAGGTACTTAATATTAAATTTAGTTCAAGGGAATTAGAGTGTGAGTAACCAATTCTCAAAGTATTTTCAAATATAAATAGGAATAGTTAAAATTACATTAATTATTAAAGTTATATTTATTTTCTCAAGTTTTAGAATTTAGATTAATCTTCAAAACTATATAGTATTAAATTATTTTCAAGGATGATGAAATAGTTAAAAAATATTTGCAAAATAATTTGTATCTATCATAATATTAATAGAGAAAGTATTAATATGGTATTGCAAAAATAAATCTTCAAAGTATGAGTTTCTAAAGAAAAATAAATAAACAAGAGCTGCAAAATAGTTCTGTTTTTATTTGTTGTGCCTTCTATGATTTAGCAAAGTGTTGATATTATAACAACTTAATAGTAATCTTGAAATTTGTGAGATGGTATACAATCATTAGTTATGAGAAATAGCGTAAAGTCTGCAATGCACTTGATATTTTTGGATATTTGATCCACTCATGCATTTGCTGTCAAGAATTTTTCCTTTACATACCATTAATAAGCCAATATTTACACATTGTGTTAGAGATAGTAATGTGCATGTGGATAAAATTGACAAGTGAAGTAGAAGGCTCAATTTGGCATCTTGGTGAGGATAAATAGTCTGAGAAATAAGTTGAGTAAGTCCTTTGACATCTACACACTAGCACAATTAAATATAATAAAAAGTGTTGCTTCTTTACTATATTTCCTAAACCTATATCTATCTAGTTTCCTTATTGTTCAGAAAATCAGATTCCTCTAAGCCATGAGGTTTAGAAATTTTAAAACATGGGATGTTGATGCATAATGAACCAATTAATGTCATGACTATCACTTCCCATCACTTATGAGTAATTAGATATTTTAAGAAATTTTGTTGTGTCCATTGTTTATGGGAAGCATGGCTGTTGTAGTGTAGTTAATCGTGTTTCCCTATTTTAACAAGTTCATTAGTAATAATCTATAAATCAAATAAGCACATACATATAAGATTTAATGTTTTCTTAAAGATTCAAACAACTTAGCTTAAATAGGATGTAAGATGGTATAGGAGGAACCATGCCTGAGGGGAAGGGTATATAGTAAATACTAGCTTTGGTTTCCATCCATATTCCATAGAAATATTTTCTAGGAGTAAGGATCCTAGTTCACACCCAGTACCCACCCTGAACTAGTATTTTTTATCAAGGACAATTAGTACAAGGTTGTCACTAATTCATGAGAGGAGAAATTAGAAATTAATTATTTTTATAATTTCAAAGTAGATTTCAAAAGATATGGTTTAACTTATCAAAGGGCAATAGAATTAGTCAAGTTTATTAATAGATAAAAACAAATAATTTTGAAAAAATTAGTTGAAGCTTTTAAATTTAAATTAGTTAATAGCTAAGTTACATTTATTAACATAGTTGAATTTATTAATGAAATTAGCTACATTTTCATTATAAAGTAAGCTTAAAAGGAATATAATCTAATATTTTTCAAGTGTATCAATACTAGATGAATTTATCATGCAAAGAAATAAGGAATTTATTTCAAATAGAGTATATGTATCAAATTTTGGGTGATTATTATGAAAACTTAGGAAAGACATTAACCAAATAGAAAGTAGAAAAAAGAAACTTAAATATTTTCCTCTTAAACAAAAAAAAAAAATCTTGGTTTAAGTTAAACAATAAAATTCATTAAATGAAGATATTAGTAAATGGAAATAGGAATAAATCAAAGTAGGAAGACTTTATTCTAAACTTCAAAGATTTAAAATTAGTGATTCTCAAAACTAAAAGAAATCGTATTTGCATTTGATTATCAAGTTTAAGGAATTATCTTGTGATTCTCCAATTATATGAAATTTTTATTATCTTAGGAAAATCTATTAATTATATCAAAATGAAATTTCTAGTATATGAAAAAGAAATATGGTAATAATAGTTTATCTAAGTATATTTTAAGAGAAGATTTAATTTACTTGTAAGAATAATAGACAACATTTATAACTTCTTGCATACCATATTCTTAGGATCGTATAGTTTTGTTTGATGAATATTGAATTTGATATATGGTTAATTGGTCCATTTGTAATTATGGAAAGAACTTAAATAGTTATAAGTAAAAGTAATAAATTAGTTCGTTAACTTTATGATTATAAGTAGGATTATATAATCATCCTATGCTCTCACCTCGCCCTTGTGGATCTTGGTGATCACAAAATGAGAAAAAAACCTTTGATCTAAATTGATTTGATTTTTATTCTATTTTGCAAAAAGGTTTAATTAATGTTTGCTACCTTTTACCTTAAAAAGTGATAGGTAATGGTTCAATTTATTTTAAAAGGAACATTAAATGTTACTATCTATTTTTCAAGCAATTAGTAAATTGCAATTTTCTAGAATAGTTCAACGAGAATTTAATAGTCAAATTTATATTTGCAAAAGTAATTTTCAAATACTTAGAACGATTTATAAGCATTTATTTTAAAAAGTTTTAGAATAGTTTAAGTTATTTTGAAAATAAATAAGTGATTCTTGAAGCTTTTTAAATAGTTTAGGTTTAATTTGAGGAGGAATAAGTATTTATTTAAGAGATATTTGCAAAAGTGATCCTTGAAGTGTTTTTAGTTTAAATAAGTTATTTGCAAAATAAATAGTATATTTGGTATGGTTAAATAAGGAAATAAGTATGGAGAGGTAATTTTCAATTATTTCTAAGTATAGTTTATTTTTCAAGCAATCCATATTGGATAAGTTTATTAGCGTATAATTTTCAAAGGAAATTAGAATTGGATAAGTTTATCTATATAATGTAATTAGTGTTTATTTTATTAGCTAAATTTACTTTCATGTAATTATTATGTTTCCTTTTTTAATTTTAGATAGAAAACTTTAACCAAGAAATGAAACTAAAACCAACAACGTTTGGTATCAATGGTGCCTCTAGATCATGTTTATAGGTAAAGTCATCATGCTTGAGCTACTACATCTATAGCCTAACAAAGCTACAACAACAACGTCTATGGCATCATCCCTTTAAATTGTTGGGGAGAAATAAGGGATATTGTGCTAATAAAATTCAAGAGATGGGTAATCTATCTTGGATCGATAATTTAAAAATATTAATGTAATGAACCTAAATTTGCTAGTTCAAACATAGAAAACCTTATTATAAGATTTGGTAGAATTTTATTCATGTTATTTGTATTTTACTGGATATTTAATCAAGACAATGAGTTCTTAGTTCAACAGTTCAAGGGTGACGTTATTTTAGGATTAGGAATTAGTTTTCTTAAGAAACAAGTAATAGTCATGGTGACTATTTACTTATATTTATTGCTTCCCTTCATGGGTAGCTATCACAGTGGGGAAAAGGGGCCCTAGAAAGGGTTGTGTACCCACACAACAGTTCACATCAAACTTAGATTAGAAAATAGAAGTACATATTTTATGCCTTGATCCCACTTGGAAGCAAGGTATGTAGGAATTATGGGAAATGAAGGATGCTCCTAGTACCTCAAGAATTTGGGGATGGGTTTTAGGGAAAGTCTTATAATTATTATGCTCAATTGATAATATAATATTAATTAAATAAAGATAATTTTATTCAGTTAAATAAAATATGGTTTAATTTTTAAATTATAAAATCAGATAAAATATATTACTTATATACTCGGAAGCTTGATTCTACAAGGGCCTTAGGCCAAAATTTTGAGGTGGGTTTCAAGTCCTTATTTGTTACTATTATGTACTCCTAAAGACGGACCTCGGTGCTTTTCCTTTAAGTAATGTAGTCTTTAGAGAGTGACTTAGGACTCAGATGGTCCCAATGAGTCCAAGTCTCTAGCCAAAGCATTTTACCTATCCTATTTGATGGATGTATGCTCATCCTATTTGATGGATGAATGCATATCCTATTTGATGGATAGATGTTGGTGTTGACCCACAGTTGCCATTGCACCAAAATATTGACCTATAAATGCTTGATACAACTGCTAGAGTTAACGGATCCACGAGAGGTGGTTAGTCCATGCCACGAATCTCGAGGGGAGTGATAACCATTTTCCAACAAAATCCCCCTCAACATTACCTAAGGGGATTCAAGCCTGACACCTTTGGCTTTGATACCAATTGTTGGTCCACAGTTGTCATTGCACCAAAAGATCAACCTATTAATGCCCAATACAACTTCCACAGTTAACAGATCCACGAGAGGTAGTTAGTCCATGTCATGAATCCCGAGGGGAGTGTTGACCATCTGCCAATAGTTGGATTCCCATCCTATTTGATGGATGGATGTCTATCCCAAATGGATAGATGAATTCTTGTCTTGCATGGAAAAAATGCATAACCCATATGGTTGGATGCCTATCCTAGATGGATCGATGCCTAAGTATACAAGTGAATGAATATATAATAGATAATAATCAAGAAAAAAATAGTGGTAATTTTTGGGATAAATAGATTGTGTCTTTACATTGTGCTACCACTATTAATCAAAACTTTACATACCTTTCCTCTAGATTTACATCTTGTCCTAAACAAATTCTTCCTTTGTAGTGGTTCCTTAGTCACCTCTTCATGCATCAAAGTTCTTGTCATTACTAATGACTCACCTTTCTTAGGTTTCCCAACTAAATTAGGGGATCCAACAAGTTCTTCATCCACATAAGTTGTTCTTTTAGAATTCTTATTTTTCTTACTAGTAATTTCTTGATGAAATTCAAACACTCTATGTCCTTCACCTCCACACTTGAAACAAGTTCCTCTAAATGGTCTCTTCTTATATTTTCTATCACTTCAGTAGGAATTATAACCTCCTCTATCATTATGGTAGAAATTTCTATTCTCTCTTCCTTTACGGTATGAATTATTTTCCTTCTCTTCACTGTGGTATGGTTTTCCATCCTTTTTTTTCTCTATATAATATCTCCTCTCCCCATATTGTGATCCGCTTCTCTAGAATCTTCCTCTTGCACTTCTCTATCTTTTTTCAAACTTCTTGTTCAACTTTTCCTCTACATTTAGTGCAAATTGGTATGCTTCTTCAACTGATGTCATCTTTACTAGGCTCAACTCTTCTTGGATGTTTGTTCTTAGTCTATTGATGTACCACACAAACTTTTCTTTGCTTCACTATGTCTAGCTCTAATGATCATCTTGTAGAATTCTTTAGTATAATCCCTCATCTAGATTTCTTCTTTTTCCTTAGGTTCTATAATCTTTTCAACAATTCAAGCTCATAATCAGCTGGTATAAATTGATTCTTCAACTTTGTCACCATCCTATCCCACTTTGTGATTGTGTGAGGGGGAAATCATAGACGTAAACATGAGAAATGTACTTGAAATCATAATCTAAGCTAAAATCAAGAACACTAATCTAAATTTAATCCTACACTTACAAAATGAAACTAAGCTATTGAAAACATATTCGAAAATCCTATGATTACAAAATTGAATTCAAAACAAAATAAAAGTGTTTTCATCTCATATCAGAGTGTTTTTTCTTGATGTTGGATTACTCATATCATTGTGAAGCCTCCATAGTTCGTGTGTGAAGATTTGATGAACAATGTCTTGGTTGGTTGATCGAAGAAATGTTGAAGCTCTAATGGTGGTTATGAATGTCGACAATACTTCATTCTGCAAATGATGTTGGATATTCAATCCTTTTTTGTGAGGAAAGAGGTTTGTTATATAGAAAATGAGATTCAAAAGGGATGATTAGGATTAAACAATATTGCATCAAGATCAATGGTTGAAAGGTGTTGAGAGGATTTAGACATGAATAGACTATGCAAAAAGTAGATTGTGCAATTTTTGTGATTGAGGAATAGATTGAATGATTAGTGGGTGTAACTAAGGGTAATTTTTAGGATTAGATTCAATCAATAAAGCATATAAAATAAACCCAAAGCAATTACAAAACACAATGGAAGTAAATGAAAGAATGATTATACCTGATCGCCAAGACCTCCATGATTCACTTTTGTAACACCTTCTTATGTGCTGGTTGACATGTTGCCCTCAGATTTGTTGTGCGAGCAATCTTTTGACAAAGTCTTACACCAAGTTTGAAGGATTTGATAAATGTCTAAATGCTTATGACTATGACAATACAATTGAAATGCCTATGTCTAAAATATTGCCTAATCTATGTGCCTAATCTAGAAATGAGAGAAAAATAGCATTTTATAGAAAATACCATTTTGAATGGACAGACGAGATTGACTTCTGACAAAGACCTAAAATCAGCAGACAAGATTTAATTTGACAATCCCTAATCAGGGTTAGGGAAAAATCCTTAAGTGAGCGGTCAAGATGTCACTTGAGAGAATCAAATCGGCGATGGAGAATAAATGAGATAAAATAATTAGAAAATAAGGATTTTTGAAAATCAAGAAGATAAAGATTGCCTGATTTGTGAGATTCGAAAAATCAAGAAGATAAGAGTTGGACTGAAGATCAGATTTGGAAAATCAAGAATCTACCCGATTACTTGATTTTTGGAAGATTAGTTACTATTTTGAATTAAATTAATTCAAAATAATGATTTTGTGAGACAATAAATAATCTTTTTCAGATTATTTACCAAAATGGACTCCATTAAGAAGATGACATTTTAAATAATTTCATTTATTTAAAATGAGAGGAATATTATTTGAAAATTAAATAATTAAAGATAATTATTTAATTTAGCAGATAAGATTAATTAATTAAATAAATTAATCAATTCATTTAATTATGACAGAGTGACATATTAAATAAATAAATAAAACTTATTTATTTAATAATCAGGAAGAAATATATGATGAAGGGCAATTAAATAAGTTAAGAAATTTATTTAATTAAGGGAAGACTTAGACAATTAATGACGTATTTAATAAATATTTATTTATTTAATAATCATGAAGAATACAAAGACATGAATTAATTAAACAATTATAAATTATTTAATTAATAGTCGAATGTGGACCAAGGACATAGTTAAATGTCATAATTATGCTAGGGCGAAAGTGGTAAAAAATGAAGCTTGCAGGCCTAGGTCATTTTTAGGTGTCTACAGTGGGAATGAGGAATAGATTGATTAGTTAGGAATGAATTGATGAGTCAGGGAATCGTAATTTTCTCAATCAGAAATAGATTGATCAGTCAGGATTAGATTGAGAAATCAAGGGATCGTAATTTTCTCAATTAGGAAAGTGGTTGAAAAAGATTAATTAATTTATTTAATTGATTCATTCATTTTGGAGTTGAATGTGCAAATCGGGTTTGACTTTTGCAAACAATTTGCATTAGTTTGATTTGATTTTTGATAATGTATTGAATAGTTTGATTTATTCAATTTTTTCGAGGGAAAGTGTCGTAATTGAATTATTATGATTTAATAATTCAATTAATTTAGGGGAATAAGTTGATTTAGCGACATAATTAAATAATTGGTGGTATTTAACTAACCAAACAAAATAAAGTGAGATTAGGACTTCATTAAATAAATGCAATTTATTTAATTGGTCAAAATGATAGAAACATGAATTAATTAAATACTATCATTTTATTCCATTAATAGCAAAAATAAGGTTTTCAAGACTTTATTAAATAAATGGAATTTATTTAATTTGTCAAGAATGATGAAAAAGTGGATTAATTAAATAATGTTGTATTATTCAATTATTAGGGGAAATTAGGGTTTTTTGATGCTTTTGATGTGAAATGCAGTGATGATCAATGATAATGATGTTGATGATGTGAACATGTCATTTACAATGTGTGATAGGTGTTAGGTCAATTTTACATGTCTACATTTTTCCCCTCTTTGATACAAAGTATTGGTTGCTTTGTTTCAAAGATTTTTTTTTTAACATCAAGTTTTTGAAAAAAATTATGCCCCACTATGCCCTAGCGGTCAGTGGAATGATGCTAGGACTCTATGTTGCCACCTTGAGAGGTTGGCCGAAAATTTCAATTTTTGAGGTTAGGCACATGATGTTCTATTTAGTTCAAATGTGTTTAGGATGAAAAATTAGGTCTATAGGTCCATCATTGGTTTGTTCCGATGTTCCTGGGAAGTCCTTAGTTGAATGTAGGAAGGTTCCCTAATTAAAAATTAGGGTTTCCTAGGTAAAAAATAGGGTTTTTTGAGGGTTAACATAGGAATTAGGGTTCTAATTACCCCATTTGTTCTTTGATCCTATAGCTAAATCTTGTCTATGGATTTCCCATTATGTCAGTTATCGAGGAGCAATGCCTAGGATTCAAGGATCCCCACATCGTTTAGACCTGGTTTGAGAGTTTGGATGGCTTGCAGGTGTTAGTGGCCTAGTATGTACCTTCTCGCTTCTCATTTTTGTCTTGTCATGTTCTCACATTTCATGTACAAAGTTCCTTAGGTCAATAGCGAAGTTTTCATGATTTCAATGCATTTGCATCATTTTCCTTGCACTTGCTAGTTTAGGAAGCTTTCTTTTGACCTAAACCCTCACATTTGCTCTAGATCCTCACATCTGACCTAAACCCTCACCTTTGAAAGTAGCAGTTGCTCTATTTCTTCATTTTTTCTTTCTCTAGTTTGTTTCCTACACATCTGCTTTAGATCCTCGCACTTGCAAAACTTCCTCACTTTTGATATTCTTTCCTTTGACCTAAACCCTTGCCTTTGACTTAAACCATCACTTTTTCTATTGTTTCTTCGCTTTTGATAAATATTGCTAGCTTTTTCCTGTTTGGAAACCTAAGTCTTATTTTTCATTATTTCTAAGTCATTTTTGTGTCATTTATGCATTTAGAGTGAAGTCCTAACTATGTGGGTTAAAATGATTGTAGGTGGTCCTTAAACCACTACAATCGAGGGAGAGATGACCTCGAGATCTATTTGATTTGATTATCAGTTTTGATGTTATGGAGTGAGACTTTCTAGATGTGGTCGGGCTTTGTCATAATTGTTACATGCCTCCCATCTAGAATCATACAACAATGATGACTGCTCTCATGGAGCGGTGGAATTTAGAGACATCCTCGTTTCATTTACCTATAGGAGAGGTGACCATTACACTCGAGGATGTGTGGAGGATTCTTCACATTACTATCTATGGTGAGCTTGTTGCATATCATGTTCAATGGGGTACCTGTGCCATGTAGTGTGTGCTAGGTGTTAGACACTTGGAGGTACGACAGTCTAAGATTGATTTGTCTAAGTTCATTGGCAGTGCAGACCTTGTTTCTCTTGTCCTTTGTGGTTTGATTTTGGAACTAGTTGTTCTTGATAGGAGAGGTAGTTAGTTCCCTGTTGGATGGGGTTTTGCATTGAGGGTATGTTTGAGCATGGGACCAGATATGCATGGGGTCTGTGTCTTCTCACCCACCTCTACAAAGATATGCATGAGGTTGTATATTGGGGAAGTAAATCTATTTTTGTAGGTGTATCTCTTTTTCATATTTGGACCTAGGAGAACATTTTCTTAGCCTAATGGGATACAAGATCGTACTCCTAAGGATCCATACTCATATCGTTATGAAGATTTCCTGCACTACACCTTACCCAAGGATCTTCTGTACTGGTGCTGTGTGTTTGACGAGATGCTAGGTTTTGTTTAGAGACCTTATATGGATTGCGAGGCATGACCGGAGGATCTAGAGCATCTTGTTTACTATCAAAAAACCCAATGGTTGATTGTTCATTCTCACTCTCTGCTAGAGCGTTACTTATGAGACTCGTTTTGGTTGGACCACTAGGGAGGTTTGTGTATGGGTTCACCAGGAAGATAGAGATGTTGCTACATTCAAATCACTTGTCCCAGTTGGTTGGGGTTGAACGATGGGTTTAGCAGATCTAGGTACTACACCTAATTATGATCAGTGGTGGGCACAACACATGCCTTTGAGAGTCATAGATCCTGGGGGTGATCCTACATTAGGAAAAGTGGGTATTACAAGTTGGCACGAGGAGCGACAATGCATTGAGGTTCTTGTAGAGCAGTTGGATAGGGCCCAACATGATGGGGCACAGGGTGGTCAAGATGAGCATATGCCTTAGGTGTAGGGTCATGGACAGGTTCTAGGTCCCCCTCCACCACCTGGGGATGGAGGTATACAATTATCTTAGATGAATACTATTAGAGATGCAAAGATAGTGCAATGATAGGTCATGGAGGCTCAGGTTGCTACTCTAACCGCAGAGAGTGATATTTTGAGGGCTGAGAAAGATAGTGTGAGCGGGTGATGACATGTTGTAGAGACTCAAGTATAGTTTCTTATGGTGGATAGAGATACTCTTAGGGTAGAGCGTGGTAGTTTTAGAGCAGAGTAGGATTGGCTATTATAGATTTCCACATACTATCAGACTTTATATGATGCCACTGTTTCTAGGGCTGCTCAGCATCCATGGTTCTAAGAACCTAGTGTTGCGGGCGGTGGTGGTGGTGAGGCAAGTGATCATTTTGTTAGACAACTAGATTTAGATTGTAGTCTACAACCTGGCCTATAGGGTTTTGTCCTTCTTGTCGAGTAGTTTTACTTTTTTGTACTTGATCTTCATGTTGTTTATTGCTCAAAGACATATTATAGACATGATTTTTGTATATATATTCATTGGCCCAGTCGAGGCCTCATATATACATGTATTATTTTTTATTATCCTATCACACTTGTTTCACTAATAATGATGTACTATGACATTCTCCCTTTTTTGATGATGATATGAGATATACCTTCTTTGACTTGGCTTCATTTTATGCTTGTGTGATGATCATGGATGACTATGTATGATGATGCATGCTTATGTATGTTTTTGTACTTTTCTGATGTATGCATATGATATGGATGGATGAATCATAATGTACACCATATGATGTTTTATTATGGATGATCAATATATCATTTGGATATATGATGTTTATGATGGATGATATGGATGTATGCCCCATACATGATACATGATGTTTTTATTGGTTTATTATCATCATGATATGTACTGATGACACTATGGATGTAGGATGGATATGGCACTAATGATATTGCTATGCAGGATGGTTGTTATGTAGAAGAAATATTTGATGATGGATAGAAATTTGATGTTTGTTAATATTTTATTAGTTGCTTTCTCTTTTCTTGGAGGCTTCACAATTTTGAACAATCCTGTTTGTAGCAAACAGATACGATGCACCAGGGTATTAATGACCAAGGTGACTTTGTATCTATTGCATGGAATTTGAATCTACAAACAAAGAGTATCTTTTCTCATACTAGACATATGAAAACTTTGTTTAAAGTATATAGTCAGATTGTGTTAAAAACTTTTTAGACTAGTCACATAGAGAGGTATAGAACACCTAACATGCAACTGCTTCATGAATTATTTCAACACAACTTGCATATACTCAATAAAGTAAGTATTTTCCATGGTAGTGTTAAAAAAATATCTTACAACAATAAATAGAAATGATGATCAATTGCCCTCATTCCTTCTTCTCTAAATCCTTATGGATATCCTCGAGAGATCCTGGGAATGAGTCAATAAAGTAAATCATAAAAATAAAACTACAAAAATATAAAAATAAATTTGCACTATCACCTTCCATATTTGTTTGAGGTTTTAGGACTATTATCCATTGTTGATCATGTCTATCAGAGGAATGGATCCATTAAGGCATATCTTAGGATATTGTTGGTGAATTGTCAAAAGATAGGTAGTTGATACTTTGGCTCATGTTTCCGTCTGTTTTGTGATCAAATATTTGTGATTGTTTGCTTAAAGATTCTAGCTTTTGATGTTTTCTTTGTTTCTTTGTATTTTTTTATTATGGGTGATGTTTTATCACATATTGTAATAAAAGGGTAGATCTTTTTTATTTTCTAAGTTTTATGATGTTGTTTTTGTTGTTTTCAGGGTACTAACCTAGGGCCTCGGGGGCTCATCAAAGATAAGCCTTGCCTAGGTTGTACACACAGAGGCTCGTAGCTCGCTTGGTTTGAGTGTTTTTTACCTTTTTGTGTTTTGTGAATTTTTTGGATTTTGTATTTTTGATTGTTTTTTGATTTTGAATTTTTTGACAATTTTTTGGTTTTTTGAATTTTTTTGACTAAGTTAAAATAAAGCATGATAGAAACCTAAGGGGACTGGCCTAGGGTATCGAGGGTTGTTAAGCCTTGCCTACATTTTACATGTAGAGACCATGTAGTTCGATCATTTGACTCAAAGCATAAACTTCTTTTTGGATAAACAACATTAATACTTTGGATTGATATTCCACTTATGTGTCTAGAGGATATGTTGTGGGAAATCTACTTGAACTAGATGTGAGGTTCAAGCAAATATTGATATCTTAGACTGTTTGAGTGAATGAATAACCCAATGATGTTTTTTTTTAATTTTTTCACATGTTTTTAATTTTTTTTGTTGTTTTTTAGATGTTTTTGAATTTTATTATTTTTTAGATGTTTTTGATTTTTGCTATTTTTTAGATGTTTTTGATTTTTCCTATTTTTTATATGTTTTTGATTTTTTTTGTTTTTGACCATGATAGGAAATTCCAAGATCTAACCCATGAATAGCTTCGGGAAGTTTCCCCCAGTTGGAGACAAGACTACTTTCCTAAATCAATGACAAGCCATGGTTGGATACACTATTTTATTATGAAATGAATGGGTGGTGTTGTGGATAGTACTGATAGATAATGATGCAGGTCTTATTCAAACATAGCACTTGTTTGCTAGTTTTTCACTATGGTACCTGCTCTAGAAGCACCACAAAGTGGTTTTCACTCAAAGAACATTTTAATTCTCTTTACTATTTTTCTTGCTTTTTGATTTCTTTGTATTTTTCCTCTTTTTTCTATTTTTTTAGCTTTTTCCACTTTTGCTTGGGGCATTCTGATGTGGTTTATGTGTAGAAAATTTTGATTGCTATTCAACAATTCAGCTAAAGGTTCTACTTTAGGAGAGCCAACTGATAGGCCCCAGAATCGTAGCTCACTGTGATGACAAACGTGACTAACTAGTTGGGTTCAAATTTTCCTTTGTCATCCTAATTCAATTGTACCTTCTGATTCTCCTTGAGGACTAAGTTACCAATTTTAAAGTTTCTATCTTTGATTTTCTTGTCATAGCTTTGTTTGAGCCAATTCTGATAAACCTGCAGATGGTTTAACGTGCTATAATGCCTTTCATCTAGGAGCTCTAATTCATTTATCCTAGATACCCTATATTCTTTATTGTTGACCATGCCTTTTAATGAGAGTCACAATGAGGGGATTTCGACCTCAATAGGTAAGACAACCTCTAATCCGTAGACCAAGGAAAATAGTGTGGCATCAGTAGGTGTTCACATGTTGATTTGATAAGCCTATAGGGCTAGGTTTAGTTGCAAATGACAATCAATACTGGCTTCATTAACAATATTTTTGAGTATTTTCAATATGGTTTTGTTAGACGCCTTAGCCTTACCATTTCCTTGGGGGTAATAGGGCATGGAAAATCTATCCTAGATAGAAAATTGGGAATAGAGCTCTTGGACATTCTGATTTTTTAATGAGGTTCCATTTTATTTTATTATCATTTAGGGAATTCCATACCTATAGATCAGATAATTCAAAATGAATTTTGATATCTATCTTTCAGTGATATAGGTTAATGGAATTTCCTATATCCATTTAGTGAAGTACTCTATTTTTGTGATAATGGATTTTTGCTTATTGGATAAAGCAGGTGAAATATTTCGTACCAAGTCTAATCCCCATTGTGAGAAAGGCTATGGTGTGCTGATGGATCTCAACTCTTGTGCTGGTGCATGAACTAGATCACTATGCTGTTGGCATTGCTAGCACTTTCTAGAATACTACATGCATTCATGTTCCATGGAGGGCCAATAATACCCCATTCTAAGCAGTTTCTAGACTAGGTTAGGTCTACTAGAGTGGGATCCACAAATACCTTTATGTACCTCTTGTAAGGCTATTTGTGCTTCTTCTACATTAAGGCACCAAAGTAACATACCATCTAGACTATGACAATATAGGGTATCTCCTAGGATGGTAAAACGAGAAGTTCTATGGGTGAAGGTTTTCTTTTGAGTGGTTGTTAGGTCAATTGGTATGATACTATGCTAGATGTAGTTAAAAGTATCTTGGTACCATGGGGAGTTAGGACCAAAAACAACACATACCAGTTCTAATTTTAGGATTTCGAATATAGGTATGAGTAGCTATTCAATGAGGAACTCATACTTAGGTGCATTTTGTAGAATATCAAGCAATGAGCCTATTGTTTCCATTGCATTGACAACTCTGTTATTGATCTGAGGAACTTGCTCAAAGTTTATTCTAACAAATTATTCCTTGAAACTATCCACCATCCTTTTATATAGCAACAATTTGTCATCTTTTATCTGGTATTCATCATTCACCTATTTGACCACTAGCTAAGAGTCTCCAAAGACAAGTAGCTCTTTTATTCTCCATTCGATAGCCATTTTTAGCTGTGTGATCAAAGCTTCATATTCTAAGATATTGCTCGTGCATGGGAAAGCAATCTTGTAAGCCTTGGGTATACTATCTCCCTATTGTGTGAGAAATATAACACTTGCTCCAAACCCATGTTGAGTATGGGACTCGTCAAAGTATAGAGTCCAATGACATGTTTGATATATCATCAAGATACTCTCATTTGGAAAGTCCACTATGAGAGGCTTGTGATCATCGATGGGTGCTTCGACTAGTTGGTATGCTATGATTTGTCCCTTGAGGGATCTTCTATCCACATACTCTATATCAAATTCGCTTAGGATCATCACCCATTTGGCTATTCTACCTTTTAGGGCTGCCTTTGCTAGCAGGTACTTGAGTGGGTATACTTTTGAAATCATTTTCACCTTTTTGTTTAAGATATAGTGCCTCAATTTTTGTGTTGCAAACACTATTGATAGACACGCTCTTTCAATGGTTGAGTAGTTCAACTCATAGCCTACTGGTGTTCTATTGATGTAGTAGACTTCCCTTTCTTTGTTGTTATCATCTAGCTAGGCTAGGAGAGCTCCTAAGGCTACTTGTGTGGTAGACACATAGAGTATCATTTCCTTTTCTGGAATAGGCAGCATGAGTATAGGAGTATGTAGGTATTCCTTGACTTGTTGGAACACTTGGTCATATCTCCCATCCCAATTGAAGGTAATGTCTTTGTGTAGTAGATGAGTGAAAGGGTGACATTTTTTTTGCCAATTGTGCAATAAATCACTTGATGGATTGCAACTTTCCTTGTAAACTCCTTATTTGTTTTAATGTTTTTGGTGGAGGCATCTCTATTATAGCTTTTTGGTGCAGAGAACCTAGGTCTTCATGTAAAAAGGGGTCAAGTGTTGGTGTTTTGTGTTTTTAAGTAATTTTTATTGTAATAAGGTCTTTTAAGACCATGTCTCATGTTTTGTGTCAATTTGAGTCATGTGGGGTCAGTTTTGTAAAAATATGTCAATATTGTAAAAAGTTGCAAAAAGTTGCACAAGCAATTTTTATATTTTGTGTCTAAAGGGGAAGATGAACCGTTGGTATTTGAAAAGAAGTTGGGGAAAGGTTTTATTTTGTTATAAAATGTTTAAATAGGCCTTGTTGAGGTTGGGACAAGGTTCTGGTATTGAGTTTTTGGTGTTAAACAATAAAAATACTCTATTTTCTGTGTTTCAAGTTGTTCTTTGCTACTACATAGATTAGTACGTCTCCGTATGGCCTAGAAATGATCTAAAATTCATTGAAATTGATAATTTATTGAATCCACTATCTGTTGCATTTGATTTCATCTGATTTCATCAAGTTTGGAGTGAATTAGACCATTTTTTCTATAAACAGCCAGAAACCTTGTTTAGGGTGAGTTTTGATTGAATAAAATGGTTTTTGGCCCATTCCATCAGTGAAAAGGATTCACAATCAGTGGAATGGATGTAGATAGGGTGCATTTTGTGTTCTTAATGTTTCAGGAGTAGGGGATGGAGTTTGGTGCAAGTTTAGTTGTTGCCCTTGTCTAATATCATGTATTAGGCTTAGGAGTGAAGTAGACTTTGGGTTTTTTGGAAAATCCATTTGGAAATCATTCTAGTTGTTTGGAGTTGGTTATTCAGACCTCACATGACATTTTTTAAGCTTTGGAATGAAGATTAAAAGCCTAGAGTTAGGAAACCTTGTGCTACCAAGCCAACTCAAAGAATTAGGCCTAATTTGAGCGTTAGTAGTCCAAAATTGAGGGCTTCATTACAAAGTAACCCCATCTACAAATTGGATATGTTGTCAAAAGGAATAAAGGGTATTTGTAAAGGTGATCATATTTTGGATGTTAGGTCTGCCCTGAGAGTTATGTTGGAAAACCCCTATTTGAAGTACTACTAGTGGAATTGAAAGATTGTGAGGGAAACCCACCAAGTTATGTTCTAGGATTGCAAAGTTTGACTATTTGAGTTGTGTTGAAATTATCCAAGCCATACTCTACATCAAATTGGTATCAAAGCATAGGTCTGATCTATAGAAGAAAATTTGAGTTGAAAGGAGAACAAAATTCCTCCAAAAGGGAATGTTATTGCTAGAGAAGTGAGTGAGTTGAAGGAAAAACATGCTAGAGAGAGTGAAAAACATGATAGAGAGATGAAAGAGTTAAAGGAGAGGCTTGATGCCTTGGAAAAAAGTCAGAAGAAAGGTATGGTCACATGAGACTTGAGTTTCCAAGAAGAAGTAGGGGAAGAGGAAAGTTCCCAAGGGCTCGAGGAAGAGATGGATCCTAATGACTTGAGGATGGAAAAGCTCCTGATAGCAGTCAAGGGAGATGAGCATAATATCAAGATGGAATTACCTATTTATGAAGGAAAGATGGATGGTGAAGAGCCCCTAGATTGGATAGGAGCATTTGATAACTATTTTGACTATGAAGATGTGCCAGAGGATCAAAGGGTGAAATTGGCCAAGAAAAAATTGAAGGGCCACACTTTTATTTGGTGGGATTATGTACAAAGGAGAAAGAAAGGAAAGACTAAAATCACCTCTTGGGATAGGATGGTGGCTAAAATAAATGGTAATTTCCTACCTGTTGATTACACTATTCAATTTTTTAAGAGGCTTCAAAATCTTAAAGAAAAGGAGATGGATGTGCAAACGTATATAGAAGAATTCTATAAATTGAGTATAAGGGTAGGTCATACAAAAGACGATGAAGAAACAATAGAAAGATATATGAATGGGCTGATATACAACCTCCAAGATGAATTAAGCCTTACCACCCCAAGAACGGTGGAAGAATGTTACCAATTGGCCATCAAGGCCAAGGAAAAGTTGAAGGAAAGGAAAGAGAAGCAATTTAGGGGCATATGAAGAAGTTTCAGAGGTAGAGGAACATTTGGAGGAAGAGGGAAGTCCCAAAAACCACAAGGACAAACAAGTCAGCCTCAAGAATAAAATTTTGATACAAGGGGCATTTTTAGAGGAAGGAGACCCAATAATAGGGGCAGATTTGGAGGTCAAGGAAGAGGATCAAATGCATTCATAGGGAAGTGTTACTAGTGCAATAATTTTGGCCATCAAGCATGGAAATGTCTTGAAAATAATCCCTCTACTTGACATGGAGGAGAAAGAAGAACTCAATTGGTACAAGAAGAGGACAATGAAAGTGTAAACTCTCCATCACAACATGCTGCTCCAAAAATTGGTGAATCTCTTATGCTAAGGAGAACATTAATTAAAGTTCCTATGGTAAAAGAACCTCCACAAAGGAAATCTCTCTTTAGAACCACTTGTAAGTTTGAAGGTAAGGTTTAAAAAGTTGTTGATTTGGGTAGCACAGATAATTTAGTTTCTCTTGAGATGGTAGAAAAGTTGAAAATGAAAAGAATACCAAATCCCACTCCTTACAAGGTCTCATAGTTGAATAAGGGATAACAGGTCCTAGTAAATGAACAAAATTGGGTGGAATTTAACATAAGAAGGTACAAGGATTAAGATTTTGTGTGACATCATCCCTATGGATGTTTGTCATGTGCTTTTAGGGAGGCCCTAGCAATTATTAGGGTTATAAAGGTAGATATCTAACAATTAAATGCAGATTTAATTAATAAACAGAGAAACTAAAACACACATAGAATAAATTATAACACAAAGAATTTAACATGGTTCACCCAATCTGGGCTACATCCACCAAACCACAACCATCCAATAATTTTATTATCCAGTTCAAAAACCTATTACAATCTTGTGAATAATCACGTTTTTCATCATACTGTAACCCCCATCTAAACCCCTTTTTAACAAGCTTAAAAGCTTCTAGATTTGGGTTCTACAAAGTCAATTTTTTTCTTTTTCATTGATTTTTCCTTTTTCGGCGACGACGTGAAAAAGTAGGAGGAAATTTTTTCTCGGGGGCTGTTGCCCCCGAACCCCCTCTTTTCGGGGGTTGTCGCCCTCGAACCCCCACCAGGGGCCCAACCCGGCCCTGGACCCCTGCAAGGATACATGCCAGGGTCTATAGTATAGCATGATCAGTCACCACATACCAACAACAATATGATAGGAAGGCTAAACATGATGGGCAAAAGAACACTTATGTTATTGAAAAGAATGGGATCTCATTCACTCTCACACCTTTGCAAGATGAAGGCCTAGATACACAAGTAGGGTTCAGTGTAATGCTGGTAGGAGAAAAGGATTTTTTGAAAACCATGAAGGAAGAGGGAGGAGAAGGTTTTTCCATTGTGATCAGACCACAAACTGTTATGACAACAACAGAGGTTAATGATGTGCCTAGAGAGGTCTAAGCATTATTGAACAAGTATAAGGAAATTATGGTAGATAAACTCCCTAACTCTTTACCACTAATAAGAGATGTGAGTCACCATATAGACTTCATACTAGGGGCAAACCTACCTAACAAAGTATCATATAAAAGGACCCCAAAATAGAATGAAGAGATTAGGAAAAAAATCCAAGAGTTGCTTGACAAGGGCCTAATAAGAGAGAGTCTTAGCCCATGTGTTGTTCCTACTGTTTTAGCAACAAAGAAGGGAGGAGATTGGAGAATGTGCACCGACTCAAGGGCCATTAACAAGATTACCATAAGGTATAGGTTCCCCATACCGAGAATGGAAGACTTGATGGATTTTCTAGGAGGGGCATGCTATTTTTCTAACATAGACCTCAAGAGTGGCTACCATCAAATCAAAATTAGAGAGGGGGATGAATGAAAAACTGCCTTCAAGATAAATGTAGGGTTGTATGAATGGTTTTTCATGCCTTTTGGACTCTCAAATGCACCAAGTACCTTTATGATATTGATGAATGAAGTCCTAAAACACTTCATTGGTAAGTTTGTGGTTGTCTATTTGGATGATATTCTTGTTTTTAGCAAAACTAAAGAAGAACATTTACAACATTTAGACTTGGTTTTGAAAATATTGAATGGAGAAAAGTTGATGATAAACTTGAAGAAATGTGAATTTATGAAGGAAGAATTGGTGTATCTTGGCTTTTTATTCTCAAAGGGCTCTTTGAAGATGGATCCTAGTAAGGTGGAAGCTATCCTAAGTTGGCCTACACCAACATCAGTAAGTGAGGTAAGAAGTTTCCATGACCTAGCTAGTTTTTATAGAAATTTTTTTTAACAATTTCAGTCACATATGTGCTCCAATAATTGAAACAATAAAAGTGGACAAAAGAAAGAAGTTTGTATGGTCTAAAAAGGAAGAAAAAAGTTTCCAATATCTAAAACAAAGGGTAGCACAACAACCTATCTTAGAATTGCCTAATTTTAACAAAGTTTTCACCATTGAATGTGATGCTAGTGGGTATGCCATTGGGGTAGTATTTAGCAAAGAGGGTAGGCCTGTTTCCTTCTTCAGTGAAAAATTCAATGAGACAAAGAAAAAGTATTCATATTATGATTTGGAGTTGTATGCTATGGTGCATTCATTGAAGAAGTGGAGACACTATCTCCTTCCTAAAGAAATGTTTTTATTGACAATCATGCTTTGTAGTTCCTTTATATCCAATTCAAACTCAACCACAAACATGTGAAATGGGAAGAATGCCTACAAAGTTTCACCTTCACCATCAAGCATAAGAAGGGGCAGTCAAACAAGGTGGTGGATGCATTGAGCAGGACATTGTTGGTCCAAGAAATTTAGTTACAAAGTGCAGGGATTGATGCTCTAAAAGGTATGCATGTAGAGGATGATGATTTCAAAGATATTTATGCTTCTTGTAATCAATTAAATGGAAATTTTCATGAAGATAATTTTGATTTTCTAATTCAAGAAGGTTTACTATTTAAGGGGGCCCAACTTTGTATTCCCAAATGCTCTATGAGAGATAATTTGATTAAGGAAAAGCACAGTGGTAGCCTTGCAGGTCACTTTGGTGTTGACAAGACTTTGGAATAGGTAAGAAGGCACTATTATTGGCTAAGGATGCAAAGTGATGTGAGAAGGTTTGTAGAAAAGTGTGTTGTTTGTCAAAGGGCCAAAGGTTGTAGTACTAATGCAGGTGTATATCAACCATTTCCAATCCCAAATAGACCTTGGGAGTCCATAAGCATGGATTTTGTGATGGGGTTGCCTAGAACCCAAAGAGGCTTTGATTTAGTGTTTGTCATGGTGGATAGGTTTAATAAGATGACACACTTTATACCATGTACCTGGGTACCAATGATGCCTTATATATTGCAAGGTTTTTCTTCAAGGAGGTGGTCATAATCCATTGATTACCTTTGACCATTATTTTAGATAGGGACAATAAATTTGTGGGCCACTTTTGGAGAACCCTATGGAAGAAACTAGGCACAAATATGACTTTTAGCTTTTCCTATCACCCCCAAATTGATGGGAAGATGTAAGAGAGGGGGACCACCGTGTGCAAGACCCCAGGTCACAGAGGGCCAAGATGTGAGAGGCTTCCCTAACTTACCTCAGCTAAGTGTAGTGTTAGGAAATGCAAGGCGAGAGTAATGAGGACTGTGAGGCATCTCAGTCACTCTACAGACCCGAACTGTAAGACAGGGCTATGCGAGATGGTTTTTGAGCTCAAAACAACATCTTGGAAAGCTCTCTGTCTGAGGACAAAAGTGCAGTTCCAGGATGACAACATGGCATGCTGGCATCTCATAGGTGTGTTGGCATCCATATGGCCAAAGGACCAAAATTACAGTGTGAACTTATCAGAAAACAAGCTAGCAACCTAGCTAACGACTTCTAAAAGAGTAAAATAGTACTATGAAATATGAAAAGTACAAGTGAAGGTGATAAAGTATACCAAAGCTAAGGTAACAAAGATGATTTCGTAGAAGAATCTATTTGCCAACTAGCTCCTTGAAAGCACATACTCCTACACACAACGAGAGAGGAAAATGTTGGGTGGCTATATAGGGGCCTGCCTTAGTGAGACCCTCGTTTAGGTTTTTCCACCTCCATAGGCAGCCAAAAGAATGAGATAAAGAAAATACAGTAATGAAGAGCACAAAAGCACTACAAAATAGTAAATTGCTAACTCAACCAAGTGATAGAGGAGAGGAAAGGGAAGCTTACCACCTCCACCAAGAGCACTCAAGGTTTCTTGGGGGAGAATATGAGAGTACTAAAGCCTCTACTGCAATGGTGTGGTCCCAAACTTGCTCTATCAAAGTGATGGAGTGTTGCTTTGGCTGCAATGAGGTGCAAGAATGCTACTAGAATGCTTGAAGTGGATGAAAAAGAGTGTGTTGAAGCTTGTGAATAAAGTGAAGAAGTTCTTAGAAGATCAAATGCATATGGAAGGGTTGAATTTTAAGGAGGAATGGAGAAAAATGACCATATTCAGGTCGCTCGGCCAAATGGGGCATTACAACTTGACTCCCAATGAGAAGTATAATGCCTCTGTAGGTTTAGCTGTAGGAATCTGCCAAGGATGTAAGTGTGCCACGTGGATGTCTATGTTCCACGTGGGAATCCCTGATAGAAATGCCATCATTGATGCTATAAATAGGTGCCAAGTGTGATGCAAGTAGTGGGCGTAGGTGGAATTAAGCCTCTGAACTTGGTTTTCTAAGGGGGTAAAGGAAAAAAGGGGATTTGCACATGGGGTGCAAATTTACTCCTATACATTTTTCCCCCACTTTAGCGAGCACAAATATTGATGAGTGCTCGATAAAGTAGATCAAGAAAGATGTAAATTTTAGAAATGGATACCTGAACCATCGAAGAAGTAGACCGTGATCTGGTGAACCTAAAGGTGCAGGGAAAGCGAAGGACTCCATAGCTGCTCAAAACTATGAAGTTGGAAAAAAAAGCATCTTATAGGCCTATAGACCTACAAGGAAGCAACCCCCAACATCTCTCACATGAAGGAAGCCTCGTGAAGTAAGCACCTTACAGGACCAAAAACCTGTAAGGAAGGTATCCCCCAAAAAATCTAGCATGGAGGAAACCCAAAGGAAGTGAACTCTGCAGAGTCAAGAAGTGGCCAAGTAGCCAAGTAAGCAGATAGTCGCACAGACCATCAATGATATGATAGTCTTTCAAAGGGGTCCCTTGGGAACCCTTCAACAGGAGAGGGGGTCCACTCAAGGGATGCACTATTTGAAAGGTGAGGTCTAGTCAGGCTACCCCCAAGCTAGATGCGACAAAAAATGGAATAGGTCTAGTCGGGCTACCCCTAAGCTAGACACAAAGAAAATGAAATAGGTCTAGTTGGGCTACCCCCAAGCTAGACACGAAAGAATCTATTTATGATAAAGACTTTCAAAGGGGGTCCCTCAAGAACCCATCGTGAAAAAAGGGGTCCACTCAAGGGACACACAATTCAAAAGTGGATGTTGATTTTCTCAAAGTGGTCCATCATCATGGGATCCTTTTGAAAGATGTTCACTTCATCAAGGAATTTGAAGGGAAGGATATGCCCCTATGTGAGGGGAAATTTAAAGCTATTCCCACTTTGAAGGAAGGTCTCCAAGTTGTTTCTTTATGAACCCGTGATGAAGGAAACATGTTTCGTTAGGGTTCCAAGTTGAGAATGTGATTCTAAGGAAAAGTTTGCACAAATTTTTCAGAAAAGATTTGTTGGAAACGAATGCATCTTCTAAAAATCAAAACGTTAAAGAAAGGATTTGTCACACATGAGAGGGACAACTCAAGAAAAGAAGAGAAAAAGGTAAAGCAAAAAAGAGAACACAAATAAAGGGCACAGGGGTAGCCTAATATTTTGGGGTTAGAATTGATCATAAATATATATATGTATATATAGTAATAGTATATAAATAAACTATCATCAACCCCCTACTATATCAAGCCATGTGAAGAATGCACGAGAAGAAAAAGTAAAAATAAAAACTGGGTCAACATGGAAGGGAAGCCTAAATGCTCCCAACGCTTTGCATTGTCCCCAATTTATCGAAAATCAAGCACAAACATGGAAGAATGATGATACAAATAGAAGAAGATTTATGACACAAAAACCATGCCTGTATCCAAACACCAACGAGGGTGACGAGGGTTATCCAAGCACACATAGCACAAGAATGGGAGAACACATCACAAAACACTCTCACAGACACAAGATCAAGAAAGGGCCTCCTCTTAACATTGATCGGCCAAGAGGTCATTCACTTCCCAATATAAATCCTCATAAGGGGAAGGAGGACGAGCCTACAATGGTGGGATAATGGGGAGGAGAGCATCAACCCTCCACTTGTGAGGCTGGGAAGAGCCCCACGATTCTTCTTCACGAGATCTTGTGGAGCTAAGGTTAGCAATTTCATGAAGATTGTTGACAAGGTTGGGACTTCATTGACAAAGTTAAACATGCACCCCACAGGAGTGTTGTGTCTAACTTCAGTGGTCAGAACAAGTTACGCCTAAGGTTCATTGCTAGGCTCATCAAATGATTCATGAGTGGTTGTAAGGAAAGCTAGAGGTGCAGAACAAACTCTCCTAATGTCAAACCTCATAGAAGAATGTGGAATGTGTCTTTAAATTTGCAATTAAGTTCATTAAGATACCATGAGAGAAATTACAGAATAGGTAAACATATACTGGTGAACCGCAGTTACATGAGGAAAACCCTTATGGGAAAAACCCACCACATTAAAAATCTCTTGTATTACGATGGTGTTAATTACATGGTTACAAACTCTCCTTTCATATAATCGATCTCATATCAACAACATTTCCCTGATCAACCTCATACAAAACAAATTCTGATCACATTTCATTATGTCTCACTATTACAATGCATACACTACATATAATGAAAATGCTCACTGATCACTTGACCATCCAACCATTGAACCCATAACAGTTATAGTATGTTGCAATGTATAGCAACAACTATGATCGATTCATTTTTTATATAGATGGTTTAGTTTAGAGAAATTGTCGAACTTCCTAGTCATCGAATGATCATCTCCAAGTCAGCACAGTCGTCCACTAATCTGCATACACCTCAGCAGTCAACCAAGTCTACACTCATTCACCCATGGTCCTTCTACCACACCACCACTAGGTAGGCTAAAGACTCCCGCGGGATGGCGGTAATCGCACTACCGCTAGATAGGTTGAAGGCTTCCACAGTATGGTGCTATACCACACTACTGCTCAACTACTTGAAGGCTCCCATGATATGGCAGTAACCACACTACCGCGTCTCAGCTAGAAAGTTCCCACAGTATTTTGATATACACTGCACTACCTTGTCTCAGCCAGAAGGCTCCTATAGTATGGTGGTAACTATGCTACCGCACCTCTCTCACAATCACCTAGCAGTATAGTAGTACAAGCATGTAAGTTACACTTATGCAATTTTGAGCTGATTGGTGACAGAAGAGTGGTATACCAGTGAGTTTGAGACATATTTTCTCAATAGTGGTGACAAACTCAGGGGAAGCTTGGATTAGTTCTGTCACCAAGATAGAACAAGTCAACATGGGGCCACCTTGCGGATAAGGAAGACTCCTCTTACGTCCTTCATTGTTGGAAGGACCACACTCCGCCTCCTATTTTTTTAGAGGAGATTAACTCCCCATGGATGAGGCTAGAGGTGTAGAGGAAGAGGAGGAAAGAACCGTAGTGGATACAATCAAGGTATTAACCATATCCACGAGCTTCGGGAAAGGCCAGATATCCAGAGTAGATATTAGCAAAGGTGGCTCCACCGAAGGAGTGATGAACACCTATACCCATTTAGGGTTAGGCACATTCATACTCGCAATGGAAGCCAGGAGCAGTACAGGATCAGACTAAAGGGAGGTAGAAGGAAGGGGGAAAGAAGAAACGGTAGGAGGTCCTGAAGTAGGGGCAATCATTTCTTCCTCCTTCCTTTGCAAGGTGGCCTGCTCAACCAAGAGAGCCTTTTTTCGGCACTTGTGCTCATGCACAAGGAAGATTCTATGACTCTTGGAGTTGGAGGTCAGAGTTTGTGAAGGAACAGGAGGTTCTTGCTCAACCATAGGAATGTCCACTACGGCCATTTCTAGTGAAGGGATAGGTTCCTACATGGGAGCAGGAGGAACAGGTTGAGGAGTGACAGGAAGAGTCAACTCGAGAGCCTCGACAATGAGCCTCTTTACGTTCACTTCCTTAGGAGCAGGAGTGGTAGGAGGACATGGGTTGAATTATCTATGAGAACCTTTCTTTCTACTGTATAAGTAGTACCATGGTCTGAGGTATTCATTAGGGAGGTTTGTGATCCTAAGCTTGGGCATACACCAAGGACGAATCATCAGACTTAGTGGGTAGCTGCTAGGCTAGCTCATCCAATACTCTTCCCAAGAAGGGGGAGAGGACGAAGCAGTCAGGGAAGAGGTAGCCTTCTCTTTTCCTTTATGAGAAGGAGAGGGGGCCGGTGTGGACTTCTCCTTCCCTTTCTGGGAAGGGAGAGTAGTCGGTGTGGGATTCTCCTTCTCTTCTCAAGAAGAGGAGGAAACCAATTGTTTTGTCATTGGAAGGGTCAACTTTAGCTCCTCCTTGCCCCCAATTTTATACTTTACATAATTTTTGTAAAGTAGGCCGATTCTTGGAGGAAGCAGACCGACTGGGGAGGGCCAAAAGTGATCCAATGGATATCCACCACAGGACACCAAGGGCTGGCATCTAGTGTCATTCACTACATGCACAACACCTTCATGGGAAAATTTTAAGCATTTTTGAATAATGGAGGTGATTCCATTCATGGAGGCAAGCTATGGTATGCCTAGCTTTAGCCTAAAAAAATCCAACTCTAGGATAACATCAAAAACTATGTCAACAGCCCTAGGTACCACCAAGATGGACAAAGTTATTGAGCCATAAGGTTTAAGACACATACCATCATGTGTACAAATGGTATATTTTATTTCTTCATATTTTTCCTTTTGTAATGAATTCAATACTAATGTCTCCTTAGTCATAACATTCAAATGGCTAGCAAGGTCTATCAAGACTCCTATCAAAATGTTACCATTGAAATGAGCAAGAATGTAGAGAGGTGAGGGTTTGTTGTTTAAGGGTAACTCCTATGATACGAATGTAATGTCTAGCGAACTGGGTGCAGGTAGAATAGTGGAAGTTACCGCGACCATATTGGCATAGGCCTCAGGTTGGGTAACAGAATAAATGGGATTGATAATCATGTTAGCAGAGTGTGATGGAAATGGGTCTGTGTATATTTGCAATTCACTATTAGCTTTTGCCACTGATTTGTTAGCATTTTGTTTACTCCCATCAAGATGAATGGTATTGTCCTTGATGTGGTCCTATATGTCATGATACAACCACATAGTGTTTAGTATCATTTCCATTAACATGATGGTACTGACAATAAGTGCTCCCATCATACCAATTAGGGTAGGGTTCTTTAATAGGCTTAGGAGTTGATAAAGTTACAATCTTATCCTTCAACAACTTCTGTAAGATGAAAGTATAAGATTCTGATAACTTTGTGAACTTCCAGTTACACTTGAGGCCATTGTCATCAGCAATGGCTACTACATTTGCAACAACCTTACCTTTCCTAGAGATTGATATGATGGACTTCCCCTTAGAATGGGAGTGTGAGGAGGATCCCTTGAACTGAACAACCGTTTGTTGGTACTCTCGTAAGGCTACACACAAGTGCCTAAAGGAAGGGTATTTCATAAGGGAAAAATTATCTTGATAAGGCCTTTGTATGTTCCCTATGAATACCTTCTGCATGTTAGAAGCGAGCAGCTGATACGAGATCTGTGAAAGGAGTGCTTGGTAGCGCATTATGAAATCAATGATTTTTTCATTATCTCCTTGTCTACATCGGACGAGATCTGAAAAGGTCATCTTTGGCCTAATGTTTTCTTGAAACTATCTAAGGAATTGGTTTACTAGTTGATCAATGAGAAAATAGAATTGTCAAGCAAGGAATAGTACCACTCAAGCATTGTATCCTTGAGAGATCAGCGAAATAGTTTAGCCATCAATGCATCGTGATGGAAGAAGTTGGTGCATAGGGTGTTAAAGGAAAACACGTGTTTGCGGATCTCCCTTACACAATACTTCTCAAATTTAGGGATCTCCATTCCTTGAGGGAAGGGAGTGTTTAAGATGGCAACCGACAATGGGCTATGTTAGAAGAAGGGCTGGAAGATAGGCTAGGTAGAGGCTTGGGAAAAACTCACCAACTAGCTCTACATCTTACCCATATTCTGAAGAAGAGTTTTCATAATAGGGTCATTAGAAGATAGAGTGCCAAAAGGACCTCCTCTAGAACCACTGCCAAGGCCTCCTCCAAAGCTTCCACCAGTGTGACTTCCACTAGAACTACTACCAGAGCCACTGCTACTAGTAGGGCCTCCGTCTAAACCACCACCATGTCCTCCACTAGAGCCGCCTCCACTAGCACCGCCTCCATTATCGAATCCACCACCATTACCAAAGCCCCCACCACTCATCCTACCAAAGCCTCTGCCACTAGAGGTGATAGGAGGGGTGAAGCTAAAGCCTAAGGGGACCTTGTTCACTTTGATATTTTTGAGCTGTTCAGAGATGGAAGGGATACTAAAAGAAGGGACCACGTCGGCCATATAAATAGATGTGAGATGCATCGATACTCCTAACTGTCCTTCACGCTCTTTGAAAGTGACTCCTTGTGTGAAGCTAGGATTTTGCAAAGGATCACATGTAGCCAAGGACCAAAAGGCCTAGTCCAAAGTTTCTGCCTATTCAGTCTTTACTCAATATATTCTTTAACTCAGCGACTACTAGGAGTGGCTCTAGCCATCTTTAGATTTCTTTTCAGTGATTTTCTAAGTATCTAATCCCCTTAGTAAAGGGTGGCAAGATATTATGTAGGAATTTAGTTAATACTCTTTAGTCACCGATGATGGTGTAGGAGATGTGGGGGGAGTTGGAATGTGATCGATTCAATCAAAATCCAATCTAGTTCCTTGACAGCTGCTCACAATAAATAGGCAATAAGCGGACTAGAGAAAAGGCCCATTAGAGAGATAATCGAGACCTTTGTCCTTTCCATTGGGAGGTGTTGTATACTTCTCCTAACAATATACCTAGAAGTTGTAGACTAGGTTGTGATGCTCATAAACCTTCACAACACTTAGGCATACAACAGTCACAAGATACAAGAGAGGTCTCAACACCAATGGATGAATGGACATTGGTTCATGTTAGGTTCACCAAAAATGTGAGGGACCACCACATACTGCAAGACCCGAGGTCCACGCAGGGACCAAGAGATGCACGAGGGACTAGCCTAACACCTCAGCTAAGTGGTGTTGAGAATGCAAGGGGCGAGAGTAGCAAGGACGTGAGGGGCTCCTGGGTCACTCTGAGCTCAAACTATATAAGATGGAGATGGGCAAGAAGGCTGGTTTTGAGCTCAACACAACATCTTGAATATCTCTCTATGAGGATGAAAGCCGGTTTAGGATGACAATCGACGCGTTGGTGCTGTCTCACGAGGTCTTATTTGGCATCCATATGATGAAGGATCAAAGTGCAGGTGTGAGACTTGTTAAAAGTGACCAACATGGCTAGTGACTACAAAAGGCAAAATAGTACTACTGGGCATAAGAAAGTACTGGCCAGAGGTGATAAGTAAGTATACTGGAGCAGTGTTGAAGATATTCGTAAGAAGATCCTATTAAGCTAGTAATATCTCGAAAGCACATACTCCTACACATAGTAAGAGAGGAGAATGTTGGGTGGCTATATAGGGGCCTACCTTAGTTAGACCCCCGTTTAGGTGTTTCCACCTCCACGGACAGCCAAGAGAACAAGATAAAGAAAATACTATAATGAAGAGCACAAAAGCACTACAAAACAATAAAGTTCTAACTTAGCCAAGTGATAGAGGAGAGGAAAGGGAAGCTTACCACCTCCACCAAGAGCACTCAAGGCTACTTGGGGGAGAATATGAGAGTACTCGAGCCTCTACTGCAATGGCATGGTCCCAAACTTGCTCTACCGAAGTGATGGAGTTTTGCTTTGGCTGTAATGAGGTGCAAGAATTTTGCTAGAATGCTTGAAGTGAATGCAAAAGAGTGTGTTGAAGCTTGTGAATGAAGTGAAGAAGCTCTTAGAAGATCAAATGCATATGGAAGGAGTGAGGATGGATGGAGAAAAATGGCCATATTCAGGTGTGTCAGCCAAAGGGGGTGTTACAACTTGACTCCCAATGAGAAGTGTAACACCTCTACAAGTTTAGCCACAAGGAATACCAGATGTAAATTGCACTACAAGGCGTGCACCGCGATCATGCAGAGAGTCCCGATACCTCCATCGATGCTCAAAGCAGGGCGCAGAGGTGTGATGCAAGCCAGCGAGCTTGGGTGGGTAATCCTCTAAACTTGGTTTTCTAAGGTGGATAAGTAAAGGGGATTTTTCATGGGGTACAAAATTTATCTACACCATCTAGTGACTAAAATCGTGAATGAGGCCTTGGAAACCTCTTGGCAACACAAGGGCAGACAGGCGAGAGGGTGAATCAATTGTCCTTTGAATTTCCAATTTTATTAACTTATTAATCCTTATTCTTAGATCAGTCAATATCAATGAAAGCATGAATCAACAACATTAGAAACACACATAACACCAAGATTTTTTCATTGGAAACTTTATTGAAAAACACAGTGGAAGGTGAATCCACAATATTATACTATTAAAAGTATAAGAAGAATAAATAGAGAATGTACATGCATTCAAAGAACACTACCTAAACTCCCTTCTCAATTACAAAGGAAAAACAACATCTTACCAAAATAACCGATTACAACCATACAATTTTGAGCGGAAAAGCCTTTGTCGCGCTAATGCACGATTCTGATTCTAGATTAAGCATGAACAAATCAATCTTCACTCTTCTTCACTCCATTTCACACTCTATTCTACCTTTGAATGATTTAGATTGTTATTCGTACACACACATAGAAGCACACCGATCACTCTTCAATTTGAATAAACAATCGCTCTTATATATCCATGATAGCAAAATTACTTCCTTCTAAGTTATTACAAAATATTAAAATGAATACAAACTATTAGCCAAAACAATAAATAATAACCAAAGGTCAATACAGCATAGTGAGGCCCCAAATCAACATCTCAACACAAAAACTTACTTCAATTAATTTCTCCCTCTAAGATCCACAACACGCTACAATCACCTTGTCAACCATGAACATGAAAAACATAAAATCACAACAGAAAAACACCAATCATGAGCACAACGATCAATGTGGATGTACAACACAGATAGAGCACGATCTAGAAACATCCAAAAGCATCATGAATCACTAGAGAAAAATCCATAGAAATTGAACTAGCTGAATCACATAATCTTTGTTGGGGAACACAAACTAATATATGAGAAAAAAAATTGTAATACAAATATTCTTAGCTTCGATTAAATATTCTGCAATCTACGAAATCAACGTGGATAAACTGATATGCTCAAAAAAAACCCTTTAATCCACAACCTCTGATTAATAACATATGGAACTCACCGACAAAAAAACATCACTTCACATGACAACACAACTCTTTCCATTACAATTTTCTCCAATATCCTCGACATATACAACTTCCATTTTCATGCTAATGATGTTGACATCAATGAAACCACATATCAGAAGCACAACCGCTTGTCCAAGTTTACCTTGGCATTGATGGCAACGCATGATATAACACCATCAACGTAACTAACTCCTGCTTAGGTCTTGACTCATTTTCTCCTCAACTCTTCCACGTGATCTTCTCCCCACAAGGCTCTTTTCCCTAGATAATCACCAATTTTTCACATTACTCTTCCCCCCATTTGACATCAATGAAAAATATCTCTAAGCTGCAGACCACACATATCTAAGTTTTGAACCATTTGAAGCCTCTCTAAGTAGTAGCCACCACAACATCAGTCAAATTAAAGGAGATATGATTGTAGAATATTAGAAAAAGTCTTGATGCAGTACGTCTTAGTTCTGATTGGGAGGTAATTTTCTTCCCTGCGAGACCTCAAAATTCTTCTTGAGCAGCTTTTAAGGAATGTCTACAATCTACCTATGTGGTAGGCACATGCTCAATTTGAAGCTTTCTTTTCACTTACCTTTTCTCTCAAAAAGTGAAACTTGATAGATATATGCTTGGTTTTGGATACAGCACCCAAATTCTTAGAAATGTGTGGCACTTAGTTATCACGGAGGCCTTAGCAATGAAACATCACATATACAACTCTAATATCGCTGAGCATCTTCTTCATCCATAATACTTAGGTACAATTGTTAGCAACCAGTATTTGACCTACGTAGTAGATAAAGAAATGGCATTCTTCTTTTTAATCAACCATGAGATTAGCCTCTTACCCAAGAAAAATGCTCCACCACCAATACTTTTTCTTCCATCCACATCTCCTTTGTTAAATCCAAGCTTCAACAAATATTTATCCAATTTGGCATACCAACCTCTAGGGGCTTGTAGAAACCATCTCTGTGCTTTCTTCAAGGCGACAAACCATATCTCCCTAATCGGTCAGCCCCGAAATCCATCGGGTTGCTCAACATGTACTTCTTCTTCCAGTTTTCCATTTAGAAATGTTGACTTGACATCCATCTGATAAACCTTGTAGTTTTTGTAAGCAACATAAGTAAGAAACAGTCTCACAACTTCAATTATACCCAGCGAGGAAAAAGTATCTTAAGTCAATTTCTTCCATTTGAGAATATCCTTACCAAACCAGTCTTTTACTTTATTTTCTATACTTCACCTTGCTCATTCAATTTGTTTACCCTTCTGCACCAAATACCCATTTTGGTTTCAATTACTTTTTTACATCCTTAGGTCTAGGAACAGAATCCATGCATCATTTTCTCAATTTGTTGTAGCTCTTCTTTCCTCATTGCTTCAACCCAATGTTCACATCCTTACATGCTTCGGTACATTCACTAGTAAACAGTCTTTGAAATCAAGCAATATTCTTCTATAATTTTTCTCCTATTTTGGACACCTTTATTCTCATCACCAATAATTTGATCTTCTGAATGATTCAATCTTACATACCTCAGAGTCTTAGAACTTTCTTGAATTTTAGGCTCTTATGATCTCTCTTCTACTCTTTCACCAGTTTCTTGTTCCTCATGATCTTCTTGATTCATCGGATTTGCACTTGATTTGAAGTCTGGCCTTTTTTTGCACTGTCATTCTGATCATCAGAGCCATATCCATAGGTTCTAGATGGTCTAGCACTGTCTTCATCAACTTTATCATTTTCACTTTCAACCATTTTCTTCAATCTCTTATTGTAACAACGGTATACCCTTTTAGTAGCATAACCCAAAGGATTCCCTTCCTCACTCTAGCATCAAAATTTCCTATATCTTCTTCATCTCTTACGATATATAATCTACTCCCAAATGTTTTGAAATATCTAATAAGTAGGATTACTTATTGATCCATAGCTCAAACGGGGTCTTACCAGTATCACCTTTGATTTGTACTCAATTGAGAATATACACAACAATACTCACAGCTTCTCTCTAGTAGATATGAGGAACATTTACTTCCAACATCATAGTTCTAGCAACATCTTGAACCGTTCTATTCTTTCTTTCCACAACTCCATTTACAACGCGCGCGGGGGGAGTGCGGTGCTTGAATAGTTGTCTCTTTGTTCATGTTCTTCATAAAATAATTAAACTAGCTGAGTGAATTCACCACCTCTACCTGATCTCAGAAATTTAATCTTCAAACCAGTCTCTATCTCAACCATAGCCTTAAAGATCTTCAACTTCTCCAAAGCTTCAAATTTCTCCCTTAAGAAAGCAACCCACATCATTCTTGAATAATCATCAATAAGCAACATGAAATACCTATAACCTTGTAAAATTCTGATTCTAGAGGGACCACACAAATCGGTATGCACAAGTTCCAACAATTCTTTTGAACAATAGGTATTTCCTAAAGTAAATTTTAGTTTTGTTTTCAGCGTGTTCTGGAAAATGACATTAGTAGGTTTCCAGCTAGGTGAATCTCTCATAGCCTTAAGCAGGCATGACAATGTGTAAAAGTTAACATGATGCATTCTCCTATACTATCGCTTTATTAAGCTTGAGCAATCAAACAACTTTTTACCAGCATTGATAAAAGATATTACCTCTTTTTTTTGTACTTGATGCAATCACATTTCAGTGTCCCTGTATTAAGCACTTTCCACCATAAACTGGTGCTAACCCTTATCAACCATTTTTCTAACACTTAAAAGATTATGCTTTAGACCTTCCACATACAGGACATCATCAGTATTATTCTTACCATCAAGAGAAATGCATCCTCTTCCATGGATCATGCCAACTGCATTATCACCAAATCTCACAACACCATCATCATTCCTTTCCAAGCTTAAAAACTTACTTTTGTCTCCAGTCATATGATGTGGACATCCACTATCAATTACCCATTCATATATTTCTTCAACTTGAGCAACTAGGGATTTCTCCACATTTGTACAACTAGCAGATTCAGTAGACACAATATTATTTTCCTTGATAGCAATAAACACCCATTCATCTTCACCTTTATCAGATTCATCATCTGTCACACCTTAATCAACAACATAGTAACACTTCTTTTGAAATTTATGCTTGTTATGTCTTGGTTTAGAATCTCTTTCCCGACACCTTGATGCAAAATGACCTATCTTATTGCAAGAAAAACATTTAAGAGGAAATTTTCCTTCATACTTACATTTTCCTCTTGGTACTCTCTTGTCAATAAGTGCTTCTAGCTCTCTTTCTTCTTCAATCTATTTGATTTCATCCTCATACTTGAATGTATTTCTAGATGAAATCTCACCCAGATCATATCTATGTCTATCTCTTCTAGAAGTAGTAGCCTTAAATGTGGATTCAACCTTAGGAAGGGCATCACCAAATTCACTCAACTCAAAAGCAGTTAGCTTACCAACCAACATATCTCTGGTTACATTTGTTATAGTCCAAAATTCTTCAATAGCTATAGCTTTGACTTTGTAAGAAATAGACAAGGATCTAAGAACTTTAGCAACAATCTTTGATTCTTCCAACTGTTCACTAGCACATTTGATACCACACACAAGTTCATTCACTCTTTGATTGAAAGTAGTAACATTTTCATCATCACCCATTCTCAACATTTCATATTTTTCATTTAGACTTTGTAACTTAGCAATCTTCACATTAGCATCACCTTCATACAAAGTTTTTAAATTTCTCCAGATCTCATAAGCAGTCTTTAGATCTATAACATTAGTCATTTCAGTATCAATCAAAGCACTCAACAATGCTTCCTTAGCCCTGATATTATACTCAACATAAGTACCATTCGCTGGAATAACATACCTATTACTTGTAATGATCCAATAGGGTTCACCAATGCATCTCAGATGGCACTCCATTCGAGTCTTCCACAAAGAATAATTTGTTCCATCAAATCTCAGACTATCCTTCTTGCATGTCGGCATCCCAGATCACCTTAAGTTGTTAAAATTCTTCCAAGGACCTAAGCTCTGATACAAGGGCAACAAAAGGGTAGGAAAATGAGAGGGGGGTGAATCAGTTGTCACCAAATTTCAAACTTATTAAACTTATTAATCCTTATTCTTAGATCTGATCAATATCAATGAAATCATGAATCAACAACACATCAGAAACACACATAACACCAAGATTTTTTTACCTAGAAACCTTGTTAGGAGAAAACCCACAGTGGAGGTCAGTCCACAAGATTATACCCTGTTAAAAGTATAAGAAGAATAAATGGGGAATGCACATGCATTCAGGCACACTGCCTAGAGCTCACTATCTTACAAAAAGATTCAGATTACAACCATCTAGATTTTGAACTAAGAAATAGCATCTGTTAATTCTTGATTACAGTTCTAGTTAAGCACATGAACACTTCACTCTTCTTCACTCTTCTTCACACTGCTATGGATTTGAATGATTAGGACATTATTCACACATCTCATACACAAGCGCACCTTTGAGCACTCTTCAATTCGAATAAACAATCACTCTTATATATCCACAACATGAAATTACATCGTTACAAGTCAGCCACAAAGAAATAATAAAATGAATACAAATTTTCAGCCCAAAGCAATAGATAATTTTCAATGCGAATCAACTAAGGTTGGCCACAACATAGTGAAGACCCAAATAAACATCTCCAACACAAAAAAACTTCAATTAATTTCTCCTCGAAGATCCACAACACGCTTCAACACCTTGTCGGCCAAGAACATGAAAAACATGAACGCTCAAGAGAAAATTTCATATCACGAGCACAATGATCAACACAGATAGAGAATGATATAGAAAAATACACAAGAATAATGAATCACTAGAGAAGTATCCACAACAAATGAACTAACTAGAATCACATAATCTTTATTCAAGAACACAAACTGAAGTAACAGAAAAACTGTCAAAATACAATTCTTCATAGCTTGATTAAATCTTCATGTGGATCTCTAAAACTCAGCATGGATAAACTATATATACTCAAAAAGAAACCATTTAGTCCACAACCTCTAATTAACAATGTATGAAACTCACCAACAGATAGAACATCACTTCACCACTGACAACCTCCAACTCATTCCATTACAATTTTCTCAATATCCTCGACATAGACAACTTCAAATTCACTAATGCTAATAGTGTTGACATCAATGAAAACCACGTATCAAAAAAAAAACACAACATCCAACAAAAACCTCCTTAGATGCTTCACAAAAGAACACTCAGCACAATGGGATCTTATCCTACCCCAAGCTGAGTTTGCATACAATGATTCTGTGAACATGAGTGTTGGTAAAATCCCTTTTGAGATTGTATATGGGTTACAACTTAGAGGGGTGTTTGAACTAAGAGATATGAGTGGAATGGAAAGGAGGACTATTGAGGGTGAGGAGTTTGCAGTAGCCATGCAAGAAATACACCAACAGTTCAAAGAAAATCTCCAAAAGAGTGTAGACAAATACAAGCATAATGCTGATAAGAAAAGGAGAGAAGTTCACTTCAAAGTTGGAGATCTAGTCTTGGCTTATATGAGGAAGAAGAGGTTCCCTATAGGACAACATTCAAAGCTCCACATGAAGAAGATAGGGCCATGCAAAGTGGTGCACATGTTTGGAGACAATTCCTATGAAATTGAACTTCCTCTGAATGTTGCCATTTCTCCTATTTTTAATGTTTCTGACCTTTACCCTTATAAAGGGGATGTGATTGTAGGTGAGAGTGTAGGTTCATCAACACATTCAGATGAAAAATGGATTAGATATTTTCCACCAAGTAAACCTTTGAAGCTGGAATGTATTTTGGATACCAAGGAACAAGGTGTACTATCAGTACTTAGTCAAGTGGAAAGGCCTTCCTATGGAGGATGCCACTTGGATGACTGAGGAGGACATCAAAAATAATGGTGCTACACTTGTAGATTTTCTCTCAAGTGGAACTTGAGATTTTTTTTCTATGGGAGTATGGTGTAGGGCACCTAGGTCTTCATGTTAAAAGGGGTCAAGTGTTGGTATTTTGTGTTGTTAAGTCATTTTTCTTGTAATAAGGTCTTTTAAGACCATTTCTCATGTTTTGTGTCAATTTGAGTCATGTGGGTCAGTTTTGTAAGATGTCAGTATTACAAAAAGTTGCACAAACAATTTTTGGATTTTGTGTCTAAAGGGGAAGATGAACCATTGGGATTTGAAAAAAAGTTGGGGAATGGTTGGATTTTGTTAGAAAATGTTTAAATAGGCCTTGTTGAGGTCAGGACAAGGTTCTGGTGTTGAGTTTTTGGTGTTAAGCAATAAAAATACTCTATATTTTGTGTTTCAAGTTGTTCTTTGCTACTACATAGATTAGTACAACTCCTTACATCCTGGAAATGATCTAAAATTCATTGGAACTGATAATTTATTGAATCCACTATTTGTTGCATTTTATTTCATCCAATTTCATCAAGTTTGGAGTGAATTAGAGATTTTTTTTGTAAATATCCATAAACCATAGTTAGGGTGAGTTTTAATTGAATACAATGGTTTTTGGTCCATTCCACTAGTGAATTGGCTTCATAATTGGTGGAATAGATGTAGATAGGGTATGTTTTGTGTTCTTAATGTTACAGGAGTAGGGGATGGATTTTGGTGCAAGTTTAGTTGCTGACCTAGCCTAATATCATCATGTATTAGGCTTAGGAGTGAAGCAGACTTAGGGTTTTGTGGAAAATTCATTTGGAAATTGTTCTAGTTGTTGGGAGTTGGTCATTCAGACCTCACATGACATTTTTTAATCCTTGGAATGAAGATTCAAATCTTGGAGTTAGGAAACCTTGTTGCTACCTAGCCAAGTCAAAGAATTAGGCCTAATTTGAGCGTTAGCAGTCCAAAATTGAGGGATTCATTACAAAGTAACCCTATCTACAAATTGGATATGTTGTCAAAAGGAATAAAGATTATTTGTAAAGGTGTTCATAATTTGGATGTTAGGTCTGCCCTGAGAGTTATGTTGGAAAACCACTATTTGAAGTACTACTAGTGGAATTGAAATATTGTGAGGGAAACCCACCAAGTTATGTTCTAGGATTGCAAAGTTTGACTGTTTGAGTTGTTTTGAAGTTATCCAAACCCTGCTCTGCATCACTTTTAATTTGGAAAGATCCATTTCAATCCTCCTTGACAACATGTAACCCAATATCTTTTTGGATGTAACTCCAAACACACATTTCTTAGGGTTGAGTCTCAGATTGTATTGTTCAAGCCAATCAATCACCTTTGCAAGATTGATCAAGTGATCTACCCTTTTGATTGACTTTGCTAGAAATTAATCCACATAGTCTTTCATTATTGTGTGTAGTATATCTTGGAAGATGATCGTTATTTCCCTTTGATATGTTGCTCCTACATTGTTTAAACCAAATGGAATTACATTCCAATAAAAGGTCCCCCAAGCACAAGTAAATGTTGTTTCATGTTGATCGTTTGGAGAGATTTTTATCTGGTTATATCTAGAGAAACCATCCATTAAGAATAGAATCTCATGCCTTGCTATTAGATCCACTATCATGTTGATACTTGGCAATGGGAAATCGTCCTTTGGATAGGCCTTGTTTAGGTCTCTGAAATGTGTGAAAATACTTATTCCCCAGTAGGCTTTGCTACTGGTACTAGATTGGATATCCATTCCAAATAGTCAATGGGTCTAATGAAACCTACGTCTAGTAGCTTCTTGAGTTCTACCTTTACCAATAATGCTATCTGAGGATGCATTTTTTTGAGTTTTTTGTTTGATAGGTTTTTCTCCAAGGAAGATGGCTAGATGATGTACCACTAGTGTTGGATCTAGTCCAGGAATATCTACATAGGTCCATGCAAATTTTACCTTCCATGTGTTGATAAACACTGTGAAATTTTCTTTCTCTTCAGGTTCAAGTGATGTCACATGGTATGTTATCTTCATCTCTTCTACTATGCCAACATTTATGGCCTCTACTTCTACTAAGAGCATTGATCTTTTTGATATTTTGATATGGGGAGATTGAACCCTCCATCCTTGGGTGCCTCTAGGAGGTTTTCACCATTGGATGCATCCTTTATTTTCCTCTTTTTGGGATCCAATAGAGCCACAATGTGGTCTTCTCTAGGGGATTGTATTTTTTATGTTTTTCTTTTACTTTTGTGATTGAAAGATTCAATCTCTCCACCAAAGTATGCATCCTGTTTGAGCTCCATAAGAATCCTTCTTTATGATCTCCTATTGGTATGTCTATTGGAAGTCCCATGATCTCTATGATTGCCTCATCATTTTGGAATTGATCCAAAATAGGTGTCTGTTGTTGTTGGTCCTAATCTATGAGTTGCGGGTAGTAGAGTGGTAAGCTATCATCATTATCCATAAAATTTATAGAAGTTTTCAAAATGGTCAGTATGGTTTTGGTATCTCTTTCCCATTGGGTGTCTAGGTCATCATTATTAGAAGTGGGGGAATCATATCTGGTGATGAAGGAAGGAGAATCCCATTCATATTCATTAGAGTCTGTTCCAGAATGGTAATAGATGTTGGGGATGGTTTTGATATAGTGGAGAGGGAACCTATCAATGCTAAAGTTGTCAAATAAGTCTTCAGGTAAATCATTGTCCATGATATGGTAGATATCTAGTGCCTTAACGCTAACAAAAGTTTCTCATTTCTTAAAAGAGGTTCATCCCTTTTTTGGAATAACCACATATTTTGGCTTGTAACTTAGTCCCATATTTTTCTTCCTCTATTCCATTATAATAGGCTTTGATCATACTTTTTTATGTAGCCCAAGGCCACCTATTCCTTGATACCCCATTTGTTTAGCTAATTGATAACTTTTAGTGTTAGGATTAATTAGAATGGGTTGTGGCTTTTTTGGTCCTCCTTACAAATCATGGATGAGAAGTACTTGAATATTTCTTCACATTTCCTATCTCCCCACCTAGTGAGGATCATGGGCTTGGCTATCATTTGCACTATCTTGATCTCTTTCAGACCTTCATAGACCCTAGGCATTGGTGGGAGCATACCAATGCAAAATGCTTGGTTAAAGTGGTAATTTCCATTACCCTTGTCAAGTACTTGTACCTTGGTTTCCATTTTTTATTGCTTACTTGATGTGTTCTTGTTTGAGGTCTATGTTAGTGTGGAAGGGTTAACATATGAAAATGAGTGGAAAGCTATGTTTTTGCTAGGAACACGTTGGATTTTATTGTACTTCTCTTCCAAATTTTCATAGAAATGAAAGGGCTCAGGATCGACATATAGTGTTACTTCTTTTCCTTCATGGGGAAACTTTAGAAATTGATGAAAGGTGGATGGTATTTCTTATAATGCATGGATCCAAGGGAATCCTAGAAGGAGGTTGTACGGTAACTCAAGGTCAAGTACTTGACAAGTAGTTTTTGTGATGGTTGGTCGTATTTGCACTGGCAAACTGACTATTCCTTCATAATTTATTTCAAGGTCATCATAGACTTTTATGGTGATACTCTTGCATTTTTCTATCATGTCATCAAAATACCCCAGCTATTTTGACAAATTTTAATTTACAGATGTTTAGACCTACACCATTATCTATCAATACTCATTTGACCATGGTCTTGTGAACACCAACCTATATGTAGAGGGCTTGGTTGTGGAACTTTCTTTGTGCTAGATCTTTCTCAAAAAATATTAAATGATTACTTGTGATATTTACAACCATGGCTTGGAACTGACTAGGATCAAGGTCATTAGGGATTGTTGTTTCCAATGCTTTTTCCAAGACTTCCCTATGTGTGGGTGACAATTTTAACAACTCTAGGATTGAGATTAGGGTAGGAGTTTTCTTCAATTGTTGGACAATGTTGTAATTTGATGACTTAATTGTGGGGCTCCTTGTATTGTAACTCTCCCTTGATGGGTGGTTACGTTACAGTTGTTGTCTTTACCTTGTATCATCACTACATTTTCCCTATTGTCATCATCTTATGAGAGAGTTCCTAAAATCATGTCACCATACATGTAGTTAGCATTGTGGTACTCTTATTCTTTTCCTTTTTCATTCCTTTTAGCATGTTTTAGAATTGGGTTTGAGTATATTTGTAGATCCTTCTTTCCAGGATGATGCTCAACGTCCACTTCCCCTTTGTCTATTAAGTCTTGGATGAGTTGTTTGACTCGCATGCAATTGTTGGTCATGTGTCCTTTGATTTTATGGAATTCGCACAAGTATTTCTCGTTATACCATGGTGTTTTGAAGCTAGGTTCCTCATAGTTTAGGTGATCACTATTTTTGATGAGGTTTTTTTGTACTAGCTTATGCATGACTATTTCAAGTGACTCACCTAGTATCGTGAACTACCTCCTGGGTTGATTGTAGTGTCTTTGTTTCCCTCCTTAATTCATTTGTTGGTTTACAAATTGATTGTTCTTGGGATAGGTAATTTGGTTGTTTTGTGTGTTGTTGAGAACATAGATTTTTTGTCCCATCTATGGTTTTTTTTGAGGTGTGTTTTGTGCATGCCATAGTGCTCTAGCATCAACTACTCCATTTTTTACATTCTTGTTTTTGGCCCAGACTTTATGTTTCTCGTTTGAAATAGAGGGACTATCTTTTGAGTTGTTCAATTTAAGGAATCCCCTTGCAATGAGGGTTACCGTGTTGATGGAACAACTGAATAAGGGTGATTTGTGGCACACCTTGTTTTTGGGAAGGACTATATTGAAGGTTTCCCTGGTGGTGCATTGGCGGGTTACCTTGTTGATGGGATGAATATTTAAGTGGACCCTATGGTCCACCTTGTTGGTGGTACTGCTGGTTCAGAAAGGGGCCCTGTGGTGCACTTTGTTGATGGTACTATTGGTTTGGAAGGGGACCTTGTGGTCCACCTTGTTGGTAGTACTGATTTGGAAGGGGACCTTATGGTCCACCTTGTTGATGGTACTGATTTAGAAGGGGACCCTATGGTTTTCCTTGTTGATGGTATTGATTTAGAAGGGGACCCTATGGTCCACTTTGTTGATGGTACTGATTTGGGAGGGGACCCTATGGTCCACCTTGTTGATGGTATCGATTGTTTTGGGAAGGGTCAACATTTGAAGTGTTCTAAGGTACATATTATCCAAGAGGAGGATTGTTGTTCTATGGTACATACTGGGATGCAACTCCTTGATACTATTGCACCACTATTGCTTTCTCAATCTAAGTTAGTTTTTTGAACAAGGGATTTTCTTTGGGTTGATCACTATTTTTTGAGAACACGAGTGGAATGTTTGGCATCTCTAGGGGATTGGTTATTTGTCTCACAACTGATTTATCCCCTAAGGGAATAATATTAGGATCTTTGAGAGCCTCTAAGTTAAAATCTATTGGTAGTTTAGCACCACTCTGTGCTAACTTGAAGAAGTATAAGTTTGGGTCCTTTCTCAACAATTTGTCCATTAGTTTGAGCACTTTTGGGTTGTTGGAATGCTCAAACAATTCCTCATCATTTATCTCCTCCTTAGTATATACCTCCTTTGTGATTATTTTTTATGGGTCCTAGTTGTTTTGTTCTATCACTTCATGTCTTTTGCAGTTTAGTTCTTCCTCACTGAAGTTGCCTCTATAAATAGTTATCTTTTGGGGTGTTTCAAGGTCACTTGGCCTATAGCCCCATGGGCCACCTTTGTTGTTCATAGTGTTGGCTAGTGGGATGTTGGTGTTGTTCTTGCTTGCTTCCATGTTTTTCCTATGTTGTGATCTTGTAGTTGTCATTAACAACTTCCAAGATCTTTTGACTATTTTCATGACTCCTATCTATGAAAAATTTGGCCTATTGGTGCAAATTGTAGATAGAAAAATCCTAGTGTATTTTGGCAGATGCAATAATTTCTCTAGATGTACCCTTTGGAAAAAAAAATTGTAGGGTGATTCTTTGAAAGGTGGAGTATGGATTTCCACTTCAGGATTTTTCTCTTTCCTAATCTAAGGGTTCTTCTCTTGCTTTAGAGCATGAAGGATGTATATCTATTTCGAAATAGGTGGTGGTAACATGGGTCTTTCGGTTGCTATGTATGTTTTCTCTTCCTCTTCATCTAAGATTTTTTCTATGTTTCTCCGCTAGTTGGGTGTCTCGTTCTTCTCAAATATGAAGGTTCTTAAACTACTAATGATATTAGTTTGTTCACCTTCAATATGTGTGAGACTAGGTTGGAGGATCAATGCTACAAGGTTCAACTATTGAACTAGAGCAGTTGGTTGCTAGATGGTCATAAAGTGTAATAGTTTTGAGATGGTTGCTATGAAACTTAAGACCCTAAGGTTTGAGTGTTGTTTTGGAATGGTGATACCTTTCAGAAATCAAAATGATGAAGGACTAGGGTCAATATTTCACTTCCTTGTCTAGATAATATGTTGCAAACAATCTTACTTGAACTATCTACGAGTCCCAAGTAACTATTGATATCATAGAAGTTTGAGTGAAGCAATGATCCCAGTGGTTTATTTGATTTTGATTTCTAACAAGTAGGATGGAAATAATGGATGAGGGAATAAATGAATTATTTGGTTTTCCAATTGTTTCATTCTATCAAGGATCATGTAAACAATTTATTTTTTGTTTTTCCCAATTGTTAGCATGATAAAGCAATAGTACTAGTTTATGCGAAAAGGCATAAAACTATGAGAAAAAGTGACTAGATTTATCAAGTGTGGAAAAAAATGTGTCAAGTGTGCAAGTTTTGGAGAAGCAAGTGCAAGTTGGAAAGGCAAGTGTAGCTTCTATGTGTTTCTGTCAGATGTAATGATTGCTTAGGAAAAAGAAAGTTTCCTGGAAAAATGTGAGCATCCTCTTGGAAAGTGCACTAGTTTCTCAAAAGCAAGTGTGAGCACATAAAAGCAAGTGCATGAGTCTCGCATCAAGTGTGTGATTTCTATCAAATGCAACTAATTTTCATTAGTGAATTTTTTGGGACAGTGAGCAAATGTAATGATCTTTTCACAATTGTGCCAGAAAATGTGACAACTATGTTGGAATTTTGTGCAAGGGCAATCTCTATGTGTTTTGTTTCTAGATTTAACAATCTTTCTCCAGATTTTTGCAAGTTAAGTTGGTTTTTATCTCAATTTTTTTTTTTTTGGAGTATGGAAAGTGATACAACACTTTGAGTGACTCAAAAATCATGCACTTGTGTGACCTTCATGTCTTTAGCTTAAGTTGTGAAATCACAACACCCAAGCCATAGTTCCCAAATCTTTACTTTGATCAATGTGGCTTGAAATTGAAGCCTAAATATTAAGAAACCTTTAACAAAATCCTTTTAAGGAGTGAAAACATAGGGATCCTTTTAAAAGCATACACTAAGTCAAAGGGTTTTTGATTCAACTACCATGTTCAGTGTTTTTTTGGATGTGTTTTTTTTAGATCAAGCACATAATTTGATGTCAAGATTGTTTTTAATTTATTTGAAAAGTTTAACATAAACAAGCAATTACAACCCTAGTGGATAGAAACCATTATTTTAGGTTGGCCTGCCTCATGCTTCAAAGAGATGATTTTACATGCAACTTATGGTGTGGGCCTATAGTCATACTTGGCAAGTAACTTCTTGGAAGTAAATTCTGATGCACCACTTTCAAAGAATGTTTTTGGATAAAGGGGTAGCTTCAAAAACAATTTGGCTCTTAGTAATGTTCTGGGGATATTATTTTTGAGCCCCTATACATGCAACATTTTTCTCAATTAAGAGACCTCCTAGACCATGTGGGTTTTTATGCATCACAAGGATATTGAGGGAGAATATGTTGGCATAGGCCAACAACACCTGGTGAGATGATGAAATTTCCTCACACCCACAACTTATTTATATAGCGGTCTAGAATGAAAGTACCACTTGGGTTTCCTATGAGTTCTCCAGTGAGGGATGTTTCTCAATAGGAAAACCCTATAAAAGGTAGGCTTGAAAATAAAGGTATGAAGCTCAAGATGTTTTCGCTCACGCAAGATCGCCATAAGGTATGAGGGGAGAAGAAAACCATCTAGCTTGCCAAACACTGAATGCACAACATACACTTCATAGCAGTTTGATTCTTTTTAATCACCTCGAGCGATGTTATCCCCCTAAATATGTGAATAAAGTATAACAACTTGTTCTTTTAAATTGCACCAATACAAAGTATTCTAGATATCAATCACTTAAGATAGCAATGGTGCAAGAAAGAAAGAATAATTTGTTCATTTTAAGCCCAAATTTGAGTGTTTCTAAGAAATCAATCCTAGTCTTACTTGGTCAAAAAAAGAAAATACAAGCGCGCATCAACAAAAAGAAATCATTTTGGTCATTTTAGTTGTTCTTTTTATGCACCAAAATCAAGATTCCTAATTATGAAAACTTGGAAAGAATTCATTTTCAGAACACCCAAATTGAAATGTTTGTCATTCTTTTTACACACCAAATGAAAATTCCTAATTTAGAAAAACTTTGAAATGGTTCATTTTTAAGAGCACCAAAATAAAATGTTCATTTTTGTTGTTATTTTTAAAGAACAAAATAAAAATTCTTATTTTAAGAAATCATGGAAATGATTCAAGTTTTAGGAGCACAAAAATGAAGTGTGCATTTGTGTTTGTTCTTTTTAAGCACCAAATGATGATTCTTATTTTAAGAAATCTTTAAATAGTTCATTTTAAGAGTGCCTTAAAAACAAAGTGTGTTTTTTCTTTTTATGCACCAAAACAAAATATTCCTAACTTGAGAAAACATATTTGTAAACCTATAATTTTTTGTTCATTCATCTTCCCTACATAAAATGTGTTAGTGTTTCTCAAACCTTGCTTACAAACATGTTAGCACCTGTTACACATTCAAAAACATGCATTTGTTAACAAAAAAAATTAGTTACAAATCTGTAGATCT
>VDFB02075321.1:434432277-434456329 GCA_007258455.2 Sequoia sempervirens
GACACGTTGTTGAAGTACATAGGAGGTCTACATTCCTACCTTGGGCATTCCATTTTGGTTTTGAACCCTTGTAACTTGGATGAAGTGTCTGTTCAGGCAACACACTTAGAGTCAAGGGGTAAAGGATCTTTTATTGATAATGATGTAAAGAAATCTTCTAAGAATGCAGAGACAGGGAAAGGAAAGAAGGCAGCTACAATCAAGAAGGATGAGAAACTTTCTTGCACTCATTGTGACAAGGAAGGTCATGATGAAAATCACTGCTGGAAGTTACATCCCGAACTGAGGCCTAAGTGGGCTCAAAGACGTAATCAGAAACAGAAAGGTAAGGAGAAAGCCTCGAATGTTGTTATGGATCTTGGCTTAGATTCAGATGATGAGATTAAGATAACAGCGATGGGTCTAAAAGGTAAAGCTCCTATTTCTGGTGTTTCTGTTGGTAGTTGTGCTTCTTCTTCTACAGTTAATGATTTCTCTGAAGATGCAAAAAGGAATGAGCTTTTTCATTTAAGGGTTGTTGCTAAGAACAGTAAAATTGATGCACTCATAGATAGTGGATCTCAGGTTAATTTAATTTTAGAAAGTGTTGTAAATAACTTGGGATTAAGAACTACACCACATAAGAAACCTTATCCACTAGGTTGGATTTTTGAAAATGATAAGTTGCAAGTAACAAGACAATGCACCTTAAGATTCACAATCACTAGTAAATATGTGGATGAAGTACAATTTGATGTGGTTCCACTAGATATCCGTGGGATAGTGCTTGGTAGCCCTTATCTTTATGACATGAAAGCTATTTTCTACAGGGAAAAGAATCATTATCACTTGTTTAAAGATGGCATACAGTATATTGTACATTCTCACAAGATTAAGACTGATCAATCTTTTGCAAACACAGGGCAGTTAAAGAGGGTAATTAATGCAAGTAAAGAGTTAACTCTTATTTCTTTCAGTACAGGTGGTTCTAAACTTGAACTTGGAGTAGCTAACCAGGGTCAGATGTTGCAGGATGCACTTGCAGTACAGCATGAGAAAAGGATGCTTGAAAGCATTGATGAATCCTTGGGTATAAATGTTCCTGTTGTAAAGGATCGAATTGTTGTTGACTTAATTTCTTTCATTTCTGCATTATTGTTCAGCTTGATGCTAGTCAATTTTTGTTGGTTAGTGGCTACGACAATTGATGTAGATGCTTATGGAAGTGATAAAGTTATGTTTGTGTTCAACAATATTGTTGCAGTCTTCATTGTTCTTGTGAGTCAGGTATTCAGATGTACAAAGGATACAGGACAAGTGGGGAGGCCAAGTCCTCACTTATTGTCAGAATAAATGCCACTTTTGGAGGTCCAAAAGGTCTTCAGTGGGGAGGCCTGATCCGGTGGACATTTTTTAGTGAAAATTGAAGTGTCTCATTTTTCTCCAGAATCTGCACCATCAGAAAGAGCTCAGCATTCTGATTCCAACGCAACTCGAACGAAGCGAAAAGGAGTCCGTTTGCACGAGTTATAGCTAGTGAAACCTTCGGTCAAACTAAAATCAGGGGCATCCAGAAGGTGAAAAAAATGGCATCGTCAAAAATCTTTGAAGTCAGTGTCATTGCAAAGAGCTCGTCGAGACAATTCCGGCAACGTTCGTTTCGTCGAAATCCGACATCGTATGCTCAACTTATCAGTAGTCAAAGTTTCAAGTTGACTTGGTGGACTTGAAGGTACAGTGCTGACGTCATCATCCGTACAGCTGACGTTAGCACGAGGTACGAAATCCAAAGTGGACCAATCAGAAGCTGACACATGGCAGTCCATACAGTCTGTACATGTCAACGTGGCACAGTGATGTGGCAGGTGACATCAGCGTCATCGACGAATTATAAGTAGACACGTGTCATCTGTACATCCAGTCAGTATAGACGTGGTAGTCCAGTCAACAGTTTGGGCGAACCGGGTTTGGACATGTGGCTTGATGAGTTGGCACAGAGTACAGTCCAGTGGCAGACACGTCAGCATCCAAGTCATCATCAAGTCAGTGACAGAGTCATCCGTGTCAGCGGGTGACGTGGACGGTCTCAGCGAATGATCTCCTCACACGTGGCATCTGAGTCATTGGACATGTGCGCATCCAGTTGGCATCGTAGTCAGCGTAGTTGGCGAATTGTGTCCTACCACGTGGCCTTCAACTTAACCATTTGTTTGTTTGTTGGGATATTGCGGTAAAAAGGGTTAAGGGGATTGGATCCCCTAACCTTCTAACAAGAAGTCCACGCCTCCACCACTCGGCCGCGCAACTTCCTCAATACTATATTGGGCAACGATTTTCTTTTGTTTAAGATTTCATTTGCTATTTTTGAAACAAGGCAAGCTGGCGGGATTTGAACCCCGAACCGGCTGGCGATTAAAAAGCCTAGTAACCGTTTGACCATTGATGCCGTTTAGGGTATGTATGGTAGCGGTTGGTTTTGATGTATTTCGAAAACCGAATACCTTAGATTTTAAAACCAACTCCCTATAACTCTAAAACAAACAACTTTTTATGGAAGTGTAACCTCCCAAAAATCAAATAGCCGACAAGGCTTAAACAAATTAAGAGGTTATTATTATTTATAAAGATTTTTTTTATGTAAAAGGGAGATTATTAAAGATTTATAGGGGGGGATTATGGAAGATTTGCAGATTTTTATGTATTTTGGAGAGATAAGGTGAATATTTCCAAATCTTTTGGTTGAGGGCCAAATTGAGAAAATTTTATGTATTTAAGGGGTGTGAGATGAGAGTGGCAATTAAGTTTCTTTCAGGTGACAAAGTCTTGAAGCTATGGAGATAATCGAAAGAGAGGTCTTGTGGAGATTCTTTGAGTCATTCTCGCACGTCAAAGCGCTGTTATGCTGCCGAAGTGCTTGGAGAATGATTGTGGTGCTTTGTAATCGATTTTGGAGTTAATTGGATCGGTCTCTCTATTGGAGTGGACCCAGAGACGTAGTCACTTTCGTGACGAACTCCGTTATCAACTGTTTGCACTTCTCTTCTTCTCTCTCTTTCTGTCGCTCATTTCCTTCCTTTCTGATATAATCACCTTGTTACTACTTTCATTCTGTTATTTCCTTAAGTTAATTTTGATTTAATTAACTTGAAATAATCATTGTAAAAGCATTGTAAAAGTTAAGCCTTTAAATACTGCAATCTAGTCTAGATCCTATACAGATCAAGTTGGTATCAGAGCTCTTGGTGACTATTATTGCAGTTATTTGTTTTTGAATGCTAACGAGATCCAGGATTCAGAAGGGTGAAGGCAAGCTCGAAGACTTTGATCCTGAGATCGGGAAGCGTAGAACATTTTCGAAGATGTCAGTTTCTGGAATGGAGGTTCCTAAAGAAATCAGTGAGCAGGAATTTCGAAGAGCATTCCTCGAGATGAAGGCAAAGGTGGACATTCTTTTTCAAGAGAGACAAGAACGGAAGGAACGTGAAGAAGGTTCGTCGAAGCAAGAAGATAGCAAAGACATGAAAGGGAAACAACATGGAGATGGTGGCAAGCAACCAGATCATCCCTTTTCTTCTTCTCCTCCCTCTTCTCCTTCTCCTTCTTCTCCATCTTCTCCTCATTCTATTTCTTCTAATCCTTTCAAGAGTGGGTATAAACCTAAAATCAAACTGGATGTAAAATTTGATTTGCCTAAATATTGTGGTGAACTTAATGCTGAAAAATTGGATGATTGGATTCAACAAATTGAGGTTTATTGTAGAGTCCAGAACCTATTAGATGATGTTGATAGGATCCAATTAGCTACTCTTCGTTTAGGAGGTACAACCTTAACCTGGTGGGAGAGTAAGTCTAAGGCAGAAGTTTCACAACATGGTAGAGTCAGTTTAACTTGGGCAGAGTTTATTAATGCTCTTAAAAAGCAGTTTTATCCCTTAGGACATATGCAACAGTTAATGATGGATAGGCAAATGTTTAGGCAAGTGAAAGGTCAAACTGTCCAAGAGTACACCCATGAATTCAGGAAAAGGGCTATTGCTTTGAATGTTCCTTTGTACACCCAAGACACGTTGTTGAAGTACATAGGAGGTCTACATTCCTACCTTAGGCATTCTATCCTGGTTTTGAACCCTTGTAACTTAGATGAAGTGTCTGTTCAAGCAACACACTTAGAGTCAAGGGGTAAAGGATCTTTTATTGATAATGATGTAAAGAAATCTTCTAAGAATGTAGAGACAGGGAAAGGAAAGAAGGCAGCTACAATCAAGAAGGATGAGAAACTTTCTTGCACTCATTGTGACAAGGAAGGTCATGATGAAAATCACTACTGGAAGTTACATCCCGAACTGAGGCCTAAGTGGGCCCAAAGACGTAATCAGAAACAGAAAGGTAAGGAGAAAGCCTCGAATGTTGTTATGGATCTTGGCTCAGATTCAGATGATGAGATTAAGATAACAGCGATGGGTCTAAAAGGTAAAGCTCCTATTTCTGGTGTTTCTGTTGGTAGTTGTGCTTCTTCTTCTACAGTTAAAGATTTCTCTGAAGATGCAAAAAGGAATGAGCTTTTTCATTTAAGGGTTGTTGCTAAGAACAGTAAAATTCATGCACTCATAGATAGTGGATCTCAGGTTAATTTAATTTTAGAAAGTGATGTAAATAACTTGGGATTAAGAACTACACCACATAAGAAACCTTATCCACTAGGTTGGATTTGTGAAAATGATAAGTTGCAAGTAACAAGACAATGCACCTTAAGATTCGCAATCACTAGTAAATATGTGGATGAAGTACAATTTGATGTGGTTCCACTAGATATCTGTGGGATAGTGCTTGGTAGCCCTTATCTTTATGACAGGAAAGCTATTTTCTACAGGGAAAAGAATCATTATCACTTGTTTAAAGATGGCATACAGTATATTGTACATTCTCACAAGATTAAGATTGATCAATCTTTTGCAAACACAGGGCAGTTAAAGAGGGTAATTAATGCAAGTAAAGAGTTAACTCTTATGTCTGTCAGTACAGGTGGTTCTAAACTTGAACTTGGAGTAGCTAACCAGGGTCAGATGTTGCAGGATGCACTTGCAATACAGCATGAGAAAAGGATGGTTGAAAGCATTGATGAATCCTTGGGTATAAATGTTCCTGTTGTAAAGGATTGAATTGTTGTTGACTTAATTTCTTTCATTTCTGCATCATTGTTCAGCTTGATGCTAGTCAATTTTTGTTGGTTAGTGGCTACGACAATTGATGTAGATGCTTATGGAAGTGATAAAGTTATGTTTGTGTTCAACAATATTGTTGCAGTCTTCATTATGCTTGTGAGTCAGGTATTCAGATGTACAGAGGATATAGGACAAGTGGGGAGGCCAAGTCCTCACTTATTGTCAGAATAAATGCCACTTTTGGAGGTCCAAAAGGTCTTCAGTGGGGAGGCCTGATCCGGTGGACATTTTTTAGTGAAAATTGAAGTGTCTCATTTTTCTCCAGAATCTACACCATCAGAATGAGCTCAGCATCCTGATTCCAAGGCAACTCGAACGAAGTGAAAAGGAGTCCGTTTGCATGAGTTATAGCTAGTCAAACCTTCGGTCAAACTAGAATCAGGGGCGTCCAGAAGGTGAAAAAAATGGCATCATCAAAAATCTTCGAAGTTAGTGTCATTGCGAAAAGCTTGTCGAGACGATTCCGGCAACATTCGTTTCGTCAAAATCCGACATCGTATGCTCAACTTATCAGTGGTCAAAGTTTCAAGTTGACTTGGTGGACTTGGTACAGTGCTGACGTCATCATCCGTACAGCTGACGTCAGCACGAGGTACGAAATCCAAAGTGGACCAATCGAAAGCTGACATGTGGCAGTTTGTACAGTCTGTACATGTCGATGTGGCACAGTGATGTGGCAGGTGACATCAGCATCGTCGGCGAATTATAAGTAGACACGTGTCATCCGTACATCCAGTCAGTATAGATGTGGCAGTCCAGTCAACAGTTTGGGCGAATCAGGTTTGGACACGTGGCTTGATGAGTTGGCACAGAGTACAGTACAGTGGCAGACACGTCGGCATCCAAGTCATCATCAAGTCAGCGACAGAGTCATCCGTGTCAGCGGGTGACGTGGACGGTCTCGGCAAATGATCTCCTCACACGTAGCATCTGAGTCATTGGACATGTGCGCATCCAGTTGGCATCGCAGTCAGCGTAGTTGGTGAATTGTGTCCTGCCACGTGGCCTTCAACTTAACCAGTCGTTTGTTTGTTGGGATATTGCGGTAAAAAGGGTTAAGGGGATTGGATCCCCTAACCTTCTAACAAGAAGTCCACGCCTCCACCACTCGGCCGCGCAACTTCCTCAATACTATATTGGGCAACGGTTTTCTTTTGTTTAAGATTTCATTTGCTATTTTTGAAACAAGGCAAGCCGGCGGGATTTGAACCCCGAACCGACCGGCGATTAAAAAGCCTAGTAACCGTTTGACCATTGATTCCGTTTAGGGTATGTATGGTAGCGGTTGTTTTTGATGTATTTCGAAAACCGAATACCTTAGATTTTAAAACCAACTCCCTATAACTCTAAAACAAACAACTTTTTATGGAAGTGTAACCTCCCAAAAATCAAATAGCCGACAAGGCTTAAACAAATTAAGAGGTTATTATTATTTATAAAGATTTTTTTTATGTAAAAGGGAGATTATTAAAGATTTATAGGGGGGGATTATGGAAGATTTGCAGATTTTTATGTATTTTGGAGAGATAAGGTGAATATTTCCAAATCTTTTGGTTGAGGGCCAAATTGAGAAAATTTTATGTATTTAAAGGGGTGTGAGATGAGAGTGGCAATTAAGTTTCTTTTAGGTGACGAAGTCTTGAAGCTATGGAGATAATTGAAAGAGAGGTCTTGTGGAGATTCTTTGAGTCATTCTCGCATGTCAGAGCGCTGTTATGCTGCCGAAGTGCTTGGAGAATGATTGTGGTGCTTTGTAATCGATTTTGGAGTTAATCGGATCGGTCTCTCTATTGGAGTGGACCCAGAGACGTAGTCACTTTTGTGACGAACTCCGTTATCAACTGTTTGCACTTCTCTTCTTCTCTCTCTTTCTGTCGCTCATTTCCTTCCTTTCTGATATAATCACCTTGTTATTACTTTCATTCTATTATTTCCTTAAGTTAATTTCAATTTAATTAACTTGAAATAATCATTGTAAAAGCATTGTAAAAGTTAAGCCTTTAAATACTGCAATCTAGTCTAGATCCTATACAGATCAGCTCATTGCTTGCATCACACTTGGCACCTGTTTTGAGCATTGATGGAGGAATCTCTGTCGAGGAATATTGCACGACGTGCAGACGTCTATGTAGTGCACTTATGTCCCTAGCAGATTCTTGTGGCTAAACCTATAGAGGTGTCACACTTCTCATTGGGAGTCAAGTTGTAATGCCCCCTTTGGCTGACACACCTGAATATGGCCATTTTTCTCCATCCATCCTCACTCCTTCCATATGCATTTGATCTTCTAAGAACTTCTTCACTTCATTCAGAAGCTTCAACACACTCTTTTGCATTCACTTCAAGAGTTCTAGCAAAATTCTTGCACCTCATTACAGCCAAAGCAACACTCCATCACTTTGGTAGAGCAAGTTTGGGACCATGCCATTGCAGTAGAGGCTCGAATACTCTCATATTCTCTCCCAAGTAGCCTTGAGTGCTCTTGGTGGAGGTGGTAATCTTCCCTTTCCTCTCCTCTATCACTTGGATAAGTTAGAACTTTATTGTTTTGTAGTGCTTTTGTGCTCTTCATTATAGTATTTTCTTTATCTTGTTCTCTTGGCTATCCGTGGAGGTGGAAACACCTAAACGGGGGTCTAACTAAGGTAGGCCCCTATATAGCCACCCAACATTTTCCTCTCTTGCTATGTGTAGGAGTATGTACTTTCGAGGAGCTAGCTAGTGAATAGATTCTTCTACGAAATCATCTTCATCACCTTGGCTCTGGTATACTTACTTTATCACCTTTGCTTGTACTTTTCATATTTCATAGTACTATTTTTCTCTTTTAGAAGTCACTAGCTATGCTGCTACTTTTTTTTTAATAAGTTCACACTATACTTTCAATCCTCTAGCCATATGGACGCCAACGCACCTGTGAGACACCAACATGTCATGTTGTCATCCTAAAATTGTGCTTTCATCCTCAGATAGAGAGCTTTTCAAGATGCTGTGTTGAGCTCAAAAACTAGCTCGCCTAGCCTCGTCTTATAGTTCGAGTTTGTAGAGTGACTAAGAGGCCTCACGTCCTTGTTACTCTCACCTTGCATTTCCTAACACTACACTTAGCTAAGGTAAGTTAGGTTAGCCTCTCGCATCTTGGCCCTCTGTGACTTGGGGTCTTCCACGCGGTGGTCCCCCTCTCTTACATTTTTGGTGAACCTAACATGAACCAATGTCCATTCATCCATTGGTGTTGAGACCTCTCTTGTATCTTGTGACTGTTGTATGCCTAAGTGTTGTGAAGGTTTATGAGCATCACAACCTGGTCTACAACTTCTAGGTATATTGTTAGGAGAAGTATACAACACCTCCCGATGGAAAGGACAAAGGTCTTGATTGGTCTCTCTACAGGCCTTTTCTCTAGTCCCGCTATTAGTTTGGCTGCGCAAGAGTAGTTGTCAAGGAACGAGATGGGATTTGTTGATGAAACTGATCACGTTCCCAATCCCCCTGCATCTCCTACACCATCATCGGTGGATGAGTATGAGGCTATTCAAATTCCTCCAGAATATGTTACCACCCTTACTAAGGGATTAGGATACTTAGAAAATCACTTGGAAATAAATCTAAAGATGGCTAGAGCCACTTGGGTAGTCAGTGAGTTAAAGCATATGATGAGTAAAGATTGAATAGGCATAAAAATTTGGACTAGCCTCCTTGGTCTTGTCGAAGCATGTGATCCTTTGCACAATCCTAGCTTCGCACAAGGAGTCACTTTCAAAGAGCATGAAGGACAGTTAGGAGTATCGATGCATCTCACATCTATCTATATGGCCGATGTGGTCCCTTCTATTAGTATCCCTTCCGTCTCTGAACAACTCAAAAATATCAAAGTGAACAATGTCCCCTTAGGCTTTAGCTTCACCTCTCCTGTCACCTCTAGTGGTGGAGGCTTTGGCAGGATGAGTGGTGGGGGCTTTGGTAATGGTGGTGGATTCGATAGTGGAGGCAGTGCTAGTGGAGGCGGCTCTGGTGGAGGACATGGTGGTGGTTTAGACAGAGGCCCTATTGGTTGTGGTGGCTCTGGTAGTAGTTCTGGTGGAAGTCACACTGGTGGAAGCTTTGGAGGAGGCCTTGGCGGTGGTTCTAGAGGAGGTCCTTTTGGCACTCTATCTTCTAATGATCCTATTATGAAAACTCTTCTTCAGAATATGGGTAAGATGCAGAGCTAGTTGGTGAGTTTTTCCCAAGCCTCTACCTAGCCTATCTTCCAGCCCTTCTTCTGACATAGCCCATTGTCGATTTCCATCTTAAACACTCCCTTCCCTCAAGGAATGGAGATCCCTAAATTTGAGAAGTATGGTGGTAAGGGAGATCCAAAGACACATGTGTTTTCCTTTAACACCCTATGCACCAACTTCTTCCATCATGATGCATTGATGGCTAAACTATTTCACCGATCTCTCAAGGATACAGTGCTTGAGTGGTACTATTCCTTGCCTGACAATTCTATTTTCTCATTTGATCAACTAGTAAACCATTTCCTCAGATAGTTTCAAGAAAACATTAGGCCAAAGATGACCTTTTCAGATCTTGTCCGATGTAAACAAGGAGATAATGAAAAAATCATTGATTTCATAATGTGCTACCAAGCACTCCTTTCACAAATCTCGTATCAGCTGCTCGATTCTAACATGCAAAAGGTATTCATAGGGAACTTACAAAGGCCTTAGCAAGAGAAGTTTTCCCTTATGAAATACCCTTCCTTCAGGAACTTGTGTGTAGCCTTATGAGAGTACCAACAAACGGTTGTTCAGTTCAAGGGATCCTCCTCACACTCCCATTCTGAGGGGAAGTCCATCATATCAATCTCTAGGAAAGGTAAGGCTGTTGCAAATGTAGTAGCCATTGCTAATGACAATGGCCTCAAGCGTAACCGAAAGTTCACAAAGTTATCAGAATCTTATACTTTCATCTTACAGAAGCTGTTGAAGGATAAGATTGTAACTTTATCGACTCCTAAGCCTATTAAAGAACCCTACTCTAATTGGTACGATGGGAGCACTTATTGTTAGTACCATCATGTTAATGGAAATGATACTAAATGCTATATGTGGTTGCATCATGACATATAGGACCACATCGAGGACAGTACCATTCATCTCGATGGGAGTAAACAAAATGCTAACAAATTAGTGGCAAAAGCTAATAGTGAATTGCAAATATACACTGACCCATTTCCATCACACTCTGCTAACATGATTATCAATCCCATTGATTCTATTACCCAACCCAAGGCCTATGTCAATATGGTCACGGTAACTTCCACTATTCTACCTGCACCCAGTTCGCTAGACATTACATTTGTATCATAGGAGTTACCCTTAAACAACAAACCCTCACCTCTCTACATTCCCGCTCGTTTCAATGGTAACATTTTGACAGGAGTCTTGATAGACCCCGCGAGCCATGTGAATGTTATGACTGAGGAGACATTAGTATTGAATTCATTACAAAAGGAAAAATATGAAGAAATGAAATAACCATTTGTGCACACCATGGTATGTGTCTTAAACCTTATGGCTCAATAACTTTGTCCATCTTGGTGGTACCTAGGGCTGTTGACATAGTTTTCGATGTTATCCCAGAGTTGGATATTTTTAGGCTAAAGCTAGACATACCGTGGCTCACCTCCATGAATGGAATCACCTCCATTATTCACAAATGCTTAAAATTCTCCCATGAAGGTGTTGTGCATGTAGTGCATGACACTAGATACCAGCCCTTGGTGTCTCGTGGTGGATATCCATTGGATCACTTTTGGCCCTCCCCAATCGGTCTGTTTCCTCCAAGAATTGACCTACTTTACAAAAATTAAGTATAAAACTGGGGGCAAGGAGGAGCTAAAGTTGACCCTTCCAATGACAGAAAAATTGGTTTCCTCCTCTTCTTGAGAAGAGAAGGAGAATCCCACACCGACTACTCTCCCTTCCCAGAAAGGGAAGGAGAAGTCCACACTGGCTCCCTCTCCTTCTCATAAAGGAAAAGAGAAGGCTACTTCTTCCCAAACTACCTCGTGCTCTCCCCCTTCTTGGGAAGAGTATTGGATGAGCTAGCCTAGTGGCTACCCACTAAGTCTGATGATTCCTCCTTGGTGTAGGCCCAAGCTTAGGATCACAAACCTCCCTAATGAATACCTCAAACCATGGTACTACTTATATGGTAGAAAGAAAGGTTCTCATAGATAATTCAACCCATGTCCTCCTACCACTCCTGCTCCTAAGGAAGTGAACATAAAGAGACTCGTTGTCGAGGCTCTCGAGTTGAATCTTCCTGTCACTCCTCAACCTGTTCCTCCTGCTCTTGTGTAAGAACCTATCCCTTCATTAGAAACGGCCGTAGTGGACATTCCTATGGTTGAGCAAGAACCTCTTGTTCCTTCACAAACTCTAACCTCCAACTCCAAGATTCATAGAATCTTCCTTGCGCATGAGCACAAGTGCCGAAAAAAGGCTCTCTTGGCCGAGCAGGCCACCTTGCAAAGGAAGGAGGAAGAAATGATCACCCCTGCTTCAGGACCTATAGTTTCTTCTTCCCCCCTTCCTTCTACCTCCCTTCAGTCTGATCCCGTACTACTCTTGGCTTCCATTATGAGTACGAATGTGCCTAACCCTAAATGGGTATAGGTGTTCATCACTCCTTTGGTGGAGCCACCTTTGCTAATATCTGTTCTAGATATCCAGCCTTTCTTGAAGCTTGTGGATATGGTTAATACCTCGATTGTATCCACTATGGTTCTTTCCTCCTCTTCCTCTACACCTCTAGCCTCATCCATGGGGAGTTCATCTCCTCTAAAAAATAGGAGGCAAAGTGTGGTCCTTCCAACAATGAAGGACATAAGAGGAGTCTTCCTTATCTACAAGGTGGCCCCATGTTGACTTGTTCTATCTTGGAGATGGAACTAATCCAAGCTTCCCCTGAGTTTGTCACCGTTATTGAGAAAATATGTCTCAAACTCATTGGTATACCACTCTTCTGTCACCAATCAGCTCAAAATTGCATAAGTGTAACTTACATGCTTGTACTACTATACTGCTAGGTGATTGTGAGAGAGGTGCGGTAGCATAGTTACCACCATACCACAGGAGCCTTCTGGTTGAGACAAGGTAGTGCAATGTATATCACAATACCGCGGGAACTTTCTGGCTAAGACGCAGTAGTGCGGTTATTGCCATATCATGGGAGCCTTCAAGCAGTTGAGCGGTAGTGCGGTATACCACCATACCATGGAAGCCTTCGACCTATCTAGCGGTAGTGTGGTTACCACCATCTCGCGGGAGTCTTTAGCCTACCTAGCGGTGGTGTCGTAGAAGGACCATGGGTGAATGAGTGCAAACTTGGTTGACTGCTGAGGTGTACGCGAATCAGTGGATGACTGTGTTGACTTGGAGATGATCGTTCGATGACTAGGAAGTTCAAAAATTTCTCTAAACTGAACCATCTATATAGAGAACGAATCGATCATAGTTGTTGCTATACATTGCAATGTACTATAACTGTTATGGGTTCAATGGTTGGATGGTCAAGTGATCAGTGAGCATTTTCATTATATGCAGTATATGCATTGTAATAGTGAGACATAATGAAGTGTGATCATAATTTGTTTTGTATGAGGTTGATCAGGGAAATGTTGTTGCTATGAGATCGATTATCTAAAAGGAGAGTTTGTAACTTGTATGTAATTCAATTACTGTAATACAATATATTTTTCTTTGGTGTGGTGGGTTTTTCTCCCATAAGGGTTTTCCCATGTAAATATGGTGTTCAATTGTGTATATGTTTATTTCTCTATTTTATAATTTCTCTCATGTGCATCTTAATGAACTGTAATTGCAAATTTAAAGACATATCTACATTCTTCTCTGAGGTTTGACATTAGGAGAGTTTTTTCTGCACCTCTAGCTTTCCTTACAACCACTCACGAATCATTCGATGAGCCTAGCAATGAACCTTAGGCGTAACTTGTTCTGACCACTGAAGTTAGACACAACACTCATGTGGGGTGCATGTTTAACTCTGTGAATGAAGTCCCAACATTGTCAGCAATCTTCATGAAATTGCTAACCTTAGCTCCACAAGAGCTCGATGAAGAAGAATTTGTGGGGGCTTCTTCCTTAGCCCTTGTTGCGGGAGGGTTGGATGCTCCTCCTCTTAATATCCCACCATTGCAAGCTCATCCTCCTTCCACTTATGAAGATTTGGATTTGAAAGTAGATGACCTCTTGGCCGATCAATGTTAGGAGGAGGCCCCTCTCTTGATCTTGTGTGTGTGTGTGTGTTTTGTGATGTGTTCCCCCATATTCATGCTATGTGTGTCTGGATGACCCTCGTCACCCTTGTTGGTGCTTGGATATAGGCGTGGTCTTTGTGTCATAAATCTTCTTCTATTTGTATCATCATTCTTCCATGTTTGTGCTTGATTTTCGATAAATTGGGGACAATGCAAAGCGTTGGGAGCATTTAGGCTTCCCTTCCATGTTGACCCAGTTTTTATTTTTACTTTTTCTTCTCGTGCATTCTTCACATGGCTTGATATAGTAGGGGGTTGATGATAGTTTATTTATATACTATTACTATATATACATATATATATTTATGATCAATTCTAACCCCAAAATATTAGGCTACCCCTGTGCCCTTTATTTGTGTTCTCTTTTTTGCTTTACCTTTTTCTCTTCTTTTCTTGAGTTGTCCCTCTCATGTGTGACAAATCCTTTCTTTAACGTTTTGATTTTTAGAAGATGCATTCGTTTCCAACAAATCTTTTCTGAAAAATTTGTGCAAACTTTTCCTTAGAATCACATTCTCAACTTGGAACCCTAACGAAACATGTTTCCTTCATCACGGGTTCATAAAGAAACAACTTGGAGACCTTCCTTCAAAGTGGGAATAGCTTTAAATTTCCCCTCACATAGGGGCATATCCTTCCCTTCAAATTCCTTGATGAAGTGAACATCTTTCAAAAGGATCCCATGATGATGGACCACTTTGAGAAAATCAACATCCACTTTTGAATTGTGTGTCCCTTGAGTGGACCCCTTTTTTCACGATGGGTTCTTGAGGGACCCCCTTTGAAAGTCTTTATCATAAATAGATTCTTTCGTGTCTAGCTTGGGGGTAGCCCAACTAGACCTATTTCATTTTCTTTGTGTCTAGCTTAGGGGTAGCCCGACTAGACCTATTCCATTTTTTGTCGCATCTAGCTTGGGGGTAGCCTGACTAGACCTCACCTTTCAAATAGTGCATCCCTTGAGTGGACCCCCTCTCCTGTTGAAGGGTTCCCAAGGGACCCCTTTGAAAGACTATCATATCATTGATGGTCTGTGCGACTATCTGCTTACTTGGCTACTTGGCCACTTCTTGACTCTGCAGAGTTCACTTCCTTTGGGTTTCCTCCATGCTAGATTTTTTGGGGGATACCTTCCTTACAGGTTTTTGGTCCTGTAAGGTGCTTACTTCACGAGGCTTCCTTCATGTGAGAGATGTTGGGGGTTGCTTCCTTGTAGGTCTATAGGCCTATAAGATGCTTTTTTTTCCAACTTCATAGTTTTGAGCAGCTATGGAGTCCTTCGCTTTCCCTGCACCTTTAGGTTCACCAGATCACGGTCTACTTCTTCGATGGTTCAGGTATCCATTTCTAAAATTTACATCTTTCTTGATCTACTTTATCGAGCACTCATCAATATTTGTGCTCGCTAAAGTGGGGGAAAAATGTATAGGAGTAAATTTGCACCCCATGTGCAAATCCCCTTTTTTCCTTTACCCCCTTAGAAAACCAAGTTCAGAGGCTTAATTCCACCTACGCCCACTACTTGCATCACACTTGGCACCTATTTATAGCATCAATGATGGCATTTCTATCAGGGATTCCCACGTGGAACATAGACATCCACGTGGCACACTTACATCCTTGGCAGATTCCTACAGCTAAACCTACAGAGGCATTATACTTCTCATTGGGAGTCAAGTTGTAATGCCCCATTTGGCCGAGCGACCTGAATATGGTCATTTTTCTCCATTCCTCCTTAAAATTCAACCCTTCCATATGCATTTGATCTTCTAAGAACTTCTTCACTTTATTCACAAGCTTCAACACACTCTTTTTCATCCACTTCAAGCATTCTAGTAGCATTCTTGCACCTCATTGCAGCCAAAGCAACACTCCATCACTTTGATAGAGCAAGTTTGGGACCACACCATTGCAGTAGAGGCTTTAGTACTCTCATATTCTCCCCCAAGAAACCTTGAGTGCTCTTGGTGGAGGTGGTAAGCTTCCCTTTCCTCTCCTCTATCACTTGGTTGAGTTAGCAATTTACTATTTTGTAGTGCTTTTGTGCTCTTCATTACTGTATTTTCTTTATCTCATTCTTTTGGCTGCCTATGGAGGTGGAAAAACCTAAACGAGGGTCTCACTAAGGCAGGCCCCTATATAGCCACCCAACATTTTCCTCTCTCGTTGTGTGTAGGAGTATGTGCTTTCAAGGAGCTAGTTGGCAAATAGATTCTTCTACGAAATCATCTTTGTTACCTTAGCTTTGGTATACTTTATCACCTTCACTTGTACTTTTCATATTTCATAGTACTATTTTACTCTTTTAGAAGTCGTTAGCTAGGTTGCTAGCTTGTTTTCTGATAAGTTCACACTGTAATTTTGGTCCTTTGGCCATATGGATGCCAACACACCTATGAGATGCCAGCATGCCATGTTGTCATCCTGGAACTGCACTTTTGTCCTCAGACAGAGAGCTTTCCAAGATGTTGTTTTGAGCTCAAAAACCATCTCGCATAGCCCTGTCTTACAGTTCGGGTCTGTAGAGTGACTGAGATGCCTCACAGTCCTCATTACTCTCGCCTTGCATTTCCTAACACTACACTTAGCTGAGGTAAGTTAGGGAAGCCTCTCACATCTTGGCCCTCTGTGACCTGGGGTCTTGCACACGGTGGTCCCCCTCTCTTACATCTTCCCATCAATTTGGGGGTGATAGGAAAAGCTAAAAGTCATATTTGTGCCTAGTTTCTTCCATAGGGTTCTCCAAAAGTGGCCCACAAATTTATTGTCCCTATCTAAAATAATGGTCAAAGGTAATCAATGGATTATGACCACCTCCTTGAAGAAAAACCTTGCAATATATAAGGCATCATTGGTACCCAGGTACATGGTATAAAGTGTGTCATCTTATTAAACCTATCCACCATGACAAACACTAAATCAAAGCCTCTTTGGGTTCTAGGCAACCCCATCACAAAATCCATGCTTATGGACTCCCAAGGTCTATTTGGGATTGGAAATGGTTGATATACACCTGCATTAGTACTACAACCTTTGGCCCTTTGACAAACAACACACTTTTCTACAAACCTTCTCACATCACTTTGCATCCTTAGCCAATAATAGTGCCTTCTTACCTATTCCAAAGTCTTGTCAACACCAAAGTGACCTGCAAGGCTACCACTGTGCTTTTCCTTAATCAAATTATCTCTCATAGAGCATTTGGGAATACAAAGTTGGGCCCCCTTAAATAGTAAACCTTCTTGAATTAGAAAATCAAAATTATCTTCATGAAAATTTCCATTTAATTGATTACAAGAAGCATAAATATCTTTGAAATCATCATCCTCTACATGCATACCTTTTAGAGCATCAATCCCTGCACTTTGTAACTAAATTTCTTGGACCAACAATGTCCTGCTCAATGCATCCACCACCTTGTTTGACTGCCCCTTCTTATGCTTGATGGTGAAGGTGAAACTTTGTAGGCATTCTTCCCATTTCACATGTTTGTGGTTGAGTTTGAATTGGATATAAAGGAACTACAAAGCATGATTGTCAATAAAAACATTTCTTTAGGAAGGAGATAGTGTCTCCACTTCTTCAATGAATGCACCATAGCATACAACTCCAAATCATAATATGAATACTTTTTCTTTGTCTCATTGAATTTTTCACTGAAGAAGGAAACAGGCCTACCCTCTTTGCTAAATACTACCCCAATGGCATACCCACTAGCATCACATTCAATGGTGAAAACTTTGTTAAAATTAGGCAATTCTAAGATAGGTTGTTGTGCTACCCTTTGTTTTAGATATTGGAAACTTTTTTCTTCCTTTTTAGACCATACAAACTTCTTTCTTTTGTCCACTTTTATTGTTTCAATTATTGGAGCACATATGTGACTGAAATTGTTAAAAAAAATTTCTATAAAAACTAGCTAGGTCATGGAAACTTCTTACCTCACTTACTGATGTTGGTGTAGGCCAACTTAGGATAGCTTCCACCTTACTAGGATCCATCTTCAAAGAGCCCTTTGAGAATAAAAAGCCAAGATACACCAATTCTTCCTTCATAAATTCACATTTCTTCAAGTTTATCATCAACTTTTCTCCATTCAATATTTTCAAAACCAAGTCTAAATGTTGTAAATGTTCTTCTTTAGTTTTGCTAAAAACAAGAATATCATCCAAATAGACAACCACAAACTTACCAATGAAGTGTTTTAGGACTTCATTCATCAATATCATAAAGGTACTTGGTGCATTTGAGAGTCCAAAAGGCATGAAAAACCATTCATACAACCCTACATTTATCTTGAAGGCAGTTTTTCATTCATCCCCCTCTCTAATTTTGATTTGATGGTAGCCACTCTTGAGGTCTATGTTAGAAAAATAGCATGCCCCTCCTAGAAAATCCATCAAGTCTTCCATTCTCGGTATGGGGAACCTATACCTTATGGTAATCTTGTTAATGGCCCTTGAGTCGGTGCACATTCTCCAATCTCCTCCCTTCTTTGTTGCTAAAACAGTAGGAACAACACATGGGCTAAGACTCTCTCTTATTAGGCCCTTGTCAAGCAACTCTTGGATTTTTTTCCTAATCTCTTCATTCTATTTTGGGGTCCTTTTATATGATACTTTGTTAGGTAGGTTTGCCCCTAGTATGAAGTCTATATGGTGACTCACATCTCTTATTAGTGGTAAAGAGTTAGGGAGTTTATCTACCATAATTTCCTTATACTTGTTCAATAATGCTTAGACCTCTCTAGGCACATCATTAACCTCTGTTGTTGTCATAACAGTTTGTGGTCTGATCACAATGGAAAAACCTTCTCCTCCCTCTTCCTTCATGGTTTTCAAAAAATCCTTTTCTCCTACCAGCATTACACTGAACCCTACTTGTGTATCTAGGCCTTCATCTTGCAAAGGTGTGAGAGTGAATGAGATCCCATTCTTTTCAATAACATAAGTGTTCTTTTGCCCATCATGTTTAGCCTTCCTATCATATTGTTGTTGGTATGTGGTGACTGATCATGCTATACTATAGACCCTGGCATGTATCCTTGCAGGGGTCCAGGGCCGGGTTGGGCCCCTGGTGGGGGTTCGAGGGCGACAACCCCCGAAAAGAGGGGGTTCGGGGGCAACAGCCCCCGAGAAAAAATTTCCTCCTACTTTTTCACGTCGTCGCCGAAAAAGGAAAAATCAATGAAAAAGAAAAAAATTGACTTTGTAGAACCCAAATCTAGAAGCTTTTAAGCTTGTTAAAAAGGGGTTTAGATGGGGGTTACAGTATGATGAAAAACGTGATTATTCACAAGATTGTAATAGGTTTTTGAACTGGATAATAAAATTATTGGATGGTTGTGGTTTGGTGGATGTAGCCCAGATTGGGTGAACCATGTTAAATTCTTTGTGTTATAATTTATTCTATGTGTGTTTTAGTTTCTCTGTTTATTAATTAAATCTGCATTTAATTGTTAGATATCTACCTTTATAACCCTAATAATTGCTAGGGCCTCCCTAAAAGCACATGACAAACATCCATAGGGATGATGTCACACAAAATCTTAATCCTTGTACCTTCTTATGTTAAATTCCACCCAATTTTGTTCATTTACTAGGACCTGTTATCCCTTATTCAACTATGAGACCTTGTAAGGAGTGGGATTTGGTATTCTTTTCATTTTCAACTTTTCTACCATCTCAAGAGAAACTAAATTATCTGTGCTACCCAAATCAACAACTTTTTAAACCTTACCTTCAAACTTACAAGTGGTTCTAAAGAGAGATTTCCTTTGTGGAGGTTCTTTTACCATAGGAACTTTAATTAATGTTCTCCTTAGCATAAGAGATTCACCAATTTTTGGAGCAGCATGTTGTGATGGAGAGTTTACACTTTCATTGTCCTCTTCTTGTACCAATTGAGTTCTTCTTTCTCCTCCATGTCAAGTAGAGGGATTATTTTCAAGACATTTCCATGCTTGATGGCCAAAATTATTGCACTAGTAACACTTCCCTATGAATGCATTTGATCCTCTTCCTTGACCTCCAAATCTGCCCCTATTATTGGGTCTCCTTCCTCTAAAAATGCCCCTTGTATCAAAATTTTATTCTTGAGGCTGACTTGTTTGTCCTTGTGGTTTTTGGGACTTCCCTCTTCCTCCAAATGTTCCTCTACCTCTGAAACTTCTTCATATGCCCCTAAATTGCTTCTCTTTCCTTTCCTTCAACTTTTCCTTGGCCTTGATGGCCAATTGGTAACATTCTTCCACCGTTCTTGGGGTGGTAAGGCTTAATTCATCTTGGAGGTTGTATATCAGCCCATTCATATATCTTTCTATTGTTTCTTCATCGTCTTTTGTATGACCTACCCTTATACTCAATTTATAGAATTCTTCTATATACGTTTGCACATCCATCTCCTTTTCTTTAAGATTTTGAAGCCTCTTAAAAAATTGAATAGTGTAATCAACAGGTAGGAAATTACCATTTATTTTAGCCACCATCCTATCCCAAGAGGTGATTTTAGTCTTTCCTTTCTTTCTCCTTTGTACATAATCCCACCAAATAAAAGTGTGGCCCTTCAATTTTTTCTTGGCCAATTTCACCCTTTGATCCTCTGGCACATCTTCATAGTCAAAATAGTTATCAAATGCTCCTATCCAATCTAGGGGCTCTTCACCATCCATCTTTCCTTGATAAATAGGTAATTCCATCTTGATATTATGCTCATCTCCCTTGACTGCTATCAGGAGCTTTTCCATCCTCAAGTCATTAGGATCCATCTCTTCCTCGAGCCCTTGGAAACTTTCCTCTTCCCCTACTTCTTCTTGGAAACTCAAGTCTCATGTGACCATACCTTTCTTCTGACTTTTTTCAAAGGTAGCAAGCCTCTCCTTTAACTCTTTCATCTCTCTATCATGTTTTTCACTCTCTCTAGCATGTTTTTCCTTCAACTCACTCACTTCTCTAGCAATGACATTCCCTTTTGGAGGAATTTTGTTCTCCTTTCAACTCAAATTTTCTTCTATAGATCATACCTATGCTTTGATACCAATTTGACATAGAGTATGGCTTGGATAATTTCAACACAACTCAAATAGTCAAACTTTGTAATCCTAGAACATAACTTGGTGGGTTTCCCTCACAATCTTTTAATTCCACTAGTAGTACTTCAAATAGGGGTTTTCCAACATAACTCTCAGGGCAGACCTAACATCCAAAATATGATCACCTTTACAAATACCCTTTATTCCTTTTGACAACATATCTAATTTGTAGATGGGGTTACTTTGTAATGAAGCCCTCAATTTTGGACTACTAACACTCAAATTAGGCCTAATTCTTTGAGTTGGCTTGGTAGCAGTAAGGTTTCCTAACTCTAGGCTTTTAATCTTCATTCCAAAGCTTAAAAAATGTCATGTGAGGTCTGAATAACCAACTCCAAACAAATAGAATGATTTCCAAATGGATTTTCCAAAAAACCATAAGTCTACTTCACTCCTAAGCCTAATATATGATATTAGACAAGGGCAACAACTAAACTTGCACCAAACTCCATCCCCCTACTCCTGAAACATTAAGAACACAAAATGCACCCTATCTACATCCATTCCACTGATTGTGAATCCTTTTCACTGATGGAATGGGGCAAAAACCATTTTATTCAATCAAAACTCACCCTAAACAAGGTTTCTGGCTATTTATAGAAAAAATGGTCTAATTCACTCCAAACTTGATGAAATTAAATGAAATCAAATGCAACAGATAGTGGATTAAATAAATTATCAATTTCAATGAATTTTAGATCATTTCTAGGCCATACAGAGATGTACTAATCTATGTAGCAGCAAAGAACAACTTGATACACATAAAACAAAGTATTTTTATTGTTTAACACCAAAAACTCAATACCAAAACCTTGTCCCAACCTCAACAAGGCCTATTTAAACATTTTATAACAAAATAAAACCTTTCCCCAACTTCTTTTTAAATACCAACGGTTCATCTTCCCCTTTAGACACAAAATATAAAAATTGCTTGTGCAACTTTTTGCAACTTTTTACAATATTGACATATTTTTACAAAACTGACCCCACATGACTCAAATTGACACAAAACATGAGACATGGTCTTAAAAGACCTTATTACAATAAAAATTACTTAAAAACACAAAACACCAACACTTGACCCCTTTTTACATGAAGACCTAGGTTCTCTGCACCAAAAAGCTATAATAGAGATGCCTCCACCAAAAACATTAAAACAAATAAGGAGTTTACAAGGAAAGTTGCAATCCATCAAGTGATTTATTGCACAATTGGCAAAAAAAATGTCACCCTTTCACTCATCTACTACACAAAGACATTACCTTCAATTGGGATGGGAGATATGACCAAGTGTTCCAACAAGTCAAGGAATACCTACATACTCCTATACTCATGCTGCCTATTCCAGAAAAGGAAATGATACTCTATGTGTCTACCACACAAGTAGCCTTAGGAGCTCTCCTAGCCTAGCTAGATGATAACAACAAAGAAAGGGAAGTCTACTACATCAATAGAACACCAGTAGGCTATGAGTTGAACTACTCAACCATTGAAAGAGCGTGTCTATCAATAGTGTTTGCAACACAAAAATTGAGGCACTATATCTTAAACAAAAAGGTGAAAATGATTTCAAAAGTATACCCACTCAAGTACCTGCTAGCAAAGGCAGCCCTAAAAGGTAGAATAGCCAAATGGGTGATGATCCTAAGCGAATTTGATATAGAGTATGTGGATAGAAGATCCCTCAAGGGACAAATCATAGCATACCAACTAGTCGAAGCACCCATCGATGATCACAAGCCTCTCATAGTGGACTTTCCAAATGAGAGTATCTTGATGATATATCAAACATGTCATTGGACTCTATACTTTGACGAGTCCCATACTCAACATGGGTTTGGAGCAAGTGTTATATTTCTCACACAATAGGGAGATAGTATACCCAAGGCTTACAAGATTGCTTTCCCATGCACGAGCAATATCTTAGAATATGAAGCTTTGATCACACAGCTAAAAATGGCTATCGAATGGAGAATAAAAGAGCTACTTGTCTTTGGAGACTCTTAGCTAGTGGTCAAATAGGTGAATGATGAATACCAGATAAAAGATGACAAATTGTTGCTATATAAAAGGATGGTGGATAGTTTCAAGGAATAATTTGTTAGAATAAACTTTGAGCAAGTTCCTCAGATCAATAACAGAGTTGTCAATGCAATGGAAACAATAGGCTCATTGCTTGATATTCTACAAAATGCACCTAAGTATGAGTTCCTCATTGAATAGCTACTCATACCTATATTCGAAATCCTAAAATTAGAACTGGTATGTGTTGTTTTTGGTCCTAACTCCCCATGGTACCAAGATACTTTTAACTACATCTAGCATAGTATCATACCAATTGACCTAACAACCACTCAAAAGAAAACCTTCACCCATAGAACTTCTCGTTTTACCATCCTAGGAGATACCCTATATTGTCATAGTCTAGATGGTATGTTACTTTGGTGCCTTAATGTAGAAGAAGCACAAATAGCCTTACAAGAGGTACATAAAGGTATTTGTGGATCCCACTCTAGTAGACCTAACCTAGTCTAGAAACTGCTTAGAATGGGGTATTATTGGCCCTCCATGGAACATGAATGCATGTAGTATTCTAGAAAGTGCTAGCAATGCCAACAGCATAGTGATCTAGTTCATGCACCAGCACAAGAGTTGAGATCCATCAGCACACCATAGCCTTTCTCACAATGGGGATTAGACTTGGTACGAAATATTTCACCTGCTTTATCCAATAAGCAAAAATCCATTATCACAAAAATAGAGTACTTCACTAAATGGATATAGGAAATTCCATTAACCTATATCACTGAAAGATAGATATCAAAATTCATTTTGAATTATCTGATCTATAGGTATGGAATTCCCTAAATGATAATAAAATAAAATGGAACCTCATTAAAAAATCAGAATGTCCAAGAGCTCTATTCCCAATTTTCTATCTAGGATAGATTTTCCATGCCCTATTACCCCCAAGGAAATGGTAAGGCTAAGGCGTCTAACAAAACCATATTGAAAATACTCAAAAATATTGTTAATGAAGCCAGTATTGATTGTCATTTGCAACTAAACCTAGCCCTATAGGCTTATCAAATCAACATGTGAACACCTACTGATGCCACACTATTTTCCTTGGTCTACGGATTAGAGGTTGTCTTACCTATTGAGGTCGAAATCCCCTCATTGTGACTCTCATTAAAAGGCATGGTCAACAATAAAGAATATAGGGTATCTAGGATAAATGAATTAGAGCTCCTAGATGAAAGGCATTATAGCACGTTAAACCATCTGCAGGTTTATCAGAATTGGCTCAAACAAAGCTATGACAAGAAAATCAAAGATAGAAACTTTAAAATTGGTAACTTAGTCCTCAAGGAGAATCAGAAGGTACAATTGAATTAGGATGACAAAGGAAAATTTGAACCCAACTAG
>VDFB02075321.1:434456429-434619841 GCA_007258455.2 Sequoia sempervirens
ACCACAACATCAATCCGAATTAAGATATGATTATGAAATGAAAAAACTAATGCAATGCAATGCATCCTTAGTTCTGATTAGGAGGGGTAATCACCCCTAACTTCCCTCTGAGATAATCAAAATTATCCTTAGGCAATGACTTTGTAAAGACATCTGCAATCTGCTCCTTAGTAGGCACATACTCCAATTTGACTTTCTTTTCACTTACCTTTTCTCTCAAAAAGTGAAACTTGATAGATATATGCTTGGTTTTTGAATGCAACACCGAATTCTTAGAAATTTTAATGGCACTTGAATTATCACAAAATATAGCAATAGGTTCATCATATATAACTCTGATATCCTTTAGCATCTGCTTCATCCATAATACTTTAGTACAATTGTTAGTAGCAATAATGTATTTGACCTCTGCAGTAGATAAAGAAATGGAATTCTTCTTTTTAATCAACCATGAGATTAGCCTCTTACCCAAGAAAAATTCTCCACCACCAATACTTTTTCTTCCATCCACATCTCCTTTGTTAAATCCAAGCTTCAACAAATATTTATCCAATTTGGCATACCAACCTCTAGGGGCTTGCTTAAGTCCATACAGTGCTTTCTTCAACTGACAAACCATATCTCCCTAATTTGTCAACTAAAATCCATCAGGTTGCTCAACATATACTTCTTCTTCTAGTTCACCATTTAGAAAAGAAAACTTGACATCCATCAGATAAACCTTGTAGTCTTTGTAAGCAACATAAGCAAGAAACAGTCTCATAGCTTCAATTATAGCAACAGGGGAAAAAGTATCTTCAAAGTAAATTCCTTCCATTTGAGAATATCCCTTGCAAACTAGTCTTTCTTTGTTTCTAACCACTTCACCTTGCTCATTCAATTTTTTTCTAAATACCCATTTAGTTCCAATTACTTTTTTATCCTTAGGTCTAAGAAAAAGAATCCATGTATCATTTTTCTCAATTTGTTGTAGCTCTTCTTTCATTGCTTCAACCCAATGTTCATCCTTGCATGCTTCATTCACACTAGTAGGCTCAGTCTTTGAAATCAAGCAATATTCTTCTATAATTTTTCTCCTATTTTGGACACCTTTATTCTCATCACCAATAATTTGATCTTCTGAATGATTCAATCTTACATACCTCAGAGTCTTAGAACTTTCTTGAATTTTAGGCTCTTATGATCTCTCTTCTACTCTTTCACCAGTTTCTTGTTCCTCATGATCTTCTTGATTCATCGGATTTGCACTTGATTTGAAGTCTGGCCTTTTTTTGCACTGTCATTCTGATCATCAGAGCCATATCCATAGGTTCTAGATGGTCTAGCACTGTCTTCATCAACTTTATCATTTTCACTTTCAACCATTTTCTTCAATCTCTTATTGTAACACCGGTAGGCCTTGCTTTTAGTAGCATAACCCAAAAGGATTCCTTCATCACTCCTAGCATCAAAATTTCCTATATCTTCATCTCTTCTGATATATAATATACTCCCAAAGATTTTGAAATATCTAATAGTAGGCTTATGACCAGTCCATAGCTCAAAAGGGGTCTTACCAGTATCACCTTTGATTTGTACTCAATTGAGAATATACACAACAATACTCATAGCTTCTCTCTAGTAGATATGAGGAACATTTACTTCCAACATCATAGTTCTAGCAACATATTGAACCATTCTATTCTTTCTTTCCACAACTCCATTTTGCTGAGGGATCTATGGTGTAGATAATTGTCTCTTTATTCCATGTTCTTCACAAAAAGAATTAAACTCACTGGAAGTGAATTCACCACCTCTATCTGATCTCAGACATTTAATCTTCAGACCAGTCTTTATCTCAACCATAGCCTTAAAGATATTGAACTTTTCTAGAGCTTAAAATTTCTCCCTTAAGAAAGTAGTCAACATCATTCTTGAATAATCATCAATAAGCAACATGAAATACCTATAACCTTGTAAAATTTTGATTCTAGAGGGACCACACAAATCAGTATGCACAAGCTCCAACAATTCATTTGAACAATGATGTTTTCTCTAAAATGAAATTTTAGTTTGTTTTCCCAATTGACATTCCTTACAAATGACATTAGTAGGTTTTACCAACTTAGGTAGATCTCTCATAGCCTTAGTAGAACTTATCTTGACAATGTTATCAAATTTAACATGATGCATTCTCCTATGCCACAACCAACTTTCATCAACTTGAGCAATCAAACAATTTTTACTAGCAGCATTCAGATAAAAGATATTACCTCTTATTTTTGTACCTGATGCAATCACATTTCCAGAACATCCCAATATTCTACACTTTCCATCCTTGAACTAAAGATTGTAACCCTTATCAACCATTTTTCTAACACTTAAAAGATTATGCTTTAGACCTTCCACATACATGACATCATTAGTATTATTCTTACCATCAAGAGAAATGCATCCTCTTCCATGGATCATGCCAACTGCATTATCACCAAATCTCACAAAACCATCATCATTCCTTTCCAAGCTTACAAACTTACTTTTGTCTCTAGTCATATGATGTGGACATCCACTATCAATTACCCATTCATATATTTCTTCAACTTGAGCAACTAGGGATTTATCCACATTTGTACAGCTAGCAGATTCAGTAGACACAGGATTATTTTCCTTGATAGCAATAAACACCCATTCATCTTCACCTTTATCAGATTCATCATCTGTCACACCTTAATCAACAACATAGTAACACTTCTTTTGAAATTTATGCTTGTTATGTCTTGGTTTAGAATCTCTTTCCCGACACCTTGATGCAAAATGACCTATCTTATTGCAAGAAATACATTTAAGAGGAAAATTTGCTTCATACTTACATTTTCCTCTCAGCACTCTCTTGTCAATAAGTGCTTCTAGCTCTCTTTCTTCTTCTTCTTCTTCAATCTATTTGATTTCATCATCATACTTGAATGTCTTTCTAGATGAAATATCACCTAGATCATATCTTTGAATATCTCTTCTAGAAGTAGTAGCCTTAAATGTGGATTCAACCTTAGGAAGGGCATCACCAAATTCACTCAACTCAAAAACAGTCAGCTTACCAACCAACATATCTCTGGTTACATTTGTTACAGTCCAAAATTCTTCAATAGCTATAGCTTTGACTTTGTAAGCAATAGACAAGGATCTAAGAACTTTAGCAACAATCTTTGATTCTTCCAACTTTTCACTAGCACATCTGATACCACACACAAGTTCATTCACTCTTTGCTTGAAAGTAGTAAAATTTTCATCATCACCCATTCTCAACATTTCATATTTTCCTTTTAGACTTTGTAACTTAGCAATCTTGACATTAGCATCACCTTCATACAAAGTTTCTAACTTTCTCCAGATCTCATAAGCAGTCTTTAGATCTATAACATTAGTCATTTCAGTATCAATCAAAGCACTCAAAAATGCTTCCTTAGCCCTGATATTATACTCAACATAAGTACCATTCAGTGAAATAACATACCTATTACTTGTAATGATCCAATAGGGTTCACCAATGCATCTCAGATGGCACTCCATTCGAGTCTTCCACAAAGAATAATTTGTTCCATCAAATCTCAGACTATCCTTCTTGCATGTCGGCATCCCAAATCACCTCAAGTTGTTAAAATTCTTCCAAGGACCTAAGCTCTAATACCAATTGTTGGCAACACAAGGGCAGGAAACTGAGAGGGGGGGTGAATCAGTTGTCACCAAATTTCAAACTTATTAAACTTATTAATCCTTATTCTTAGATCTGATCAATATCAATGAAATCATGAATCAACAACACATCAGAAACACACATAACACCAAGATTTTTTTTACCTAGAAACCTTGTTAGGAGAAAAACCACGGTGGAGGTCAGTCCACAAGATTATACCCTGTTAAAAGTATAAGAAGAATAAATGGGGAATTCACATGCATTCAGGCACACTGCCTAGAGCTCACTACTCAATTACAAAGGAAGAAACACTATCTTACAAAAAGATTCAGATTACAACCATCTGGATTTTGAACTAAGAAAATAGCATCTGCTAATTCCTGATTACAGTTCTAGTTAAGCACATGAACACTTCACTCTTCTTCACTCTTCTTCACACTCTGCTATGCCTTCGAATGATTAAGACATTATTCACACATCTCATACACAAGCACACCTTTGAGCACTCTTCAATTCGAATAAATAATCACTCTTATATATCCACAACATGAAATTACATCATTACAAGTCAGCCACAAAGAAATAATAAAATGAATACAAATTGTCGGCCCAAAACAATATATAATTTTCAATGCGAATCAACTAAGGTTGGCCACAACATAGTGAAGACCCAAATAAACATCTCCAACACAAAAATAATTCAATTAATTTCTCCTCGAAGATCCACAACACGCTTCAACACCTTGTTAGCCAAGAACATGAAAAACATGAACACTCAAGAGAAAATCTCATATCACGAGCACAATGATCAACATAGATAGAGAATGATATAGAAACATACACAAGAATCATGAATCATTAGAGAAGCATCCACAACAAATGAACTAACTAGAATCACATAATCTTTATTCAGGAACACAAACTAAAGTAACAGAAAAACTGTCAAAATACAATTCTTCATAGCTCGATTAAATCTTCACGTGGATCTCTAAAACTCAACATGGATAAACTATATATACTCAAAAAGAAACCATTTAGTCCACAACCTTTGATTAACAATGTATGAAACTCACCAATAGATAGAACATCACTTCACCACTGACAACCTGCAACTCATTCCATTACAATTTTCTCAATATCCTCGAGATATATAGCTTCAAATTCACTAATGCTAATAGTGTTGACATCAATGAAAACCACGTATCAGAAAAAAAACACAACATCCAACAAAAACCTCCTTAGATGCTTGAAAAAAGAACACTCAACACAATGGGATTTGATCCTACCCCAAGCTGAGTTTGCATACAATGATTCTGTGAACTTGAGTGTTGGTAAAATCCCTTTTGAGATTGTGTATGGGTTACAGCCTAGAGGGGTGTTTGAACTAAGAGATATGAGTGGAATGGAAAGGAGGAGTGCTGAGGGTGAGGAGTTTGTAGTAGCCATGCAAGAAATACACCAACAGGTCAAACAAAATCTCCAAAAGAGTGTAGACAAATACAAGCATAATGCTGATAAGAAAAGGAGAGAAGTTCACTTCAAAGTTGGAGATCTAGTCTTGGCTCATTTGAGGAAGAAGAGGTTCCCTATAGGACAACATTCAAAGCTCCACATGAAGAAGACATGGCCATGCAAAGTGGTGCACATGTTTGGAGACAATTCCTATGAAATTGAACTTCCTCTGAATGTTGCCATTTCTCCTATTTTTAATGTTTCCGACCTTTACCCTTATAAAGGGGATGTGATTGTAGGTGAGAGTGTAGGTTCATCAACACATTCAGATGAAAAATGGATTAGATATTTTCCACCAAGTCAACCTTTGAAGCTGGAATGTATTTTGGATACCAAAGAAGCCAAAAAAATAAGGAACAAGGTGTACTATCAGTACTTAGTCAAGTGGAAAGGCCTTCCTTTGGAGGATGCCACTTGGATGAATGAGGAGGACATCAAAAATCATGGTGCTACACTTGTAGATTTTCTCTCAAGTGGAACTTGAGATTTTTTTTCCATGGGAGTATGGTGTAGGGCACCTAGGTCTTCATGTTAAAAGGGGTCAAGTGTTGGTATTTTGCGTTGTTAAGTCATTTTTATTGTAATAAGGTCTTTTAAGACCATTTCTCATGTTTTGTGTCAATTTGAGTCATGTGGGCCAGTTTTGTAAGAAGATGTCAGTATTACAAAAAGTTGCACAAACAATTTTTGGATTTTGTGTCTAAAGGGGAAGATGAACCATTGGGATTTGAAAAATAGTTGGTGAATGGTTGGATTTTGTTAGAAAATTTTTAAATAGGCCTTTTTGAGGTTGGGACAAGGTTCTGGTGTTGAGTTTTTGGTGTTAAGCAATAAAAATACTCTATATTTTGTGTTTCAAGTTGTTCTTTGCTGCTAATAGATTAGTACAACTCCTTAGATCCTGGAAATGATCTAAAATTCATTGGAACTGATAATTTATTGAATCCACTATCTGTTGCATTTTATTTCATCCAATTTCATCAAGTTTGGAGTGAATTAGAGATTTTTTTTGTAAATATCCAGAAACCCTAGTTAGGGTGAGTTTTAATTGAATACAATGATTTTTGGCCCATTCCACTAGTGAATTTTCTTCATAATTGGTGGAATAGATGTAGATAGGGTACGTTTTGTGTTCTTAATGTTACAGGAGTAGGGGATGGATTTTGGTGCAAGTTTAGTTGCTGCCCTAGCCTAATATCATCATGTATTAGGCTTAGGAGTGAAGCAGACTTAGGGTTTTGTGGAAAATCCATTTGGAAATTGTTCTAGTTGTTGGGAGTTGGTTATTCAGACCTCACATGACATTTTTAATCCTTGGAGTGAAGATTCAAAGCCTGGAGTTAGGAAACCCTGTTGCTACCTAGCCAAGTCAAAGAATTAGGCCTAATTTGAGCGTTAGCAGTCCAAAATTGAGGGATTCATTACAAAGTAACCCTATCTGTAAATTGGATATGTTGTCAAAAGGAATAAATATTATTTGTAAAGGTGTTCATATTTTGGATGTTAGGTCTGCCCTGAGAGTTATGTTGGAAAACCACTATTTGAAGTACTACTAGTGGAATTGAAATATTGTGAGGGAAACCCACCAAGTTATGTTCTAGGATTGCAAAGTTTGACTGTTTGAGTTGTTTTGAAGTTATCCAAACCCTGCTCTGCATCACTTTTACTTTGGAAAGATCCACTTCAATCCTCCTTCTTGACAACATGTATCCCAATAGCTTTCTGGATGTAACTCCAAACACACATTTCTTAGGGTTGAGTCTCAGATTGTATTGTTCAAGCCAATCAATCACCTTTGCAAGATTGATCAAGTGATCTACCCTTTTGATTGACTTTGCTAGAAATTAATCCACATAGTCTTTCATTATTGTGTGTAGAATATCTTGGAAGATGGTCTTTATTTCCCTTTGATATGTTGCTCCTGCATTGTTTAAACCAAATGGCATTACATTCCAACAAAAGGTCCCTCAAGCACAAGTAAATGTTGTTTTATGTTGATCATTTGGAGAGATTTTTATCTGGTTATATCCATAGAAACCATCCATTAAGGATATAATTTCATGCCCTGCTATTAGATCCACTATCATGCTGATACTTGGCAATGGGAAATCATCCTTTGGATAGGCCTTGTTTAGGTCTCTGAAATGTGTGCAAATATTTATTCCCCAATAGGCTTTGATACTGGTGCTAGATTGGATATCCATTCCAAATAGTCAATGGGTCTAATGAAACATACATCTAGTAGCTTCTTAAGTTCTACCTTTACCAATAATGCTATCGGAGGATGCATTTTTTTGAGTTTTTTGCTTGATAGGTTTTTCTCCAAGGAAGATGGCTAGATGATGTACCACTAGTGTTGGATCTAGTCCAGGAATATCTACATAGGTCCATGCAAATTTTACCTTCCATGTGTTGATAAACACTGTGAAATTTGCTTTCTCTTTAGGTTCAAGTGATGTCGCATGGTATGTTATCTTCAGCTCTTCTACTGTGCCAACATTTATGGCCTCTACTTCTACTAAGAGCATTGATCTTTTTGATATTTTGATATGGGGAGATTGAACCCTCCATCCTTGGGTGCCTCTAGGAGGTTTTCACCATTGGATGCATCCTTTATTTTCCTCTTTTTTGGATCCAATAGAGCCACAATGTGGTCTTCTCTAGGGGATTGTATTTTTTATGTTTTTCTTTTACTTTTGTGATTGAAAGATTCAATCTCTCCACCAAAGTATGCATCCTGTTTGAGCTCCATGAAGAATCCTTCTTTATGATCTCCTACTGGTATGTCTATTGGAAGTCCCATGATCTCTGTGATTTCCTCATCATTTTGGAATTGATCCAAAATAGGTGTCTGTTGTTGTTGGTCCTAATCTATGAGTTGTGGGTAGTAGAGTGGTAAGCTATCATCATTATCCATAAAACTTATCGAATTTTTCAAAATGGTTAGTATGGTTTTGGTATCTCTTTCCCATTGGGTGTCTAGGTCATCATTATTAGAAGTGGGGGAATCATATTTGGTGACGAAGGAAGGAGAATCCCATTCATATTCATTAGAGTCTGTTCCAGAATGGTAATAGATGTTGGGGATGGTTTTGATATATTGGAGAGGGAACCTATCAATGCTAAAGTTGTTGAATAAGTCTTCAGGTAAATCATTGTCCATGATATGGTAGATATCTAGTGCCTTAACGCTAACAAAAGTTTCTCATTTCTTAAAAGAGGTTCATCCATTTTTTGGAATAACCACATATTTTGGCTTGTAACTTAGTCCCATATTTTTCTTCCTCTATTCCATTATGATAGGCTTTGATCAGACTTGTTTATGTAGCCCAAGGCCACCTATTCCTTGATACCCCATTTGTTTAGCTAATTGATAACTTTTAGTGTTAGGATTAATTAGAATGGGTTGTGGCTTTTTTGGTCCTCCTTACAAATCATGGATGAGAAGTACTTGAATATTTCTTTGCATTTCCTATCTCCCCACCTAGTGAGGATGATAGGCTTGGCTATCATTTGCACTAACTTGATCTCTTTCAGACCTTCATAGACCCTAGGCATTGGTGGGAGCATACCAATGCAAAATGCTTGGTTAAAGTGGTAATTTCCATTACCCTTGTCAAGTACTTGTACCTTGGTTTCCATTTTTTATTGCTCACTTGATGTGTTCTTGTTTGAGGTCTATGGTAGTGTGGAAGGGTTAACATATGAAAATGAGTGGAAAGCTATGTTGTTGCTAGGAACATGTTGGATTTTATTGTACTTCTCTTCCAAATTTGCATAGAAATGAAAGGGCTCGGGATCGACATATAGTGTTACTTCTTTTCCTCATGGGGAAACTTTAGAAATTGATGAAAGGTGGATGGTATTTCTTGTAATGCATGGATCCAAGGGCATCCTAGAAGGAGGTTGTACGGTAAATCAAGGTCAAGTACCTGACAATTAGTTTTTGTGATGGTCGGTCCTATTTGCATTGGCAACCTAACTATTCCTTCATAATTTATTTCAAGGTCATCATAGACTTTTATGGTGATACTCTTGCATTTTTCTATCATGTCATCAAAATACCCTAGCTATTTTGACAAATTTTAATTTAGAAATGTTTAGACGTACACCATTATCTATCAATACTCATTTGACCATGGTCTTGTGAACACCAACCTATATGTAGAGGGCTTGGTTGTGGAACTTTCTTTGTGATAGATATTTCTCAAAAAAGATTAAATGATTACTTGTGATATTTACAACCATGGCTTGGAATTGACTAGGATCAAGGTCATTAGGGATTGTTGTTTCCAATGCTTTTTCCAATACTTCCTTATGTGCGGGTGACAATTTTAACAACTCTATGATTGAGATTAGGGTAGGAATTTTCTTCAATTTTTGCACAATGTTGTAATTTGATGACTTAATTGTGGGTTTAGATGGGGCTCCTTGTATTGTAACTCTCCCTTGATGGGTGGTTACGTTACAGTTGTTGTCTCCACCTTGTATCATCACTACATTTTCCCTATTGTCATCATCTTATGAGATAGTTCCTAAAATCATGTCACCATACATGTAGTTAGCATTGTGGTACTCTTGTTCTTTTCCTTTTTCATTCCTTTTAGCATGATTTAGAATTGGGTTCGAGTATATTTGTAGATCCTTCTTTCCAAGATGATGCTCAACATCCACTTCCCCTTTGTCTATTAAGTCTTGGATGAGTTGTTTGAGTCACATGCAATTGTTGGTCGTGTGTCCTTTGATTTTATGGAATTCCCACAAGTATTTCTCATTATACCATGGTGTTTTGAAGCTAGGTTCCTCATAGTTTAGGTGATCATTATTTTTGATGAGGTTTTTTTGTAATAGCTTATGCATGACTATTTCAAGTGACTCACCTAGTATCGTGAACTACCTCCTGGGTTGATCGTAGTGTCCTTGTTTCCCTCCTTGATTCATTTGTTGGTTTACAAATTGATTGTTCTTGGGATAGGTAATTTGGTTGTTTTGTGTGTTGTTGAGAACATAGCTTTTTTGTGCCACCTATGGTTTTTTTTGAGGTGTGTTCTGTGCATGCCATAGTGCTCTAGCATCAACTACTCCATTTTTTACATTCTTGTTTTTGGCCCAGACTTTATGTTTCTCATTTGAAATAGAGGGACTATCTTTTGAGTTGTTCAATTTAAGGAATCACCTTGCAATGAGGGTTACCTTGTTGATGGAACAACTGAATAAGGGTGCTTTGTGGTACACCTTGTTTTTGGGAAGGACTATATTGAAGGTTTCCCTAGTGATGCATTGGCGGGTTACCTTGTTGATGGGATGAATATGTAAGTGGACCCTGTGGTCCACCTTGTTGGTGGTACTGCTGGTTCAGAAGGGGGCCCTGTGGTGCACTTTTTTGATGGTACTATTGGTTTGGAAGGGGACCTTGTGGTCCACCTTTTTGGTAGTACTGATTTGGAAGGGGACCTTATGGTACACCTTGTTGATGATACTAATTTAGAAGGGGACCCTATGGTTTTCCTTGTTGATGGTACTGATTTAGAAGGGGACCCTATGGTCCACTTTGTTGATGGTACTGATTTGGGAGGGGACCCTATGGTCCACCTTGTTGATGGTATCAATTGTTTTGGGAAGGGTCAACATTTGAAGTGTTCTACGGTACATATTGTCCAAGAGGAGGATTGTTGTTCTATGGTACATACTGGGATGCAACTCCTTGATACTATTGCACCACTATTGATTTCTGAATCTAAGTTGGTTTTTTGAACAAGGGGTTTTCTTTGGGTTGATCACTATTTTTTGAGAACACGGGTGGAATTTTTGGCATCTCTAGGGGTTTGGTTATTTGTCTCACAACTGATTTATCCCCTAAGGAATAATATTAGGATTTTTGAGAGCCTCTAAGTTAAAATCTATTGGTAGTTTAGCACCACTCTGTGCTAACTTGAAGAAGTATGAGTTTGGGTCCTTTCTCGACAATTTGTCCATTAGTTTGAGCACTTTTGGGTTTTTGGAATGCTCAAACAATTCCTCATCATTTATCTCCTCCTCAGTATATACCTCCTTTGTGATTATTTTTTCTTGGTCCTAGTTGTTTTGTTCTATCACTTCATGTCTTTTGCGGTTTAGTTCTTCCTCACTGAAGTTGCCTCTGTAAATATTTATCTTTTGGGGCGTTTCAAGGTCACTTGGCCTATAGCCCCATGGGCCACCTTTGTTGTTCATAGTGTTGGCTAGTGCGATGTTGGTGTTGTTCTTGCTTGCTTCCATGTTTTTCCTATGTTGTGATCTTGTAGTTGTCATTAACAACTTCCAGGATATTTTGACTATTTTCATGACTCCTATCTATGAAAAATTTGGCCTATTGGTGCAATTGTAGATAGAAAAATCCTAGTGTATTTTGGTAGATGCAATACTTTCTCTAGATGTACCCTTTGGAAAAAAAAATCTAGGGTGATTCTGTGAAAGGTGGAGTATGGATTTCCACTTAAGGATTTTTCTCTTTCCTAATCTAAGGGTTCTTCTCTTGCTTTAGAGCATGAAGGATGTATATCTATTTCCAAATAGGTGGTGGTAACATGGGTCTTTCGGTTGCTATGTATGTTTTCTCTTCCTCTTCATCTAAGAATTGTTCTACGTTTCTCCACTAGTTGGGTGTCTCGTTCTTCTCAAATATGAAGGTTCTTAAACTACTAATGATATTAGTTTGTTCACCTTCAATATGTGAGAGACTAGGTTGGAGGATCGATGCTACAAGGTTCAACTATTGAACTAGAGCAGTTGGTCGCTAGATGGTCATAAAGTGTAATAGTTTTGAGATGGTTGCTATGAAGCTTAAGACCCTAAGGTTTGAGTGTTGTTTTGGAATGGTGATACTTTTCAGAAATCAAAATGATGAAGGACTAGGGTCAATATTTCACTTCCTTGTCTAGAGGATATGTTGCAAACAATCTTACTTGAACTATCTACGAGTCCCAAGTAACTATTGATATCATAGAAGTTTGAGTGAAGGAATGATCCCATTGGTTTATTTGATTTTGATTTCTAACAAGTAGGATGGAAATAATGGAAGAGGGAATAAATGAATTATCTGGTTTTCCAATTGTTTCATTCTATCAAGGATCATGTAAACAATTTTTGTTTGTTTTTCCCAATTGTTAGCATGATAAAGCAATAGTACTAGTTTATGAGAAAAGGCATAAAACTATGAGAAAAAGTGACTAGATTTATCAAGTGTGGACAAAAATGTGTCAAGTGTGCAAGTTTTGGAGAAGCAAGTACAAGTTGGAAAGGCAAGTGTGGCTTCTGTGTGTTTCTGTTAGATGTAATGATTGCTTATGAAAAAGAAAGTTTCCTGGAAAAATGCGAGCATCCTCTTGGAAAGTGCACTAGTTTCTCAAAAGAAAGTGTGAGTAAATAAAAGCAAGTGCATGGGTCTCGCATCAAGTGTGTGATTTCTATCAAATGCAACTAATTTTCATCAGTGAAGTTTTTGGGATAGTGAGCAAATGTAATGATCTTTTCACAACTGTGCCAGAAAATGTGACAACTATGTTGGAATTTTGTGCAAGGGCAATCTCTATGTGTTTTGTTTCTAGTTTGAACAATCTTTCTCTAGATTTTTGCAAGTTAAGTTGGTTTTTATCTCAATTTATTTTTGTTTGGAGTATGGAAAGTGATACAACACTTTGAGTGACTCAAAAATCATGCACTTGTGTGACCTTCATGTCTATAGCTTAAGTTGTGAAATCACAACACCCAAGCCATAGTTCCCAAATTTTTACTTTGATCAATGTAGCTTGAAATTGAAGCCTAAATATTAAGAAACCTTTAACAAAATCCTTTAAGGAGTGAAAATATAGGGCTCCTTTTAAAAGCATACACTAAGTCAAAGGGTTTTTTATTCAATTACCATGTTCAGTGTTTTTTTGGATGTGTTCTTTTTAGATCAAGCACATAATTTGATGTCAAGATTGTTTTGAATTTATTTGGAAAGTTTAACATAAACAAGCAATTATAACCCTAGTGGATAGAAACCATTATTTTAGGTAGGCCTGCCTCATGCTTCAAAGGGATGATTTTACATGCAACTTATGGTGTGGGCCTGTAGTCATACTTGGCAAGTAACTTCTTGGAAGTAAATTCTGATGCACCACTTTCAAAGAATGTTTTTGGATAAAGGGGTAGCTTCAAAAACAATTTGGCTCTTAGTAATTTTCTAGGGATATTATTTTTGGGCCCCTATACATGCAACATTTTTCTCAATTAAGAGACCTCCTAGACCATGTGGGTTTTTATGCATCACAAGGATATTGAGGGAGAATATGTCAGCATAGGCCAACAACACCCGGTGAGATGATGAACTTTCCTCACACCCACAACTTATTTATATAGTGGTCTAGAATGAAAGTACCACTTGGGTTGCCTATGAGTTCTCCAGTGAGGGATGTTTCTCAATAGGAAAACCCTATAAAATGTAGGCTTGAAAATAAAGGTATGAAGCTCAAGATGTTTTCGCTCACGCAAGATCGCCATAAGGTACGAGGGGAGAAGAAAACCATCTAGCTTTCCAAACACTGAATGCACAACATACACTTCATAGTAGTTTGATTCTTTTTAATCACCTCGAGCGATGTTATCCCCCTAAATATGTGAATAAAGTATAACAACTTGTTCTTTTAAATTGCACCAATACAAAGTATTCTAGATATCAATCACTTAAGATAGCAATGGTGCAAGAAAGAAAGAATAATTTGTTCATTTTAAGCCCAAATTTGAGTGTTTCTAAGAAATCAATCTTGGTCTTACTTGGTCAAAAAAAGAAAATACAAGCATGCATCAACAAAAAGAAATCATTTTGGTCATTTTAGTTGTTCTTTTTATGCACCAAAATCAAGATTCCTAATTATGAAAACTTGGAAAGAATTCATTTTCAGAACACCCAAATTGAAATGTTTGTCATTCTTTTTACACACCAAATGAAAATTCCTAATTTAGAAAAACTTTGAAATGGTTCATTTTTAAGAGCACCAAAATGAAATGTTCGTTTTTGTTGTTATTTTTAAAGAAGAAAATAAAAGTTCTTATTTTAAGAAATCATGGAAATGATTCAAGTTTTAGGAGCACAAAATTGAAGTGTGCATTTGTGTTTGTTCTTTTTAAGCACCAAATGATGATTCTTATTTTAAGAAATCTTTAAATAGTTCATTTTAAGAGTTCCTTAAAAATAAAGTGTGTTTTTTCTTTTTATGCACCAAAACAAAATATTCCTAACTTAAGAAAACATATTTGTAAACCTATAATTTTTTGTTCATTCATCTTCCCTACATAAAATGTGTTAGTGTTTCTCAAACCCTGCATACAAACATGTTAGCACCTGTTACACATTCAAAAATAGGCATTTGTTAGCAAAAAAAATTAGTTACAAATCTGTAGATCTTGGACACAGGTTTGTCAGAGAAAATGCATAGGAAAAACAAGTGTGCCCTTTGTCAAAGAGAAAATGCATAGAAATTTTGTAAGTGTGCCCTCTATCATTGGTTAGATGCATAGAAAAAATTCAAGTGTGTGGTTCTTAGTGTCAATTGCACAAGTTTCAAATGCAAGTGCATGGTTTTCTTGATAGGAAAGTGTTGGAAAAATAAGGACACACAACTAAGAGGGGGGGTGAATCAGTTGTGACAAAAACTTAAAATTTTCTAACTTAACTTAATCTCAGATATGATGAACAAGCAATTAACCACAAAAAATTTAACACATTAGAGAGACAGAGAACACCAAGATTTTTTACATGGAAACCTTATTAGGGGAAAAACCACAGTGGATGTTAGTCCACAAGATTATACCCTATTAAAAGTATAATAAGAAATAATAAGGGGAATGCACATGCATTTAGGCACACTGCCTAGAGCTCATTGCTCAAATACAAAAGGGTCTCACTTCCTGAAAATACATAATAGGATTAAAATCCAAAGGGTACGAATTGAGAAAATAGCTTCTGCACAGGCCTGATTATAGTTCCAAGTAACCTCAGAAAACCTTCTTCACACTTCACTCAATCTTCTTCACACTCTGATATTCAATCAAAATTTATTCGCACATAGGAGCACACCGAGTACTTTTTCCTCACCTCACACCAATGAAAAATTCGCTCTTATATATCTGCCACATGAGATTTCATCACAACTTAGTTGGCCAAGAAAATAAAAAACATTTTTGCAATGTTGGCCCAATTTTATAAATAAATTTTTAATATGAATCCACCAAGGTCAGCCACAACATAGTGGAGACCCAAATTAACATCTCCAACACAAAAATACTTTAATTAATTTCACCATGAAGATCCACAACATGCTACCACCAACATGTCGACCAAGAACATGAGAAACCGAACATGCACAAGAAAATATCTTCAACCACGAGCTCTCTGAATAATTTGGATGTACCAAAAGGATATAGAATGATCTAGAGACATTAGAGAACACCAAGAAACAACACAGAAGCATCCACAACAACCAAGATTAACAGAATCACACAATCTTCATTCAAGAACATTGGCAGAGACCACATAAACATTGTCAGACCACAACACAATCAAAACCTCACACGAACCTCTCAAACTTCTAATAGATGATCTAGAAACATTCAACAATAAACCCTTTAATCCACACCAGCTAATCTTCAACTTAGAGAACAAGACACCTTCATGACTTGCACAGTTCCACTAGGAACCTAGAACACTTTCTTTTATAATTTTCTCAATATCCTCAACATATACAACCACTAATGCACCAAATGCTAATAGTGTTGACATCAATGACAACCACATATCAACAACAAAACCACAATATCCAACAATCTCCCCCTTTGGCATTGATGGCAACACATGATGTGAAAAATACTATTAACCCAATGCACTAACTCTTCTTCTTAACTGCTCTTTTCCCCACAAGGCTCTTCTCCTTAGAAATATTTTTCACAATGGACTTCTCCCCCTTTGAAATCAATGGAAAAGGTAACCATGACCTTTCTAAGTACACACTGTAAACCACATATCTGCACATCTGACTACTCCCCTTGAGTAGCAGCCACAAAAACATCAATCCAGATTATAATGTATCAAAATAGCTCACAAATTGATGCAAGTAAATGCATCTTTTAGTTCTTATCAAGAGGGGTAATTACCCCTAGCATTCCTCTGAGATACTCAAAAGTATCCTTCGGCAATGGCTTAGTAAATATATCTGCAATCTATTCTTTGGTAGGCACATATTCTAATCTGACTTCTTTCTCATTCACTTTCTCCCCCAAGAAATGAAACTTGATTGATATATGTTTAGTCTTAGAATGAAACACTAAATTCTTTGAAATATTTATTACAGTTGAATTGTCATAGTATATGGCAATAGGATCTTCTTATATCACCCTGATATCTGACAACATCTATTTCATCCATATCACTTGAATATAGTTATTTGCAGCAACAATGTATTCTACTTCAACAGTAGATAGAGAAATGAAAATTTTATTTTTGCTCAACCAGGATACCAACTTCTTCCCTAGGAAGAAAGCACCACCACTTGTACTCTTCTTGTCATCTACATCTCCAACCCAATCCGCATCAATATATGCACTTAAAGTGAGATCATCATCCTTTGGATACCAAAGTCCAAAGTCAACTGTTCCTTTTAGATGCTTGAAAATTCTCTTCACAACATTCACATGTGATTCTTCTGGATTAGCCTAAAATCTAGCAACCATGCATACAACATTCATAATATATGGCCTAGTCTAGATTAAATAGAGCAATCCACTGATCATTGACCTATATCTAGTCTGATTTTCCTTAGAAGATTCATCATTCTGTGTCAACTTACATCCAGTCACCATGAGAGTAACAATAGGTTTTGAGTCATCCATTCCAAACTTCTTTAGTAGTTCTCACATATTTGGACTGAGATATGAAGATCCCCTTGTCTAACTAAGTAACTTGCAATCCTAGAAAGAAATTCATCTCTCCAATCATACTCATCTCAAATTCATCCTTCATCTCATCAGCAAACTTCATACATAGATTGTCATCTCCTCCAAAAATGATGTCATCAACAAAAACTTCTATAATTAACTCCTTATCATGATCTAATTTGAAGTATAAGTTGCTATCAACAATACCTTTAGTGAATCCAAGCTTCAATAGATATTTTTCCAATCTATCATACCAGGCTCTAGGTGCTTGCTTAAGTCCATATAAAGCTTTCTTTAATTGGAATACCATATCTTCCTTGTCAGTTAGCTGAAATCCATCTGGTTGTTCAATGTATACTTCTTCTAGTTCTCCATTCAGAAATGTTGACTTTACATCCATCTGATAGACTTTGTAGTCCTTGTATGCAACATAAGCAAGAAATAACCTTACAGCTTCAATTCTAGAAATAGGGGCAAAGGTTTCTTCAAAATCAATACCTTCCATTTGAGAATACCCTTTACATATCAATCTTGCTTTATTTCAGACCACTTCACCTTGTTCATTCAACTTGTTCCTAAACACCCATTTAGTACCAATCACATTTTTGTCTTTAGGCCTGGGAACTAGTATCCATGTGTCATTCTTTTCAATTTGTGTTAGCTCTTCCTTCATAGCTTCCAACCAATGTTCATCTTGACACGCTTCAGTGACATTTTTAGGTTCAATATTGGAAATCAGACAATATTCTTCTACAATATTTCTTCTAGTTTGCACTCCTTTATTCTTATCTTCCATGATTTGACTTTTAGAATGATTTAGCTTTACATACCTTGGAGTTTTGGGACATTCTTGAACTTCTGATTCTTCTAATCTTTCTTCTACACTTGCACTTGTTTGTGTTTCCTGACTAACTTGATTTACTAGAACAAATGGAATAATTATAAAGTAGATTTTGTGTTTGAGAATTATTCCCTTTGCTAGTATTGTCTTCATCAAAATCATAACCACAATATCTGGATAATTTGATAGAGTCCTCATCAACTCTAACATTTGCACTTTCAACCATTTTCCTCAATCTTTTGTTATAGCACCAATAGGCCTTTATTTTAGTGGAGTAGACTAGGAAAATCCCTTCATCACTTCATGCATCAAACTTTCCTATATCATCATCTCTCTTGATATGACACTTGCTTCCAAAGATCTTGAAATATTTAACAGTAAGCTTGTAACCAAACCATAACTCAAAATGGGTCTTACCAGAATTACCATTAACATTTACCTGGTTCAAGGTATACACAACAATGCTTACCTCTTCACTCTAGTACATCTAGGACACATTTCCTTCCATCATCATTGTTCTGGCAGCATCCAAAATTGTCCTATTATTTCTCTCTGTAACTCCATTCTGTTGAGGGGTTCAGGGAGCAGATAACTGTCTTTTAATTCCACGCTCTTTACAAAAAGATTTGAACTCCCTTGATGCGAACTCACCACCTCTTTCTAATCTCAGGCACTTGATTTTCAGACCTTTATCATTCTCTACCATAGCCTTACAATTTTTTAACTTTTCAAATGCTTCACATTTTTCTCTCAAGAAAGAAACCCATATCATTCTAGAGTAATCATCAATAATGAACATAAAGTACCTTTATCCATGAATACTTCTGACTCTGGAGGGACCAAAAATGTCGGTATGTAGCAACTCCAACAAATTAATTGAGTGAAACTATTTTCTTTGGAAAGAAACTCTAGTTTGTTTACCCATCTGACATTCCTTAAAAATTGTGTTAGCAGGCTTCACTAACTTAGGTAGATCTCTTACTGCTTGGGTGGAACTTATCTTGATAATGTTGTCAAAATTTACATGACACAACCTCCTATGCTAGAGCCAGCTTTCATCTACTTGAGAAATTAAACAAATCCCATTAGCAGTAGTCAGGTGAAAGATATTACCTTTTTTCTATTTACCAGTAGCAATCATATTCCCTAAAATTATGCGTATCTTGCATCTTCCATTTTTGAATTGGAGATCATATCCCTTGTCCACCATCTGTCCAACACTCAACAAGTTGTGCTTCAAGCCTTCAACATAGAGAACATTACCACCAAGACAAATATATCCTCTACCAAAAATCACACTAGCATTGTTATCTCCAAATCTTACAACCCCACCATCATACTTCTCTAGACTTAAAAAATTTACTTTTATCACTGGTCATAAGATGTGAGCATCCACTATCAATGACCCACTCATATTTTTTTTCAACTCATGCTGCAAGAGCCTTTTCATCTTTAGCAAATTCTATAGCCATAGGATTATCTTCAATGGTAGCAATTAAAACCTAGTCATCTTCATTTCCATTATCTTTATCAGACTCATCATCAGTTATTGCTTCTTCAACAAACTAACATCTCTTTTGGAATCAAGACTTTTTAGGCTAAGATTTAGGAACTCTTTTAGGACACCTTGATGCAAAATGACCTATTTTACTACAAGATAAACATTTAATAGGCAATACATCTTCATACTTACCTCTGCCTTCTTGTTTTGCAATCAGTGCTTCCAATTCTTCTACTTCTCTTTCCTTATATTCAAGTTTTTTTAGTTCTTCATCATACTTGGATATATTTTTGGAGCTCTCTCCCAGACTATATCTTTTCCTGTTACTTCTGAATACAGTAGCCTTGAATGTAGATTCAGTCTTTAGTGCAAATTCACCAAATTCACCTATTTCAAAAGCAACAAGCTTGCCAACTAGTGTGTCTCTTGTTATCTTTGTTACCGATTTGATCTCTTCAATAGCATGAGCTTTCACTTTGTAGGAGGGAGGCAAGGATCTAAATATCTCAGCCACAATTTCATCCTCTTCCATAGTACCACCAACACATCTTATACCCATCACTATCTCATCTACTCTTTGTATAAAAGAAGTGATATTTTCATCTTCACCCATCTTCAAATTCTCATACTTGCCTTTCAAGCTTTGTAGCTTAGCCATCTTCACCTGAGAATATCCTTAATATAAGGTTTCCAACTTTGTCCAAATCTCATGAGCTGTCTACAATCCTATCACATTAGCCATCTCTGAATCTGATTGAGAAATCACCAAGGCTTCAATAGCCCTAATATTAATTTCAGCATCTTTGATCTCATTAGCAGTGGATGGACCATTCTAAGGAATAACATATGGATCTTTTGTAATCTTCTAGAAAGCTTCACCAATACATATTAGATGAAATTGCATCCTAACTTTCCATAATGATTAGTTGGTTCCATCAAATCTCGGACTAACCTTCTTGAATGTTGCCATCTCAGATCACCTCAATCTTTTAGACTTCTTCATAGGAACCTACCTAATACCAATTATTGGAAAAACAAGGACACATAACTGAGGGGGGGTAAATTAGTGGTAACAGAAACTTAAGACTTTCTAACTTAACTTAATCTCAAATATGATGAATAAGCAATTAACCACAAACAATTTAGCACATCAAAGAGACAAAGAACACCAAGATTTTTTACGTAGAAACCCTGTTAGGGGAAAAACCATGGCGGATGTTAGTCCACAAGATTATACCATGTTAAAATTATGATAAGAAATAATAAGGGGAATGCACATGCATTCAGGCACACTGCCTAGAGCTCACTACTCAAATACAAAAGGGGCTCACTACCCAACAATACAAAACAGGATTAAAATGCAAAGGGTACGAACTGAGAAAATAGCTTATGCACAAGCCTGATTACAATTCCAATTAAGCTCAAAAAACCTTCTTCACACTTTGCTCTGCAATCAAAAGATATTCGCACATAGGAGCACATCGAGAAATTTTTCCTCACCTCACACCAATGAAACAATCACTCTTATATATCTGCCACATGAGATTTCATCACAACTTAGTCAGCCAGGAAAATAAAAAACATTTTTGCAATGCCAACCCAATTTTACAAATAAATTTTTAATGTGAATCCACCAAGGTCTGCCAAAACATAGCGGAGACCCAAATTAACATCTCCAATACAAAAATAATTTAATTAATTTCACCACAAAGATCCACAACACACTACCACCAACATGTCGGCCAAGAACATGAGAAACTGAACATGCGCAAGAAAAGATCTTCAACCACAAGCTCTCTGAATAATGTGGACATACCACAAAGATAGAGAATGATATAGAGATATAAGAGAACACCAAGAAACAATATAGAAGCATCCAAAACAACTGAGATTAATAGAATCACACAATCTTCATTTAGGAACATTGACAGAGACCATAGAAATACTGTCAGACCACAACACAATAAAAAATTCACGTGGACCTCTGAAAATTCCGATAGATGATCTAGAAACATTCAAAAATAAACCCTTTAATCCACACTAGCTAATATTCAACATAGAGAACAAGACGCCTTCATGACCTGCACAGTTCCACTAAGAACCTAGAACACTTTCTTTTACAATTTTCTCAATATCCTCGACATAGACAACCACTAATACACCAAATGCTAATAGTGTTGACATCAATGACAACCACATATCATAAACTCAACCAAAATATCCAACAATCTCCCCCTTTGGCATTGATGGAAACACATGATGTGAAAAATACCATCAACCCAATGCATTTACTCTTCTTCTTGGGTTTGGTGCAAATACCTCAATTTGGTAATCTAACTACAAGGGTTTCAATTGGCTCATAGTTGGTGATAAGATGGAAACACATATAGTCTACCTCAGGTTAGTGATTTTTTCACCCAAATAAATTCCTTCTTAGGACTCAAAAACTTTCTCTGATACAACTTGGTGCAATCATGGATGGAGGGTCTAAAAAGGACTATCCGACAATATAGCTTAGAGTTCAACACAATATAAATTAACCCAAGAAATTCTCAACAAAAATAAGTAATAATTGATTCAATAATTTTTAGTATTACATGCATCATATTCCTTATATGTGATATGACTAGGGCTCATAGGCCTGCTGCAAGGGCATTATAAGATATGAGAATTGGCACAAGGCCTTATTACACTTTGTAGCCTTGAAGGCTGAAAATAACTTTATAATACCTAATCAATCACTAACTACCTTCCAATAAATTACAAATAATTTTAAATATGAATCTCCAACTCCAATTATGATCCACGTTGGCGTCAAGGGTTTATAAACCCAATGGAAGATCAAACATGTAGGTCAGCCTCAAACATGAAAAGATATCCCAATGATAAATGAAATGAATTGTGAATCTCCAAGTAAGTTCCCCTTGGGCCTAAAATTCCTAAATGATGTTCCATTAAGCTTTGCATGTTTTGGAAAATTTCCACACAACCAAACTGATCTAGGTAGGTCTTGAATGTTCTATTTGAGAATGATAGTGAAATTTTGAGAGCGATAAATTTTTGCAAAAGAATTTATATCACTTGAAATCTGAATATGTTGTAGATGACCTCATGTATAACCAATATCTTGCTCTATGAGTTGATACATGATACAATGGTAAAATTTGGAAGAAACTGTCGAGATAGCTATAGACTAAGCTACAAGAAAATAAATGTTTTTGGTTGATACATGATTTCTTTACAATTAGGGATGCTCTTGCATCACACCATCATGATTAGATTCTTTGACTACTAAATAAACAATACCTTGATGTTGATAACTATCAAGGAAAATCATCTACTCATTCTGTGATGTAGATTCTTGATCAATACATTTGACCTAAGTTTGAGAAACACTTGGTTGAGATTGGTCTTTGAAAGATGTTGATGTTCCAAAGTTGATATAGAATCCTTCTTCATGATCGTTTGCTAGATTATTTCCATGAGATCTTATGAATTTGAGTATATCTCTCATCATTTGTAAATATTTATGTAGTAGAAGATTCTTTTTTTGAATCAAGATATTCTACATGTTTAGCAAAAGTAGGTACCTCATGGGTAGATTTAGGAGTTGGTGTATGGTTATGGTCATGTTTTGTAAGATCCTATATGGATTGAAACTAAAATGAAGGAAAATGGGGATCTTCCATAAAATGGGATGTGTGATGAGGGGAGTATGTCAAAGAAAAAGGGAGTTTCCACCTAATCATAAATCCACCTTTCCAACATTCATTAGAAAAGGGATAGTGCCACAAATGCATGGAATTGACTTAAAACCCTTAAGGTGAGAAAACCCTAGGTTTTGGACACTATGCTTCCTTGACTTTCTTATGATAGAAATGGCCAAAAGGTAGTTTTGGGAGAAAGATAAAAGTATTTTAAAAATAAAACCTATGAGATCTAACACTTGAAATATGATGTATTATGATAAAACTATAAAAACGTCAATTAACCAACAAATATGAGAAGGTTAGGATGGTGTTTACCTAGCTCCAAAAGTGGGTTTCAATCTATGTTGAAGGACATAATCTCCTAGGGGTGAATGGGTCTCTATACAAGCTTCTAATTCTACCAAGTTTGACTATCAAAAAGTTGAAAATAGAACTTGTAGGTGAGTTTCTGTGTCTTGACAGATTTGATGACAACTTTGACAACTTTACAAAATTGCACTTTTGATCAATTTCAATCCTTCTTCACTTGCAAATTTTCACATACAAAGAGAGGAGAATTGTTTTTTGTTTTTAGTGGATAAGGGTTTTCCTTGGTCAAACCCTAGTTCATTAATTAAACCTTGATAATGAAATAATGATAAAATGAAGGAATTAATGAGTGAACAATGCTATGTCACAACTCACCAAACCCTTTAACATATACCCTTAGAGGATTGCAGTCTAATACATCTCTCTAAGGATTGGATCTTTCATGAAATTACATGATTGGATGCTTGAAAACTTGAAACCAAGATCATAATGTTAGTTCTGAAAACATGCATGAACACACATAAATTTGACATGACGATATGATATTGATTGTTGTTGTAGATGCTTGATAAATCTACTCCTTAATGCTATTGACAATAATATTTACTCTTGTAATTGATCTCTTGAAGTTCTAGATTACTTAGCCTCTTGAATTTGGTAAAAAACCTTGTATTTATAGGTGTTTCCTTGATTACCCGATAATTAAACACCACAAGCTGACCTTTGTAATTTTAATTTAGATCATTAAAATACCACCAAAAAATATTAAAAATTGTATCTTTAGAATTAAGGGGGACCTATTCGCCCTTGGATGAATGGGTCCTAGGACCTAAACATAGGACACTTAATCTCCAAGATATTAAGTTTAATGTAGGCATTAATTAAATGTGGGTTTCCCTTTAGGAAAACAAAATTAATTAGGATTATGAATGCATAATTAGGCCAATTAAGGGCTTAATAAAGTCCAATTAATTAAGGGGATGCAAACATAGTGCAAAAATTTAAAGGCTTACATTTTTCAACACTACATTTGGCCCTCACTTTAGTAAGAGTATGAACTTGTGCTCAGACTCACATTAAAGTAGACAAATAAGTCAAGAGAGGTCGAATTGTACAAGTGTTGGAAAGATTAGCTGAAAAATGATCAAGGGGGATGATCAAGCCCCCAATATCTATGATCTCATGGAAAACCAAAAAAGGCACAAAGAGACACATGCCTATAGCAACATCATACAATGTCCAAATTAATGCAAAAATAAAGAAAAGGAAGGATGGACTAGTCGTGGTTGTGCTATTATCCATAAAATGTGTTCAAAAGTGAAACCTTGTTGCTCAATATGAAAATAAGATATACTCACAAGGGCTAGTGAAATCCATTGTCCACTAGGAGAGCCCCAAGAAAGTGAGAAATACACAATAGGTCGGTATGTACCCAAAAAAGGGTGGTTGATGGGAAAGTCATTCTAGGTCTACAGGCTCCCATATGTCAAACATACTAAGAGTTATACCCCCTAATAACTTTGATAAGGTGCCACAAAAATGGTCAAAGGCTCCACAAGGCTATCAAGCTGCATTATGCTAGACACTCATGAAAAATAAAAAGGAACCACTGGTATGAAAGTTGTGTTATGCTTGGTGGCCTTGAAAAAGTTATAAAACAATAGGGTAGGTTAGTAAAAGGATTTTTTCTTAATTCATGAAAGGTCTCACTTTAGCGAACATCATGCTTGATATCACCATCAAGAGAGGACTAGTCAAGAGATAAAGATTCACACCTTAGGGAACGCAAGCCACAAAATTACTACTAAGAGGAATGTCATATGCCAAGAAAGGTCACACTCTTGAAGGACATAAAACCAAATGTCACCACCAAGAAGAAAAATCACATGAAATAAGAAGACCACACTTTGAAGGGAATATGCAAACAATGAGCGGGGACATGTATACCCCAAATTTAAATAAATTGCTAAACACCATGGTGTGAGCAATTAATTTCAAGTAGCAAAATGATAAATTCTAAATGATAAATAATATAGAGCTACACCATGAAAAATGGATTTCCCCAAAATGGAAACACACAAGGGGTCCATAGATTCATGGTTAGTGTTATGTCTTTGCTACAATGATATAATATAGATCAAAACTATCGTCATTCCCCAAATAATTAATGGAACAATGAACAAAAAGGAATGATGACACATAGAGAGAAAAATCAAAGAAAATATTTTGGGTCAACATGGAAGAGACCTAAATGTCTCAAAGCCATGTGTCATCCCTAAAAGGAAAACAAAAGGTAAGAGAAAAATAATGGTTTATGAAATATAGAAGAATGGGGATACAAATAGAAGAATTCCATGATAGATTCACTTCTTTTGTATCCTTGCACTAATAGAGTGACAAGGGTTATCCAAAGTAGGCTCAAAAACATATAAAGACACGCCAAGCAACACAATATGGGGGATCATATTGTGCAATGCAATCACATAGAAAATGAAAAGAAAACAAAGAAAAGACTAGTATGGTACATGTGAGTCAACTTATATCAAGTCATTTACATCCCAATATTGTTCATCATAGGCAAAAAGCAGACAACTAGCCAATGGAATAATGACAAGTGTCATACTAGGGGCATCACCAGGTTCAACACATGGTAAGTCACTCTTGTTAGGAGGTGTAATGTCGTAGAATTGCACCTAGGGGAAATTCCACATTTTTGCACTTTTTCTTAGTTTTGCATCTTCATGTACATGGGTACCTAACATGGCCTCATAGCTAGGACCCATCATCAATCAACATCTTTGCATAATCATTTCATTTTCCTCCCTAAGTTGAACTTATGGGGGGGTGTTAGTGTAATTAAAACAATTATTACACTAGCATAAGCTAACTTAGGTCATATATCATTTAGTCCTAGGTTGCATCTTAAATAAATCATTTAATAATGGGGTAATGTCCCCTTCCATGTTTGTATGGATAATGTTCCTTCTAGGAGATGAGTTGTCCTTCTAGAACTTATCTCAACATTTAATAATTTCCTAGATAGGGTTAACATGTTGTCACATGTTGTTAGATCATGACACATGGCAACATCTCATGCATTTTAGGTTTTCTCTCCTGCCTATATAATCAGGAAACTTGTTCATTTGTATCATATCAATCAAATATCAATCTATGATCTAATGTTGTAGATCAATAGTAATCTCTCTTTGCAGCCCTTAGTTGCAACACTTTCTGTGTGGTGTAATTTCTCTTAGCAAGATCCTTTGAAGTGTATGCAACTTCATTGGATGATTCAATATCCATCATTTCAACATGATATCAGAGCATGTTGAATTCTAACATGCTCACTATCAAAAGTTAACTTAGGTCATCTATCATTTAGTCCTAGGTTGCATCTTAAATAAATCATTTAATAATGGGGTAATGTTACCTTCCTTGTTTGTAGGGATAATATTCCTTCTAGAAGATGAGTTGTCCTTCTAGAACTTATCTCAACATTTAATAATTTCCTAGATAGGGTTCACATGTTGTCACATGTTGTTAGATCATGACACATGGCAACATCTCATGCATCTTAGGTTTTATCTCTTGCCTATATAATCAGGCAACTTGTACATTTGTAATCATCCAATCTCACAATGTAGATTAATAGAATCTCTATTGTGCATGTATAGTTGTAACACTTTCTATGTGGTTGATTATCTTTCCTAGCAAAGGTCCTCCATTAAATACTATAGCTTTAGGGACCCTATGCATCCATAATATCAACATGGTATCAGAGCATGTTGAATTCTAACATGGTATCAGAGCTTGTCTAGTGAAACATCAACCCTTGATCAAGAAAGTTGGTGTGCAAGATTCTTTGTAGGCTTGAAGGTTTCCATTGTAGACTACTTGACTCCACCTCGGGACCAAGCTGATTTCTGAAGCAGATAGAGTTAGATCTGAGCTTTCCATTATCTTCAGAAAGCCTCAAAACCATAGGATTGCCTACCCATTCTTCAAAATCAGATATATCAACCCGGGAGCCATCATAGGTATTTGGGTTTGCAAAATCAACTGTACTATCCATACAATTTGCAATAAAAAATCACACCGGTTAGTTGTCCTCTGAGAAATTTTTTTTTTAGTCGCAGGCACTACTTTTTTAGAAAAAAAATCGGGCATTTTATCTATATACTTTGGCAAAAAAAAATATTTTGTGTATTTTTCTATAGTTTCAGAAAAAATACATTGAGCAATTGCATTTTCTAATACTTGGTCGGCATCATATTTTTCTTCATCGGCATATTATGGGTTTTAATTTTTAAAAATCGACAACATATATTTTTTCTCCCGTCGAAATCGGTATTAAAAATATTTATGGGGGTTTTGATTTTTCTACATATTATATTGGTTGGTCAAAAGTATTTTTGATTTTTTAATTGCATTATTTGCAATATTAAAAAATCTTTCATTCAGAACATTCAATATAAATTTATTCTGTAGTAAATTTTTGTCGGCTATATTTATTTCTGGCATGAGGGGACAGTTTGACGTCCTTTGCTGACTGACCAAGGCCTGCTACATCTGCCGACATCATCTCCTTAGTCGACATCCTAATCACCAATGCCCCTTCTACTAGCCCATCCGACCCCTACCGCCACCCATCTCTTGCTTGCTGTTGTGATTTGTTGTCATCAACCGACACCCTTCATTCACTGATGCCCATGCTTTCCAACCCCACTGGTTGCTCTGCCAAGGCTACCGCTCTGCCACCGCCTATCTGGCAGTTTTTTTTTTTCTGCCCAAGTGCCCCACAGTCATATCAGCAACTGGGGGCTATATTGTTTTTAGCCTGGGGGCCAAATTTTTTCCCCTTGTTAACCTTTAAAGTGCCTCATATAGGCATTTTTTTGTTTTATCATAACTTTTCACCAAGGTATCAAAACTCAACAAACGAGATACCGTCAAAAATTTAATTCCGAGCACTTTCTAGTGGTGACATTAGTTCTACAAAAATTTTCCTGCAAAAAATTCTACATCCAACTGAAGACAAAACCCTAATATGGACTCAAAGGCTTGTATCTTTGCAATCGTCCATCGGATTTTAGTGATTCTAGTGGCATCAGGAAGTATTTTCAGAGCAATTTTCATCAGTCCAGACCCCTCGATTAGTTTCAGCTCTAGGTACTCTTGCATTGATTTTTTCATTTGGTGCATTCATTCAATAACTTGGATATCTTGAATCTTGGGAAAATATTTCTTGATCCAGGTAGCATCACTTCAGTTGTACATCATCCTTTGGAAGTCTTTATTTCTGTTGAAGGTCATTTGTCTTTGTATTTTTGGAGAAAGTTCATTATGGGGCTTGCATATACTTCTTCTTTGGTTATGTTGCACAAGGGAAACTATTCACAATGGTAGGATGGGATCACACACCATCTCCAATCACTTGATCTATTGCCACATTTGTATGGTATAGTTCCCCATCCGAGTGAAGGTATTCAAGAATTTTCTTGGAGTTGCAACAGGTACACTATTTTCGAGATCATTTCTATGAAATTTGATTGTGATGTTTTGAGATCTATTGATCATTGTTATTGTCCTCACATCCTTTGGACTAAGCTTTGGGAGGTATATGGAGGATGAAACACTCCACCCTTCCCCAATGGTCAAGATTTAGAATGTCATTCCTCAAATCAGGTACCCCATGATGCTATTGTTATGCGGGAAGTTGATTGACTTGAATCTTCCAAAGAGGTGTACAAGGTTCCTTCAGATGCTTCTTCTCCATTAGAGACTATTGGTATCCCTTCACAATTAGTGATTCCTTGTCCAGATTCATTGATTGAGGCTTCCACCATCATCATTCATCAGGAGACATTCAATTTTTTAGACTTGGCATCATAGGATGGCTTTGTTTTAGGTATCACTGACATGGCTACTTCTATAGGTTTGGAGGAAATTATTGAGGGGGTATCACTCCTCTATTCATATCACACTTTGGAGATTTCTCTTGAGTCTCCTCATCTCTTTGTCTCGACCTTGATTAGGAATCTAGAGACTATCTTGGAGGCACTTGGTTTCTCTTCAGAGATTTCATGTATGAGACTTCTTCCTTGTCATTCCATTCAGGATTTGAGATTTCTTCAACATCTACCATTGGATTGGCTTCAGACTTCTTTTAGTGGTTTTGGAGATACTTCATTCAGGGAGGGCTATCAAGTCTCCATCAAATCCATCACATTCATCATATCACCGTCTTTGGATAGTGTTCAGCATCAGTTTCTGCATTGTCCTAGTTTGTCACCCTCTTTATTGATTGTGGCATCTTCATCTTCAGGAAAGGAGACATTTGAGCAGATTTCAGAGACATCATCGATCATCATCTCTGCATAATCATTGCATTTCCTCCTAAGTTGCACTTATGAGGGGATGTTAGTGTAATTAATTATTTATTACACTAGCATAAGTTAACTTAGGTCATATATCATTTATTCCTAGGTTTCATCTTAAATAAATCATTTAATAATGGGGTAATGTCCCCTTGTTTGTAGGGATAAGATTCCTTCTAGAAGATGAGTTGTCCTTCTAGAACTTATCTCAACATTTAATAATTTCCTAGATAGGGTTCACATGTTGTCACATGATGTTAGATCATGACACATGGCAACATCTCATGCATCTTAGGTTTTCTCTCTTTCCTATATAATCAGGCAACTTGTACATTTGTAATCATCCAATCTTATAATGTAGATCAATAGAATCTATATTGTGCATGCCTAGTTGCAACACTTTCTGTGTGGTTGATTATCTTTCTTGGAAAAGGTCCTCCATTGAAAACTATAGCTTTAGGGACCCTGTGCATCCATAATCTCAACATGGTATTAGAGCATGTTGAATTCTAGCAAGTCACTCTTGTTAGGAGGTGTAATGTCACATAATTGTACCTAGGGGAAATTCCACATTTTTTCACTTTTTCTTAGCATTTACGACACCTTAGAGCATTAATGAAAAAAATACCATGAGTCAGAATATCACAATTTTGGCTCCATGTGGACTAGTGGAAGATCAATAAAATCCTGACAACATGTTTCTTGAAAACCTAGGCCTTGGACAACTACGTGGTGCGTGGACGTCTGCACGATGCACTAGCGTCATGGCAGTTTTCCAAGTTTGAAATGGAGAATCTTGAATCTTGACTCTCTTGACACGTGTTCTAGTAGTCATAATTTGGATGTAATGGCTCTTTACCACCCTCACATGCAAAAAAATCCCTTGTTTTCTCTCATTTGGGGGTTCAAGCCATTCAGTGAAGCTCTCTCTCTACACTTTAATTATTGAGTTCTCTTCATTCTTGATAGCAACACTCTCACAAGTGAAGCCATGCTAGATTGAGGTCCTTCCAACAACTACAACTCTCAAGAAAGTGCTCAATGGTGTGTCTATGTGCTCTAGAGAGGGTCTAGGCCCATGGGTAATACTCTCTCTCTCTTACTCCTTTCTCCTACTTGTTCATTTTCTACTTCATGGTGTAGATTCTACTACTAAAGCGAGTTTTGATTTCACCACACTTTGTTTACTTCATTTACACTCCTTTCCAACTTTGTTGTATGTGGAGGTGAGAACACAAAAATGGGAGTCTGAGTGAGGAAGACCCCTATACAACCCCAACCTTTTCTCATCGTTCTTTTGTGTGTAGGTTGCAAAGCTGAACTTGGAGTGAAGACTCAAATGTCTAGTTGTAGGTAAGTTTTCTCCAAGTTCTTGTACTTTATCCTAAGTTTCTACTTTTCATTTAATTGTTTAATTCAACATACCTCTAACCTGAGTGAGTAAGTGAAACCTTTTCCTACCTGCTTAAGCTCCTAAGCTTTATGTTGCTTAGGACACTAGCACACTATTTGGACAATAGTGCACTACACTGGCATCCTGAATTCACACTTCCATCCTTTGGCCGAGAGCTCCTCTGTTTGAGGTAGGAATATAGAAGTTTCAGTCTCTTGGATTATAAAGTAGTTTCCTATAAAATTTCATGTATACCCATCTCTTTCACAATTCCTTCATGCTGAGGTGGATAAGGGTAGTTCATTCCCTGGTGATCTCTTGAGAATGAAGAGACCTGTGTGTAGCGAATCCCTCTTATCTCACATTTTGGTGAGCCCGACGTGAAGATTTTGGATCTATTTCTATAATATTTCCATGTTTATGATAATACTTTCTCTAAAGAATATTTCAATATGTTGGAAGACACTCTAGATGAATTCTTGGAAGCGCTCTTCCCTATTTACAAATCTTCCCAACAAGCTTCCTCTCCACTAGCCGAAGAGTCAGTGAATGTATTCGTGGTCTTTGTGGCTCCTCCAAGCCCTAAGAAACCCATCATTTACATGACCCTAATCAAATCATCTTCTAGGGAGGATTATTCTATCTATGGGATCTCATGTCACAGGGATTCATCGAACCTATACTCGAGGTTCATGAAAGCTATGAACTCCACTTCATATAATGTTGTCAGGCACATGTATAATATAGGAAGAAACAAATAGAATTTGGATTAACAACCCTCTGTTCCTACATCTCAACCCACTCAATTTTCTAATTTTTACCACATTCTCAACCAAGCCTTCCTTCAACACCTAAACCTACAATCAAAGCACCAAGTGATTATGATCTTGTTGAGAAACTTTGTATTACTCTAGATAAGATATCACTTTGGGATTTTCTTTAGACCCCTTTGGTTTATCAGGAGATGCTTCAAGAAGCCTTGCAAAATATTCTCTTGCCTGCCTCTACTAGGCCTATAGATGTTAATGTGTTATTGGCTCATATTTGGGTAGATTTTCCAAATATCACGTTCCACCCGCAAGAACAACTACCTTTGGATGTGCAAAAGCAAGAAAATCCCTTGATTATTATAATTAATGTTAATAATATTGGTATTAGGCATACTCTTGTTGACACCAGTTTGGCTCTCAATGTTTGCAGTATCAACCTATTACCTAAGATTAAGGTTGATTCATCTTCTTTAGTGGCTTCTTCCTTGTATATTTGTGGGTTTGATAATGTTGGTTGTCAAGCTCTAGGTATGATAATAATACATTTGCAGTTGGTTCCCATTACCTTACCTACCTTGGTTTATGTGATGCTTGGCCCTTTACCTTACAATATTCTCTTGGGGAGACCCTGGACTCATGCTATGGGTGCTATAACCTCTACTTTACACTGTTCCTTAAAATTCATCGCAAAAAAATTTGTGGTTATGGTTAAAGCAGATTCAGAAATTGTTCACCTTTGTGAGCTAGCGGTTGTTGGTTGTGCTTCAGTCGTATCCACTCTCAAGAATTGTATTCCATCCTTAACCACTGATGCTATGTCATGTTGTTCATCGATACCCTCTGTGGAAGTTGTCCCCAAAGTGAACGTTGTTAAATATGAACCACCTAAAGCAGAAGATCCTAAGTCTCCCCTGCCTTCCCCTTCTTCCTCCCAATCAAATGCTTTCCTTGGTGATGATTGGGGCTCCTTGGAATTCTCTAAATTATTTATCATAGAATACAAGGCAAGCCCCTCTTGTATAGAATTTCCAAGTACCTCTAATGTAAAGATGGATGATACTCCCATTAAGGAAGAGAAGTGTGACCCTATTTAGGAGACCAATCCTTCTTCTACTAAGGAGAGTAATCCCACTCCTACAAAGGAGGTTAATGTTTGTGAACCTAGTGAAGGAGGTAGGAGCACTCTCATAGAGACATTCGACATTCATTGGTGGAATGAAACACTCTATGTAGAGCTGCCACCTCTTGAAGTTTTGCAAACTCATTATGGTTTTGGATATGAGCTCACTTCTTGGTATGGATATGAGCATAAAGGCCTAGGGCATATTGAATAAGGAATCCAAGTCCCTATCTAGTTTAAGCCATGAAAGCACTGTTTGGGTTTGGGGTGCTCTATCAAACAATCTAAGTAGAAACCTTAGTGGAGTGTTAACATGATATCAACTGAACCACTGAGTTTGGTCCATCCTAAATTGATAGAGGATAGGGAGTAGGCCAAAAATATCCCTCTATATGTTTTCTCTTCAGATGAATCACTTGAGGAATTCCTAGGTGCCTATTCCCCGTTGCCTCCTTTTCATCACAAGAGACGGTTCTTGTATCGCTTGCATAAACAAGCATACTTTAGAGAATAAATATTGAGTATTGATGAGGAGGACCCTCTATCTATTGTCAGTAATGATGTTTCGATATTGCATCCCAGAGATCATATTTCTCTCCTTAAAGGAGATAATACTAAAATCTCTATGGATCCTAAGTCCTTGGAAAAATTAATTAATATTGGGAAGTGTCTCTCTTCAGAAGAAGAAGATGAACACTCTGATCTCTTACATTCTCATCCCAATATATTCACTTCGACGTATGAGGATATGCCTGGTATTGATGAGTCCATAGTGGTTCACAATATTGTCCTATGTCTTGACGCCAAGCCAATTAAACAAAAAATCTGAAAGATCAATCCTAGGGTGGCGTTGATGGTTAAGACTGAGATAGAGAAGCTGTTAAAAGCATGATTTATCTATCTGATCTACTACTCCCCTTGGATCTCAAATATCATTGCTGTTAGTAAACCTGATGTCTGTATTCACATATGCATTGACTTTTGTGATCTTAATAAGGCTTCTCTTAAGGATGATTTTTAGTTTCCTAATATAGCCATGATTGTGGATTTGACTGTAGGCCATGTATTGTTATATTTTATAGATGGAGTCTCGGGTTACAATCATTCCTTTGGAGTTGTAAATTTTGTCTCTATGGGTTTCCCTTAAAGGGTTAATTGACGATGAAACTTATCGAGCTAATCATTTGCATCAGCTAGAGATCCTCGACGAGCGTCAATTATAGGCCCTCGATCATCTTAAAGCTTATCAATAATTGTTATTGAGAAAATATAATCAAATGTGCTTTCTAGGACCTTTAACTTGGGAGACTTGGTTCTTTGAGAGAATCAAAGAAATGTAAATGTGACACCTGATCAGAGAGGGAAATTTAGTAGTAACTGGTTGGGCCCTTACATTGTTGTCTCCATATATGGTTTAGGTGCCTATGGATTATCATCTATGGATGGAACACCTCTAAAAAATCCCATTAATGTGATGCATCTTAGTTGATACTATGTGTAGTGTCCCATGTGTCATGTGTGTGGTGTTCTCTCTTTAAAAGGGTAGTAGCACTACGTATGTTGATATTATTCATTAACACATTATGAATTTTTTTTTGTGTTATGATATGACCATGTGTGTGTGTGAATGGTATACATACATGTGTCTTACTGTGCTAGGAATCCATGCATCACGTTACATCTTTTAAGGGAATTAGATCATCATTTTATTTAATTAGCATAAAACCATGTGTGTTTATTAAATCATGTTAGCATCTATAGACATGTAAAATTGACTTAACACTTATCACAAATTCATAATGTCTCGAAATGACCCTAAAACAACTCGGAACAACTCTGAATCAACTCATAATGTCTCGGAATGACCCCAAAATGACTCAGAACAACTCTGAATCAACTCAAAACTACTCTGAATCAACCCAAAATGTATCAAAACAACCCTGAAATGACTCAAAACAACCCTAAATCAACTTGAAACATCTCAGAACGACCCTAGAATGGCTCATAACAACTCTGAATCAACTCAAAATGTCTCATAATGACCTCATAATGACTTAAAACAACACTAAATCAACTTGAAACATCTTTGAATGACTGCAGAATGACTCAGAACAACTCTTAATCAACCCTGAACATCTCGAAACAACCTCAAAATGACTTGGAACAACTCTAAATCATTTCGGAACATCTCTGAATCAACTCAGAACATCTCAAAATCATCACACATCTCACAATGCATTGAATGGCATCAGACAACATTCAAAACCCTATTTTCTCTATTAATTGAATAATACAACATTATTTAATTAATTCACTTTTTCATCATTCTCAACAAATTGAATAAATACCATTTATTTAATAGTCTTAAAAACCCTAATTTTACTATTAATTGAATAATACGATGTTATTTGATTAATTCACATTTCATCATTTTCGACCAATTAAATAAATTAATTTTATTTAATAAAGTCCTAACTTTATCTTATTTCATCCTGATTAGTCAAATGACACCAATTATTTGATTACATCACTAATTCACCTTATTCCTCAAAATTAATTGAACTATTAAATCATAATAATTTAATTATCACACTTCCCTCCAAAATTTGAATAAATTAAACTATTCAAATTAGCAAAAATCAAAATCAAAATCAAAATAGAATTAATTAATTAATATTCCTCACCCACTTTTTGATGGAAAAAATCATGGATTGCTAAATAAGCAATCTATTTTGCTAACTATGCAATCTATTTTTCTAACAAAGCAATCTAATTTTGCTAACTTAACCATCTAATTCCTAACTCAACCCTAACTGATCAATCAATTGCTAACTAAGCAATCAAAATCCTAACTAGCCAATATATTCTTCAATCACCCTAATTGTGCAATCAATTTTGCACAATTTCTTCATGTTTAAATCCTCTCAACTCATTTTGACTGTTGATTTGGATATTCTCCAATGCAATCTTGATCATCAATTCAAAATTGATTTTTCTATATAACAAGCCTTTCTCTTCACAAATGAGGATCAAAATTTTAACTTACCTTATGCAACGAAGTGCTATCAAGATCACCATTAATAAAGCTTTATCATTTCTTCAAGAACAAGCATCAATAATTAAGCTTTTGTGTATAAGCAATGGAGGCTTTATAGTGATACAAACAACCCAACTCCATGCAAATACACTCCAACATGGGATGGTAATCTCTTATTTTGTTATTTGAATTCATTTTGTTAATCTTAGGATATCATTTCATTCAAATAGCTTATATTTTCTCATTTCATGAGTGATGGAATAGGATAGATTAAGTGTTTTGAATTAGATTAGTTTATGATTTCAATCTAGTATTTGATCTTGTTTTTTTCACATATTTCTTGATGGATTCCTTCCCCCTCACACATTCTGGTACACCTGGTGGGACCTAGGTTCTCCTCACTACCATATTTATGAGCTAAGTTGCAAGTTACAGGGTTCTGGGAGCTTTTAGAGACATTTCATGGACTGCCCAGCAAAAGCTCGCTTTTGACTGACAAAATTTTTGAGCTTTTTCCACAAAGATTAGTGCCTTTTCCATGGGAATGGCACCTTTTCTCTAAAACCAGTTCTTTTTCTCTAAAAAGCATGCTTTTATTTTTTTTGAGTTTGCACTTGTACGAAAAATCTGAGATTTTGCAAATTTATTTTGTTGAGCTTTTTATTTTTCTTCTGAGCATTTTCTCTGGAAGACAAGTGCATAGATCTTGCTAATGTTTTCTTTTTTTGTAGGAACTAATGGGTTTTATGTAAGGTTTGAAACAAATTAACTTATTTTATGCAGGGAAGATGATCAATCCAAGTTGTTTTTAGATCCACAACAATTTTTTATTAACTTAGGAAAACTTTCATTTGGTGCACTAAAATGAACAACACAAACTCACATCTAGTTTTGGTGTTGCTAAAATGAACCAATTTTAAAGCTAAGTTAGGAATTTCCTTTTGGTGCTCTAAAATGAACAACTTTCAAATTTTGATTTTGGTGCTATCTAAAATGAACAAATTTGAAGCTTTCTAAAGTAGGAACTTCCTTTTGGTGCTCTAAAATGAACATCAACAACTTTCACACTTGATTTGGTGTTGTTAAAATAAACCATTTGAATCTTTCTAAAGTAGGAATTTTCTTTTGGTGCTCATAAAAAGAACATAAAACACTTCAATTTTGGGCTCTAAAAATGAACACATTTCATGTTTTCATAATTAGGAACCTTTAAATTTGGTGCATAAAAAGAGCACAATTTTTTTTTCACTTTGTTGACGCATGAACGATTTATATTTGTTGACCATTAATGCCCAGGCCTAATTTTCATAGAAACATTTTAACTTTGGGGCTTAAAATGAACAAAATGTTTTTGTTATTTTCGCACCATTGCTATCTTAATTGCTTGATGTCCTAAACACTTCAATTGGTGCAAAGATAAAAATAACAGTTCATTTTTACACACATATTCTTGGGGATAACACTACTCGAGGTGTTTAAAATGAATCAATTTGCAATGAATTTTCTTTTGTGCATGCATTGATTGGCAAGCTGAAGTGCTTTTTCCCCTTGCACCATTTTTTCAATCTTGGGTGAGCGAAGAACATTATTGAGCTTTGCATTTATTTTAAAGTTAAACCTTCTTAGAGTGCATTCCTATTGATACACATCCCGCACTGGAGAACTCATAGGAGACCCAAGCGGTACTTTCATTTTGGACCACTATATAAATCTTTTGTGAGTGTGAGGAAAGTTCATCACTCGCCAGGTGTGGATGTCCTATACCAACATACTCTTCCTCAGTATCCTTGTGATGTGTAAAAAACCGAAAGGGCTAGAAGGTTCTTAATTGAACAAAACGCCCCATGTGTAGGTGCCTGAGAATAATATCCCTAGAACATGACTAAGAGCCAATTATTTTAGAAGCCACCCTATTTATCCAAAACATTCTCTGAAAGTGGTGCATTGAAATTTACTTTTGAGAAGTTACTTTCCAAGTATGACTATAGGCCCGTGCCATAAGTCACATGTAAAATCCTTTGGAGCATGAGGCAGGCCCACCTAAGACGATGGTTTCTCTCCACTAGGGTTGTAATTTTTTGTTAATGTTAAACTTATCCAATTACATTCAAAAACAATTGTGACATCAAATTTTGTGTTTTATTTAAAGAAAAAGAACACATCAAAACAAACATTGAACAAGATGGTCAAAACATAAACCATTTGAGTTAGTGTATACTTGTGAAAGAAGCCTTATGTTTGCACTCCTTGGAGGGATTTATCCTTAAAGGTTTATGAACATTTCAGTTTTATTTTTAGGTTGCATTGATCAAAGTAAACACTTTGGTAACTATGGATTTGGTTTTGTGATTTCACAACCTAAGCTATAAACATTCAGGTCACATAAATTCAATGCTTATGAGTTAGTCTAGTGCTATTATATCATTTTCCATATTCAAGAAAACAAAGGAAACAAACACAAAGAGGTTACAAATTGCCATTCCAACTCACAATATTTTTTGATAAAACACTTAGATTGCTTATAAGGTCATTACTTGAACAAGATACTTGGAAAACCAAATTGGTCACAAAGTCTACCACTCATTATTCCCATACTACTTATTTGAAAACAAAATCCAACAAAACATTAGGATCATTCCTCCACTCAAAAAATATATGATATCAACAATTACTTGGAGATCATAGATAGTTCAAGTATCTTTCCCACAACATATCCTCTAGATCAAGAAGTGGAATATCGACCCTAGTTCTTCAACATTTTGATTTTCGAAAAGTAGCTACATTCCAAAACAACACTCAAACTTTAGAGTTTTTGAGTTTCATAATAAATTACCCCATACCACCACACCTTATGACCATTTGTCGACCCATAGCTCCTATTCAACAACCAAGAATTGTAGCACCTGTTATTCAACCTAGCCTTATGCACATTGAAATTGCCCAAAATGACATCATCAACAGTTTGAGAACATTCATTTTTGAGAAAAATGAAACACCCCACTAGTTTCTAACTGCATCCATCATCTTAAACAAAGGGGAAGAAAAGGAAAACATAGTAGTTGGAAGACCCATATTACTACCTCCCACCTAGAAATAGGTAGTGAGTGACCTTAAGATAAGGCATTGAACACCATAAACCACCACACAACATACCTTATGACCATTTGGTGACCCACAACTCTAGTTCAACAACCAGGGCTAGCCACACCAATCTTTCAGCCAAGTAACACACATATTGAAGGTGCACAAACCAACATCATAAGTAGTTTGAGAACATTCATTTTTGAGAAAAATGAAACACCCCACCAATTTTGCACTGCATCCATCATCTTAGACAAAGAATAAGTGAAAGCAGACATAGCAGCTGAGAGACCCATATTACCACCCCCCCGCTTGGCAATAAACATCCTTATTCATCCATGATCTCATGCAGAGTTAGGATTCCAAAAGTAAAGAATACATGTCGTTATTCTCGACTTAGAAATCTTAAACTAAAAGCTCTCAAGAAACACCTTGTAGCACTACACAAAAACATAAACAAACTAGTAGAAAACTTTTATAGAAGTGCTTCTAGGAATGATCCAAATTTGTACATGTTATTTTGTAGTCAAAACCCAGGTCTTTTTCATGATACTGAACTTCTCTAGAGAGGAAAACCAAATTCACATACCTAAAATCTACCCTCTTATTTAGGTCAATGTTAGATCTAAAAAAAATTTAAAGGTCTAGCACCATTTTCCCTACCTTGAGATCCAAATTGTTTATGACAACCACAAGGTCACAACATAGAAAGAAAATGGAAGCAAAAAAAAACAACACTAGTATCCCACCCACTAATTCCATAGGCGATGAAAGTAGCCCTTGCGACTATAGACCAACTGATCTTGAAACACCACAGAAGAGGCCTATGTATATAAATACCTTCAGTGAAGAGGAATTAAATCACAAATAGAAGGAGGTAATTGAACAAAACAACCAAGACCCAAATAGAGTGGTCATAGAGGAGGTATACAAAGAGGAAGAAATAAATCAGGATGAACTATTTGAACATTCCAACAACCCCAAGGTTCTTAAACTAATGGACAGGTTATTGAGAAAGGATCCAAACTCCTATTTCTTCAAGTTAGCACAAAGTGGTGCTAAATTACTAGTGGATTTCAATGTAGAAGCTCTCAAAGATGCCAACCTTATTCCCTTAAGGGATAACTCAGTTGTAAGAAAGAACCTCTAGATATTCCAAACATTTTGCTTATGTTCTCACAACATGATGGTCAACCCAAAGAGAACCCCTTATTTAGAAAACCAACTCAGGTTGAACAAGCAACAGTAGCACAACTATATCAAGGAGGACCATCATAGTATGAACCACCAAACAAAAATCCTCCTCCTAGACAGTATATACCTCAAAATACCTCAAACATTGAACCATCCAAAAACATTCAATACCTTCAATAGGGTGGAACACAAGGCCCCTCTATGAATAATTAGTACCAACAACAAGGTGGACCTTATGGTCCCCTTATAAACCAACAATACCAACTACAAGGTGTACCACAAGGTGCCCTTCCTCAGTCAACTCATCAACAATGTGTCCTGATAATGCATCAATAGGGTAACCTTTAGTTTAGTCTTGCCCAACAGTAAGGTGTGCCACAAAGCACCCTTCCTTAGTCATCCTACCAAAAAGGTGTCCTGATAATGCATCAACAGGCTAACCTTTAGTTTAATCCCACCTAGCAGCAAGGTGTACCACAAAGCGCTCTTCCTTAGTCTTCCTACCAACAAGGTATCCCAATGATGCATCAATAGGGTAACCTTCATTTTATTCCTTCCTAGTAGTAAGGCATGCCTCAGAGCACCCTTCCTCAGTTGTCCTACCAACAAGGTGTCCTGATAATGCATCAATAGGGTAACCTTCAATACACTTCATCTCAGCAACACAGAGTTAACCCTCCTTACACACATCAAGGACCTAACTTAGTATATGACAAAAATGGTTACCAAGGTCTCATACCTTCACAATATTTGATATTTGACCAAAACATGGTGAGATAGCAAGGCTATTATACATAGAACTCACAAAAAAACATGCCAAAAATGGACATGGAAATGAAGCTAGAAGTAGTCACCCAATAGCTAGTAGGCATGCAAACTAGAAAAAAAGAAAACCTATACTATCCAAGAGATATTCCCATGCCCGTTCGATCAATTTGTCACTACAATACCATTTCCAAAGAATTTTGTAATACCTAGGTTTGACAAAAAATATAAAGGAATAGGGGATCCAGTAGAGCATATACGGTATTTCTCAGTATCATGCATGGAAGTATGACACAATGACTCATACCTCATGAGACTATTTCCACACAGCCTTACGGGCCATGCTATGGAATGGTTCACCTATTTGACACCAGTAGTCAAAAACTTCAATGAATTGTCTAACAAATTCATAAGTCACTTCTCCTTCAACATTGAACAAGACGTCACCATTACAAGCTTGTCCACAATCAAACATAATCAAGGAGAATATTTTATCTCCTACCTATAGCAATGGAGACACAAGGCTAGTAGATGTAAATGGACCATTCCCAATAAAGAATTGATAGACATATTAATTACCAATGTCTTACCTGAGATCAATTATTGGCTCACAATGTTATGTCCTGTAGACTTTGAAGAAACCATTGAGAAGGGATTGAATATCGAAAGAGCCCTCATTGCAAGAGGTGCCCTTAAAATAAATAGCTCAAAAGATAGTGCATTTACTTCAAATGAGAAACCTAAAGTCTATGCTAAAAACAAAAACATCACAAATGATGGAGTGGTTGATGCTAGAACACTATGGCCATCACATAACACAATTCCAAACAAACCACAAGTAGCATAAACAAGCTATGTTCTAAACAATGTACAAAAAACCAAAATACCTATCCCAAGAACAATCAAGTTGTAAACCCACAAATGAATCGGGGGGGACAACAGAGGCAATATGATCAACCAAGAAGGAAATTCATAGTTCTAGGTGAGTCATTGGAAAAAGTCATGCGCAAACTAGTGCAAAAAAACCTCCTCAAAAATAATGATCATCCAAATAATGAGGAACCTAGTTTCAAAACACCGTGGTATAATGAGGACTTGTGTGACTTCAATATGATCAAAGGACACACCACAAACAACTGCATGAGACTCAAGCACCTTATCGAAGATTTAATAGACAAAGGGGAGGTAGATGTCAAACATCATCCTGGGAATAAGGACCTACAAATATACACAAACCCAATCCCAAACTATGCCAAAGGGAATGACAAAGGAAAGAAACAAGAGTACCATAACACCAATTACACGTATGGGGACTTAGTTTTGGGAACCCTCTCACAAGTTGATGATAATAGGGAAAACATAGTAACTCTACAAGGAGGATACAATAACTATAACGTAACCACCCACCGAGGAAGAGTTAAAATTCAAGGAGTACCACCCAAACCTACAATCAAGTCACCCAGTGACTACAGTATTGTGGAACAATTAAAGAAAGAACCTTCCTTAATCTCAATTTTAGAGTTGTTAAAACTATCACCTGCGCATAGGGAAATACTTGAAAAGGCATTGGAAACAATAGTCCCTGATGACCTCAATCCTAGTCAGTTCCAAGCTATGGTTTGTAAAATTACACAAAGTAATCACCTAATATTTTCTGAGAAAGATCTACCCCAAAGAACATTCCATAACAAAGCCCTCTACATAGAGGTTGGTGTTCATAAAACCATGGTCAAACATGTACTAATAGATAATGGTGTAGGTTTAAACATTTGTAACTTAAAAATTTTCAAACAACTAGGGTGTTCGAACAATGTGATTGACAAAGGAAAAAGTATCACAATAAGGGCTTATGATGATCTAGAAAGAAAATATGAAGGAATGGTCATGTTACTAGTGAAAATAGGGCCAACCCTAACAAAAACCACTTGTCAAGTACTAGATCTTGAGCTACCATACAACCTCCTCCTGGGACAACCTTGGATCCATTATTTATAAGTAGTATCATCCACTTTTCATCAATGCCTGAAATTCCCCCATGAAGGAAAAGAGGTAACACTATATGTTGATCCTAATACTTTTAATTTCAGTGCCAAGTTAATCCAATGTGTGCCTAGAAATGATATAAAATTCCACTCCTTTTCTTATGTTGACCCTTCAACACTTCCATCCACCTCAACCAAGAACACCTCAAGTGACCAACCAAAAATGGAAGCCAAGATTTAGGTACTTGACAAGGGTAATGGGAATTACTTTTCCAACCAAGCATTCTGTATCGACATGCTTCTACCAACACCCAGAGTATATGGAGTTCCAAAAGAGATCAAGTTAGTACAAATTATTTTGAATCCCACTATTTTCACTAGGTGGGGAGACATGCAAGATGAAGAAATATTTGAGGACTTTTTATCTATGATCTACAAGGAGGACAAAGAAGAACCAGAAAATCCACAACCTAATTTTGACCCTAGTACTAGAGGTTATCAATTAACAGATGGGATATAATGGAAAAGGTGGCCTTGAGCTACACAAACAAGGCCAGTTAGAGCCTATTATAGTAGAACAAAGGAAGAAGAATATGAGGCTAGGTTATGAACCAGAGGATGTAGTTATTCCAAAAACTGGATGAACCTCTTGGAAGAAGCAAGAAAATTATGCTAGCATCAAGGCACTGGATACCTATTGTTGGTTTCTTTTTTATTGTGCAACCAGGTGTGTCTCTATCCTACCTATGGAGTAACAAACTTCAATCAAAGGTAGCTCAGAAGACTTGGACCAACTAATGAGGGTTTGAAACACCTCCTACACTTCGGGCTCTGCAAAAACCCAAGGGGAGTATCCCTTGAACAAATCAGATACAATCTCCTTATAGGTGATATGCCAGAGTTTATTCAAAGTTGGAAACCTTTAAACAAGTAGTGTATATCACACTGAGAATGACAAAATAGATATAGTGTAACATTAGAATAGAATTGATTAATTAAAAGATTGTTATCTGATTGAGTAACCAGGCTAGTGAAGATATAAAAAATTATCACCAGATCAGTGCCAATATCCTTGGGCAAGGAGTCATGAAAATGTGCAATAGAAGGAACATTTAATTCTGGAAACCCAAGTCTTTATGGAGTTAACCTTATTAACCCATAAACTAATGAACAAATCTTTCAGACTTCTTACCAAATCCCTTAACGATGCATAGAAAACTATTGGTTAATTAATGCAATTTAACTCATTCCTTGAACAAGAGCAATAATCAAACAAATAGATAACGAAATGATCCTTGTTCACTTGATCTCATTAAAATTTCATATATACCATTACAAGGAGAGACTTGAGATTTTATCAACTACATTCACTTTCCATAATGTATCCAAAAGCCTTACATTCAATACTATTTGCCTTGCCCTCAAAATTGACACTAAATCTGATCTATTTTAAGTGTTCTTTCTTTAGACCAGAACCTAGCTACCCAACCAAAGAAAACTGGTTCGCTTACAATTTTTCAACTGAAAAATGAACCCCCTGAAAAAGTGAAAATAATTTACATTTAGACATCCAGGGTCACCAATCAGCACAAGTCCACGTGGGCACACTAATAGAAACCCTAGCTAACCTGGAAGCACATCTTGCAGCTTGGCCACGAACCTCCACCAACCAATCTAAATCATCTCAAAAGCTCTTGTCAGGTGGAACAGGAAGAATATCATGCAACCTAGTTGAATCGAGCAAGTACAGGAATGGGCAGCCATGGCAGTCAAACCAGGAAGGTACACACACCATGCTGTCCAAGAAATCTGTGGGTACGATCATCACAAATCCAGAGGCCACAAATGCAGAAGTCATCTGTCCCAACCACCTATCCACCTCAGAGAACCCATTGCCCTATTTCTACAATTAATTTCATCCTCTACCACACCAAATCACACCAACAATCAAGGCTTAGGACCAAATTGAGGTCACCATGTTGATCCCAAGTGAGATCCTCATCATCATTCTCGAGCCCAAACAGGTGACCAACCGCATTGAATACATCCTGAAATTGATCCACATCGGTCACCTCCCCAGTAGACCAGTTGGCCAAAAAAATAGGGGTTGGGGAGACATTTGGCCGAAGGATGGATGCTACACTGAACACTCATCATAGTCGGCAAGAGATCACAATGTCGGTGAGACTTCATACCGACAACCTTCGCACTTCGTCAGACAAGCGGGTTAGGAAGATTGGGAAAACTTGGCAAGACGTCACACCAAAGTCACTGCGGTTGGATGAAGGTCACACTGAAGAGTAAAAGGGGCCCACCACAGTCGGCTAGACAAACAGGGGTCAGGGAGACATCTCCCCGACACAACGGACACAAGCCAATAGGAGGGGGTCTCAGGGAGACATCCTAAAGTTGGGAAGACATCACCCTGAGACGGATAGTCATTCTGAATGCATAGCGGGGGGCGGCAAAAAGGATCTCGAGGAGACAGATAAGAGTTGGGAGGACATCACCCTGAGTGGACACCAACACGCCGATGGAAAAAGCCCATCAGTGAGACATAAAGAAGTCAAGGAAACATCTCCCCAACTTCAACCAACATAGGCCGATAGAAAGAGACCTCGGGGAGACAACACAGGGTCGCTGAGAGGTAATCCCGAGTGCCAAAGGTCATAGCGAAGGCAACGCAGGGCCAGTGAAAATGGTAGCTAGGGGCCGTTAACAAATGGAAAATGGGGCTCGGGGGAACCATAAGTAAAACACGAACTGGGTGGACAGGTCACCAAAGAAAAAGAACAAATGGCCAGAATTAAAAAAAAAAAGAAACCTATAGACCCGAATGGGAAAAAGAAACCCTAGCCAGGGTTTCAACCCATGAAGGAAACAGGAAGGCAAGATAAAAAAAACAAAGGGAAAAACACTAGAAGCAAATTCCAACAAGCTGAGCTCAACCCTCGTGGGAACCCACTTTACCCACGTGCCAAAATGAAAAACACCCTATAGCTAAAGTTTTATCATGAAAAACAAAAGTACACAACTAGACAATGAGAGAACCAGAAATGGCACTAACATAGGCTCCAGTTGGGGGATGTATGCCCCTGGTGGGTGTAGCAAGGATTCAGATCTCAAGGTGAGCAGACTAGAAAAGAAAGGACCCAAAATAAACCAGGAACTAGCCCAGACAGAGCCAGTAGTCACCAAAAAGAAAACGAGACAAAAAGCAAAACCTTAAGCTACTATTCATGGAAAAAATATATGCCATAAGAGACATTCTCCTGAATTGTCCATGAACAAGCAATTCAAGAGTCCATTTATTCATTCCTTGTTTTATCTGATGACACAAGGCCACCAAATGAAAATGAAGGCCAACATTTACCCCTGTCAAATACAATTCTGCAGAATGAGCTGGTCTCCCCTAACTCATGCTTGCAATTTCCAGAATGCAACAATGTAAATGAATGCACCTCTGTGAACACAAGTATCTAATTTCCTCTGTGCAAGTGAAAACTTGCTCTTTGTCCATCCTTGTCTTCAACTGGCAACTAGATCAAATAGGTCTCATTATTGCCACCCTCTTGATTCTCTGATTTTGTATTTGATGGAAAAACCTGTGAATACTGATCAGGACTGCATAAAAACACAGTCTGATCACAATTAGCTACCTGAAAAAACATGTTAGTACCTCTCAATAGGCTATCATATTCATCATTTACATTATCCTGAAGCTAAAAACAACTAGCTCTAGTGCTCTGCATATTGTCACATTCTGTGAAAACTTCATCAAGTGTATACAAAGGGATACACTCACCATTCAACACATCTTGCAACTACTCTATATCATTTTCAGTAGGAGGAGGCACATCATTAGTGCAATGATGGTTTAAACTACTACTCCCACTTCCTCTTTTCACTTGGCTTTGTTCTTCATCATGCTGGCAATAAGAGTCATCAAAGGACTCTAACTCATCCTCATGGGCTATCCAACTGTCATCATCATCCCAATCTTGCTCATCATTGAGCAACTCTGGTTCAAAAGCATAATTTGATCTCTGACTGAAATTAGTGTCATCATGATCTGTAAGATCACCATTAAAAAGGGCATCAGAATCACTTGCATCATACCTTGCATCCTGCAGGTCCTCGTCGTCAAGACCGATATGAGTTGCCCACAACAACCTAGAGTTGTTGTGTGCAAACCTTTGATATTCGGTGGCTAACAAATCTGATATTTGTTCACAACTTAGTAGGTCAATGTTCTGTCCTACCCTCTCAACCACTTCTTCCTCTTCTTGACCTCCACTAGGACTGGATGCAATACCAAGCAGCAAATCAGGATATCCCAAGGTATCTTCAAAAAGATAATCCTCATGAGAGTGGAAATCCACATCTTCACAGTCAAACCTGATATCGTCTAGAGCACTCCCTACATTAGCAACTTCATTTGTCTTCTCATGAAGACTTGTGTCAAGACTGCACTCACTTGTGCACTTGAACTACTCAACTATCTCATCACATTGCTGATCACACTTCCCTTCTTCAAAGAACAAGACCAACTGATGTTCCTCTTCAGGTTCTTGGCTTGGGAGATTGAAATTTTGATCTCTGGCTTGGGGCATCACTTCTTCTGACATGTTCCCCTTACTTATTTGCATTATTGTCCAACTTTCCTCAAGGGGAGAGCTGCTGTCTTCACCCTAAGAGTCTACACTTTGTGCATAACCATGTTTTGTTGATTCAATCATCCCTATCTAGTCAGGTACTTGATCAAAGCTGTGGGGCTTCAGATCTTCCAAGAACATATTCAGCTCAGGTTATAAAATCTTACAGAACAAATCAATGCATTCAGAATCATCAAGTCTGAAATCTTTTGAAATTTCTACCAAGTAGTCCAAAAGTCTTGAGAACAACCTATATGGTGATTCTCCTTCCTGCCTCTTGTGATCATACAATTTTTGAACCAAAGATTGTTGACCCATTCTGCAATCCCTTTGAGGGCATGGTACAACTTGTCTTCCTTGCATATTTTTACTGCCCATTTCACATGGAAACCCTCATAAACTAATATTCAATTAGACTAACCCCATATAAGGTTCCTAGTTACAACATTCATGACTCTAAAGTGTTGATTGAATAAAATGCCCTAAAATCATTAGAGGCACAAAATTCCCTTCACTAAATGTAATAGACATTACATATTATGCACTTTGAAGTATGTATAAAACTGCTATTATCCTTTCCCTTTGGTAGTGCTAAATCACTAGATAGGGAATCATCATTTCTTTCTAAAGTGTTCAAAAATATGAAGAATACCTGGCAACGTTGCAGTTCTAGAACATTCTTCAAATCTTCAATGGGTTTACCTTGACAGAGTCACCACCTCTTTGCAGAGGATAGAACTTCAAATGATATGAAGTTCACTTACATATAAGTCCTTCTTTGAGCTCATTCCATCAGCAGAGCACCATAAATATTTCAGGCTGACTGCAACAAAACTTTCTCCAGGCCTGAGATTCTTCAAACTTTGAACATAACCAACATGGAAATTAAGAACATGACTCTATTGCACACTGATATGACCCGTTTATGGATTCTTCAAGATATTTGACAAGAGGAGGAGGCACACCGTAAAGCTATGATGGCTTCAACTTCTACTCTTGTTTTCTCTTCTTTTTGTACTTCCCCAGTAGAGTCACCAATCTATTGGTTTCTTTTTTATTGTGCAACTAGATGTGTCTCTTATCCTACCTATGGAGTAGCCAACTCCAATCAAAGGCAGCTCAAAGGACTTGGACCAACTGATGAGGGTTTGAAACACCTCCTACACTTCGGCCTCTAGAAAACCCAGGGGGAGTATCCCTTGAACAAAGCAGATACAATCTCCTTATAGGTGATATGCTAGAGTTTATTCAAAGTTGGGAACCTTCGAACAAGTAATGTATATCACACTAAGAATGATAAAATAGATATAGTGTAACATTAGAATAGAATTGATTAATTAAAAGATTGTTATCTGATTGAGTAATCAGGCTAGTGAAGATATAAAAAATTATCACCAAATCAGTGCCAATATCCTTGGGAAAGGAGTCATGAAAATGTGCAACAGAAGGAACATTTAATTCTGGAAACACGAGCCTTTATGGAGTTAACCTTATTAACCCATAAACAAATGAACAAATCTTTTAGACTTCTTACCAAATCCCTTAACGATGCATAGAAAACTATTGGTTAATTAATACAATTTAACTCATTCCTTGAACAAGAGCAATAACCAAACAAACAGATAATGAAATGATCCTTGATCACTTGATCTCATTAAAATTTCATATATACCATTACAAGGAGATACTTGAGATTTTATCAACTACATTCACTGTCCATAATGTATCTAGAAGCCTTACATTCAATACTATTTGCCCTACCCTCAAAATTGACACTAAATCTGATCTGTTTTAAGTGTTCTTTCTTCAGACTAGAACCTAGCTACCCAACTAGAGACAACTGGTTCCCTTACAATTTTTCAACTAAAAAATGAACCCCTTGAACAAGTGAAAATAATTTACATTTATACATCCAGGGTCACCAGTCAGCATGAGTCCACATGGGCACACCAACAAAAACCCTAGCTAACCTGGAAGCACATCTTGTAGCTCGGCCACGAACCTCCACCAACCAATCTGAATCATCTTGAGAGCTCCTGTCAGGTGGAACAGGAAGAATATCATGCAACCTAGTTGAATCGAGCAAGTACAGGAATGGGAAGCCATGCCAGTCAAACCAAGAAGGTACACAGACCATGCCATCCAGGAAATCTGCGGGTGTGATCATCACAAATCCAGAGGCCACAAATGCAGAAGCCATCCATCCCAACCACCTATCCACCTTAGAGAACCCATTGCCCTAGTTCTATAATTAATTTCATCCTCTACCGCACCAACTTGCACCAACAATCGAGGCTCAAGACCAAATTGGGGTCACCATGTTGATCCCAAGTGAGATCCTCATCATCATTCTCGAGCCCAAACAGGTGACCAACCACATTGAATACATCCTGAAATCAATCCACATCAGTCACCTCCCCAACAGACCAGTTAGCCAGACAAACGAGGGTTGGGGAGACATCTGGCCGAAGGATGGATGCTACACCGAACACTCATCATAGTCGGCAAGAGATCACAATGTCAGCGAGACTTCATACCGACAACCTTCACACTTTGTTAAACAGGTGGGTCGAGAAGACTAGGTGAACTCGGCAAGATGTCACAATGAAGTCACTGCGGTCTGATGAAGGTCACACAGAAGAGTAAAAGGGGGCTATCACAGTTAGCCAGACAAACGGGGGTTGGGGAGACATCCTGAAGTTGGGAAGACATCACCCTGAGACTGATAGTCATTCTAAATGCATAGCGGGGGTGGAAAAAAGGATCTCGGGGAGACAGATAAGAGTTGGGAGGACATCACCCCGAGTGGACACCAACACACTGATGGGAAAAGCCCATCGGTGAGACACAAAGAAGTCGGGGAAACATTTCCCCAACTTCAACCAACATAGGTCGACAGAAAGAGACCTTGGGGAGACAACACGGGGTCGCCAAGAGGTAATCCTAAGCGCCAAAGGTCACATTGAAGGCAACACAGGGCCAGTGAAAACGGTAGCTAGGGGGCGGTAATGAATGGAAAATAGGGCTTGGGGGAACCATAAGTAAAACACAAACCAGGTGGATAGGTCACCAAAGAAAAAGAACAAATGGCTAGAATAAAAAAAAAAAAGAAACCTACAAACCTGAATGGGAAAAAGAAACCCTAGCCAGGGTTTCAACCCATGAAGGAAACAGGAAGGCGAGACAAAAAAAAGAAAGGGAAAAACACCAGAAGAAAATTCCAACATGCTGAGCTCATCCCTCGTGGGAGCCCACTTTACCCACATTCCAAAATGAAAAACACCCCATAGCTAAAGTTTTATCATGAAAAACAAGAGTACACAACTAAACAATGAGAGAACCAGAAATGGCACTAACACCTATCATACCTTAGACAATAATTTACCCATTGAAGACTTATTTAATAACTTTAGAATTGATAGGTTTCATCTCCAACATATTCAAACCATTCCCAACATCTACTACAATTCTGGTATAGACTCTAATGAATACGAGTGGGATTCCCCTTCATCACCGGATATGATTCTCCCACTTCTAGTAATGATGACCTAGACACTCAGTGGGAAAAAGACACCTGAGCCATACTGACCCTTTCATCCACTTACATAGGCTTTACGGATCAAGATGATAACCTACCACTCTAGTACCTGCAACTCATAGATTGGGATCAACAACAACAAACACCTATTCTAAATCAATTCCAGAACGATAAGGCAATTGCAGAGTTCATGGGACTTCAAACAGACATACTAGTAGGAGACCATAAGGCAGGGTTCATCATGGAACTGGAATAGGAGGCATACTTTGGTGGAGATTGAATCTTTCAATTGCAAAAATGAAAGAAAGAACATAAAATTACGGTCCCCTAGAGAAAACCACCTAGTGACTCTATCGGATCCTAAAAAGAGAAAAATAAAGGATGCATTTGAAGGTGAAAACCTCTCAGAGGCACCCGAGGATGGAAGATTCAATCTCCCCATATCACAATATCAGGAAAGATCAACATTGCTAGTGGAAGAAGCATAACCCATAAATGTTGGCACAATAGAAGAGCCCAAGATAACCTATCATGTTGCATCACTAGACCCAGAAGAAAAGGACAATTTCATAGCTTTCATCAATGCCTAGAAGATAAATTTTGCATGGACCTATGTTGACATGCCTAGACTAGATCTAGCATTAGTGGTACATCATCTAGTTGTAATGCCTGAAGCAAATCCTATCAAGAAAAAACTCAAAAAAATTAATCCACAAAGAACATTACTAGTAAAGGTAGAGCTAAAGAAACTACTAGATGTGGGTTTCATCAGACCCGTCGATTATCCACAATGGATATCAAATCTAGTACCAGTTTCCAAACCTACTGGGGGCATATGGATATGCATAGACTTTAGATACTTAAACAAAGCTTGTTTGAAGGATGACTTCCCATTACCGAGTATCGACATGATTGTAGATCTAACAGTCGGGAATGAGATGCTATCCTTAATGGATGGTTTCTCTGGATACAACTAGATAAAGATCTCTCTAGATGACCAACACAAAACAGCATTTACTTGTGCTTGGGGAACATTTTGTTGGAATGTAATTCCCTTTGGTCTAATGAATGCAGGAGTGACATATCAAAGAGCAATGATGACAATATTTCATGACATGCTACACACAATCATGGAGGACTATGTGGATGACATTCTAGTGGTTGATTCCACAAAAGGATATAAAAGTCATGGAAAATCCTAACTTGGGAATTGGACATTCCAGCAGGTGACTAACATCTTCTTATGGTCATTCATTTACATTGTCAAACTAGGGAATGTATACTTGAAATGGAGCGGCACTGTATGTGCACTAAGAACCAGTTTCAGTCACAATTTACCAGAAATAAATGCTTGGAAGGAATTCTACATATGTTCTAGGAATGTAATGTAAAGTCTTCTTAACTTAAGCATAACTTAATCAAAACAAAAATCATGACAACTATTACTAAGAGACAAACTATGAACTGGCCTTATGCTACAGGAACAAACACAGGGATGGATTTTTGATGCTGTAGGAACAATATAAGACTAAGTTTGCACTGAAACCTTCAAGAATGAAATCTAACTTATAATCAACAAGAGATAAATAACTAACAATAGATACTCACTAAGTGGGCCCCCTTAGCAATCATCAACCAGTTTATGCAAGAATTGAAATCAAAACTTCATCATCTTTTGTTCATAAACTTGGAATCATATACATTGATTGCTTTGCTTGTAAGAAAACTAACACAAAACATTGTTTCTCATTATAATACTAACTTTAACACACTTTGTTTCTCACTCACGTAGGAGGAACACTTATTTATATTATAAAATCAACTAACTACCTAACTTTAATATAGAAATACATGGACATAAATGCATCCTAAAACAGAGGAATAGACTTCTCATAAATGAAGGCATATCTGTTCAACACGATTCAGAGAGAATTTAGTATTCCACTCTTCCTAGATTAATGATCATTTAGATTTCCTCCCAATGACCCGGTCAGAGAGTCTTTGCTAGAACAACTTCCTCGATGTCATGCTAGAAATGGACTTTACTGTAGGGCCAAGACCTGTTGCACTTTGACTCATTCATGCTTCCTTCAACAACCTGCGATGCACATGGCGATAGAAGCGAAAGAAAGAATGCATGGAAAATAAAAGGATACACATTCATTAATCACATATTAAATCCATTTCATTATCCAAAAACCACATGCATTATATCAATCATTTAGGAGGTCAAATAGGGTAATTAATATAGACACATAGAGATGTTAAGCTGCAGGAATATAGGAATGTGTTGCTACAGGATACTACCCGATTTTAGATAAAAAACCTTTAATCAAAGAGTTAAAACAACCATCAGCAATAAGAGTAAGGGTATTAAAAATACATCATAATATTCAAATTATGAGCATATTTCGAGCTCATCATCTAGAAAAATCAGTCAAAAGGGAAGACCACTTGACAAACCTAGCCAAGGTATTTGATTGTCTTGAATAGTACAACTTGAGACTCAATCCCAAAAATGTGTATTTGGGGTAACATCAGGAAAGTTGTTGGGGTACATAGTATCAAGAAGAGGGATTGAAGTAGATCTAGATAAAGTAAAAGAAATAATAGAAATGCCTCTGCCAAAGACACTAAAATAGTTAAGGAGCCTACAAGGGAAATTGCAATCCATCAAATGATTTATACAGTTGGCAGACAACTGTCACCCTTTCACTCATCTCCTACATAAGGACATCACCTTCAAGTGGGATGGGAGATGTGACCAAGCATTCCAACAAGTCAAGTAGTACCTAATTACTCCTGTACTCATGTCGCCTATCCTAGAAAAGGAAATTATACTTTACATGTCTACCACATAGGTAGCACTAGGAGCTCTCTTGGCCCATCTAGATGATAACAATAAAGAAAGGGCAGTCTACTATATCAACCGAACATTGGTGGGATATGAACTAAACTACTCACCCATTGAAAGAGTGTCTCTCAGTCATATTTTCAACACAAAAATTGAGAAGATACATCCTAAATAGAAAGGTCAAGCTGATTTCTAAGATAGACCCACTCAAATGTTTACTAGCTAAGACATCCCTAATAGGCTGAATAGCCAAATGTGTAATGATCCTAAGTGAGTTTGATATAGAATATGTGGATAGGAGAATTATCAAAGGATAGATTATAGCAGACCAATTGGCTAAAGAACCCTTAGAGGACCATAAACCTCTCATAGTGGATTTTCCAAATGAGAGTATTCTGATGACAAAACAAATAGACCAATGGATTTTATACTTTGGCGGGTCCCATACTCAACATGGATCTAGAGCCGGTATTCTATTTCTCACACCACAAGGAGATAGTATACCAAAGGCCTACAATATTACATTCCCATGCACAAACAACATATCAGAATATGAAGCTCTTATCATAGGGTTGAAAATGTCTATTGAATGGCAAATAAAAGAGTTACAAGTCTTTGGAGACTCTCAGCTAGTGATCAGACAAGTGAACGATGAATACCAGACAAAGGATGAAAAATTGTTGCCATATAAAAGGATGGTGGATAGCTTCAAGGAATACTTCATTAGAATAACCTTTGAGAAAGTTTCTTGAATCAATAATAGGGTTGTTGATGCAATGGCAACAATAGGCTCACTACTTGATATTCCAAAGAATGTGCCTAAGTATGAGTTCCTCGTGGAACAGTTGTTGGTACTAGCATTTGACATCCCAAAATTAGAATTGGTATGTGTTGTTGTTGGTCCTAATTCCCCATGGTACCAAGATACTTTTGACTACATCTAGCATGGTACCATACCCATTGACTTAATGACCACTCAAAAGAAAACCTTTACCTATAGAACTTCCTGTTTTACCATCTTAGGAGATACCCTATACCATCGTAGTCTAGATGGTATGTTACTCTGATTCCTTGATGCAGAAGAAGAACAAACAACCTTACAAGAGGTTTATGAAGGTTTTGTGGATCCCACTCTAGAAAACTTAACCTAGTCCAGAAACTGCTTAGAACTGGATACTACTGGCCCTCCATGGAACATGAAAGCATACAGTATTCTAGAAAGTGTCAAAAATGTCATTAGCACAGTGACCTTATTCATGTACTAACAAAGGAATTGAGACCTATAACCACACCATGGCCTTTCTCACAATGGGGATTAGACATGGTAGGAAAGATATCACCCACTTCATCCAATGGGCAAAAATTCATTATCACAACAACAAAGTACTTCACTAAATGGATAGAGGCAATTCCATTGACCTATATCACCAACAAATAGATACAAAATTCATTTTGAATTATCTCATCTATAGGTATGGAATTCCTCAAACAATAATAACAGACAATGGAACCCCATTCAAAAAGTCAAGATGTTCAAGAGCTTTGTTCCCAATTTTCTATCCACCATCCATTCTCCACACTCTATTACCCCCAAGGGAATAGTTAGGCTTAGGTATCTAACAAAACCATACTGAAAATACTCAAAAAGACTATTAATGAAGTCAACCGTGATTGACATTTGTAGCTAAACCCATCCTTTTGGGCCTACCAAACCAACATTCACACATCTACTAGTGCCACACCATTTTCCTTGGTCTACAGATCATAGGTCATCTTTCCTATTGAGTTCAAAATCCTTTCATTGCAAGTTTCATTAAAAAACATGGTTAGCAATGAAGAATATAGGGTATCCAAGCTGAATGAATTAGAACTCCTAGATAAAAGTTGTTTGAGCATGTTAAACCATCTGTAGGTTTATTAGAATCAACTCAAGCAAAAATATGACAAAAGGATCAAGGACAAGAACTTTCAAGTTGGTGAATTAATCCTCAAAGAGAATAAAAAAGTACAACTCAATCAAGATGGAAAAGGAAAATTTGAACCCAACTAGTTAGGCCCATTTGTCATCATAGCATGCTACGACTCTAGGGAATATCAATTAGCTACTCCTAAAGGAGAACCTTTAGCTAAATCGTTGAACAACCACCAACTCAAGAAGTTCTACACATGAAGCATGTCAGATTATACCAGGCAAAAGGGTAAAAATCCAAAAAAGAAAAGAAAAAGGATAAAAATACAAAAAAGTCAAAAAGAAGGAAAAATATTAAAGAGAAATAAAACATTCTCTGAGTGAAAATGACTTTGTGGTGCTCTTTGAATAGGTACCATAGTGAAAACCTAGAAAATAGGTGCTATGTTTGAATAAACTTGCATCATTATCTATCCATACTATCCACAACATCCACCCATTCATTTCAAAATAAGATATCCAACTATGGATTTTCATTGATTAAGGAATGTTGTCTTGTCCACAATTAGGGGAAATGTCGAAAATCTGGTCATGGATTAGATCTTTGAGTATCCTATCATGGTCACAGAAAACAACAAAAGATCAAAAACATTGAAAAGTAAAAAAAAGAGCCAAAAAAATTCAAAACAACAAAAGGAAAAAAATCATTTGGAAAACATCAAAAACAAAAAAACATCATGGGATTATTCCTTCACTCAAATAGTCTAAGATATCAATATTTTCTTGAACCTCACAGCTAGTTCAAATAGATTTCCTGCAACATATCCTCTAGACACAGAAGTGGAATATCAATTTAGATTATCAATGTTGTTTACCCAAAAATAGTTTATGCTTTGAGTCAAACGGTCAAACTACTTGGTCTTTGCATGTACAATGTAGGAAAGGATTATTATCCCCGAGACCCTAGATCAATCCCCTTAGGTTTCCAACATGCTTCATTTCAACTTAGTCAAAAACACCAAAAATCCAAAAACAGTCAAAAGATACAAAAAGCCAAAAACATTCAAAAAATAGAAAAGGTCAAAAACAATCAAACCAACTGAACTACGAGCCTCTGCATGTACAACATAGGCAAGGATTATCTTTGATGAGCCCTCAAGGCCCTAGGTTAATCCCCAAAAAATGTCAAAAAAAACAACATAAAATAGAAAAATAAAAAAGACCCATGTCTGCCATCACAATTCACAATAAAACATCACCCATAATAAACAGATCGTCACACTCACCCTTTGAAAAAAAAAACTAAAAAAAAAGAAAGCATCAATAGTTGGAACTATTACCAATTTTCACCTTAGCTCAAATGGAGGAGCCGACTAAATGTTATTTATCATAAGGTGGAATTGCAATTAAGTTCAGATGTTGTTTCACAGTTTTATTATTATTCATTGAGAAATAGTTATACATTTAAAAGAAGAAATTGAGTTTTCAGAGTGCCATTCAAATGTTACAGAATTAAAAGAAATACATAATTGATAACTTGAGAAAATAGCATTTTAGATGCTTTTATTCATTTTGGAAAAGAACTCATATTTTTACAAGGCTTCATTTGATTTCACAATCAGAATAGTATTACAACATTGCATGAAATGCATTTTCTTTTCAAATGAAAAGCATAATTGAAATCAAAGATCCACATAAGCCATGGATATAACTATAATTGTGACAACACATTTCTAACAGCACATTGCACTACTGAAGATGCAAAAGGAAAGCACATAAAGAACAACATAATCATCATTGCCTGATTATCGACGCTTGATGTTGAATGGTGCACCTCATCATCTCGAGCTTCGTCGACCTGTAAGAGGAAAAGAGGGGTGTCAGTGGCTTCGACTATGGTGTAAATTATATGATGCACCTACAATAGTACAACATACTATTAGCAATGCATTGAAACAATCAAATTCAATCAAATGCAATATGAAAGAATTGAGCTGAAGAGGAAGTAGCAACATCATAATCAACATGTTCTATTTTTTATGCTAACACTATTTGTTTCCTTGTGAAGGTTAAGGTAAAGTCATGAAGCTGAACATTGTTTGAAGACCAAGCATGTGGAGTAAAACGGGCTCCCACAAAGGGTAGATCTCGGCATGCTGCCCTATTCATTAATGGGCTGATTTTAAAGATACATTATCATATTCATCAAATGAAACAAAGAACAACTAAAGGAGTAAAACAGAGTTATCCATCAAGCAACGAAACCAACTATGCATTCATAATGATCAAGATTTCTTTCTGAAGGCTATAGGTGAACAATGAGTTTAGTTCACAGGAATTTAACTGAGTACATTTACATCAGAAATTGTTGAATAAGTTCATTTTCTTTGCTAATCATAATCATATGTCATGTAAGTTTCAATTCATCAATTTTTTCTTGGATAGTGAACAGGCATACATTATGCCTTAATGATTGATTTAATTTTCATCACAAAAGAGAACATATTTTGAAAGAAGTTTATCAAGTGGAACATAAAAATGCATGAAGAGTACCATGTTATAGCTGAGTACAAACACAGATAGTGTATTCAAGAGCTAAATGAATCAATAGTTCCTGTTGACTGGTAAAGATAAATACATCATTATGTGTGTAATGAAAAAGTGATCATTCCAAAATAATGAGAAAAGAGCAAGCATAGCAAGGATGTCTCAGAGGTGTCAATCATGCATGGAAGAGGTCAGGTAAGGTGTAGCACATGATAATACTACCATGTTTCACTTCAGAATCTCTACAAAATCCCAAGAACAGAAAGTCGTGTTGTTGTGTGGTGAGAATTAAGAAATCCAGAAGGGAGATTATTCTATGTCAAAAGGAAACATCATGAACTCCTATGGCTGTGGTGCAAACAAGGGATGCATTTCTAGAATTTATAAGTCTGGTTCTTTTTTTTAGGAAGAGACAAATACAAAATCAGGCTGAAGATAGAATTTCAAAGTAGAGTATCAGTTTTCATTCAATATCTAAGAGAAGTTTTGTTGAGGATGGAATTCCCACAATATTTCCATGAGGAAAGCTAAGAGGTGTCAAGCATTTGTGTGGAGGAAATTAATAGGCACATAAACACCAACAAAAGCAAAGCATCACTGGTTATTTGAGTTAAAATCCGAAGAGTAAATGCAAGCAAATATACAGTTTTATCACCATTTCAAATCATCCATGTTCTGAATACATAAAGCCATGAGGATTTACATTTCCAGTGATACCCAGAAGTTTAGTTGAAGTCACTGGTTGTTTTGGGTTTTTTTTCGCATTTTGTCCATTAGGGTTTGCTTAACCCTAGGTTGGCCTAAGGCCTTTTGCCTTATGTTTTGACAAAATATTAAAATCTGAGGCCTAATATTTTGAGTGGTTGATTACCCATGATGGATTGCAAAATGCAAAGCTAAGTAATTAGAATTTTGCATAAGTTTAGGTTTGGGTGATTATATTTTGGTGATATGAGGGAACTTTAGACTTTAGGGTTTAAGCTATTATGCCTCGGCCTTTATTTTTTCAATTGATTTTTAAGAAATCAATTAGAATATTGAGACAATATTGCCTAGTATGTTTTATGATTTTTTCTAAAAGAAAAATCAATGCATTGTAATGGAGAAATCAATGAGATAGGGAGAGAAGAGATCATGTAATGTGTTTTTTTATGATTTTTTAAGAAACTCAGAACATTGAAATAGAGAAATAAGGAGATTTTATTTTTGTAAAATATTTTCAATCTTTAAATTGCAAAAAATAGACAAACTATGCAAATCTGCATCTTGTAAAGCAGAATCATAAAGCGATATTCTATAAATTGCTTTATGTTTTCTTGCTATTTTTAGCAGATCTTTTATTGACTTTTCCTCTTGGTCAGATTTCAGACCTATCTTGGAGAGATAGGATTGTTTTTGAGCTTTTAAAGCAAGATTAGCCTATTTTTAGAGGCTTGACTGTATGATCATAAAAGCATTATGCTTTTTTCTGCTTTTTAGCAATTTTTTGAGATAGTTAGAAGCCTTTTTTCCTTGAGCTTTTTCTGAGCTCAGATTAGGGTTTCTTGAGAGCTGGGTTTTGATAGACTTAGTCTTTTTAGCTCTTCTCTCTCAGTAGTTCAGATCAGAGTTTCTTGCCCTGACTCATTTTAGGGAGCTTGTAAACCTTTTGATACTCAGTTTGGACAAATTGACACTTTTCCAGTTTTAATAGAGAAGCAGCTTTTTCCTTATTTTCTATCTCAAATTTTGTAATGGCAATCTAATATACTTGTGTTTTCAAATTGGAATCCTTTTATGTCTTGCTGTTATAGGTTGTGTTTCAGAATTACATGTTTCAGGTTGCGTGTTGTATTTGTTTTCTAGATCTTCATGCAAATCACTGATGGGATATGTACCAATGAGATTGTGAGGATTACTGCAATAGAGAAGTTGTTATGAGTGGTTAGGTCTAAATTCTTATAAGTTTGGTGAATCATCTTTTAGAAATAGGTTTTTATGTTTAGTCATCCTTCATCCCTTTCCTCAGAAGTTGTTTTATAATATAATTCATCATTCAGAGAACCAACTCACTTTGAAGATTCCTCTTTTTGTAGATCACCCACATCTAAAAGAGGTTTCCATGTTTCAGTAGTTTGTTGAATACTGCATTCAGCAGGGTGCAAAACTATTGATAATAGGAACCTTCAAGCAGACAATCGCGGAAGAATTTTATTACAAATTGAACTAAAACAAAGCCAAGTATCAAATACATATCTTTTTGACAAGACCCAACAACATCCTGAGATATGTCTTAATGGATCCATTCCTACAATAGACATGATCAACACCAAATAATAGACCCACTCCAAACAGATATGGCAAGTAATATAATAGAATTGTTTTATCTTTTGTTGTCTTATTTTTTTTGTGATTTACATTATTGACTCATTCTTAGGATCTCTCAAGGATATCCATAAGGATTTAGAGAAGAAGGAATGGGGGCAATTAAGCATAATTTCAATTTGTTGTTTGTGGATAGTCTTGTTATGCTACCATGGTGAATAATTGCTTTTTTCTATGTGTGGAAGTCATTTTTTTAAAATTTGGTGTAATAGTGACATATTAGATTTGTTGATGGTGTTTTCTGCACAGCAACAACTCAGACAGAATGCAATATTCTATCTCTCTTGAAAGATAATCTTCAACAATAAATTACTAAAAATTACCCCAAGGTCTCTCGGGTGTTAGGTCATGAAAATGCATAAACAACTCAAATAATATGTGAAAATGCTGGTAATCACAAAGGGACCTTACTACAAGCAAACTGTATCTTTCAATTTATCAGATTTTGCAATATGATGATCTCAAATCCTAAATCTAAACAAATGATCAATAAATAGCAAAAGATGAGGGTGCAAGGATATGATAAGATCTAAACTATTCCTCGAATGAGTAATGCAAATGATAGATATCTGGAATGGACCAATCTCAAATAACCAATTCTTGATCAACCCACAATACAATATCACAAGAATAGTGCAATCTTCTAAGGTATATAGATTTTCAAATCATAGATCCTTATCTACAATCGAACTTCAGCACATATAAATATATGGTCCAGGTTGACTTTACCAGCCTACTACAATCAGATAGTTACTGGGAGTATAGACCAGAGATTGCTACAAACATTCCAAATATGAAATCATAAACATCATTTACCAAACTAAAACTAATTCTTAACATTAAACCCTAAATCTTCAAGCAATTTGAAAGATAGAACAATAAGAACCAGGTGAGATAAACTAACACAAGAGATTGCACCAGGAAAATCACAATGTCTTCAATTGTATTAGATCATCAAAACACTACAACAATTCCACTGTTTTGTTTACAATACTTGCTTCAAGAAATTCACAAAATGCTCTAACTTGTCTTTCCTCCAATTCTAATGTCTAATATCTAATAATAATAATCTTATAATGAGGCAAGAATGCCCTTTTATAGAAAAATCTCAAGATATGTCGGCCCCAGCCAAACATTTACAAAATAAGAACAACTGGCAAAACAGGTCGGCCTAGGAAATCAAAATAAGGCATACATTAAATTCCATACATCATTAAGGTCGGCCTAGGCACAGTCCCCAATGTAGTCCGGTTCAATACATGTCCTATAATAATAGGGAAGCAAAAATCTCAAAATAGGCATTAACTGCCACCTCCCTTATCCTTGCTCTAGGCCAACGATCCTTGAACCCTCAAAAATGCTCCATCCAATTCAGTGACAGGTGGCAAAGGCAATATCCTAAGCCGACATTCCATGGAGCCAATCTCTTCTTTTGACTGTTTAACCGTCTTATCCCAATCATCCTTGTTGGTTTAATACTTATCCATTACTGCTAGATATGTGACTGCATCATCTAACTGGTGGCTAGTTATAACACTTTCAGAATCTGGGGCATAAACTTCATGCCACCAATCTCTTAGTTGTTCCAGACTTAGTATTTAGGGGCAATCTTTCTCCTTCTAGTCATGACCTCAAAGAATGCAATGCACCCCTCATATACTCTAGTAAGATCACCATCTATTTGTTTCTTTCATTTTTGAATCTTCTTCATGGGCTTATGCCGAATCTGTAGAGCCTCAAACCATTCCCAGGGTTCATTTAACCTAGAAGAAGGAAGAATTCCATCCACAGCCAATTGTTCTTTACCATGCTCCATGATGACCTTAGATTTCTATAATAGAAGATCAATGTCTTCCTTATCCTGAGATAGCACGTATTCTAACAGTTCTTTACCTCTAACTGCGTCCTTCCCAACTGACAGGATCTCCTTGATTGCATTATCTCCTTTTACCTACACATCATTTAGCCAATCTGTTGTGGTTTGAGTAGAGCCTTTCATTTTCTCAATCTCAAAAATAGTCTCCTTGGGCAGAAAGCCAGGAGTAGCAGAGGAAGATGGGTGAACGGACTGTAGAGGTTTCATCACCTCCTCCAAACATTTCCTAAGTCTTTCATTCTCTTTTCTCAGCTCATGCTTGGTCTGAGCCTCCTTTCTCAATCTACCGACGATCATAGCACTAGACCCTTCATACTCCTCTATATCCTGCTCCATGGATGCTAGTCCAAGGTTGATAGTTTGTACATTATAATCTTCACCAGTGACCTCTTCTCTGGTCTTGTCTACGACAGGAGTGTCAATGTGAATGACCCTATTATTTAGTTCATCTCTCTCCATCTTTGAAACCACTTTAGCTGCCTTCTTTTTCTTTCCTTTTCCAATTTTGGACAACATCTCATCCCAATCCAAGGGAGTGTCTTCAACAACTACCTGTTTCTTCCTTGTAATCTCCTTTTCAAGCCAATCTGGGACAATAGGTTCTACCCGGATTTCCTCTATTTTTGCCTCTTCCTACTGTTCTTCCAGCATTTTCTCCTCTTCTTTCTCAGGTAGCTGCTCACTTTGATCACCTTCCTCAACCTCCACCTCTTGCACCGGCGATGGGGTTCTAATGGGGATATTATCCTTTTCAGGTGATTCATGGCCCTTGCTACTTGCTGGAGAATCCTCATATTGCACCAATGGGAAAGGAAGTTTCCCTACCTCTTCCACTTTGAGCTTAGCTGCCTCTCCAAAGAGTGCTCCCTCTTTGAATGGCTTTGCTTCTCTGCTAGTCTCCTGTTCTTGATGAGTTTCTTGCTCAGGCAAACTTGGTGGAGGAGAAGGAGCCTTAGATGGCTCCACAATTGGTGACTTTGGAGGAGAATCCCTCTTCTGCACAGTATCCTTAGGAGAAGAAGTCTTGGATCTCCTCATATAAACCTTTGTCTTCTCTCCTAAACTTTCCACATCAACAATCAGAGGCTCCTCCTTGGAAATATCTCGACCCTTCCTCTTTGAACCTCTAGTTGTCCTAGCCTTCTTTGGTGGTGGAGGAACATCCTCCTCAACTGGCTTTTCTAATTCTTCCTCATCAGAAGACCTGCTTATCTTCAAAGCCTGACTTCTCTTCTTCACTTTGGGCTTCATTTTTGGTTCTGACTCACTTTCCTTAGGGCCTCTAATCTTTATTTTGAAAGGTGAGCTCTTTTTGGTTTTCCCTTTGGGGTCATCATCCCTGGATTCTTCTGAAGTAGACATTGGGTTGAGATTTCCCATTAAATTGAAGGTACAGGCTACTTTCTCACTTTCCAGCTCCCAAACCTTATGCTTCAACCAAGAAGTGGTAAATTTCATAACGGGGGTCATTAGGTCCTCCAACTCTATGACCTCATCTTCATTCCAGTTGATCTCCCCAATTGACCTATCCTGAACAGATTCATATGCATGGTCTTGTACTAAGTTTCCATCATCCTGCAGTTGGTCGGGGATCAACTTCACATTGTACTGTCTGATCACATCAACAGGAAGCCTAGAGTACCTCTTCTTTCTGGCTTCAAGATCATCCCTAATGTTGGCCCAATAGTCTTCTAGGTCATCCTTATGATGGTACTCTTTGGTAGCCTTCTTCTATGCCTCCCAGGTGATATCAAAGTTTGTTCTCTTGGAGTGGAAGGAGAAACCATATGCTGCCAACTCATCTCCTGCTGTGTGTGCTGATTGGATGGAAGGGCACACTTCTGCCACGCCAATTCCAAGAGGGAAATCCCCACCAAAGCCTGTTTTATGCTTCTCCTTTTTGACTATGGCATCAAATTCACATATTTGCCTCACAATCTCCAATAACACAATGTGATCAGTAGGATACCGAGGTAACCTATACGGACCGGCCGAACATCCATCAATTCTAATGTAGGTGAAGGTGGGAAATTGAATGAACCATGCCCCATAATTCTTTACCAACCCTTTTGCTCCATCTGACAGTCTCACATGCTCAACATTCTGAAGCATCCTAGTGATATGCATTGTGAATGCATCATTAGCCCTTCTGTAATCCTTATATCCTAGGTGCAGCTCTGGGTATACTTCATAGACTATGTCCTGCCCGAATGTCCCTCGTGGATTCAAACCCCTGTATGGGCAGAATCTGGCAAGCACATACATGACATAGGAGGACATGGTGAATCTCTTGGTCTCCAGGACGTCCCTCAGCTGCTTGTCCATTATGATGCTGATAAGCCCTACCCAGTGGTAGTTGGTTCCTTGTTCAATTTTGTTGATCACATGGACCATCCAACTCTCCAATACTTCGGCACTTTTCAATCCTGCCACCCTACTCAAAAATGTTATTACATCATAGATATCTTATTTGAATTTGATCCTATGCAATTGCTTGGGCAGTTTAGAGTGATGTGATTTCGACTTTTCCAACCAAGCATTAATCATCTGTTGAGCTTTGATGGGCTCATTTTCGTAATATGTTCTGGCCAAGTCCATATTTAAAGCACACACAGAAGGCAGATCGGGCATGCTGAAGGCTTGGGCAATAGAGACAGGACTGAAATTAGCCAAGACTCTCCCTTCAGTACTCACAACCCTTTGTGTATCAAAATCATACTGTCGAGCACACTCTAAAATCAACTCATAGCATTGGATTGTAGGAGGAAACCCTGCCACATGCACCAGTCTGGACCTCATCATTCCATTCCTTAGGACTGACAGATTCTTCTCAGCTGTCCTATGTTTAAACTCTTCGTATCTCCAAGCTCCAACATTAGTATCAGACACTTTGGACCATACGGAAGATATCTTGCTTTTAGGAAGCTGACTCTTAGTATCTAACCTTAATCTTTCTGCCTTTGAGATGGATGACCCCTCCGTGTCACCTTTGGATTTTCTTGCTACAACCTTGCTTGATTCAGCCTGCAGTTATAAGAAATCATCATAAGTATCAATTATCATTCATATTCTGACCAAAATATTAGCATAAATCATATAAAGCAATTAGAAACTATCACAAATGCCAATCTTTGAAAATCCAGAAAAATAAAGTAGTCCAGGAAAACACTGTAAACCAGAAAAATCCAGTCAGGGCAGAATTTTGGAGAAATCTGACCCAGACGGATTCTTGCTGCCAAACATCACCAGACAAATAAATTGTTAGTATAGACCAAAGATTATGAGATAATCATGAAATTCATTTATTGGCAACAAGAAATTGGCATTTAGTATTGACTGCATAAATCTTATCTTCAGAAATTGAAAGAAATAAAACCAGACAGGAAAACCAGAAAAATTCGGATGGGACAGATTTTTGCGGATAGCTTGAAGAACTCCGAAAATCGCTAGACTCCACGGAATTGGCTAAAACCGGGAAAATCCAGGTGCGTAGGAATTCGGCGGACCCCCCAGAAACCCGATAAAAGACAACACGCGAACCAGCGACTGAACAATTATGTAAGATTCCTCACTTGGGTTCTAATGATTTCAAAGTCGACGCCAACCAACAAAATTCAGGATGCAAATGATTTCAAGTTCTCAAAGCCCTCAAATGACGAGTCCTCATGGCAAAACAATAATGCCCTAATTTTGATGAACAACCCCCCGCCATGAAAACCAGGGTAAGCTCAAGGTTTTAAAATACCATCTACGAAAATTGATCTAGAGCACTATGAATCCTCAAAAGGTAGGGGTTAGTTTAATACAAGTGCAAGATTGACAAATCATAACGAATTCATTATTCTGGGCTGAATACCGAAAAAACCCTAACCTTGCACAATATGGCAGATTACGCACTAAGAGGGCAAACAATCTGACCCAGAACCTCTTCCGAACGGATACACCCATCATCTAATGGATAAATACGAGCTCATATGGCATGAGTGATGAGGTTTCATGAAGAGATGGGTCAAACCCTAACTTGATAAAACAAAATCATGCCCAAGGATAAGCCGACCTAAAATGATCATCATTCAGTACAGAAAAACTTAATTATCATGCAAACAAATGGAGGGTCATTGATAACCTACCATGGATCAATCCAGACAAAACTTGAGCTTGAAGAAGCAACCACGAAGCCGACATTCCCAAGCAATGAAAACCTTAATCGACACTCCAGACAATCCACACGCAAGCAGCTCAAGATCAATACTCAAAGCTTGAATGGAGAAAGCACTCAGATGTCAAGGCAGCAAACAAGTGAATGATGAAGTTAAAATGATGCCTAAATGACTCTAAATCCATCCACATATGTGTCTGAGCAAAGGTACTGTAAGCATTAATGAGCGACAAGACGTGTCTGAAAAATCCAGAAACTCGAGCCCAGGACGGAATTTCAGAAAATCCCAAGATATACAGAAATCCAGATGGACACAAAATCCGCAAAAAGGCTGAAACCGGTATTTTAACAAAGCTTGAGATTTTAGCGCAATTCAGGAAAATCCACCAGAACTAGAAAATCCCAGATTCAGGCAGAAACCTGGATTGGGAAAATTCAGTGATGACTAGACAATGAACCAGGGCCCAGGAAAATCTGCCGAAGCTGGAAAATCCTGGATTTAGGTGAAAATCTAGATTTTTCCTAAAACTCAATTCTAGCCAATTCAAGCCTCAAGATAAGATCAAAGCCAATAAGACCAACATGTCAAGACCTCCAAAAGGAAAAACCAATAAAACCAAAGGTCAAAAGACACCAAAAAATAGGGTCCCTACTCCAAGTGGGGCGTGTGCAAAACTGCACAACAAATGGCGACTCTATTGGGAAAATGCTCCTGAGCATTTCGATGAAAAACTGAAATCAAGAACCCAGAACTTATGGTTTCAACTCAGATATCCAACCACCACCCCCAGGTGTAAACAAAGAAACCCCTAGTCATTCAAAGTTTCCTATACCAGGGTCAAAGTGTGTGCATATGCATTCATTATCCTCCTTGAGTTCCAACAAAAACCAAACTTGATATGAACAAGCTACATAAGGATTCATACTCTAAAAGTAACCTGGATAGATTCTCGCTGCCAGTCAGGCGTCCATAGCCTGGATGAGGTTATCGCTATGATTCTCCTGAACATAGCTCTATTGCCAGACATGCGTCTATAGCCCCTGTAGAGATATTCAGATCCCCTTGATAAGTTGAATTCAAACCTTTTCATTTGTAATATTTTTTTTTTTTTTTTGATATTTCTTTTCTTTTTACTCATTTCATTTAACCTGTGAACAGTGAAGTTCACACTCAGGGATGAGAACCATTGTGGCACTAGAGCAAAAAATAATTTTTTCACCTGTTCAAACCTTATAAGGACCTTCTACAACTTCAAGTATATTAATGATTAAAATTATGAGACCCCAATATATTCCTGTTAAAATTGACTAGAAAACCCTTTGCTTTAGCATAAGGATAAGTGACATTGGGTAAAGAGTTCGTACCATGGTGTCCTAGAAGGATGATTAGAGTTTGTAAGGGAAATACTCAGAACATCAGACCTGCTTAGTCACCATTGCCATACAGATGCACCCAAAGATCCCCAAAAGAGAAGGAACCAAGAGCAAGAGCAACGCAAACCAAAACAAACAAACCAGACCAAAGCAAACCTATTCTAACCAAAGCAAAACAAGCAGAGCGAAGGGAAACCTACTCTAACCAAACAAAATGAGAAAAGCAACCTAAACTAACTATATATAGAGTAGAGAGCTGCAAATAGCTCAGAACTAGAAATAATGTTTCAAATACTGCCCATTGATAAGCAGTGGAATCTCTTCTCCCATGAGAGTCTTCAGATAGAAGGCATTATCTCCAAGTATTTCGGCAATCTGATATGGGCCAAGCCAGAGTTTATCAAACTTCCCATGGTCCCCTTTTCGATCATGAGGTTTGTCCCAGTATAAGACTAGGTCAGAAATTCTAAAGGCCTTAAACTTAGCCCTCCTGTCAAACCATCTCTTAACTATCCCCTGATGTTTGGCAAAATTCTCAAGGGCATTGTCTCATTTCTCCTCGAGGTGCAATAGTTCTGTCAACCTAGCCTCCGTTCTGTCCCCTTCATCATAAAACTCATTTATAAACTGTAAAGTTGGGATCTTGAGTTGAATAGGAAATACTGGCTCTAGACCATATACTAAGTGATAAGGAGATGTTCCAATGGATGACTTAAGTCTTGTACGATCTGCCCAAAGGGAAAATCGAAGCTGGGTGTGCCAGTCTTTTGGATTCCTCTCTAACAGCTTATAGATGATAGTCAATAAGTTCTTATTAGAGGACTCTGCTAAGCCATTACCCTGAGGATAATAATTAGATGCAAACTTCACAATAATGCCATGATCAAAAGCCCAATTTGAAAATTTTAAAGATGCGAAGGCAGGACCATTATCACAAACAATAGCAATAGGGCATCCAAATTGATTAAGAATAGCAGATTCTAAGAAATCAATCACTACCTCAGATGTACATTGCCTACAAGCAAAAGCTTCAGTCCATCTTGTGAAATAATCAGTAATAGTGAGAATGTACCTGTGTCCTACAGAAGATGGTGGGTTGATGGGACCTATGAAGTTCATACCCCACTAGGAAAAAGGCCTTACCTCAGTGACCGGTTGGAGTGGAAGTGCTGCATACCTTTCCCTTGTTGCTGCAGTCTGGCACGTGTGACAGGTCCTAACATGATGGTGAACATCTTTGAATAATGTGGGCCAGTAATATCCTGCCCTCAAAATCTGATTTGCTATGGCAATCGCAGAACCATGGCCAGTACCATATTTCTCATGAAATTCGTTTATCACCCTTTTAGCTTCTTATTTCCCAAGACACCTCAAATAAATGCCCTCATGATTTTTCTTGTATAGAATAGCTCCCTTCAACATGAAATCGTCACTCTTTAATCGTAGGGCTCTCCTCTGAATAGGATTAAGATGACATGGAGATCATTGGTTCAACAAATAATAAACTATGTCATCATACCAGCCATCTGGGGAAACCTCCTCAATGTTATAATTCTGAACAGTCAATTTAGGACCTATTTCAGCCATAGTCTAAGTAAGTCCCTGTCCTCTTACCACCTTCATGGGCTGGATCTCAATATCGTACTCCTGCAGCATTGTCACCCACTTAGCTCTGCGCTCACCTAATTCATTTTGCATCAGAAGCAACTTAATTGCAAAATCTAGAACAATTGCATACACCTTATTTCTGAGGATGTAATGCCTGAATTTCTTTACTGCTTTGACTAGGGAATACGCTTGCTTTTCCACACTTGGGTATCTCAACTCAGCATCTTTTAATGGGGCACTCATAAAAGCAATGGGGTGTTCATTTCTCTCATCAGACTTTTGAGTTAGCATTCCAGCACATGAATGGTCTGAAGCAAATGAATAGATGTGGAAAGGCTTGCTGTAGTTAGGACTTACCAATACTAAAGCATCAGCAATGGCTCTTTTGATTTCTGCAAAGGCTTCTTTCGCTTCCACAGTCCATTCAACCTTAGCATCCTACTTCAACATTGCATTCAATGGCTTAACAATTTCAGCAAATCTAGTAATGAATTTTCTAACGAAGTTGATCTTGCCAAAGAAAGATTTCATTTCCTTTTTGCTAGCAGGTGGCTGAATCTTCATGATGGTCTCCACTCTTTCTGGATCAATAGCAATTCCCTTTTCTGATATCACATGTCCTAGTAGCTTTCCCTCCGTTACTCTGAAAATATACTTTTTAGGATTCAAGGATATGCCAAATTCCCTACACCTTTGGAACACTTTGTGCAGATCTGAGATGTGATCCCCTCTATTCTTTGAAAACATAGTCAGATCGTCCATATAAATGATGATGCATTTTCCTATGATATCCTTAAAAGCAATATCCATAGCCCTTTGAAATGTGGCCCCTACATTAATGAGTCCAAATGGCATTCTCCTGTAGGCAAAGGTACCCCATTTGGTTGTGAAAGCAGTCTTGTGCCTGTCCTCATACTGGACCATCACTTGATTGTACCCTGAGTAACCATCTAGAAAGGACATCATCTAGGATCCATTAACCACTTGAAGCACTTCATCGAGTGAAGGAACTAGATAGTTATATTTTTCTGAAGATTTGTTCAAATTCTTGAAATCAACACAGAGTCTGATTTCTCCATTCTTTTTCCTCACTGGAACTAGGTTGGCCACCCATGTCGAATGTCTGATAGGAAATATGATTCTGGTAGATAGCAATTTTTGAACTTCTTTCTGTATGACTGGTTCCAATAATGCATTAATTGGTCTCTACCTTTGCCTGAAAAGCTTCGCATCTAGCTTCAGGGGTATAGTATGAATTATGATGGATGTGTCATAAATTTTCAAGTCTTCATAGCTCTAGGCTACTATATCAAGAAAACTACACAGGGCTGCAATTATTCCTTATCTTTCTTCTGGAGTGCATACTTTGCCAATAAAAATGTTCTTGGCGTTATCTTCAGATCCCATATTATAAGTATAACACTGTCCATTGATAGATTCTTTCTTTGATTCTTGTTCTTGATCCTTGATCTTATCCATATCAAAAATTCTTTCCAACTGTACCATTCCCCTTGGAATAGTATTTGATTTTAGATTCATCACACCTTCTAAATCCAGTTCTGCTTCCTCGAGCTCTGTCTCATCAATAATTTGAGAAGCAAAAACATCTGTATTTGTGATAAAATCTAGAATATGTTTATCATCTTCGAATACCTAGAAGTTAGTAACATTGTCTGGAACCGATGGCACGGGAGTCAATTCCACAGTGAATTTCTTCAAACCTAACAAAGATAAAGGCTGCAGGGTGTTTGTTGCTTGAGCCAGAGAATCAGCTATTTGATTCTTCCACCATGGTATTAGCTGAATGTTGAAGGAATAAAATCCTTCAATGAGGTCCCATACTCTATGCCTATAATTAGTCATTCTCCTATCATGGCATGAATATTGTCTCCTTACTTGCTTAACTACTAACTCAAAATCACCAAAGACTTGCAGAATCTTAACCTTTTTTCTTAAATGCCATAAGAAGTCCATAAATTAACGCTTCATACTCTGCTACATTGTTAGTACAGTGAAATTGAAGTCTATGGGCTGCAAAGAAATTCTTACCTTTTGGATTGATCAATTCAAATCCTGCCCCAGCTCCATGCTTGGACTTGGATCCATCAAATCTAAGTGTCCAACACTCAGTAGCTGTAATCTTCTTCATCACATCCTTTGGCTTAATATTGCTGGATGGTTTTTCAGATGACACAACCTCCTTTTCTTGATAGTCTTCCTGAGGGTTCTATATAAATGTTTTAATTGCAAGAGTTGGATTCATGTATTTTTGTACTTGTTCTACTGTTGTTTGGCACAAACAACACTCCAACTCTGAATGGGAAGCATTATGGACTCTCACCAATCAGGTAAGAGTAATTCTTCAAAGCTTTTCCTTCTACCTAGGTGAATTTGATTTTCAACACACTGCTTGATGAATTCCTGAAAACTGTCCAATAGACTGATTTAATTATCTTCAGGTTCTTCTTCTTCCTCAACTGATTCTATCAAAACAGTAATAGGGTTGGATCCTGTTTCTGCATCGATGGGCATTATGTGCAGCATCAATATCTCCTCTGAGTTTGACTCCTCATACTGTGTTGACAACATATAATTTCCCATGCCAACTTCGAATATCAGAACTTCTGTTGAAGTCTTTTGGTATTCTGTGATCATGTATTTCATTCTTGGCTCTCTCTCAATTCTAATCTGATTGAGCACTCCCTTCCAGGGAAGCCACATGTGAGAATGATCAGTAGACACATATCCATTCAAAGCCTTGGTAAAATCTCATCCTAGAATCAAACCATACGCATCAGGGATATCAGCTACCTAAATATTGATAACCTGTTGAATTCTTAGATCTGAAGCTATCTGCATGTGAATCATGTTTAATTCTCCCACCACATTTACTTCAGTTTGATCCAACTGAGTCACCTTCTTTTGAGAATCAGCAGGTGTAATTCCTAAAGCTCTACAAACACTGAATGTCATCACATTGGTGGAAGCACTAGAATATAATAAACAATTATGCAGATTCTTACCAAGTATGTGCACAGAGATCAGAAATGGTGGGGTTTCTGTCTTTCCTTGAAACAAAGTAGGCTGAGTATCTACTTGAGCCACTTGAGTCTTGTCTTTTTCCTTTCCTTTATCTCCAGGGGGAAGGTTAGTCTGATTATGGGCCTAGTTTTGTGTCTTCGCAGGCTGAGAACTAGGGATCTTGCTGTTATGTTCACTAGAAGGTTTATCCAAAGACACAGGATGTGCATCATAAGTACCTAAAACTGCCTTCCTAATGGGAGGGAACCTTAACAATTCAAATGCTGAAAGATTTACCTTCAATTTTTTGAACTCCTCAGCAACATACGAAGCCATTTGTTCTTCACTCATATCAGTGGAAGCTTCCTTAGGAGGTTCCTCCGCCTTGTCCTTGCCAGCTTGAATAGCCTTTTCTTTCTGTGGGTCAGTTTGGAGCTGTCTTTCCTTCGAAAAATATTGTCTGAAAACATGTGGATAGGATGGATTATTGCTAGCATTAGGATCTGGGGGGGTACTGAAGTTGTTAGGAGGAATAGAAGTGGTGAAAGGTCCCCCATTCTGTGGGCACCTATGGGGCATATCCCTCAGACCTTGCCTCTAGAACATCTGTACTTCTTCAACATAGGATTCTTCCTAATCGAGTGGACCATTATCATTCACTGCTTCTTCATTGAATAACTGAGCCACTTCATCCCCATTACAAATTTGATCTGCTTTCCTCTCCTGAGAATCAAATTCCTCTTTTGGTACATTTTCCTTACTTGCTGGGAAAGGAGAGTGATTCAAAACCAGCATAGGAGAATCATAGGGGCTGGAGGGAACAATCTCTTGTCCATTTGTGTTATTCTCTACCTCATACTGGAAAATGGAGGCTGCAGTTTGAAACTCTGGACACTCTAATTCATAATGCTGACTTGTCTTATAAAGCCTACACCATCCTAATAAGGCTACTTCAGCCAAGTATACACCACTAGGAGGCTTGTCCTGACTGACTGGCTGATTTGTAGATTGGTTGACCACTTGATTAGCTGGTTGATCCAATGGGGTGGGGACTCCTCCATTATTAGGGCCTATATTCTAAGTTCTACTTTGTCCTTGTGATTGCCTTTTATCAAATCCTGATCCACCACTTTTCCCTCTATCAAAATTATGTCTCCTATCATTATTATAGCCTCTGTCATTGTTGTAACCCCTATCTTGATTATATCCTCTGTCATTGTGGAATCCTCTCTCATTACACTGTCCTCTATCAAAATTCTGCCCTTGTGGAAACTCTCTATTCTAATTGGACTGCATACTCTTCTGGGCAGCTTGCAATTGACTATTTTGATTCCTTAGGTAGGTCACCTCTAGATTCAACTTCTTTATCTGTTCAGCCATTTCATCAATTCTCTCCCTATTTGGATCTTGATAAGGAGGCTGATTTGGATTACTTTGAGGAGGGATAGGCATTGTAGCAGATCCCATAGACTGATGCAATACCTCAGAATTTTGCAGATAAGCAAGAAAACTATTTGGCTGTGACTAATACATAGGCTGATTAACTTGTTGTTGGGGAAAATTCATCATAGGAGAGACCTGGTTCATGGGAAGACCAAGATGTGGCACCAAAGTTAACTAAGGTACTGAATTCATGATTGGAGTATGGTTGGTAAGTGCCTGATTTACTGCCTGAACCTGACTAGGATGTGCAATTAGTCCTAGAGAGAGCAACGGTCCAGTTATATGTTGCCTCAGATCTGTGCTAAGCTTAACAGCTTCCGTATAGGCATCAGTGAGGTTAGTTCGAGGGTTAGGTCTCCACTTTAGAAAGGTGGTTGTGAGGCTATCCAATGCTTCGTAATAGATTCCCAAGGTTGTATTGTCATCCAAAACATAAGGATCTTGAAGTCTGGTGTACACGTGGTGAAACCTATTATTGAAACTGGATATGGGTTCATTGACCTCTCTCTTGACTCTGGTGAATTGTAGGTACAATTCATTGGCACTGATGGGTATTCTAAACTTTTGTAAAAAGGCAGTTTCAAGATCATTCCAATTAAGAATTGAGCTAGAAGGGAGGTGATTGTACCAGTAAAAAGCCTCTTCTCCTAGTGAATAAGGGAACAACCTACAGGCAACATCCTCATGGACAATCCCTCTATCTTTGAGACAGGTTTGGAAGATCCTTATATGCTCTTTTGTAGTCCTGCTTGGGTCATTAACATGAAACTTTGAACAAAAGTGTTCACGATTTTTGGGCATTACATTGTAAGCATTGAAAGATAAAGGGGATGGATTATTAGCTAAGAAAGCCATTGGTAAAAGTGGGGGAGGTGGTTGTGGTTGGTTAATGAGAGGCTGGGGTTGTTGAATAGGAACTATCTCAGGGATGGGTATGGCTTCAACCTCTGGATGCGAAGATGTAGATGCTGGTGAAGGGATGGGTGATGATGATTATCCCCCTTCTCGAGTCCTTCTTGACCTAGTGGGGAACTGTAATTCTTGTAAATCTTCCTCTCCCGTGGTAGATCTGGTATTTCTCCTATATCTCTCTAGAGAGATGGCATTCAAGAAATGATCCAGTGTGCTCATTCAGGCCCTCCTTCTAGCACCAATTTGTTGATGGTGTTTTCTACACAGCAACAACTCAGACATAATGCAATATTCTATCTCTCTTGAAAGATAATCTTCAACAATAAATTACTGAAAATTACCCCAAGGTCTCTTGGGTGTCAGGTCATGACAATGCATAAACAACTCAGATAATATGTGAAAATACTGGTAATCACAAAGGGACCTTACTACAAGTAAACTATATCTTTCAATTTATCAGATTTTGAAATATGATGATCTCAAATCCTAAATCTAACCAAATGATCAATAAATAGCAAAAGATGAGGGTGCAAAGATATGATAAGATCTAAACTATTCCTAGAATGAGTAATGCAAATGATAGATATCTGGAATGGACCAATCTCAAATAACCAATTCTTGATCAACCCACAATGCAATATCACAAGAATGGTGCAATCTTCTAAGGTATATAGATTTTCAAATCATAGATCCTTATCTACAATCAAACTTAAGCACATACAAATATATGGTCTAGGTTGACTTTACCAGCCTACTACAATCAGATAGTTACTGGGAGTATAGACCAAAGATTGCTACAAACATTTCAAATATGAAATCATAAACATCATTCACCAAACTAAAACTAATTCTTAACATTAAACCGTAAATCTTTAAGTAATTTGAAAGATAGAACAACAAGAACCATGTGAGATAAACTAACACAAGAGATTGCACCAGAAAAACCACAATGTCTTCAATTGTATTAGATCATCAAAACACTGCAACAATTCCACTGTTCTGTTTACAATACTTGCTTCAAGAAATTCACAAAGTGCTCTAACTTGTCTTTCCTCTAATTCTAATGTCTAATATCTACTAATAATAATCTTACAATGAGGCAAGAATTCCCTTTTATAGAAAAATCTCAAGATATGTCGGCCCAACCAAACATTTACAAAATAACAACCGCCAAAATAGGTCGGCCTAGGAAATAAAAATAAGGCATACATTAAATGCCATATATCATCAAGGTCGGCCTAGGCACATTCCCCAATGTAGTCTAGTTCAATACATGCCTTATAATAATAGGGAAGCACAAATCTCAAAATAGGCATTAACTACCGCCTCCCTTATCCTTGCTTTGGGCCAACGATCCTTGAACACTCAAAAATGCTCCATCCAATTCGGTGACAGGTGGCAAAGGAAATATCCTAAGCCGACATCCATGGAGCTAATCTCCTCTTTTGACTGTTTAACCGTCTTATCCCAATCATCCTTGTTGGCTTGATACTTATCCATTACTGCTAGATATGTGACTACATCATCTAACTGGTGCCCAGTTATAACACTCTCAGAATTTGGGGCATAAACTTCATGCCACCAATCTCTTAGTTGTTCCAGACTTAGGTATTTAGGGGCAATCTTTCTCCTTCTAGTCATGACCTCAAAGAATGCAATGCACCCCTCATATACTCCAGTAAGATCACCATCTATTTGTTTCTTTCATTTCTGAATCTTCTTCATGGGCTTATGCCGAATCTGTAGAGCCTCAAACCATTCCCAGGGTTCATTTAACCTAGAAGAAGGAAGAATTCCATCCACAGCCAATTGTTCTTTACCATGCTCCATGATGACCTTAGATTTCTATAATAGAAGATCAATGTCTTCCTTATCCTGAGATAGCACATATTCTAACAGTTCTTTAGCTCTGACTGCGTCCTTCCCAACTGACAGGATCTCCTTGATTGCATTATCTACTTTTACCTACACATCCTTCAGCCAATCTGTTGTGGTTTGAGTAGAGACTTTCATTTTCTCAATCTCAGAAATAGTCTCCTTGGGCAGAAAGCCAGGAGTAGCAGAGAAAGATGGGTAAAGGGAATGTAGAGGTTTCATCACCTCCTCCAAACATTTCCTAAGTCTTTCATTCTCTTTTCTCAGCTCATGCTTGGTCTGAGCCTCCTTTCTCAATCTGCCGACGATCACAGCACTAGACCCTTCATACTCCTCTATATCTTGCTCCATGGATGCCAGTCCAAGGTTCATAGTTTGTACATTATAATATTCACCAGTGACCTCTTCTCTGGTCTTATCTGGGGTAGGAGTGGCAATGTGAATGACCCTGTTATTTAGTTCATCTCTCTCCATCTTTGAAACCACTTTAGCTGCTTTCTTTTTCTTTCCTTTTCCAATTTTGGATAGCATCTCATCTGAATCCAAGGGAGTGTCTTCGACAACTACCTATTTCTTCCTTGTAATCTCCTTTTCAAGCCAATCCGGGAAAGCAGGTTCTACCCAGATTTCCTCTATTTTTGCCTCTTCTTGCTGTTCTTCTGGCATTTTCTCCTCTTCTTTCTCAGGTAGCTGCTCACTTTGATCACCTTCCTCAACCTCCACCTCTTGCACCAGCGATGGGGTTCTAATGGGGATATTCTCCTTCTCAGGTGATTCATGGCCCTTGCTACTTGCTGGAGAATCCTCATATTGCACCAATGGGAAAGGAAGTTTCCCTACCTCTTCCACTTCGAGCTTAGCTGCCTCTCCAAAGAGTGCTCCCTCTTTGAATGGCTCTGCTTCTCTGCTAGTCTCCTATTCTTGATGAGTTTCTTGCTTAGGCACACTTGGTGGAGGAGAAGCAGCCTTAGATGGCTCCACAACTGGTGACTTTGGAGGAGAATCCCTCTTCTGCATAGTATCCTTAGGAGAAGGAGTCTTGGATCTCCTCATATAAACCTTTGTCTTCTCTCCTAAACTTTCCACATCAACAATCAGAGGCTCCTCCTTGGAAATATCTCGACCCTTCCTCTTTAAACCTCTAGTTGTCCTAGCCTTCTTTGGTGGTGGAGGAACATCCTCCTCAACTGGCTTTTCTAATTCTTCCTCATCAGAAGACCTGCCTATCTTCAAAGCCCGACTTCTCTTCTTCCCTTTGGGCTTCCTTTTTGGTTCCGGCTCACTTTCCTTAAGGCCTCTAATCTTTATTTTGAAAGGTGAGCTCTTTTTGGTTTTCCCTTTGGGGTCATCATCCCCGGATTTTTCTAAAGTAGACATTGGGTTGAGATTTCCCATTAAATTGAAGGTACAGGCTACCTTCTCACTTTCCAGCTCCCAAACCTTATGCTTCAACCAAGAAGTGGTGATTTTCATAACGGGGGTCATTAGGTCCTCCAACTCTATGACCTCATCTTCATTCCAGTTGATCTCCTTGATTGACCTATCCTTAATAGCTTGATATGCATGGTCTTGTACCAGGTTTCCATCATCCTGCAGTTGGTCGGGGATCAACTTCACATTGTACTATCTGATCACATCAACAGGAAGCCTGGAGTACCTCTTCTTTCTGGCTTCAAGATCATCCCTAATGTTGGCCCAATAGTCTTCTAGGTCATCCTTATGACAGTACTCTTTGGTAGCCTTCTTCTGTGCCTCCTCAGTGATATTAAAGTTTGTTCTCTTGGAGTGGAAGGAGAAACCATATGCTGCCAACTCATCTCCTATGGTGTGTGCTGATTAGATGGAAGGGAACACTTCTACCACCCCAATTCCAAGAGGGAAATCCCCACCAAAGCCTATTTTATGCTTCTCCTTTTTTACTATGGCATCAAATTCACATATTTGCCTCACAATCTCCAATAACACAATGTGATCAGTAGGATACTGAGGTAACCTATACGGAGTGGCCGGACATCCATCAATTCTAATGTAGGTGAAGGTGGGAAATTGAATGAACCATGCCCCATAATTCTTTATCAACCGTTTTGCTGCATCTGACAGTCTCACATGCTCGGCATTCTGAAGCATCCTAGTGATATGCATTGTGAATGCATCATTAGCCCTTCTGTAATCCTTGTGTCCTAGGTGTAGCTCCGGGTATACTTCATAGACTATGTCCTACCTGAATGTCCCTCATGGATTCAAACCCCTGTATGGGCAGAATCTAGCAAGCACATACATAACATAGGAGGACATGGTGAATCTCTTGGTCTCCAGGATGTCCCTCAGCTGCTTGTCCATTATGGTGTTGATAAGCCCTGCCCAGTGGTAGTTGGTTCCTTGTTCAATTTTTGTGATCACATGGACCATCCAACTCTCCAATACTCCGGCACTTTTCAATCCTGCCACCCTGCTCAGAAATGTTATTGCATCATAGATATCTGATCTGAATTTGATCCTATGCAATTGCTTGGGCAGTTTAGAGTGATGTGATTTTGGCTTTTCCAACCAAGCATTAATCATCTGTTGAGATTTGATGGGCTCATTTTCATAATATGTTCTAGCCAAGTCCATGTTTAAAGCACACACAAAAGGCAGATCTGGCATGTCGAAGGCTTGGGCAATAGAGACAGGACTGAAATTAGTCAAGACTCTCCCTTCAGTACTAACAACCCTTTGTGTATTAAAATCATACTACCGGGCACACTCTAAAATCAACTCATAGCATTGGATTGTAGGAGGAAACCCTGCCACATGCACCAGTCCAGACTTCATCATTCCATTCCTTAGGACTAATAGATTCTTCTTAGCTGTCCTCTGTTTAAACTCTTCATATCTCCAAGCTCCAATGTTAGTATCAGACACTTCAGACCATAGGGAAGATATCTTGCTTTCAGGAAGCTAACTCTTAGTATCTAACCTTAATCTTTCTACGTCTGAGATGGATGACCCCTCCGTGTCACCTTTGGACTTTCTTGCTGCAGCCTTGCTTGATTCAGCCTGCACTTTCAAGAAATCATCATAAGTATCAATTATCATTCATATTCTGACCAAAAGATTAGCATAAATCATATAAAGCAATTAGAAACTATCACAAATGCCAATCTTTGAAAATCCATAAAAATAAAGTAGTCCAGGAAAATCCAGTCAGGGTAGAATTTCAGAGAAATCTGACCCAGATGGATTCTTGCTGCCAAACATCACTGGCCAAATAAATCGTTAGTATGGACCAAAGATTATGTGATAATCATGAAATTCATTTATTGGCAACAAGAAATTGGCATTTAGTATTGACTGCATAAATCCTATCTTCGGAAAATTGAAAGAAATAAAACCAAATAGGAAAACCGGAAAAATTCAGATGGGACAGATTTTCGCAGACAGCTTGAAGAACTTCGGAAATCACTTGACTCCGCGGAATTGGCCGAAACCGGGAAAATCCAGGTGCGCAGGAATTCCATAGACCCCCCAGAAACCGGATAAAATACAACATGCGAACCAGCGATTGAACAATTATGTAAGATTCCTCACTTGGGTTCTAATGATTTCAAAGTCTATGCCAACCAACAAAATTCAGGATGCAAATGATTTCAAGTTCTCAAAGCCCTCAAATGAGGAGTCCTCATGGCAAAACAATGATGCCCTAATTTCGATGAACAACCCCCCGCCATGAAAACCAGGGTAAGCTCAAGGTTTTAAAATACCATCTACGAAAATTGATCTAGAGCACTCTGAATCCTCACAAGGCAGGGGTTAGTTTAATACAAGTGCAAGATTGACAAATCATAACGAATTCGTCATTCTGGGCCGAATACCAAAAAAACCCTAACCTTGCACAATATGGCAGATTACGCACTAAGAGGGCAATCAATCTGACCCAGAACCTCTTTTGAACGGATGCACCCATCATCTAATGGATAAATACGAGCTCATATGGCATGGGTGATGAGGTTTCATGAAGAGATGGGTCAAACCCTAACTTGATAAAACAAAATCGTGCCCAAGGATAAGCCGACCCAAAATTATCATCATTCAGTACAGAAAAACTCAATTATCATGCAAACAAATGGAGGGGTCATTGATAACCTACCATGGATCAATCGAGAGGAAACTTGAGCTCGAAGAAGCAACCACGAAGACGACATGCCCAAGTAATGAAAACCTTAATTGGCACTCCAGACAATCCACACGCAAGCAACTCAAGATCAATACTCAAAGCTCGAATGGAGAAAGCACTCAGACGCCAAGGCAACAAACAAGTGAATGATGAAGTTAAAATGATGCCTAAATGACTCTAAATCCATCCCCATACGCATCTGAGCAAAGGTACTACAAGAATTAATGAGCGACAAGACGTGTCTGAAAAATCTGAAAACCTGAGCCCAAGACAGAATTTTGGAAAATCCCAAGATACGCGGAAATCCGGATGGACACAAAATCCATGGAAAGGCTAAAACCGGAATTTTAACAAAGCTTGAGATTTTAGCGCAGTTCAGGAAAATCCGCCAAAATCGGAAAATCCCGGATTCAGGCAGAAATTCGGATTGGGAAAATTCAGCGATGACCAGACAATGGACCAGGGCCCGAGAAAATCCGCCGGAGCTGGAAAATCCCAGATTCAGGTGAAAACCCAGATTTTGCCTAAAACTCAATTCTAGCCAATTCAAGCCTCAAGACAAGATCAAAGCCAATAAGACCAGCATTTCAAGACCTCCAAAAGGCAAATCCAATAAAACCAAAGGTCAAAAGACACCAGAAAAGAGAGTCCCTACTCCAAGTGGGGCGTGTGTACAAAACTGCACAACAAGATTCTTAATACCTCTTGTGTTACTGGCCTAACATGTTTTTAAAAGCTTCTCACCCATACACTCTAACAGGGTTTCCATATGTCTGGTATGAACAAGAATACTCTTTTTTTGTAGATTCAAAGTCCATTCAATAAATACAAAGTCACCTTGGTCATTAATACCTTGGTGCATCGTATTTATTTTCTATATCAAAATGGATTGTTCAAACTGCAAAGTCTCTAAAGCAAAGAAAAAGCAACTCATCAACTACTAATTAACATCATATTTCTATCTATCATCAATATTTCTTCTAATTAAAATCATATTTCTATCTACCATCAATATTTCTTCTAAATTAACATCACATTTCTATCTATCATCAACATTTCCTCTAATTAACATCACATTTCTATCAAATCATCAACATTTCTTTTGAGTAAAATATACTTAGCAATATCATTAGTACCATTCTACATCCACAATATCAAAAACATACATCATGATGATATTAAAACAATAAAAACATCATGTATGGGGCATTCATCTTCATATCAATACCATATAACATACATTATCCTATATCATCATCATATGAGCAAAAAACAAGAGTGAATCGAAGAAGGTATATATCATCTATATCATCATAAAAAAGGAGAGTACATCATTAGTGTGATAGGATATATAAAATCATAATACGAGGCCTCGAATAGGCCGATGAATAGATACATACAAAATACATGTCTACAAAATGCCTTCGAACAATGAACAACATAAAGATCAAGTACAAAAGTAAGGCCCCAATGGGAAAATATGGAACCCTATAGATCACCAAAATGATCTGGCTATCTCATAGATTGATCACCTACACCACCACCACCAACTACACCATCACCACCCATAGAACTAGGCTCTCCAAACCATGGATGTTGAGCACCCTTGGGAACAACAACCTCATATAAAGTTTGATAGTAGGTAGACCTCTACAAATAATGATCATGTTTTTCCCTAAGAGTATCTCTCTTTGTGGTCAGCAACTGTAAAAAATCCTTTGCAGCATGCCATTGGCCACTCTCACTATCTCGCTTGATCCTCAAAATATCTATCTGATCCTCTGCAACTTGTCATCTCACTATCTCTGCATCTCTAGCAATAATCATCTGAGCTAATAGTATGTCTCCATCCCTAGCTAGTGGAGGAGGATCCAGAGCCTACCTAGGACCCTACACCTAAGGCAGCTACTCATCCTTATCATCGTACGCTCTATCACGATGAGCTCTACCCTGAGCTCTATCAAACTACTCTGCAAGCACCTCAATACACTGTCACTCCCCATAATGACCTGTAACACCTAATCTACTTGAAGCAGAAGTACCCCTGGGAGTAGTGAGTCTCAAAGGCCTACGGTGAGACCACCACTCATCAATTAGAGGTTAAGTGTTTTGAACTCAACACTAGAAATATCTATATTTGGATGAATAACCCATACACGAACCTCCCATGTCATCTGACCAAAATGAGCCTCATGAGTATTAAGAGCTTGGCCCTATCTCTCCCCAAACTAATGACATACCTGGTCTGGTAGATAATGCTCTAGTACAATATTAGAACGACCAAGAAACCAACGGATTTTTTGACAATAGACAAGGTGATCTACATCCTCAAGCCAAACATCACACCCCAAATATGGTCTCCACACAAATCTGGGAATATCATCAAAAACTTGATGCCAATAAGGAAGACCTCCAAGCAGGGTGTAGTGAAAAAAATCCCCATAACGATATGAGAATGGATCATTAGGGTGACAATCTTGTATCCCATCCGACCAAGTAACTGCAATATGCTCCCACACCCACACATGCAAAAGTGAAACACCTGTAGAAATAGATTTTATGCCCCGATACACGACCTCGTGCATATCTTTGTACAGGTGAGCAAGAAGACATGGACCCCAAGCATATCTCATCCCATGCTCAAGCATATTCTCAATGCACACACCCCAACCTATGGGAAACTATTGACCTTGGCTATCAGGAACAACAAGTCCTAAAATCAAACCACATAGAACAAGCGAGATAGGATCTGCACTATCAGAAAAATTAGATAGATCAATCTCTGACTAATGTACCATCAAGCGTCAAACCCTAACACATGTTGCATGGTGGGGATACCGTGTTGAATATGATACATAACCAACTCCCCATGGATGGGAAGATGAAGTATCCTCCATACATCCTCAAGGTTATTAGTCACCTCTCCTATAGGTAGATGAAACAAGGATGTCTTTGAATGCCATTGTTCCACCAATGCGGTCATCATGGAAGTATGAGTCCCAATAGAAGGCATATAAAAAATGTGTAGTAGTAACATAGTATCAAGAAAATCCCACTCTAACAAACCAAAATGAGCAATGGGATCAAACAAATGTCATAGACATCTCTCCCTCGATTGTAGTATGCTAAGACCAACCTACAATTTTTTTCAAACTACAATGCTAGGGTTTCACTCTAAATAGTTGGGAGACACAATATAACACAAAACATGATGAAAAAAAACATTTAGAATGACAAACAAATACATGCTAGGGTTCCAAGCAAAAGCTAAATTCAAATGCAGCAGAAGGAGTAAAAAATAAGAGTTTTGAAAAAATGCTCAGAAAACACAAAACAAAAATGAGCTTTTCAAAAAAATTCTTAGAAACAAAGGCAAGGATCTTGAGAAAAGGCGAGGAAATATGGCAAAGGAAAGCTTTTAGGGTCCCAAACATCAAAAGCGAGCTTTTAGAGAAAAGGCGAGCTTTTATAGCAAATGCTCAGAAACAAAGGTGAGGATCCTAAGAAAAGGAAAGGAAACTAAGCAAAGGCGAGGATCCTAGGAAAAGGCATGGATTCTTAGTAGGAAAAGGTGTGAAAACTAAGGCAAAGGAATGGAAAATAGGAAACTTCACTTTTTCCCTAGAAAAATTTATACACACAAAAAGAAAATGAAACAAGATAGAAGTGAAAAAGAAAGAAGGTACATACTGGGCCACCAACATCTAGAGGCCATCCAACCTCTCAAATGAGCTCGAAACAATTTGGGGCTCCATCAAAACATGACATTGTTCCTCAAAAAAATTGATAGAATGAGAGAACTAGAGACAAGAATTAGCTATAGAGTCAAAACACAAATGAGCTATCTACAGGACAAATTTCCTATATAAGGCTCAAGAAAACCCTAATTTATACTTAGGGAAACTTCCTACTTTCAAAATAGAAGTTCAGAGAAACATCAAAACAAGAAATGAAGGACCTATACACCTAATTTTGTGACCTGAACACATTAGAATAGAAATAGAATAGAGTCATGAGCCTAACCTCAAAACTCAAAATTTTCGGCCAACCTCTCGAGGGGGTAGCATAGAGTCTTACCATCATTCCACAAAACACTAGGGCATAGTGGGGCATAATTTTTTTTCAAAAAAATTGATCTTAAAAATAGAATCTTTGAAACAAAGCAACTAGTACTTTGTATCAAAGAGGGGAAAAATGTAGACATGTAAAATTGACTTAACACTTATCACAAATTCAAAATGTCTCAAAATGACCTCCAAATGACTCGGAACAACAATGAATCAACTCAAAAATACCCCAAAATGACTCAAAACAACTCTGAATCAACTTAGAATGTCTCGAAATGACCCGAGAATGACTTGGAACAACTTTGAATCAACCTGGAATGTCTCAAAATGACCCTGGAATGACTCAGAACAACTTTGAATCAACCCAGAATGTCTCAGAATGACCCCAAAACGACTTGAAACAACTTTGAATCAACTCGGAATGTCTTAGAACGACCTTGGAATGACTCAAAACAACTCTGAATCAACCTAGAATGTCTTAGAATGACTTAGAACAACTCTGAATAAACCCGGAACGTCTCAGAACGACCCCGAAATGACTTGGAATGACTCTAAATCATCTTGGAACATCTCTGAATCAACTCAGAACATCTCTGAACATCTCAAAATCATCCCATGACATCTCACAATGCATTGAATGGCATTGAACGACATTGAAAACCCTATTTCCTCTATTAATTGAATAATACAACATTATTTAATTAATTCACTTTTTCATCATTCTCGACAAACTGAATAAATACCATTTTTTTAATAAAGTCTCGAAAACCCTAATTTTACTATTAATCGAATAATACGACATTATTTGATTAATTCACATTTCATCATTTTTGACCAATTAAATAAATTAATTTTATTTAATAAAGTCCTAACCTTATCTTATTTCATCCTAATTAGTCAAATGACAAATTATTTGATTACGTCACTATTTCACCTTATTCCTCAAAATTCATTGAATTATTAAATCATAATAATTTAATTATCACACTTCCCTCCAAAATTTGAATAAATTAAACTATTTAAATTAGCAAAAATCAAAATCAAAATGGAATTAATTAATTAATTAATATTCCTCACCCACTTTTTTGATTGAGAAAATCATAGATTTCTAACTAAGCAATCTATTTTGCTAACTTAACCATCTAATTCCTAACTCAACCCTAACTGATCAATCAATTGTTAACTAAGCAATCAAAATCCTAACTAGCCAATCTATTCTTCAATCACCCTAATTGTGCAATCAACTTTTCACAATTTTATCATGTCTAAATCCTCTCAACTCATTTTGACCGTTGATCTAGATATTCTCCAACGCGATCTTGACCGTCGATTCAAAATTGATTTTTCTATATAACAAGCCTTTCTCTTCACAAATGAGGATAATAATTTCAACTTACCTTATGCAATGAAGTTTTTTCAAGATCACCATTGATAAAGCTTCATCATTTCTTCAAGAACAAGCATCGATCATCAAGCTTTTGCGTACAAGAAATGGAGGCTTTGTAGTGATATGAACAACCCAACATCATGCAAATACACTCCAACAAGGGATGGTAATCTCTTCTTTTGTTATTTGAATTCATTTTTTTAATATTAGGATTTCATTTCATTCAAATAGCTTAGATTTTCACATTTCATGAGTGATGGAATAGGATAGACTAAGTGTTTTGAATTAGATTAGTTTCTAATTTCAATATTGCATTTGATCTTATTTTTTTCCAATATTTCTTGATGGATTCCTTCCCCCTCACATATTATCTATTGTAAACATACATTCATATGAGCATGTAATATCCATAACATCAAGATACATGAAAATAAAAAGCATGCACATCAAAATATTTAATTCCATGATGTCAAAACTAGTATGTATATATATGCATGTATGTATCAAATGTCATGTACATGTATCAGACCACTACTATAAAAAAGGAGTGGCTACTGAATATATGTCTATATAGAAGATCTACATATATGTAAGGAAAGAAACGGTGTGGAAGCAACTTTCCTAATGTCAAAACCATAGGGAAGTAAGCAAATAGTACTTTTAATTTTCAAATTATAATCCAATTAAGAAACACATGAAATATTTTTAGAAATAGAGAATATACTCAAGACAATGAACAACAGATTTACATGGGAAACCCTTTCAGGAAAAAACCCACCACACCAAGTTGAATCTCTTTGTATTACAGTAACAACAATTACATACAATCAAAGACACAACTCTCTGGTATTAGTTCTTAGTAGTTTCATTCACTATTCATCCAATTATAGAAAAGCTCTCAACAATTCGATTATTATAGAACTCATAATCGATCTGCTTTTATCTTATCACATTCTAATTTTTACTTTTTGTTCATCCTTATCCACCATTGCCCCATCATAGAAAGTTTCTACTTGAGCGTTGATTTTTCCCTGTATGTTGTTTAGCTCCAGTGTCACATCAGTTGCAAAAACCTAACTGCCATCCATTTGAAAATCGCTTCCTCTGATTGGTCCATGATGCTCCACATAGGATGGTCAAAGGTGTTCAATCTTTGTTGGCATATTGGTGAGACACTAAGAGTGTCTCCCCGATACCACAAATATTTCATATTGATATCATCATAGATCCCAATAGTTTGCAGGACGTTATAACGAACGCCATGAGACATACCGAATCCATCGACATCCATTGCATTTCTATCGGAAAGAGATTCCTCCATCGGCTAGACTCATACCAATGCTCACAAGTCACAGTGACTTCCACTTTTCCATCGGCAAGACTTCCCATTTGCCAAAAGTTTTTTCCAAGTCTCGTCAAGTTTCACCGAAGCAACAACCAGACAGTGAGACTCATCGCTTTCACCAGGACTTCATACCGAGGTCCTAAGTCACACCGATTGCTCTAATCACCAGTTAGAAAGACTTATGTCTTTCGCCAAGACCACATACCGAGTGCCCATGTCTTGCCGAGTTGGTAAGACATTTGAGTTCACCAAGATCTTTCACCAGGCACCGAGAGTTACTTCGATGACTTCAGTTGCATCCCCATCAGTGAGACTAGGCACCTATTGCCAAGACTTCATAACAAAGTATTTTTGTCACCGTGAAGGCACCAAGTGAATACTCCCGTCGGTGTGACCTTCCAACAGTCACTGAGAGATCTTCCCGACACCCTTGTGTTACCCCAATAGCCATATGCTATCGGTGAGACATTCTCCAGTTGTTGGGACTTCTCCCCGAGCCCTTGAGCTACTCCAATATCCGCTTTGACACCCGATAAGAACATACTGTCAACTAGAGGTCTCCATTCGACAGAAGGTCATGGCGAATACATCTAGGTCACAACGATAGACTTCATTTGGCAAGACATCACCTCTATCTCTGTGACATGAACATTTCAAGTGGATTTAGAGTAGTTAGTCACCTAGACATGAATAATGTCACAGTGACTTTTCCTTTCAGGAGTTACATGTTAGTATGGATTGAGGCAAATATTCCAACAATCTCCCACTTGACGAAGACCTTACTGACAACTCCATAGCATAATAAAACTACTAAAATTCATGGGCCAAGAGGCCCATCAAACTGGCACACCACCTGTATTTGTCTATGCTCACATGCTTCGTCAATGCATCTGCAACATTCTCCAGAGTATCCACTTTCTCCAAAGGGACCTTCCCATCCTCCACCATATCTCGTACAAAGTGATACTATATATCTATATGTTTTGTCCTGGCATGGAAAGTAGGATTCTTTGCCAAACATATAGCACTCTAACTATCATAGTAAATAGTAATTTTTCCTACATCAAAACCAATGTTATAACACAAACGTTTTATCTAGATCAATTCTTTACAGGCATGTGTAGCTGCCATGTATTCTAGCTCTGTAGTGGAAAAAGCGACTACAGCCTATCACTTGCTCATCCAACTCACTGCACCACCATTCATCATGAAAACATATCCATTGGTGGATCTTCTGCTGTTAATGTCCCCTACCCAATCAGAGTCCACATAACCTCAAATACTGAGAGTCCTCTGTGATTCAACCAAGTTCCCATGGTAACACAAAGCATAGTCTGAAGTACCCTTCAGATATCTAAACACTCTCTTCACAGCATCCCAATGTGTCCTTCCAGGATTAGCCATAAACCAACTAAGAACTCCCACTACTTGGGCAATGTCTGGCCTTGTACAGACCATTGCATACATAAGGCTGCCAACTGCACTAGCATAAGGTACACTGGTCATGTCCTCCATCTTAGTAGGAGATTTTGGACAATCCTCAATAGATAGCTTTGTTCCCTGTGTAACTAGAACAACTAGCTACTTACAATTAGTTATGCAAAATCTCTCTAGAACAATCATGATATACTTACTCTGACTCAGCCAAAGTTTTCTATTTTCCCTGTCCTTAGTTATTTCCATTCCTAGAATATACCCTGCTGCATAGGGATCTTTCATTTCAAACTTTGCAGACAATTGAGACTTAAGATCCGAAATCATTAGCTTACTATTGCTTATGAAAAGCATATCATCAACATAGAGAGCAATAATAAGGACTTGATCACTTTCAGCTTTGTAATATACACAATGATCACATTTTGATCTTACAAATCCCAAAGACAAAACAAAAGTGTTAAATTTCTAGTACCACATTCTAGGAGACTGTTTTAACCCATATGAAGATTTCTTTTGCTTGCAAACCAGTATTTCCTTACCTTTTTCCACAAAGTGATCTGGCTGGGAAATATAAAAAAATTTCTTCAAGATCACCATGAAAATGTTGTCTTCACATCCATCTATTCAATTTCTAAGTCATACGCTACTGCAAGTGACAAAAGAAATCTAATAGATGTCAGCTTAGCTACAGGAGAAAAGATTTCTCCATAATCAATTCCCTCTACCTGGGAATAACCTTTTGCAACCAACCTCACTTTATATTTTTCTACACTACCATCCAGAGCAATTTTCTTTTTAAATACCCATTTGCAGCCCACAACTTTTCTTCCTTTAGGCAATGGAACCAAACTCCAGGTATCATTCTTTTCTAATGATGCCATTTCTTCATTCATGGCTTCCAACCAAGAGTTTGAATCGGACATTTTAAATGCCTCTTTCACAGTCCTAGGTTCATCGATTGCTAGAAATTAAAGCATAGGCACAAGTAGACTCTATTAAAGAAAACCCATAGCTATCAGGTTGCTTTCTTTCATGAGTTGACCTCCTCACAGACTAAGGCTGAGGTGGTTCTTCATCTTCTTCAAAACTTTCAAAGCTACTTGATCTTTCCTTAGTATCAAGTACATTTTGATTTTTCAATTCCTCTTTATCTAGTGTCGAAGGAATTCCTGCTACATTCTTTTCATTTTCTGATTTCTTCTCTGACTGCAAATCCAATGTAGAAGGTTTCAACTCACAAAAGATAACGCTTCTACTGTACAAAACCTTCTCAGTCTCATGGTTCCAAAGCTTGTATCCTTTTATGCCAACACTATAGCCAATAAAAATACACTTTACAACTTTTTTTTCCAACTTGGATCTTTTTTCAAATGGCATATATGCATATGCCTCACAGCCAAAGACATGAATATGTCTCAGAGAGGGATTCTTTCCAGACCATGCTTCCAAAGGCATCTTTTCAACAAGAGTAGAGTTAGGAGAATGATTTACCAACATGTTGTAGAGACTACTTCGGCCCAAAAATTCTCCTCCAAGCTAGCACTGCTCAGCATACTTCATGCTCTTTCCATTATTGTCATGTTGAACCTTTCAACAACTCCATTTTGCTATGGAGTGTAAGGTGTAGTCTTGTGTCTTTTAATCCCATGATTTGTATAGTACCTTTCAAATTCATCTGAACAAAACTTGTTGCCATTGTTAGTCCTTAAGCATTTTATTTTCCTACCAGTCTGATTTTCAACAAGGTTTTTAAATTCCTTAAACTGACTGAACACTTCTGATTTACTTTTTAGAAAATATACAAATATTCTTCTTGAATAATCATCAATAAATGACACATAGTATCTTGATTTAGACAGAGAAGGAACATTCACTAGACTAAAAACATCAGAATGACTATAATCAAGCAAACCAAAAGATTTGTGAGGACGGGAATAAAATAAAACATGGTTTTGTTTACCATATATGCAATGTTCACAAAATTCAAACTCAAGGTTACAATCTTCAAGCCCTTCTACCAGGTTTTTATTTTTTAAGGTTTTTAAACCTTTTTCACCAATGTGGCCAAGCCTATGATGCCAAAGCATAGTCTTTTCTGCTAAAAGCTTAAACTCCATGGCATTTACTCCATCAGGAACATTTCCCTTATGAGTATATTTTTGTGACTTCATAGAGACACTATTGCATTGAATAGCTTGTGCATCCAACTTGTACAAGGTACCAATTTGAGCACCCCTAGCCAGCACCATAGAGCCTCTAGTCATCTTGCAGCCATTTCCAAAGAACGTGACCTACACTCCAATATCATTCAGCTTACTTACAAAAAATAGGTTTCGATCCAGACCTGGTATATGCATCACATCATTGATTCCCTTCACTCTTCCATCAAGGAATTGAATTCTGACTCTTCCACGGCCAACAATTTTCAAAGATGAATCACTTTCCAAGTACACCTTTCCACCATTGTATTCTTCATACTTCATGAACCAATCTCTATGAGATGTCATGTGGAAAGATGCTCCAGAGTCAATCAACTAGACATCATCTAATGTCCGTGTAGCCAAAGCTGTAATGAAGGTGTTTGCATCACTTTGAGAAGAATCATTGCCAGAAGAGTTCTTCTTCTTTTTATCCTCCTGCTTTCGGACATGACCAGGTTTCCCACAATTCCAGCACTTCATCTTGGACTTCTTGCCAGGAGACTTTGATCTCCCTTCTGATTTCAATCTAGACTTTTTGTCCTTCTTCTTGCCTTTCTCCTTCAATCTACCTCTGACAGCCAGAGCCTCCTTTGCCTTCTCAGAATATTTTCTTCTCATATATTCCAATAACAAATAAGAAACAACATCTTCTATCTTGAAAGTGGATGTTGTACTCCCAATAGCCATTACCAGATGATCCCAAGAATCTGGAAAAGAACACAGTAGTAGCATGCAGCGATCTTGAGCTTCAATCTTCACACCAATAGATGTTAACTGAGCAATCAACATGTTGAAAGCATTCAAGTGATTAGAAACAGATCCTCCCTCCTGCATTCTCAAAGAGTATAGCTTCTTCCTCAAGAATAATTTGTTCACCAAGGACTTGCCTTGATAAATTGATGCCAGTCTTTTCCACAAGGAAGATGCAATCTTTTCTTCATGAACATTCAGAAGAACAGAGTCTACCAAACAGAGCCTTATCAACCCTTTTGATTTTCTATCTGCCAGGTCCCAATCCTCTTGCTTCATGCCTTGAGGCATTGTTCCAAACACAACAGTCCAAAGATCTCAGTCTACTAACAGATCTTCCATTTTGAGTTTCCACAGCTCAAAGTTGCTAAAATTGAATTTCTCTATTTCCATTTTCCCGAATGTGCTTTCCATCTTAATCTATAATTAAATTATCAGACCTCTAATAGACTCCCACTGAAAAAGAATTGACAGAAAAAACCCAATCCACTCACAAAGATAACACAACTAGCCAGGCTCTGATACCACTTGTAAGGAAAGCAATGGTGCAGAAGAAACTTTCCTAACATCAAAACCACATGGAAGTAAGCAGATAGTACTTTTAATTTTCAAATTATAATCCAATTAAGACACACATGAAATATTTTTAGAAACAAAGAATATACTCAAAGATAATGAACAACAGATTTACGTGGAAAAATCTTTCGGGAAAAACCCACCACACCAAGTTGAATCTCTTTGTATTATAGTAACAACAATTACATACAATCAGAGATACAACTCTCTGGTATTAGTTCTCAGTAGTTTCATTCACTATTCATCTAGTTATAGAAAATATCTCAACAATTCGATTATTATAGAACTCAAAATCGATCTACTTTTATCTTATCACATTCCAATTTTTACCTTCTGTTCATCCTTATCCGCCATTGCCCCATCATAGAAAGTTTCTACTTGAGTGTTGATTTTTCCCTGCATGTTGTTCAACTCCAGCATCACAATAGTTGCAAAAATCTAATTGCCATCCATTCGAAAATCACTTCCTCTGATCGGTCCACGATGCTCTACATAGGATGGTCAAAGGTGTTCAATCTTTGTTGGCATATCGGTGAGACACTAATAGTGTCTCTCCGATGCCACAAAGATTTCATATTGATATCATCATAGATCCCAATAGTCAGCAGGATGTTATAACAAACACCATGAGACATATTGAATCCATCGACATCCATTGCATTTATATCAGCAAGAGATTCCTTCTATTAGAAACCTAACAAAGATCTAATTGTAAACCAGAATAGACCTTCCACAGAAGAGGAAAACGAAAAAGCAGAAGCTTTGCATAAAAAAATGCAATTTGATATATTCGAAAAGACCATTAATTACAAGAGATAATTTGCTTTATAAAAGCAAATATGCCTAAACCTAATCTTATCTTGAGCAACAAGATAGCTCAAAAGATAAAGATGAGAATTAATTAGCCTAGGAAATAAATATTACCTAAGTAAACTTATGCAAATGTGTAATTAAATATTAATTACACCAACACCCCCCATAAGTGCAACTTAGGGAGAAGTAGATTATTATGCAAATATGAGTCCTAGCAATAAGACCTGATCAGGTACTCATGTACAAATGTAAAGAGAGAGAAACCCCCCTCAATGAGATGAACTGTTGTGAAGAAACACTGGAAGAACTCTGATGAAGCAACACTAGAACCCCAAATTTGGCAAGCAAGGAAAGATAGTTCTATTTGCAAAATACCAATCAGAATCATAAATGCAACAGTAGACCCGATGCCAAGGAACACTAGAAACTCACATACTAGATCAACCCTGGGATCTGTAAGCAACAGTAGATGAAAGGATAAATGGACCCATAATGGTGACAAATTTGGAAGCTGTGCCTCGAAGCCAATGCCAAACTGAAACTAAAACTGCCCATAGGACAAGTACCATCAAGATTCTAGAACATTCACCATAAAAACATGGCCTTCAAATGAGGAAGATCTAAATCAATGTGGATCAAGAACTATAAAATCCCAATGTGAAGTGTGAATTGAAGCAAACCAACAATGTGTCCAGCTAAGCAAGAAAGAAGCTAGAAGGAGACAACATGAACTAGACAAACTCATGCAAGTTGTCACCAATATGAAATATGGATGTAAGAACCCCCCTTAATGGATCTTTATATCAGTTCTTTATTACAATACCCAATGATTGCATAAGGAGATAATGTAAAAATACAGAAACATGAGTGAAAATGCAAACCTAGAGCACGAAACAAAAATAAATGCATGCATAAAATAATTTACACATTTTCTGGAAATGACCTCAAATCTGTATAGAGGCTGAAACCATCTTTCCAATGCCGCAAAAATCATGAAAATTGCATAAGCAAGTCAAAAGATATGTCTCCCGGAGTGAAAAAGGTAACATCTGACTTCCGAAGCAAAAAAAGGCATCAAAATAGAAAAACTAGAAAACCAAACCTGCACCATTATGTGGAGCTCAAAAACAGCTTTCCGGTGATATCTCATTTGCAAAAAACTGATGCCGTATGAGAAAGTTATGATCATTTCCGTGAAAGTGCTCAAAAATTGTTCGATTTGGCCATCTGCAGCCCTCAAGAGCTAAAAAAAATTTGGCCCCTGGTCGCATGCAAGACCAGGGGCTTGTGTGTAGGGAGCTGGTAGTGGAGCCCCCAGTCATTCACGTGACCGGGGTTGGGGCTGGAGACCGCCGGTGGTACTGGACACTCAGCTCCCGGTCACCGATAGGACCAGGCCCAAGGCTAAAGCACTGGCGGGGGCTCTCGGACCCGATAGAACCATGGGCCCGGCTAAAAATGCCCTCGGGGACTAAGCGCCGACTGAGTGGTGAACTGGCGGAGGAGAGGGTGGTGCGGCCAATGGGAGCATCGGTGTGGTGGTGCGGGGGTGGTGTGATCTGTTCTGAACGGGCCGCGAAAAAATTCACCCCGATTTTTTATTTTTTTAATTGTTTTTTGCATTTTTTTCGAATTTTGTGCATCAGAATGCGTGCTTGGGCACTGTACGGCCCTTAGGCAAAATTTTTTTGCCTCTTTAGATGACTGTGTCCAAATTGGACAAACTTTATATGAAAATGGGGGTTTTTGGGCGCTGCGAATCCAACGGCGAGGTCCGTTTGGGCCCAAAGTGCTCCAAAAATCAGGCGACCCCCGGATCTATCAGAAAAATCACCAATCTTACAACCCTCACAGATCTGGAAAACGGTGATGAAAATGAATAAAATGAAAGTCATTTCTGACTTTTTCCAGCACTCTGAATCCAACGGAAAACCCCGATCTGATCTAAGATGCTGCATAATGATGCTCAAGGATTGAAACCCTTGAAGGACCTTGAACGAGCTTTGCACTGTGTTCCTCCAACAAAGCTGAGAAGGGGCTACAAATCAAGGCTCTAATACCATGTTAGAAAACAAGATTTGATTAAAAACCAAAAGAGACCTTCCATAGAAGAGGAAAATGAAAAAGTAGAAGCTTTGCATAAAAACATGCAATTTGATATATTTGAAATGACCATTAATTACAAGAGGCAATTTGCTTTATAAAAGCAAAGATGCCTAAACCTAATCTTATCTTGAGCAACAAGATAACTCAAAAGATAAAGATGAGAATAATTAACCTAGGAAATAAATATTACCTAATTAAACTTATGCAAATGTGTAATTAAATATTAATTACACCAACACCTCCATCGGTTAGACTCATACCAATGCTCACAAGTCACAACGACTTCCACTTTGCCATCGGAAAGACTTCCCATTCACCAAAAGGTTTTGTCAAGTCTCCTTAAGTTTCACTGAAGCAACAACCAGTCAGCGAGACTCATCGCTTTCACCAGGACTTCATACCGAGGTCCTAAGTCACATCGATCGCTCCAATCACTAGTCAGAAAGACTTATGTCTTTCGCCAAGACCACATATCGAGCGCCCATGTCTTGTTGAGTCGGCAAGACATTTGACTTCACCAAGACCTTTCACCAAGCACTGAGAGTTACTCTGATGAATTAAGTTGCATCCCCATCGATGAGACCAGGCACCCATCGCCAAGACTTCATACCGAAGTCTTTTTGTCACTGCAAAGGCACCAAGTGAATACTCCTGTCGGCATGACCTTCCAATAGTCACTGAGAGATCTTCCCGACACCTTTGTGTTACCCTGATAGCCATATGCTATCGGTGAGACATTCTCCAGTCACTAGGACTTCTCCCCAAGCCATTGAGCTACTCTGACATCCACTTTGACACCCAATAAGAACATACTGTCGGCCAGAGGTCTCCATTCGATAGAAGGTCACAACGAATACATCTAGGTCACAACGATGGACTTTATTCGGCAAGACATCACCTCTGTCTCGGTGACATGAACATTTCAAGTGGATTTAGAATAGTTAGTCGCCCAAACATGAATAATGTCATAGCAAATTTTCCTTTCAGGAGTTACATGTCAATATGGATTGAGGCAAATATTCCAACAATATATATATATGTATCTCACTACAAAAATGATATATAAAATTAGGAGCCCCTATGGCTGCAACACGTGGCTCCCCAAGCCCTCTGGCTCTAGCTGCTACTATTGTTGTCTAGGGAGAGGTTGCATGGTGGTCATGGATTGGGATAGATGAGATCATGATGCAAACATAGCTACCCACATCCCCTTGATATCTCCCTGTAGCAAGAATATAGTCATTCGTGCCTGTGTCAGCTTTTGCTGTAGCTGTTGAACATCTGTCAGGATCATGGCTACTGACTGCCTATCAAAGTCATCAAGATGACTCTAAAGGGCATCATTTACCTGCTTAGTGGCATCAATCCTCATCACTACCACATCTCACTCATCAAGCGCTTTCTGTAGCTCCCCTGATAGTTGGTCGTGTTGCTCTTGAATGGTGGCCACCTCTACAGTGAATTATACAATCTCTACTCCCTGCTCCTCATAAGTAGTCCTCACACGTGTTATCAACTTGAAGATGTAGGCATACTGCCCTAGAGATGTTGGTCGATAAGCCTCAATGACCGTCCCATAAATAGGCACATCATGGGCTACCTTAGATATGCACTAAGCCATCGGCCCAGTCCATCCTTGTGCATCCTTTGCAACCACGAAAAGAAAGAGAGAAATCAATATCACATGGCATATATTTATAATCATAAACAAATAAATTGAAAGTATTGAAATATAAACAACATGCTCAGTATACCTAGGTCCCCTAGCTACCATGTGGGGTTAGGGTGGGGAGCGACACTGGGACTAGCGCTGCTAGCACTGACAACCACTCATGATGCCATTAATGCTGCCACCACTATAGTAGTAGGAACTAGTGGCACTTATGAGACAGGGGTAGCTGTTGGCGGGTCTAACCTCCTCCACCACCTCAGCCTCTGTGACGCTGCATCCTCCTCCTTGCTGACCTACTACCACCCTCTTCACCTATCATGTGGAGGTGGAGGTGGCACATCCCCCAATGGTCTTGGATCCCCTCTAGGGTCACCCTCTCCAAACACAAGAGGAGGATGGTGCCTATCCTACCACCCTCTAAAGTCTATAGTGATCCTAACATTATCTGCTGGTGCTATGGGCAGAAAATTTTGGTCAGGTTACTCATCATCTAAGGGGACAAAATTAGTGATGTTGGGGCAGGGGTGATCCTCGGGTCTGGCCACAATCCTATAGGCCCTAGAATATGTGGGAACATCTAGAAGAATTTTCTATACATGACAATGTTGTTGCATGACTCTACTCTAATAGTATGGTATGATGATGTGATCATGATGACCTACTAGAAAATGGTCCCGTTGTAGGTTCGTCGGGTACTTTCCATCATCTACCCATCTAAAAAATTGATAGGGCCTCCATCTGACCCCATTCGCAACAAGAGTATCAAACTATAACCACCAAAATTGTAAGTCTCCATACCTCCACTTCCCTGTCATATCATACTAGTGGGCCATGGGGATGCAATATGGTTGTCGCTAGGGAAAACCAACTGGCCTTGTGCACATGATGTGGGAAAAGGCCCACACCTGCAAAAGTGTGCATGCTGTAAGAGTACGATACTCATAATGGATGTACCAGCCTAACTATTGGTATAGGTGCACTAACATACTGCGCCCCTAGGAAAAAACTGACCCATGTTCTATCATCTCCCTAATAGTGTGGACAAGGCCCCCATGTAGGTGAGAGCCTCACCTGTCTATCATGATCTGAAATGCAATAGTTACGACAATCCCCTGGCATAGCAGCAATGTTGTGGTCTACACCTAGTCATACTGGTGTGTATAGATGTGACCAATGTCATCACCACCGTCCATTCGTCCCGAGCAGTAGAGGACTCCCTTCATCCGCTCCTATGCCAATTGAGTATCATCAAGGGCCATCTATCATCTATAGATGGGTAGCCTAAGGATCTAATAGATATCCTCAAGTGTGACAGTCATCTCCCCAGTAGGTAACTCGAAAGATGACATGGTGGCATCCCACTGCTCCATTAGTGTTGTAAGCATCTACTCATGATAGTGCATCTCTGGCATGGTGAATGCATGCCAGAGACTAACCTGCTCCAAGTGTGTGACCTCCTCAATAATGAGGTGGTCCCTCTGCTCATGAACTAGTTAGTAATCCCACCCTCTAGAATGCTTGTGAATCTTCAGATACTCCTGCAAAAGTGAGGAAAATTTTTAAGTCAACATAAAATCTCAATTTGAAAACATTTGTTTTTGAAGACTTATGTGTGCCATGCAGACATCTGTGCATCACGCATATGTCCCTATCTACCATGGATGCCTTGAGGTTGACAATGCACATCTTAGATGGCAGTGCACATTTTGGACATGAGCACCCAAAATGGATGCCTACATAGCTCAATGAGGAAAAAAATTGTAAAAAAGAGCTCAAATTAACTAAAAATGATGTTTTGAGACCTACTTGGTCCACCTCGTGACTCTCGGCAATGTCATCATGTTGTTGCTCCAGTCTACATGCCTCATACTCCCTCCTGCTCAACATTTTATTGACTTTTCTCTCACAAAAGTCAATAATTTTCTCATAGTGAATAGTGAAATTGACCCTTCTAGGGGCCCACCTAGGTATGTATAGGCACCCTAGGGCCCATTTTTCCTAGAGTTTGTGGCTCCCTAATTTCTCTTGAATTTTCCCAACCAAGCTAGGGGAAAACTCAAGAGGGGGAATATAGTGACCTCTTGATCATATTTTTCTTCCAAATTAGTGACTTTTTCGTGACCATTCTTCTCGTCATGATAGCTTCTTCTGATTTTTGAAGTTGACCTAGAATTTGAGTTTTTACAGATTAAAATTTTGCATGATTTTTCACAACTACTTTATCGATGCTTGTTGAGTCTGGTTGCTAGGGGAACCTTCAGTACCAATTAGCTTGACCTCAGTGGCCCCTGAGGCCCCTTCTCTTGGCACAAAAATTTGTAAATTTTAAATTTGAGGTGAAATTTTTCTTCTCTACTTTAGTGTGGCTGATTTTTCTCAAAATTGAGCACACTAAAGTGGGGGAAAAATGTAATGTAACAGAATTGCACCTAGGGGAAATTCCACATTTTTGCACTTTTTCCTAGCATTTACAACACCTTAGAGCATTAATGACAAAAATCCCATGAGTTGGAATCTTCCAATTTTGACTCCATGTGGACTAGTGGAAAAGCAATAGAAACTTTATGACATGTTTCCCGAAAACCTAGGCCTTGGATGATTGTGTGGCGTGTAGATGTTTGCACGATGCGCTAGCATCTTGGCAATTTTCTAAGTTTCAAATGGAGAATCTTGAATCTTGACTCTCTCGACACGTGTCCTAACAGTCATAATTTAGATGTAACAGCTCTTTACTACCTTTGCATGTAATAAAAAACCCTCTTTTTCTCTCATTTGGGGGTTCAAGCCATTCAGTGAAGCTCTCTCTCTACACTTTCATTCTTGATAGCAACACTCTAACAAGCGAAGCCATGTTGGACTGAGGTCCTTCCAATAGCTACAACTCTCAAGCAAGTGCTTAACGGTGCGTCAGTGTGCTCCAGAGAGGGTCTAGGATTGTGGGTAATGCTCTTTGTCTCTCTTACTCTTTTCTCCTACTTGTTCATTTTCTACTTTGTGGTGCGGATTCTACTCCTTAAGTGGGTTTTGCTTTCACCACATGCTTTGTTTACTTCATTTACACTCCTTTCCAACTTGACTATCCATGGAGGTGGGAACACCAAAATGGGGGTCTGACTAAGGCAGACCCCTATACAGCCCCAACATTTTCCCCTCGTTCTTTTGTTTGTAGGTTGTAAAGTGAAACTTGGAGTGAAGACTCGAACATCTGGTTGTACATAAGTTTTCTCCAAGTTCTCCTTGTACTTTTTCCTAAGTTTCTGCTTTCTATTTAATTGTTTAATTCAACATATCTCTGAGTTGAGCCAGTAAGTGAAACCTTGTCTTTCCCACTTAAGCTCTTGAGCTTTCTATTGCTCAGGATGCCAATGCACTATTTGGATGACAACGCGCTGCACTAGCATCCTGAATCTATGCTTTCATCCTTTGGCCAAGAGCTCCTCTATCTGAGGTAGGAATCTAGAAGTTTCACTTTGTCAGATTATAAAGTAGTTTCTTGTTAAAGTTCACGTATACCCATCTCTTTCACAATTCCTTCATGTTGAGGTGGAGAAGGGAAATTCATTCCCTAGTGATCCCTTGAGAATGAAGAGACCTGTGTGTAGTGAATCCCTCTTATCTCATAGGAGGATCATCATAATTGTTATTATATAAGCTCATGGAAGAGAAAAAAAATAAATTCAACTCATTATGCACTTCGTCATCAATCTTAGCAATCTCATCATCATCATCCAAGTTAATCATAACAAGAGGCATAATGATGATTTCTATGGAAGTTTCATGTTTTTGTTGTTGTGATGAAGGTGAAGAATCATCATGCTTTGTATTAATTGGTGTTTGTTCTTGGGTTGATTTTTTATTTTCTTCTAACTGATGAGAATTAGCATGAAATATTCGCCTATGCTCCTTAGCATTTCAGTTTCTTTTAAAATGATTTTCAAGTTGTGAAGGTGTACATAGTGTTGTGCAGTTTTGCACACACGCCCCACTGAGAGTAGGGACCCTCTTTTTGCTCTGGCTTTTGGTATCTTTTGGCCCCTTAATTTTACTAATTTCGTTGCCTTTGGAGGTTCTTAGATGCTCATCTTGCTTGCCCAAGTGATTTCCCCAGGTTGTGCTTCAAAAAAACCAAGTTTTGAGAAAAATCCAGGTTTTTACCCCAATCCGGGATTTTTCGGTCCATCCGGATTTTCCCGATTTCCATGAAATGCCGGATCCGAGCGAAGTTCGGGTTTTTTCCTGCGTCCGGGATTTTCTGCCCAACCTGGATTTTCCCGGATTTCTTTAGTTTTCTGGATTTTTGCCTGCATCCGAGATTTTCCGCCCAGCCCGGATTTTCCCGGATTTCTTTAGTTTTTCGGGTACGTGCCAAAGTCTAGAATTTTATGCCGTCTGCGGAAATCCGGTCCACCTGGATTTTTCTGGATTTTCTGCCAGGCTTTGTGCAAATTAAAATACTAGATTAAATTGATGAATTTGATGATAAATGCTCAACATCCCATGCTTAATTTGATATATTGCACGATGTTTCGCGCATTCTTGGTTCGTTTCGATGATCTATTATTGAAATTTTTGCCTTATTCAGTAGAATCCTATCCAGCTGGTTTTTTCCAGATTATGGTCTGGAGTCCGCCTGACCTAGATTTTCCCGGATTTTCCCCTTGGTCTGGTTTCCTGAAATGGAAATTTTTCCGAAAATGATCATTTTTTCTAAAAATGGAATTTTTTTTAAAAAATGATCCTGAAAATGAAAATTTCTTGAGATAAAAAAAATTGAAAATAAAAAATGTCCAAAAATGGAAAAAATTCTGAAAATGGAAAGTTTCCTTATAAAAAAGTAAGTTTTTTTAGAAAAGGTCAAAATTTTATTCAAATTTAATTTGAGCATGTGGGCTATTAATGATGATATCTATTTTTCAGGACTAAACAAATATTAAAAGGGGGACTTGCATATGGATTCGTGCCAAAGAAGGAAATCTGGAAATGTTCAGTTTAAATTTTCAAAGTGGGACCTACCTAAGAATCCGTGCCAAAACTGTCTACAGTTGGAGGACTTTCTGGAAGAAACATGAATTTGATCTTGCTAAAGATCGTGGGCCGACATGGATAATATTCATGCATTTAATGCAGATCTTGTCTTATTTTGAGATTCTCCTGGCTGGCCTATTTGTGGCTAGTTATTATTGTAAAATCTAATTGGGTCGACATGTTTGAGGTTCTCTATAAATGGCATTTGTGCCTCATTTGTAAGGGGAGATTTTAGGAGTTTAACTAGGCTAGAATTGGCAAGTAGTTTTTAGAATTAGTTGTAGGAGATGAGAGACTTGAAATTGTTATGTAATGCTGGAGAAGTAATGCAATTGGATTGTTGATTTGGCAAATTTTGTATTTATTTTCAATAGTTTTTATGGTTTCTTGTTCTTGATTCTCAGATGTTAGATGTTAGATGTTAGATTTCATCTCTTTCACAATGGTGGTGAAATGTTGATAATGTTGATCAATTTCCAGTCCATACTTTTAGCAATTTGCTGATTGTAGATTGCTGTGTAAAGTTAGTCTGGGCCTCACTTCTGTGCTAAGTTCAACTGTGAATGCTTGTTTACATTGCGCCAGCAGTTGGGTATGTGAATGAATGTTCAAAGTCTAAAAATCTTCAGATTTCCCCAGAAGATCGCACCATTTCTGTGTAGTTGTAGGTTTGTCCTTGATCAAGCAGAGATCAGTTTTATTGGGGATCTGTCCATTTGTAGCTTTCATCATTATTGTGATTGATCTTAGGAGTTAGAATCGAATAGAATCTCTCTAAACCCTTATCTCTTTTGCTGTTTATTTTGAATCTGGGTTAGTTTTAGGGTTGAAAGCATCACCATATTGTTGCATCTGATGAAAATTCACTTCCAGCATTGCTCATTCGTAAGGCCCCTTGTGATTACCAGCATTGCTCATTCGTAAGGCCCCTTGTGATTACCAGCATTTTCACATACTATCTGAGTTGTTTATGCATTGTCATGACCTGACACCTAAGAGACCTTGGGGTGATTTTTAGCAATTTATTGTTGAAGATTATCTTTCAAGAGAGATAGGATATTGTATTATGTCTGAGTTGTTGCTGTGCAGAAAACACCATCAACATGTAGGAGCAGGTTTATCAACCATAAATTTATTTTCTTCCTACAAAGGAGGAACAAAAGGAACAATGGAAGGTTGTTCAACCATTACCTCTTTGACTTTATAAAAAATTTTAAGCTTAGGAGGAATGATAGGAATTATATGATTATCTCTTGGTGTTTTATAGGAATATAGAGGAGGGGGATCGACCACTCAATGACTCTAGGTCACGGAGAGCCAAGAGTTGAAGGTTTCCCTAATCTACCTTAACCGTGTAGGTGTTTAGGGAATTATTTGATGTTTAAGGATAGAGAATAAAGATCACTCGTAGTGCTTCTATCAATCTACTAACCCGAGATTTTTAATGGGGCTAAACAAATAGGTTTTTGGAGTCCTATTTGTAACCTTGTCAGCTCTCTACCAAAGGACAACAGAGCAGGACAGGGATGAAAATGCAGTGCATTGGTGTCTCATAGGTGCGTTGTTGTCCATATGGACAGACTGTGAAAAGTAAAAATAGAGACCTCTAGAAGCCTACTGATAGTCTAGTTGTTGACATTTAAAGTGATGGCTGAAATAATAAATAATAGACTAAATGAAATAATGAGAGATATGATATAAGAATGATAAGAACAAAGATGATTAAGATTCAACTCACAGAAAGTCTAGTTCTCCCTCAAGATCCACACGAATGAGTACCTACACACAACAAGATGAGGACAAATGTTGGGGTTGTTTTGAGGCTTGCCACAGTCAAACTCCTTTTTGGTGTTCCCACCTCCACGAATAAATAGATAGATAGAGAAATAGAAATACAATAAAGTATGCTAGTAAGGAAAGAATACCAAATACTACAAGAAGCACTATGCTACTCAAATCCAACAACAATGCAACAGTAAGCAAATAATACCACCCTCGACCAAAGGAACTCAAGGCCAATGAGAGAGGAATACAAGTTTACAAGTATGGAAAATTTGATGTGGCCATAGTGATGTCAAAGGAAGTCTCACAAGACACCAAGTTGCAGCTTTTGTGGTAGATTTGAAGAATATTGTGATGTTGGAATAGTTGATGGTGCAACACGTAGCTCAAGAGTTTGCAAGAAATTTCTCAAGATGATGTAGAAGCATGAAGATTGTCAAGATTGTGTAGAGAGTGTGAAGAAGATGAGATGAATGTGAAAGATAGGCATTTAAAGGTGATTTAGGAGGGAAATATCCATTCAAAGGTTGATTGAAGGGCGTAGGGGCATTACATTTCATCACTAATGGAGAACGTAATGCCTCTATGGATTGTAAAGGTAGAAATCCTATCTAGATGGTAGCATGTTGTATAGATGTATGTGCACTGTGCACACATCCCTAACAGAAATTCCCCCACTAACACTATAATAAGGTGCCAATTGGATGGGGCACGAATGAGAGATGTGGAATTACATGGTCAAGTTTTATTTTTCTAAGGTAAGGATGTAAAAGGGGAACTTGCAAGAGGGGTGCAAATTCATGCTTATACATTTTTCCCCCACTTTAGTGAACATGAGTTCCAATGAGTGTTCGGTAAAGTAGGTCGAAAGAGTTCCAAGAAAATATACTTGAACCATTGAGGAAGTAGACCACAATTTGGCCTGCTTGAAAGTGCATGGCAGGAAAATGGCTCCACAGGTACTCTCTACTGAGGAGGATTGAACAAAGTGCACCAGAGGCCCATAGAACAATGGTGGACAAATCCCATAGGATCGAAGCACTTCATAGGTCCTTGGAATTGAAAAGAAGGTGCCCCCTAGGTGCTCGGTCTTGAAGGAAGCCCAATGTAAGGGACTTTGTAGAGTCAGATTGGAAAGCAGCTTTACAGGTGCACTTGCAAATCAACATGTTAATTTGCAGACAAAATATGTTAGATGTCAAAAAGAAGCCACATAGGAAGACAAGAAAATAGTCATGTAGACAATAAAATATTTGTTAGAGTAATAAGGCATCTCACTTAATTAATTTAATCATATTGGTTAATTAATTAAGTCACTTATTACTTTAGGTTTACTTAAGCTAAACTTAGGCAGATTAATAATTAATTATATTTATTAATTATTAAGTGTGCACACTAGGGTTTTCATGATCTCCTTCATAAGGATTGATCTCATTGTAATTACATTATTCAATAATCAATATTCTAGTTTTGTTTGCACATTCTTGCTTGAGGGATTATAGAACATCTTCTCTTTTGTTTTGGATATTTGTTGCACGTGATAGGTGATTGCATGTGGGTGATTCTTGGGCACTGTGAAGTTGATTTCTCAACTTCTACATGGTATCAGAGCTCCAAACCTATGGTTTCCTATTTGTGATTTGAAGATATTCTCTCACAACATTTTTTTCTATGCAAGGGTTTCAAGCCAAATTATTTTTTTGTGGATCTGGGGGTCACCTATTTTTTGGGGCATTTTTGGACAAAACAGACCTCTCCATTGAGTCCGTAGCACCCAAAAACCCCTATTTTCATATAAAATTTGTTCATTTTGGACACAGTTGATCTCTGAGGAAAAATTATTTTTCCCCAAGGTTGTACGGCCCCAAGGCATGCAGAACAAGGCAAAATTTCTTGAAAAACATAAAAAAAAATCAAAAATAGCATTTCAAAAAAAATGCCTCCCATTCAAATCAACACTACCATCGGAGCTCAACCAGAAAGCCACTCGCTAGCCACCAATCCACCATCGGCCACCGCTCTGCTTCCCCCCAGTGTCACTCTGCCTGGTCTTAGCCCTAGAGGGCTTATCTTCACTCGACCTAGGTTCTATTGGCATCCAGGCGCTCTGTGTTAGCCCCTGCCGGCTGAGCCAGCCTTGGCAGTGGTCATATTGCGACTAGGAGACCACGCCTGTGCCCCTCGATGGATTTTTTTCAACCCTATAGAAGTCGGTCACATGGCAGACTGAGGGCCAATCCCTAGGTGCTGATTTTTTGCCCCTGATTAGTGTTAAAGTTCCTTTTACAAGCCTTTTTTTCATTTTCTCATAACTTTTGCAAATGGAGGACTTTTTAAAAAAATGAGATATCATCGAAAAGCTAGTTTGATGAACTTCATAGTGGTGGAGGTTTTTTTTTTTTTTTTGTAGTTTTGATTCATTTTTCTTCTGTCAAAGTCTAAAGTTGTTGTTTTCACTTCGTGAGGCATAACTTTTGCATCCTGACTTCGTTTTGCGAAAAAAAAGGTGTTGGAAAGCTGGTTCAGTGCTCTACACAGATCTTAGACCTATTTTTCCAATTTTTTTACCAGGTATCTAATATTCTTATTTGATCATAGCCTTTACCTTTTCAATTATTTTCTTGGGAAGCATGCAATCAGGCTATTTTTTTGAGATTAGCAAGCATTTTTTTTTGCTTTGAGAGTATATATTACTATTTTATATCATGGATACACATAATATTGCACCCCTTACTACATTCAACTATTTTGGTTGGAAAAAACAAATGGAGATTCATTTGAAACACAAAGGGTTGTATAGGGTAACCATGGGTACAAAAATTGAACCTACAGGTGCTACTAAATAGAGAAGGTGGTTTAATAGGTGTGATGAAGCTTATGGTACATTGTTTCTATCTCTTTCATCTGACCTTCTTTTTCATATTGAGTCTTGTACTACACCCCATGAGATCTGGACTACTTTGCAGTCTTTGTTTGGGAAGTAGGATACTGTGAGAGGGTTTCAGTTAGAAAATGAGCTTATTGGCTTAAATCCTAGGGATTTTGACAGCATCCAAGATTTTTTCACCAAACTCAAGTTTCTGAGATTGTAGTTGTCACAGTGTGGTGTTCAGAAGGAAGACTCTCAGTTGATATTGTCCATTATTTCTAAGCATGGACCAAATTATTCAGTTTTTGTATCTACCTTTTATGCCACAAGGGATGCACTTGGTACTAGATTTACTATGCTTTCTTTTGATTATTTTTCTTCTTCTCTCACTCGAGAGCAAGCCAAGTTGGCTATGAGCAAGTTGAAGCCCTCTTCATTACAGAAACTTATTGCATCATAGGATCCCAGAGATCAGAAGGCTTCTACAAGAAAAGGCAAAAAATAGAAACAAAAGGATTCCAAATATCATGAGCAGTGGAAGGAATCCTCAGATTCATCCTCCTCTTTTAAGGGGAAATCATCTAGGAAGGAGAAGGGTCCATGTGAATATTGCAAGAGGGAAGGACATGCAGAAAATAGTTGCTACAAGGACATTGATGAGCTGAAGAATCTTCTTCAAAAACATCAAATTGATTTTCCTTCTCAGATGTCTACATCATCTTCTTCCCCTCATTCTTCTTCTTCTTCTTCTTCAGAGCAGCATGACAGGGGCACAACTGGTTTACATACTTCATCAGATATGAAGGGACATGGTATTTGTGCTTCTTCAGGTGTTGGATCAGGAAGATGGCTTCTAGATTCAGGAGCATCTCATCATATGGCATCTTCACAGTCTATGTTCACTTCCTTTGAGCCTTGCACTGTCTCCTATTTTGATGGGAAACAATACTTATATGAGTGTTACAGGGAAGGGGTCTATTATTTTTTGGGGACAACTCCTTTCAAGATGTCTTGTGTGTCCCTCACTTGACAAAAAACCTCCTTTCCATATATTAGATCACTCATGGAGGCAATGGGAGATATGTGGAGTTCACACATGATTCTGTTATCATCAGAGACTTGGAGAGTAGGGTAGTTATTGTAATTGGGGTGGTGGATCACTCATCTCGATTATATTCCTTTACCGATTTTTCTATTGATGGTGCTTTTGTTCCTACAATTATTCATCACACTTCTAGTGTGAATCATCATTCATAGGAGACATTTGGCTTCTTAAACATTGGATTTCTCACTTTGGATCTAGTTCTTGAGCCTTCTGTCCCACCTCCTATTGCTGTTGTTGATACTTCTATGACTATAGATGTGGTTTCTTCCATTTCAGTGCAACGGGACATTGTTGATCATTCATCTTTGGAGGTTTCTCTTCAGTATTCACCTACTTTGACTTCTTCATTGGTTGAGGTCACACCTATTTCTATGGAGACATCTTGGGCTACACCTACTTTACCTTCAGAGATTGCATTCATCGGGCCTCTTCCCTCCCACTTATTTTAGGAGATGCGGTTTCTTTAGTTTTTTTGGAGCTACTTCATTCTGGGGAGGCTATGTGGTCTCTTCATTCCTCTCTTCCAGGGGTGTTCATTGATGTATCTTTGTGATGGATGGTTGTCCTTGGGGGGTCTTATGGAGTCCTCCATCTTTCATCACTTAGTTTTTTTTTCATTCTATTTTGGGGAGGAGTTTTGTTCCCACGTGGTTTTATTCTTTACCTCATTTGATTTAGTTTGCATTGCATTTGTACGTGGGTACCTGATCAAGCCTTGTTGCTAGGACCCATCTTTGCTTTCATGCACTTTTTTTCTAGTGTTTTAGCTACTCCCTAATTTCATCTTAAAGGGGGGTGTTAGAGTAATAAGGCATCTCACTTAATTAAGTTAATCATATTGGTTAATTAATTAAGTCACTTATTACTTTAGGTTTACTTAAGCTAAACTAGGCACATTAATAATTAATTATATTTATTAATTATTAAGTGTGCACACTAGGGTTTTCCTTTTCAGGTTTTCTTTAGGGTTTTCATGATCTCCTTCATAAGGATTTATCTCATTGTAATTACATTATTCAATAATTAATATTTTGTTTTTTCTTGCACATTCTTGCTTGAGGGTTTACAGAACATCTTCTCTTTTGTTCTAGATATTTGTTGCATGTGATAGGTGATTGCATGCAGGTGATTCTTGGGGACTACAAAGTTGATTTCTCAACTTCTATAATATTTAAGGATGAGCTTTCAAAGGGGTACCTCAAGAAACCTTCAAAAGAAAAGGGTGTCCACTCAAGGGACACGTTTGAAAGTGCAACAATATTTTTTGCAAATGAATTCAAAATCAAGGAATCCTTTTGAAAGATTTAACTTCATCAAGTAATTCAAAAGGAAGAAAGTCCCCTCACAAGGGGAAGGTCAAAACTTCACCTACAGGAAAAGTGCTCCCTCCTCGGAGGGGATTTTTTCAAATTCTTTATTTACGAACCCATGATGAAGGAAAAGTATTCCGCTAGGGGTCCTTGTTGAGAAATGCAATTTTTGAAAGATATTTTTGAAAACAAAGATATAGATTTTCAATAAGAGATTCATTGAATACCGAATGCATCTTTTAAAAATAGAAATGATATGATAGCCCCCCTTAGGATGGTGAGTGTTGAACACAAAGGTATGTGACATCCTAAGGAGAGAAAAGCAAGAATAAAGGTGATGTTTTTTCCCCATGAAACATGATAGGATGTAACTATGGTAATGTTTTCCCACATGCGAGGAACAACACATGAGGACCACAACATCACGAATCAAGAAAGAGAGAGAAACATGCAAAGAAAGGAAAGAAAATAACATAATGAACAAGAGATAGGGGATATGATATTTCAGGGTCAAATATGCTCATAAATATAGATAGGAAAGTATAATAATATATAAATAAACTGTCATCAACCCCCTACTATATTAGACCATGTGAAGAAGGCATATGAAGAAAACATAAAAAATAAAAGATTGGGTCAACATGAAAGGGAGACCTAAATGCCCCCAACACTTTGCATCATCCCCAATTGTCAAAATCAATACATGAAAAAGAGAAGAATGATGTGATAAATAGAATAATTTTTATGACACAAAAACACTCTTATATCCAAGAACCTATGAGGGTGACAAGGGTCATCCAAGAACATATAAAAAAAGCATGGGGGAACACAACACACACACACACAATCTAATCTATAGATAAAGAAGAGGTGCCCCCTAGTCCTCATCAACCAAGAGGTCATCATTCCCCCAATCTAGATCACTATAAGGGGAGGGTCGACAATCTTGGAAGGTTGCAATATCAAATGGGATACCCTCCGATCCTCATGCAACAAGAACCAAGGAAGAAGGCCCCTCAAGGTCTTCTCCACTCAATTCTTGTGAGGTGAACATTAGCGATCTCACAAAAATTACCGATAGGGCAAGGACATTGTCTACAAAGTTGAACATGCACTTTATAGGAGTTCCATGCATCAAATTAGTAGGAGATGGAGGTGGTGCCTGCGATCCACTGCTAGGATCACCAAAATATTCATGAGCAATGATGAACTCTGGGGACATCGGGCCTTCCTTAGTCACTAGGATGGTGCAAGACAATGTAGAACCAACCTCCAAAGAAGGTGAACCCTTCTTCTAACCCCCATTACAAGTGGGGCCATCCTCCATCTTTCGCTTCATTGGAGAATGTGAAATCCCCATAGATGAAGCAAAGGGAGTAGAAGAAGAGAAGAAAACTGTGGTAAACATCACCAAGGTATTCAACATGTCCATGGGTTTGGAAAATAGTGGGATGTCTAAAAGGGACATAAAAAGGGGAGGCTTAACTGAAGGAGAAATGAATACTTGCACCCTCTTTGGGTAAGGATCATTCACACTCACAAGGGAAGCTAGAAGCAAGACTGAGGTTGATGGAATTGAAGTAGAGAGGATAGAAGAGGACACAATAGAAGATGCTGAAGTAGGAGCTTTTAGTTCCTCTTCCTTCTTCTGCAAGGCAGCCTGCTTAGCATCTAGAGCCTTCCTCTGATGCTTGCGCTCATGCGTAAGTCAATTTCTATGACTCCAGGAGCTAGAGGCTATAGCCTGAGAAGGGATGAAAGACTCCTATTCAACCATCAAAGTATCCATCACAATTGTTTCTGATGGAGGGAGGGACTCCTAGATAGGAACAAGAGGAAGAGATGGAGAGGATGATGGAGCAACAATGGGGGGAGCAGACTTGAGCACCTCAATGATGGGCCTCTTCCCATTCACTACCTTAGAGGAAGGAGTAGTAGGAGGTCGTAGAGGTTGAGACATAGAGGATGCTCCATGGGGACCCTTCCCCTTACCATACAAAATGGGCCGAGGCACCATAGGTGAGATGGGAAGTTCAAATGTTGGATGCTTGGGCTTTCACCAAGTGGGAACCATTGGACTCCCTAGCAAGTGCATAGGAGTGAAATTCAATGGTTCTATAGTAGGTGAGAGGAAGAAGCAATTGGAACAATGGAAGAGGAAGATCCCTAAACATGGGTAAGCTTTCCCTTCTCCTTTCGATAGAAAGAGGTAACTTGATACTACACTATAGGGGGAGTCACTTTTGGTTGTCCCTTGCCCGCATTACTTTACATAATTCTAATAAAGTAGGTCCAATCTAGGAGGAAGCGGACCAACCAGGGTGGGCCAAAAATAATCCAAGGAATAACCCCCATGGGATACCAATGGCTAATACCCAATGTAATGCATGACATGCATGACACCTTTGTGAGAGAACTTCAAACATTTGTGAATGACAGAAGTGATTATGTTCATGGAAGCTAGCCAAGGGATGTCCAACTTCACACTGAATAGATCAGATTCCAGAATGACATCAAAATTATTATCCATAGCCTTAGGTCCTACTAGGATGGAAATAGTTATAGAACCATACGAAACAAGAGAGAGATTTTTGTGCATATGTATAGTAGTTTTCTTTTCATATTCCTCCCTTTGTAATTAATTTAGCCACAACGTCTCCTCCATAATAACATTCACGCGGCTCGCAGGGTTGACTAGGACTGACGTCACAATGTTTCCATTGAGGCTAGTGGAACCCTCAAAATTTTATGTTCCACTGATTCAAATGTCTTAATTTTGGTGGCTTCTTGGTCTAAATTGGAATTAGGGTTTAGGGTTTTATGCTAGGTGTGGGTTTTTACTTAGTATATTTTCCTCTTGTCTAAACCCTTGTTATCTAGTCTAATCCTTTGTTGGCCTACTATGGATAGTTCTAGGTTGTTTTAGTTATATCTTAAGCCTTTGGGTGCATTTGGTTACCAGCCCATTGTGGCTAGGATTCCTTGTTCACCTGTCACACAATATTGCCTTCTTATATTTTTGGTTCAGGATCGATATTTTATAAAGTTGGAAAATCTAAAATTTTTGGCCTTTATATCCTTTGCAATAATGATTTTAAGTCCTTTTAAGGCCTTGTCCTTTGTTCTCCCTAGGAAGTCCCCTTTGTTAAGAAAACCTTTATGCACATGCTTAAATCCCACCACTTAAGTCCTTGTATCACTCATTGTCGAAGTATTTTTATTCATTGGGTTCATTACCGCGATGAACAATGAGCCCTTGAGTTTCCTTTATATCGCACATTGCGAAAAGCTTTGGGTATTCATGTTTTTATTCCATGATGAGCGATCAACCTTTTTTCCTTCATGTCACTTATCACTGAATAATTTTGGTTCTTTGGTTCCACTTCAACGACACGGGATGGATTTCAATTTCCTTTGTATCGCACTATCCCTTCACATCGTAGAAATTTTTTATCGCTCAAATCTTTTACAACGATGAGTGATGTGAGATGAAAGGAATTGAATGCTACATTGTGCCACTTATTAACATCTAGTGCCATCACTCATTTCTCCCATCATCAAAAGCATTCTCATCTCCAAATCAACTATGATGATGAGCGATGGGGTAAAGTGAATTCTTTGTATTACTAGGAATTTCTCTTTGCTGAAGTAGAAGTTATGTCTTTGAAACACTTTAGTGATAAGCAATGGAGAATATGATGGTGAATATTCCTTCCATCAGAATTTTTATCACTCATTACTGAAGTATGGGCCTAACCTTGGAACACTACAATGATGAGCAATGGAGTTCAAAAGGATTAGTAAGCATGTGGATGGCTACGTGGAAACTTTCTAGGGTAGCATCACCATTTTAAATCACACCTGTAAAGGAAAGAAGAAATGGTAAATGATAGCTATTGATGGTGTTTTAAATCAAAAGGATCGATGATAAGAATTAAAACTTGAACAAGTACTTGTCAGTTCACTCATGTGAGCTATCTTTCAGACATTAATAAAGAAGGTGCCCCTCTTCTAAGTTGTAAAGAGGGTTGTTGAGATTTTCCTCTCACAATTTCAATCGTCAAGAGTAGAATAATTGGTAAAGTGAAGAAAATAAGAAGAAGAGATCCAAGTGAAAATATTTTGAAGAAAAAACTACTAGTTTTTCTCTGGTAAGTCAAATTTTGTGCCTCTATGAGTAATTTGCTAGCATTGGGTAGTCTAGAAATTAAGTAGATTACTAGGGTTTATTTTTGGGATTGCTATTTCTCTATTCTAAAATGGATTGCAACTTGTTTAGCATAGGGTTTGGGAAGGAGAGTGGAATTTGTTAAAAATGAGTTTGAACCCTGTGAATTTGAAGAATTTAGATTGTAATTCCTAGTTGTTTTGAAACACTAGTTCTATTGCACTGTAAAAATGAGTGAGACTAGTGAATCCACTATAAAAACTAAGAGGAAACTGAAATATAAAATGGTCAAGAGACCTAAACCTCAAGATGCACACCCAAACCTAAGCTAGATGTGCCTGAGGAATTTGCAAAGAATAGAGCAGTGAAGAGAGATTACTCTCGATTCATGGAAGAAGCCTTTAAGGACCTAGCTATAGAAGTTAAACTCATGGGAAAGAGGAAAATTAGTCGAGTATTGACAAGTCATTTTCAAGATTCATCCTCTGGGATTGGTGATGTAGTTCTTCCATAGAGTGGTTTGGATCTATTTCTATATTCTTTCAAAAGGATTTTTTACAGTCACCCCACTTGTCATCTATGGACCTGTGATGTTGGAAAATTGGTTTTCCCTAATTTATTTGTGGTGGAATTAATGCTTGAATCAGCAAGGTGTTATGATCCTACTAACAAGACAATCAAGAGATTTCCAGACTTTTTTCCCATGTTGGAGATTTCAAGAATCCAAATAGTTGAAGTTTTCAACTTGAATCCATCTACTACTAAATCCATCAAGTTTCGTGCATTATATAACAAATATGAGTGGAGAAAAAAATTGCATACAGAAAAAATATCTTGCCTAGGAATAGAAGGCATGAATTGAAGATGAATGGTGTGCTACTTGGTCCTAAATAATTTGAGCTATTTGACTACGATGACTTTGAAGATTATCTTAAGAATATACACTATGCATTGTGTTAGGCCCTACATAAGAAGTTTGACATAAAGATGGATGTTGCTTTAATGGTTTTGGGAATTGATATATAAAACAAGTATCAAAATAGGGTATTTGATTATGCTTCCTATATTGTTGAGCAATTGCATGAGGATTTGGTGAAATTGAAAGATGCAACACCTCCATTGTCTTGAAGACACTACTCTTTGTTCATAAACATGATATTGTGGAAAGGTAGAAAGGTGTTGAGGAATTTCATGAAATTAAGAGAGGATAGTCAAGATAATGATTTTCTAGTACAAATGTGGACCCATGTTTAGAATGTACACTATCCTAGTTCAAACTATGTTGCATTTTACAATGTTTTTAAATTATGTTTATCTGAGCAATTGGGTTTGAAGCCCGTTTATAGAATATGAAGGGGTGTGAAAGAAATATTGAGGCCTCTAGAATATGAGCAAGATACTACACAAAAGTTCAATTGGGGGGAATGGTATCTTCATACTAACTATACTACAATTAGGATTTATTGATCCCTAGTTCCACCCCACAGGATACCAGTATATGTATCTGATAGGAAAACCTTTGTGGAAATAATGTGGTAGCTTGATACAATGGACAAAGAACATTTTAGAAAATCAAGGAAAGCATCTTTGATAAACCCTAAGTGTGGGTTTTCTTATTTTACATGCTTGTCAAAGGAAGGTATTGAGAGGTTTGGTTCTCTTTTAAATAATTACAGGATGAAACAAGACATCATCAAACATTGTGATCCTAAGGGAGTAATAAATTTTGAAAGAAGAGCAAGAGGATTATCAGGTAGGCAACATCAATTTCTATACCAGGAAGATGTAATCAAGAATCTATCTTCTGATGTTGAAGTTGTAGAAAGGAAGAGCATATGGAGAAAATTGTGCTATTGAAGAAAATATGATAAAAGAAAATCATTTTTATGTCAGTCCTTACTCTGAGGTACAAGAAAAATTGTGCAAGCTAAATTAATGTTAGGAGACTTCAAGGATAAAAGTCTCTTTGACAAAGTGAAACAATTTGAAGTAAAGTCCAAGGTTTCCAAACAACATCATGATGTACAAATAAGGAGCCAACCGGATCAATCCTTAGCTCAAGGCAGTGCAATGCGAATAAAAGAGATGGGTAAGCAATATGTAGTCACCCTGTAGGTGACTTATGCAACAAGTGAGCAAGGAGGTGATGGTTATGTGCCTGAGGAATCTATAGAATACATCCCAATGGAGGAAGAGGTGGATCAAAGGTTCCCATCTCCTAAAAAAGAAGATGCTTTGAATATTGTTGTTCCTACCAGAAAAATTATTAAATGGGAGAATAATGAAGTAGAGGATGATGAGGTTAGAATCAAATATTGTAATGATTTCATGAGTGATGATGCATTTATCCAAACAAAGGAATTTAGAGATTTTTTCATCCACTTGAGAAGCTCTGACATCAAGAAAAGGATTGAAGAAGCAAAAGAAAAAGTTGACCCCTCATTACAAGAAGAGGTTGAAAAGGAAGAAGAGGGTAGAATAATTAATTAAATTGTTGCAATAGCACCACAAGAGGCAAGAGATTTAGTTAAGAAGAGTAGAGTTCTACTATTTCTTGGGTGGGATCTTTCCTCTACAATTACATTGGATGCGATAAGAAGAGACCCCAATTCCTTTATTTTTGAAGAAATTTTTGATAATAAGGTGTTTGGCTAAGGTTTTAGCCCAAAGTTACACACACTTGCTATTTGGTCCATGTTGCAAAATATTGGGATACCTGAAGTGATAAAGTCTGTAGAGCTAAAGATTGGTGTTGTTGTGATAAAAAGGGCAACTGAGATGATTGTCATTACAGTTGCATAATTGACTATGGATGCTACCATGTTGAGTGTGGACACAACCCAAATCACAAAATACATGTATGACAAATTGATGGAAAAGTACAACAAGTTGATGAATGAACATAATAGGGTGCTTGCTATAGTACAAAAAGGTATGTCATCTCCCACAACTTCTTTAGATTTGTTTGCTCAAGATAAGAAATCTTGTCATCAAGAATTCAAAATTTAAAACAAGAAGTGCAAACAAAGAAGGCTAATGTCAAGAAGGCCAAAGAGGAGACAACCAAGGTGGCTAGTGATATTTTTGATGATGTTTTAAAGCACAAAGTAACAAAGTTATTGAACAATGTTGACACTATATGGGATGTTTATAAGAATGTTCATGAAGCCAATAAGAAATATTTTCTAGTTCAAAAAGCATTCCAGAATGAATTGAGCAAGTGAAGTACTAGGGTGGGAGCATTAAAAGAGATGATGCCACATATGAAAGAAGACCCTGAAGCTCCAACAAACATTCTTGATTTTTTGAAAGCAATTGATTTATGAAGTGAGATCACAACATTCCATAGAAAATTGAGCATGCAATTACAAAATAAGCCGAGGATGTTTAGAGATATGGAGGGTCATGGTATGCCCAAGATATTGGATGATAAAGGTGAATTGAAGGAATTTGGTGTATGGAAAGATGAGTTGGGGGGTCTTCTCCCAAATTTCAAGTAAATGATCAATCTCACTAGCTATACCATGTTGAACCCCATTGTCAACAATATGACAAGAATTGAAGTGAGGATGGACACATTTGTCAAAGAGGCTAGGGTGTTGATTGATGCAAGATACAACCAGCCCAATACAAAAGTATAGAAGTTGTTGGACATGTAGTGGCCAACTGAGAAGGAATATAATACATGGCTTGAAAAATTCACAAGTTAATCCTTGGATGAAGAATTGTAAAATATTATATTTTCTTAGCTAATTGATGACAAATGTGATGATGTGGATTGGGTCTTCTTCTCTCTCTTTTAGTTGTTTTCTTGTTTTAAAAGTTTCTGCTAACTGGACATACACATGGAAGACAATTTTTCTCATGGAGAAGATGTTTTTGATGTTGCTAGAATGGTGAAATATGCCTTTTGGACAATGGGGAAATATTCTTCAGAGAATGGAAACAACTTTTTTCTTATATTTTTTACCCTCATGGAAATGCAAATATAACTGGTTGGGGATGTTTTGAAATTGAAATGAAATGAATGTAAAATGTAAAATGTGACTTAGTGTGTAATTTGGATCGAAGCTTGTTGCTCCCATATTTCTATAAATGGGAATCCAAGGCCAATTGCATGAGTTTTTGGTTAGAAAAGGTTTTGAACTCATGTAATCAAAATTTTGTAAATCAATCACAAATGAATAAAATAGTTTTGAGTCTTAGGTATGAATTCTAGTTTGTAATAGGAATAATAATTTTACAATAGTAATGGTATCTGAATGAGAATTGAAAATTCTAGAACAATTTCTCTCTTGTGCATTTTTTCAAATGAATTATGAATAAAATGATCAAGGATCTTTTATTGGCCTTCAATTGTTTTGGTTGAATGTATGTTTTTATCTTTTCCTTAATTCAAAGAATTAATTAAATGCTTTGATGAGATCATAGGTTTATGTCATTAAGTATAAGTATTAATAAGTAGTTTTTGTTCAAGGAGATCTTGAGTTGTTTTATTGCAAGGAAATATCACAATAGTTTATGAATGCTAAGTTTAAATTATTGATGTATTATAGTTTACTACAAATTTGAATCTTTCACCCATGGATAAAGCACCGTTCTATTAATTTGGTAATCTTTGATGTAATTGAGTCAATTTTTCCTGTCAAATAACAAATCCATATAGAAAATATTTTATACACCTCAAATTGTTCTAGAGTTCTATGAAGAATCATCCATTCCCTACTTTAGGTGGTCATTTGTTAAATAATTAGGTAGTCTTTAGGATTTTCATATAGTTTGAAAATAATGGGAATGTATCTATTTTTCATAATTTATGTGGTAATTTTGCACAAGAGTATCATTTAAAACATTTTAAGGATCACCCTCTTGGGTCTTGCAGAGCCCAAAGTGTAGAGGGAAATCCTAGCAAGATTTCACCTAGTCGTTGGCCAATCCTCACCATTGTTGATAATTGAATTATGGAAAATTCATAGTTAATTGGTGAGATTAAGTTTGGTTCTTAAAAACCAATAGATTGACAAATCCGTTGGGGACAATGTTAGTCCAACATCTCTAGGTCAGATTTGGTACAGTTAGATTCAAGTATTTCCATTTGTTCTTCACTGATTGAAGAACATTTTTTTCAAATTCTCATAAATTGTTGAAGCCCAATTTTATGCATCAAGTTCTAGTCCCATTTTCCATTTCATGTTAGGTTATATTCAAATTCTTCTTTGATATTGTAAGTGCATCTCCACATTGCATTAAAATTTTGTTTCCCAATATAGTTGGTGGCAACTCTGAAGTATCTTGTGCCAGTGAAAAATTAGATCCTCAAGGAAGGAAGGGAAAGGAGTTCTCTGAGAAGAAGTTTGACACCATGAGATGAACCAAAATCTACATGAAGAAACATCTTGAGAAGAAGTTGGATGCCAAGCCTTCAAAGGACAAATAGTCAACCTAAAAAGAAAATGATGTTGAATCGAGTAAATTTACTGAAAATCCTGCTAATGTGTCTCCTACTTTAAATGATAATATGCATAATGAAAATGTACATGAAGAGGCACATGAAGTTGTGGTGCCCAATGTAAATGAGGGAGGCTTTCCCAATGAAGAAGATTTTGGTAATGACCTTGAAATGTCAAGGGGAGAAGAGAGGTGGGAATTTTGGGAAAATGATAAGTTCTCAGACCCTTCAACTCCTAGGGGTAAATTTGTATTTAATAATGATAATTTCAAACCAAGGGGTAAATCTCATAGTATAGCCTCACATCCATCCCCTGAAAGAGAACCAACTAACCTTACTTTGTACAATCTTGAGCCTAGTGAGTCTGGAGATGTATTGGAAGATGAAGATATTGACAAGGATATGCAAGCCTTAGAAGAGTAATAACTTAGACTCAAGGAGTTGGAGGAAAGGAAAGAAAAGGAAAGATAGGAGAGTATTAAATAAAAAATGCTCGAAAGGGATGCCCAAAGAAGAAGAATTGAAAAGCTGAAAGAGGCAACAAAATAGAAGTCAATCCTTGAGAATACTTCTAAATCTACTACTAAGATAATCATTAATCCTCCTAAGGTGACCATTCCTATGGGAACCTCTACTGTTAGTACTTACACCACTTTTTTTACTATGTCTAACGTCATAGACCCATTTTCTGCTAAGGTGTCTAAGCCTATAGATCATGGGAAGAAACCCATCAATCATCATAAGAAAACCATCCCTAGTACAAAAACCAATACAAATACAAACTCTTCATCTAATAATGCTTCCACCAAAAATTCTAATACCAATTCCATTCCATCAAATGCACCTCTTGACCCTGAAATCTTGAGGTTGCAATTAGTTAATAAGGGGTTGTGGGAAGAACTGGATAAAATGGAAATTGAAGCTACAAATGTAGAGATAGCAAGGATGATCTCATTCCTTAAAACCTCTATCCCTGATTTGGGACCTTCAAGCTCTAATGATTCTAATCCACAAAATACCAAGTTGGATGGAGAAATTCCTAGTCGAAGTGGTGGTGGAGATTAGGGTGGTGGAGGTGGAGGTAACCACAAAAATAAGAATAACTATTTTGAAGATGGAGAAGGAAGTGGTGGTGCTGGAAATAAAGGAGGTGGTGACAATGGTGGGGTGGAGGTGGCAAGGGTAATAACCAATCTGGTAATCAAGAGGATGGTGAACCATAAAATGACCAAAGAAATTGGTTCACCAAGAGTACCATGCAAGTGGAAAGGTACCAACAATTATGTTTTGTTGGAATTCCTAGTTATCCAAATCAATTCCTTGAAGACATTAGGCCTGCATTGGTAAATTTCTCTACTAACAATGACATAAGTGGTGAGGATCACTTGAAAGTATTTGAAAATTTAATGGATGACTTTGAAGTAGAGGTTGAAGATGTGATGATGAAACTCTTCATGCAATCACTCAATGATTATGCCAGAGAATGGTATAGAGTTTTACCAGTTAAAAGTATTGGTTCTTGGGAAGATTTCAAGAGGCTATTCAAAGAATAGTACAGTGATAAGACTAATTCAAGGTTCTACCTGAATCAATTTAACATCTCAAAAGGTTCAAATGAGGTAGTTGTTAATTTCAATGTAATGTTTCAAAAGGTCATGAATATATTACCTCATCATTTGAGACTAAATGATAGTGTGTGCTTGGTGAATTACTGTAATGCATTTGATGCAAAAATGAGTTATCACTTGCTGAACAAGAATTCTCAAACATTAAGAGAATCTTTTAAGATGGCAATCCACATTGAGAACATTAGAAGAGCAACTGGTAAGGTTGGGAGAAGAGATAATGTGAAACTCTTGAAGAACCCCAAAAAAGAGGAAAAACACTCACGGGAAAAAGGATCTTCACTTGAAGACAAGATTGAAAATGTTGCAAGTTCTTTGAAGGATATCAACAACATACTTGCAAGACAAGAAAAGGGTCTCTCCAATGATAATCCAATTTTTAAAAATAATGAAAGACCCCCTTGACAATAAAATCATCCCTATAACAAAATTTGGCATAATGGAAATCCAATTCCCAACAATCAAAAAAATGCTCAAAACAAAGTTCCCCCTGATCCTTTACAAAATAATTCAGTGAACCTTATTGATGAATCACTATGGTGCATTGTCTGTCAGTTACCACATGCTTCTCAAACATGTTCAGGAGCAAGACAGTTTGAAGAAGAGAAAGCTCAATCAGATGATTGCTAGCCAATGGATTAGAATTATGTTGAAGTACATGTGCTTATGCATAGACCAGACTGTGCTGATGAGGAGTGTTCCTTAGAGGAAGAATCACAAGAAGTAGATGTTGACTATCAAAGACATAAATTAGATTCCTATCATCAATAAATTTTCCTTGATGAAGAGGAAGACATTGAGGAAAACATGTGTGCTATGGAAACAGATGAAATGGATGTGTCCTTGAGAAGACCTTCTGATGATGAGTATAAGAAGACAACTGTGGCATTGGTTGAGAAATCCAAGAATACTCACAACTTGAGAAGTAGCGTTGTTAATTGTGATCAAGGTAAGCCTGATAGTATGTTCATGAAAGATCAGAATGCAAAGAAATAGGGGACTAAAATAGAAAAATTGTACAAGTTTAAGAAAGGAGAGGTCTAAAATAAGGAAAGTAAGGGACCTCATATTTGAGCCAAAAAGGATACTGTAGCCAAGAATTCTAACAAGGTGGTTGTCTCAATTGTTAAAGTCAAGACTCAAAAGTCAGAAACTGGTCAATAAAAGAAACAAGATAAGAAGGAACTAAGAAGAAACTTGAGCAAAAAAAGGTCCAAGTTGGAGAATTTCCATATGAATTACCAAAGTATAACCCAGTTGACATGTTACAGTTGTTGTCTCAAGTGAATGTGATTGTTCCTTTTATGGAAATGATGAGGATTAATGAGCATAAGCAAAAGGTAGTATCCCTTATCAATGGTGCTACTAAGGCCTATGAAGATGAAAGGGTGTCTACTAAGCATCAAGTGAGTGAAGAGGTAATGGAGGGAGAAGTTGGTGAAATTCCTTAGATTTATTTGGGTAGTACTATCATAGCTTGCCCAAATAATTTTATTTTTATTTTTAGATTGTAGGAATCGGGTAGCATGACCCCATATAAACTGCAATGTTCCTAGTAAAAATTTTAAGATGACCGGTGGCACTGGTGCGACATGCCCTTTGATACCACAGGGGTGGGGGAGACTAGACCTCGTGACCAACCTCCTGCAACAGGAAAGATTTAGCCAACCGAGCTAGGGCCCCAACCCCGCTTTCCAAAATAATATTGATCCATTCTATGTGACTCTATTTTTTATGGTAAGCTGCTAAAGAATTGCATGATCAATTCAGGAGCTTCATCTAACATAATTCCAGTGGAGATAATGAAAGAAATGGGTTTGAAAATAAATTGTGTATATGGCAAGTGTTATGCCATGGATTCTAGAGAAATCCCAGTTATTGGATTCATAAAAGATGTTCCATATAGATTGGTTGCTTCCCCTAACAAGGAGTTTGTCATGAGCATAGTTGTGGTGGAAATCCTGCCCAATTATGGCATGTTTTGTCAAGAAAATGGAGAGCCTCAATGGGAGGTAGCATGCAATATGACATGTCCTTTGCAAATTTTCCTATTAAGGGAAAGGATATCAAACTTGTGAGGGAACAAAGAGCTCCACATATCATTGAGTTTATGGGAGAAGAAGATAGAATCTATTTTGTAAACATTGGCATGGATAACTTTAGGATTGAAGAGTTACAAGAAGAGGAAGAGAAACAACCTACACCTTTGGAGAAAGAAGTATTGCAGTAGGCTAACGATGATGACTTATGGAATATTCGGTTTGATGGAGCTTGCTCAAAGGAAGGAGTTGGTGTAGGGGTAATACTTATTTCTCCTAGTGGTAAGACCTTCAAGTTCTCATTTCAATTATTGTTTGCTTGCACAAGCAATGTAGTTGAGTATGAAGCCTTGCTACTAAGGTTGAGATTAGATGAGAAACATGACATTAAAAATTTAAGAGTCATTGGAGACTCTTAACTTGTAGTTTCTTCGGTTAGGGGGAAATATGCATAAAAAATAACCAGATTAAGATAGTATAGAAATGTTGTTTGGGACTCAACTGAGCAGTTTGATGCATTTGGTATTGTCTGGTTTGATAGGAGCAATAATAGAGTGGCAGATTTACTTTCTAACATTGCCCTCTTACCAAATTTTATTACATTTGATGGCATTTCAAAAGTTGAAGTGCAAATTAGACCTTCAGTTCTTGATAATATAAAGAACTGATAGGCGTTTAATGATGATGATGACATCTTGAGATTTTTGTAGTGTATTGATGAATATGAAGGTCAAGAAATCTATTTTGGAGCCTTTGTGGAGGAAGTGGATGGTAAGGAAACTATATTTGGAAATGAAATCATCCAATTGAAGACTAAAAAAATTCTAAAAGGACTAGTATCATTGGAAAGGGTGTTTTATGGTCCTGATAGAAGTAATGCTAAGAAAACATCCACACACAAAGAGGATTTAGAGGAAGTTAATCTTGGAATAGAGAATGCTCCAAAAAATATTTACATTGGCAAAAAGATGAAACCTCAAGTCAAGACAATGTTGATTTCTATGTTAAGGAAGTATATGCATGTCTTTTCGTGGTCATATAATGACCTGAAGGCATATAGAGAAGAGCTATTTCAACATGAGATACCTTTAAAACTAGAGGCCAAGCCCTTTAGGAAAAAGAAGAGGCCAATAAATCCCACTTTGTAGCCTAAGATGTAGGAAGAACTTGTAAAGTTGAGGGATGTTGGGATCATTAATCCTATCAAGCATTCTCTTGGGTTTTGAATCTTGTTCCAATCAGGAAGAAAAATGGTGACATCAGACTTTGTGTTGACTTCACAAATTTAAATGTTTCATCATTAAAGGATAATTATCCTTTGCCAAACATGGAAGCCATGCTACAAAATGTAAATTTCTATGAGATGCTATCTATGATGGATGGGTTCTTAGGTTATAATCAAGTGGTGGTGAAAGAAATTGAGAAATATAAAACAACTTTCACAACTCCATGGGGCACTTATGTCTATGTTAGAATGCCATTTGGATTGAAAAATGTAGGGGATACCTTTAAGAGAGCCAAGGATGTGGAAATTTTTGATTTCATAGACATATTTTTAGCTATGTATCAAGATGAATTAACTACATACAGTAAATAGGAAGAAGATCATTGTATGTATCTTGAGAATTTTTTTAAGAAAGCACTAGAATATGGAATTTCATTGAATCAAGAAAATGTGTGTTTGAGTAAAGCAAGGTAAGCTACTAGACCACATTGTTTCTAAGGATGGGATAATGATCGATCCTGAGAGAGTAGCTACCATAGATAACATTCCACAACCAAAAAATGCTAAAGGGATCCAATCATTTTTTGGTCAAATAAATTTCTTGAGAAGGTTTGTCACTAACTTTGCTAAGATTACAAGGCCTATTTCTAAGATGCTGAAGAAAGGGGAGAAAGTGGTTTGGAGTGAGAAGCCTAGTCAAACATTCAAGAGCATAAATCAAGCTATCAAAGAGGCCCCTGTGCTGAAATCTCCAAATTTTTCTAGGCCTATGCCTATCTTTTCCTTTGCTTCTTTCCATACTATTGTTGTTGTATTGCTGCAGAAAAATGATGAGGGATTTGAACAACCCATTGCATTCTTTAGTAAGTCTTTGCAAGCTGAATAACTTAAGTATGACATGACTGAAAAGTAGGCCTATGCTTTGGTCAAGGTTGTGAAGAATTTTAGGACATACTTAATGGGAGCTACAGTCATAACTTTTGTGCCAAGTGTTGTAGTGAAGGATATCTTCACTCAATAAGAGACTATGGGAAGAAGGTGCAGATGGATCAATATGATCCAAGAGTTCAACATTGATGTTTATATAAAAAAGTTGGTAAGAGGAAAAGGTTTGGCTAAGTTGATGGCTAAAACCAACTTGGAAGCAAATCAAATAAATCAGGTTGAGTGTGTTGATGTTGTACCTATCTGTGATATGCAAACTTGTGACTAGTATAAAAGGATTGTTCAGTATTTACAAACTATGCAGTGTCATGAGGATATGGATGATAATGAGAAAAGAACTTTGAAGTTACATGCCATTAAATATGTCATTATTGACAATGAACTTTGGTGGAGAAGCCTAGATGATGTATTGCTCAAGTGTGTTGATGGAAAATAGACATTGGAACTTTTGCAAGATGCACAATGGAGTGTGTTGTGGCCACTACATGGCTAAAACAATTGATCATAATATTTTGAGGGTAGGATTTTGGTGGCCCACAGTATTTGAAGATGCCCACAAGTTTGTTAGAACTTGTGATGCTTTCCAAATATTTGTAGGAAAACTGAGATTTTTTAGGGAGTTTACCACTCAGGCCTATTTCAGTTTAGGCCCCTTTTCAACAATGGGGTATAGACTTCATTGGTGAAATATCAAAAAAATCTAGTGGGGGGCATTCATGGATCCTTGTTGCAACTGATTACTTTACAAAGTGGGTGGAAGCAATTCCCACCAAGAAGGAAATAAGTAAAGTGATAACTAATTTTGTGATGAATAATATCCTAATTAGAGTTGGAGTCCTAAAGAAGATTATCTCAGAAAATGCCATGTGTTTTAGATCTGGTGAGTTTAGGGATTTTTGTGATAAACATGGAATACAAATTTCTTACTCTTCCCCTTACCATCCTTAAGGGAATGGTCAAGCTGAATCTAGTAACTAGAGTTTAATGAAAATCATCAAAAGGGTGATCAAGAAGAACAAGAAAGCTTGGGATTCAAAGTTGAAGGTTGCACTTTGGGCTGATAGGGTTAGCATTAAGAAAGCTACTACAAATTCACCATTTGGTCTAGTTTATGGTTTAGATGCTAGGCTACCTCAAAATAATCTGCTAAAAATGTACAAGTTTATGCAAGAGTATGATGAGAACATTTGTGATGAAATGCAACATAGAGTTTACAATCTCATATAGTTAGATGAAACTAGAAGAGAAACTCATGACAAAAACACCAAAATGTAGTTGCAAGTTAAGCACTTCTATAAGAGAGCTCCCAAAAAATTTGAAGTGGGGAGTATGGTATTGACGTGGAATGCAAGAGCTCAATACAAGGGCAAGCATGGAAAATTTGAAGCGCTATGGTTAGGCCCTTATCTGATATCCAATACACATGTGGAGGATTCATACTTTCTACAAAGCTTACCAAGTGAACTTCTTGAACTACTAGTACATGGAAAATTCTTGAAGCCATATTTCTCTTAAAATATGTTTTGCTCCATGTACATTGTACAGTCCTGTAAATTTTTTATATAGGTCTAGTTTTCTTGGTTCTAGTCTCCTTGCCTTGTCTAGGAAAGTCCTTGGTTTTTGGCGTCCTTGTGCTTGGTTTGCTTCAACCATGAGATATAAAATATCACCATGCATACAAGAGGCATGCATCCCTAGTCAGAGCCACTGGTGGAACCCTCAAAATTTTATGTTCCACTAATTCAAATGTATTAACTTCTATGGCTTCTTGGTCTAAATTGGAATTAGGGTTTAGGGTTTTATACTCATTTTGCTTGTCGCTGAAAGAATTCTCATCTCCAAATCAACTACGATGATGAGAAATGGGGTAAAGTGAGTTCTTTGTATCACTGGGAATTTCTCTTCACTAAAGTAGAAGTTATATCTTTGAAACACTTCAGCAACAAGCGATGGAGAATATGATGGTGAATATTCCTTCCATCAAAAGTCTTATCGCTCATCACTAAAGTATGGGCCTAACCTTGGAACACTACAGTGATGAGTGATGGAGTTCAAAAGGATTAGTAAGCACATGGATGGCTATGTGGAAACTTTCCAGGGTATCATCACCATTTTAAAGCACATGTGTAAAGGCAAGAAGTGATGGTCAAGGATAGCCATTGATGGTGTTTTAAATCAAAAGGATCGACAGCAAGAATTCAAACTTGAATGACTACTTGTTAGTTCACTCGCAAGAGTTATCTTTCAGACATTAATACAAAAGATGCTCCTCTTTTGAGTCATAAAGAGGGTTGTTGAGATTTTTCTCTCACAATTACAATCAAGAGTAGAATAATTATTCAAGTGAAGAAAAGAAGAAGATGAGCTCCAGGAAGAAAAAAATTGAAGAAGAAACTATTGGTTTTTCTCAAGTAAGTCAAATTATGTGCCTCTATGAGTAATTTGATAGCATTGGGTAGTCTGTAAATTGAGTAGACTGCTAGGGTTTTTGTTTGGGATTTCTATTTCTTTGTTCCAAAAGGGATTGCAAATTTTTTAGTGTAGGGTTTTGGAAGGAGAGTGGAATTTGCTAAAAATTGAGTCTGAACCCTGTGAATTTGAAGAATTTAGATTGTAATTCCTAGTTGTTTTAAAACCCTAGTTCCATTACACTATAAAAAATGAGTGATACTAGTGAATCCACTAGAAAACCTAAGAGGAAACTAAAACAAAAAAGTTTCAAGAGACCTAAACCTCAAGATGACACACCCAAACCTAAGCCAGAGGTTCCCGAGGCATCTGCAAAGAACATAACCATGAAGAGAGATTACTCTTGGTTCATTGAAGAATCCTCTAAGGACCTAGCTATAGAAGTTAAACATGTGGGAAAACTAGTGAAGGAGCATTGAAAAGTCATTCTGAAGATTTAGCCTTTGGGATTGGTGATGTAATGCTTCCACAGAGTGGTTGGGATCTATTTCTATATGCTTTCAAAAGAAGGTCTTCCAGTCATCCCACCTATCATCTATGGACCTGTGATGTTGGAAAATTGGTTTTCCCTAATGTATTTATGGAGGTGGACCTAATGCCTGAATTGGAAAGGTGTTATGATCCTACTAATAGGATGATCAATAGATTTCCAGACTTTGTTCCCATCGATATTTCAAGAATCCAAATAGTTGAAGTTTTCAACTTGAATCCATCTGCTACTGAATCCATCAAGTTTCATGCATTTTATAATGAATATGAGTAGAAAAAAAATTCATATAGAAACAATGTCTTTTTCTAGGAAAAGGAGGCATGAATTGAAGATGAATGGTGTGCCATTTGGGCCTAAAGACTTTAATCCATTTGAATGTGATGACTTTAAAGATTATTTTAAGAATACAGACTATACATTGTGTTAGGTCTTGCACAAGAAGTTTGACATAAAGATGGATTTTTTTTAATGGTTTTGGCAATTGATATACAAAATAGGTCTCAAAACAGGGTTTTTGATTATGCTTCCTATATTGCTAAGAAATTGCATGAGGATTTGGTGAAATTGAAAGATACAACACCTCCATTGTCTTGCAGAAACTACTCTTTGTTGATGCACATACTATTGGGGAAAGGAAAAAAGGTGTTGAGGAATTTCATGAAATTAAGAGAGAAGGATAGTCAAGATAATGATTTTCCAGTACAAATGTGGACCCATGTTTAGGATGTACACTATCCTAGTTCAAACTATGTTGTATTTTGTAATGTTTTTAAATTATGTGTGTTTGAGCAATTGGGTTTGAAGCCCATTTATAGAATATCAAGGGGTGTGAAAGAAATATTGAGGCCTCTAGAATATGAGCAAGATACTACACAAAAGTTCAATTGGGGGGACTGGTATCTTCATACTAACTATACTACAATCAGGATTTATGGATCCTTAGTTCCACCCCATAGGCTACAGTATATGTATCTGATAGACAAGCCTTTGTGTAAATAATGTGGTAGCTTGATGCAATGGACAAAGAACATTTTAGAAAATCAAGGAAAGCATCTTTGATAAACCCTAAGTGTGGGTTTTCTTATTTTACATGCTTGTCAAAGGAAGGTATTGAGAGGTTTGGTTCTCTTTTAAATATTTACAGGATGAAACAAGACATCATTAGACATTGTGATCCCGAGGGAGTGAAAGATGCTGAAAGAAGAGCAAGAGGATTATAAAGCAGGTCACATCAATTTCTATACTGGGAAGATGTAATTAGGAATCTATCTTTTGATGTTGAAGTTGCAAAAAGTAAGAGTGTATGGAGAAAAAATTGTGATTTTGCAGAAAATATACTAATAGAAACCCCTTTTTATGTCAGTGCTTACTCTGAGGTACAAGACAAATTTGTGCAAGCTAAACTAATGCTAGGAGACTTCAACAATAAAAGTTTCTTTGACAAAGTAAAATAAGCTAAAGTAAATGCCAAGGTTTCCAAATAGCATCATGATGCACAAATAAGGAGCCAACCAACTCAATCCTCATCTCAAGGTAGTGCAATGCAAATAAAAGAGATGGGTAAACAGCCTGCAGTCACCCTGTTGGTGACTTATTTAGCAAGTGAGCAAGGAGGTGAGGGCCATGTGCCTGAGGAATCTACAGAATACATCCCAATGGAGGAACAGGTGGATTAGAGCTTCCAATCTTCTAAAAAGGAAGATGCTTTGAATATTGTTGTTCCTACTAGGAAAATTGTTAAATGGGAGTATAATGAAGCAAAGGATGATAATGTCAAAATCAAATATTGTAATGACTTCATGTTTGATGATGTATTTATCCAAACAAAGGAATTTAGAGAATTTTGTTGGAATAATGAAGAAGAACATCTTATTATACAATTTTGTGTTGTCATTGATGTCACCATGTTATATGAGGTGCAATTGCAAGTTTAAGTTCAAGTTTCATCTAGTATTATGAATCGGTACATAATTATTATCCTCTTGTATTTTGGTCCGCAATCCTCTACTGATGATTATTGTTGCTTGTGGTTTTGGGAAATGGTTTTTGGATGTTGTAAGTTTGTAAGTACAAAATCTCATGTGCACAGGTGCTCGTATGGTGAGTTGTCCTTATTCTGTTGTTGTATTTTTCTATTAGGTCTATCTCTGGTGGACCTAATTTATTGTTGATGTTGTAATGTAATAATTTTTGTATTGCAGATGTATGTGTGACCTATCTTTGGTCCATGCCAACATGTTGTAGCGTGCTACATGCTTGAATTGTTTTTGGAAATATTTTGTACATGCTTGAAGCTGACAATTATCTTTTTGGTGAATAAGGGTTGCATCTAATTAGGCCGACCTAATTGATTTTTGCAGATGAATCATATATATATATATTGGATAGTTTTGAGATTGTTGAAGTGAAGTAGTGAAGAGTGAAGGAAGTTAAGTATATGAAGATTGTGAAGTGTGTATAGTTAGTTTATTTAGCATCAAAGGAACTGAATCAACACTTGTTAGGTGTAACTTTATCATTTCATATTCTGGCTATAAGCCATTTTGTTATTGTATCTTTTGTAGGTAGTGAGCCTCCCATTTTGGACAGTGAGTCTTGGAAGTGAGCCACCCTTTGTAATATCTTATAACCGATTATACTATATTGTGAGCTAATCCTCACCGTGGTTTTTCCCATTTTGGGTTTTCCACGTAAAATTCTCAGTGTTCATGTGTTGTGTGCTTTTATGTTTTGTTAATGCTCTTGCTCATTTTTACTATTATATGCATTGGAGTAATTGGATGGTTTTTGTTCAATAAGTTTAAGAAGATACTGATTTACCCCCCCTCTTAGTATCTTGGGTATTCAACAATTTTTTCATACACTTGAGAAGCGCTAACATCAAGAAAAGTATTGAATAAGAAAAAGAAAAAGTTGACCCCTCATTACAAGAAGAGGCTAAAAAGGAGGAAGATGGTAAAATAATGAATGAAATTTATGCAATAAAACCACAAGAGGAAAGATATTTAGTTAAGAAGAGTCGAGTTCTATTATTTCCTAGGTGGGAGCTTTCCCCTGCAATTGCATTGGAAGTGATAAGAAGATACCCCAGTGCCTTAATTTCTAAAGAAAAATTTGATAATAATGTGTTTGGCTCAAGTTTTAGCCCAAAGTTACACACACTTGCTATTTGGTCCATCGCACGAAATACTGGGAATCTTGAAGTGATAAAGTATGTAGAGCAAGAGATTGGTGTTATGATAAAAAGGGAAACTAAGATGATTGCCACTGCAACTACACAATTGACTATGCATTCTGCCATGTTGAGTGTGGATACAACCCAAATCACATAGGATGGGTATGGAAAATTGATGGAAAAGTACAAGTTAATGGATGAACATAACAGGGTGCTTGCTATAGCACAAAAAGGTTTTCTGTCTCCCACAACTTCTTCAAAATTTTCTGCTCAAGATAGAGAAACCTTGCCATTAAGAATTCAAAGTTTAAAACAAGAAGTGCAAACAAAGAAGGCTAATGCCAAGAAGGCCAAAGAGGAGATAGCCAAGGTGGCTGGTGATATTTTTTATCATGTTTTAAAGCACAAAGTAACAAAGTTATTGAACAAGGCTAACACTATATGGTATGTTTATAAGAATGTTCATGACACCAATAAGAAATATTTGCTAGTTCAAAAGGCATTCCAGATTGAATGGAGAAAGTGGAGTACTAGGGTGGGAGCATTAAAAGAGATGATGCCACATATGTAAGAAGACCCTGAAGCTCCAACAAATATACCCAATTTGTTGAAAGCAATTAATTTATGAAGTGAGATCACAACTTTCCATTGCAAATTAGGCATGCAATTATAGAATAAGCTAAGGATGCTTAGAGATATGAAGTGGCATGGTATGCCCAAGATATTGGATGATAAAGGTGAATTGAAGGAAATTGCTGCATGGGAAGATGATTTGGGGGTTTTCTCCCACATTTCAAGAAAATGATCAATCTCACTAACTATACCATGTTGAACCTAGCTGTTGACAATATGACAAGAATTGAAGTGAGGATGGACACATTTGTTAAAGAGGCCAAGGTGTTGATTGATGCAAGATACAACCATCATAATACAAAATTATAAAAGTTGGTGGACATGCAGTGGCCAACTAAGGAGGAATATAATACATGGCTTGAAAAATTCACAGATTAAGCCTTGAGTGAAGAATTGCAAAATATTATATCCTCTCAGCTTATTGATGAAAAATGTGATGATGTGGATGGGGTATGCTTCTCTCTCTTTTAGTTGTTTTCTTGTTTTAAAAGTTTTTGCTGATTGGCTGTGTACGTGGAAGGAAATTTCTCTTGTGGAGAAGATGTTTTGAAGCTTCCACAAAGGTGAAATATTCCTTTTGGAAGGTAGGAAAATATTCTTAAGTGAATTTAAACAACTTTTGTCTTATATGTTTTTCCCCTCATGGAAATGGAAATATAACTGGTTGGGGATGTTTTGAAATTGAAATGAAATGAATGCCAAATGTAAAATGTGACTTAATACATGTAATTTGGCTCAAAGCTTGTTGCTCCCATGTTTCTATAAATTGGAATTCAAGGCCAATTGCACGGGTCTTTGGTTGGAAAAGGTTTTGAAATAATGTAATGAGAATTTTGTAAATCAAGTACAAAGGAATAGAATAGTTTTGAGTCTTAGATATGAATTCTAATTTGTAATAGGCATAATAGTTTTGCAACAGTAATCGCATCTTAATGAGAATTGAAAATTCTGGAACAATTTATCTCTTGTGTATTTTGTCACATGAATTATGAATAAAATGATCAAGGATCTTTTATTGGTCTTCAATTGTTTTGGTTGAATGTATAGTTTTATCTTTTCTTTAATTCAAAAAATTAATTAAATTCTTTGATGAGATCGTAGGTTTATTTGATTAAGTATGAGGATTAATAAGTAGTTTCTGTTCTAGGAGATCTTGAGTTGTTTTATTGCAAGACAATATCACAATAGTCCATGAATACATTTAAATTATTGATGTATTATAGTTTACTACAAATTTGAATCCATCACACATGGATAAAGTATTGTTCTATTAATTTGGTAATCTTTGATGTAATTGAGTCGGTATTTCTTGTCAAAGAACAAATCCATATAGAAAATATTTTATACACCTCAAATTATTCTAGATTTCTATAAAGAATCATCCATTCCCCGCTTTAGGTGGTCATTTGTTTAAGAATTAGCTAGATCTTTGGTATTTTCATCTAATTTGAAAATAATGGGGATGTATCTATTGTTCACAATGTTTGTGGTAATTTGACATGAGAGTATCATTTAAAACATTGTAAGGATCACCCTCTTGGGTCTTGCAAAGCCCGAAGTGCAGAGGGGAAGCCTAGTGAGTTTTCACCTAGTCATTGGCCAATCCTCGCCATTGATTATCATTGAATTATGGAAAATTCATAGGCAATTGGTGAGATTAGCTTTGGTTCTTAAAAAATAACCAATAGAGGCGAGCAGGAATATATAGAGAAGAGGATTTTTTATTCATGGATAAGTCCTGTGAGGTGAAAATCACATTTGGCGAGCCAATCATAGGTTGAGGGGGAGGATTAGGAGTAAATGAGACCATATTTACATATACCAAGGCCTTAGGAGAAGCATCAAAAGGATCGATAAATAAGTTCATAGAGTGAGATAGAAATGAGTCCGTTGTAACTCGCTATTTTCCTTTGCCACTAACTTATTTGTGTTTTGCTTCTTACCATTGAGAAAGATGGTACCATCATTGATGCATTCCTATTTCTCATGACGTAGGTGCATGAAACACTCAATATCATGTTAGTGGACATGATGGTACTGGTAGAACGTGTTTCCATCGTACCAGTCAAGATAAGGCTCCCTCGAAGGTTGAGGGTATTCTAATGTTATAATCTGATCCTTCAATAAATTTTGCAGAATAGAAGAATAAGAGTCAAATATTTTAGTAAAATTTCTATTTTTTTTGAGCCCCCGATCATTAGACACATTGACCACATTTGCAACAAACTTTCCTTGAAATTGAAATTGACACTATAGATCTTCCTTCATGGTGCAGGTGCACCCAAGCATGATCATGCCTCCATGAGGAAAATTTAGTATTTTTATTTAGAATTGATCATATAATTTTTTAATGAGGTCTATATGTCCCTAATAAATTTTTTTTAGTCCATAGTTTAGCATTTAGGAGTCTTTGGGCATAAGATGTAAAAATTGAAAAAATTGTTAAATGTTGTCATGAACAATATTGCAAAAATGCAAAAATTGTAAAAGGGAGGAAGATGAAAGGTCAAGTAGTTGAAGGGGAAGTTTAAGGAATTTTAATTTCTTTAAAAAGGCATTATGTAACCTCATTTACTTCAAGGAAGGTTGGGGAGTGATTTTGGAGTATGGAGATTAATGAAGAATTCATATTTTCTATTATTTTCTGTTATTTTATGTGTTATAGGCCATTGTACAACCATAATTGTGCAAGTAACCTATCCTCATCCATTATATTTTGAAGCCCAATGAATCCTATTTTAAATTAATTTTATTTCATTTAAAATTATTTAGTTTTGTAAAAGTTATTGATAAATTTGTCTAGGCAGGTAAAACCCTCTGCTAGGGTACACAGTGGGTACTTAAAATTTAGTTTCTCTCAATTCCACCATTGTAAATTGCTAAAAATTGGTGAGTGAGTAGTTTTAATTGTATTCTAAGATATTTCAAATTTTTATAGCATAGGAATGTGGTTTTGGGCAATTTCAATGATGCCCTAGGACTGTATTTTGTATAAAAATCTAAAAATGCACAGTGAACAGTCAAGAATTTGTGTTTTGGTGTAAAATAAGGTATTCTCTTTGGGTGGAATTGATTTAAAATGATGCATTGGAATTTTTTGAGCCCTCACTAAATAGGGTTTGGTGAATTAGAAGGTTTATGTTCATTTGTTTGCTGATCTTCCATGGCAGATTCTTGGCAGTCATCTTTATGAGTAAAAAATGAATGGTTTAGTATGAGAGTTTGATAAATTTCATGAATATAGTTTTGGGAATGGTTTAAATAATTTTTTCATTTATATTTACATATGTTTGAGGCATTAAGAAGGAATAATGGCTTGGGAATTGTGGAGTTGTCTATTTGAGAGGTCTAAAAATGGCCTAATTGTTGTTTTGACAATCTATTTTGGAAATGACTCATGTTAGTGATATTTGTGTTGAAGTGAGGGTATGAGTCCATCATTTTGATGTTTTCTAATGTTTTTTAAAGATTCTACAAGAATTTCTATGCCTTAATCTCTATTTGGATACTTGAAATCAAGTGTTTGTGAAGGGAAAAGTGAAATAGTGAAGAGAAATCAAACAAAGAAGTTTTTGAGAATTGTCAAATGAGATTGAGTGAGGTTGTTTTCTTCCTTTGATTTCATCACTTTAGAATGGGAGTGCAAGGAGGATCCCCCAAACTAAACAATCATTTGTTGATATTGTTGTAGTACAACACATAGATGTGCAAAAGAAGGATATTTCATCAAGGCAAATTTCTCCTACCAAGCTTGCTACAAGTTTCCTATGAATACCTTATGTACATCCAAGTTAGGTAGCAGGTAAGATATTTGTGAAAAGAGCACTTGGTATCACATAGTGAAATCAATGATCTTCTCGTGCTCTCCCTGCTTACATCAGACAAGATCCGAGAAGGTCATCAAGTTGTTATAAATGTACCAACTTTGGACATATAGCACAATTTTGTAGAAAAAGTTTAGTGAGTCCACCTAATCATAATAAGAGGGAAAATATGTCAAATAAGAAAGAAGAGTCTGAAAATTTTTGGAGAATAAAAGAGCCTAATAAATTTTGGAGGAGGAAACATGAACAAAAAAAAAAAGAACCTAATCTTGTGCATGTTGCACAAGAGACTTCTATGAATGCATAAGAGTTGCATGAGTTTATGGGGAGTGTTTATAGTCTTATCATTCAATCCCTTTAAGAAACACCAAAGATCTACCATCTAGAAGAATACCAAGGAGTGATTTATTGATTTCATGCAGTGCTATCCATCATGCTCACTCATAGTAAAGGTTTGTTGTTGATACATAGTTATCAAATTTGACTGAATATGGTTGGTTCATGATTGGTTCTATGGTATTTAATAATTGCTTCAATATGGTTCATGCCTCTTTCAACATATTTTATGATTGCTCCAAGGTTTTGCATTTTTTGGTGGTGTCTCTAGTGAAATTGATCAAATGTTTTTATCAAGGAATGCTCTTCAATCTGTTGTATCTTAGTGATAGCTCAAATCACAATGGTTCTCATTGGGTTTGATATCTCATTCATAGTTTACAAATGTAATATCTCATTCACAATCTATTGTGATAAGTTTGTTGTAAGTTTTCAAGTGATATTCAAGGAGAAAATGTTTACAAGGTTATGTCATTCTTTGATATGAAGTAAATAGACATGATGTAGAGTTGAGAGTTGACTATTTTTTCCTTACTGTCATAAGTTATTGAATAGTATACTACAATAGTAATTCCAAGACATTTGTATATCTCAATGAATATTAATATGGGAGAAATAAGGGTTAGACTATCACAAGGTAGTCATATTGGAAAGTGAGAGTGCAATCACTTAGTGTAAAGTAGTGAGAAGTGACCTAGCTCAGTGTAATGAAGAATCTTGAATTTTTTCTCTTACAACATGAACTTTTTAATGAACATTTATCAAGAGGAGATATATTGTATTTTTCAAGAGATGAAAAAGGCAGTGAGTTTGTGTTTCTGCATTAGAAGTTGATGGAAGTCCATGATCTCAGTCTCAAAGGATGATTATAGCAATGATGTGAAAATATTTTTACAAGGACAATATGATCACATTGCTATTAAAGGTTGATAATGGCAATGCTTATCTTGTGAATTAGTGGCAGTATCAATAACCTTCATAGTGCTTTAAGATAGTGAAGGATAGTTTCCATTGAATGTCATTTCTTTGTTGCTGACAACATTCTTGGTTGTAGTTAGTGACAATATTGTCTTTCATATAAGATAGTACTCACTATGGTGATCACTTATTCCAATGACCAGTGCTTTCATTCCTTTGTCAAAGGAGCCGTAATACTTTACATTTAATCACATATATTCCTTTATGCAAATCTTGTATAAACTAGAGGTCATTGAAAACACACATGTCAATTAGAGGATAATTTATAGTTTTCTCAGTCAATGTTGTCAGTGCTATCTTGTTCTTAATAGGAGTAGTACGTATTCTCACTATGTTTCTTATACTATCAATTTGTTGTTACTCAATATTTTGACATTATGATAGTGTTTTATGTTGATATCATGCTAGTGGATCAATGTTTGTTTGGTTGGTTGTTAATGCATTAGTGTTGATAGTGGAATCTTGACAATGACAGTGTTTTTGGTTTAATGACAAGGTTGTGGTATAGATCTAGTCTTTGTTATTTCATGGTAATAGTGGCTTGAGAGTGTTTTGTTTAATGATTAGTGTGTCAACATCATGTAACACACTATTATTGTTTTTCATCTTGTGTTCACACCTACTTGATAGTGCTTGTCTTGGGTTGATAGTATAGTGCTTGACGGTGTTGGGACTTGCAATGTGAGCATGCAGTATGGATGGTTTTTGCTGATTGTTTCTATGTTGTCATTGATGTCAACATGATGATATCTACATGATACAACTCTGTGAGAAGTCTTCTTGGTTTACCAGAAGTTGCTCTTTGTTGGTAATTCCCTTTTACGATGGATTGGTGTGTTGGTATCTGAGTTCAAAAATCACCACAAGATCTGATATGACTCTAATATCTTAACCATGTTATCCTGACTCATTCAAAAAGTTATATCCTAGATCTTGATATGTCTTTGGTTGTGAGCAGAAAGTTATCACTGACAGAGTTCAACTCTGTATTCTACTATTGTTCCTTACTTGGCATACTGTGTGGGATAATTTGCATTCTATTCAGGTGAATATTCTTATGTTGTGGTTTGGTTGATAGTCTCTATGCTAGTGGTATGAGGAGAAATTAATGTGTTCTCAAATCTGAAAGGTTTTTTACTTTGAGTATTATTTGTTGGTTTGGAGAATTGTGTTCTAGTCTTGTTCGATAGCGTATGCAATACATTATGGAGACTAGTTGTGTTTTATGGATGTCAATCAACTTGGTACAATGAATTACATGGATAAAATATTTTATGGTGCTAACAGAGAGAGTTTTGATTATTTTGTTTCCATCTAATTAGGTCAAACTTATTGATGATTAAGATATACTTATATATATATATAAGATGTTTTGAGGAATGAGATGAGAGAGTGAAGAAGGAGAAGAAAGTGTGGAGAAGAAAAGTGTGTAGAAGAAAGGTTTGAGCCTAAATGTTTTATCAGTTGTGGATTAGTATAGGTTTGTTGAGCGATTATTGTATAAGGCAGTTGTTCATATTTTGAGCTTCATTGGAACTAAACCCTGCACATTGAAGGTGTATCCTATCAATTCAATCTCTTGGTAGTGAGCCACTATCTTTGTATCTTGGTGGTCAACCATCTTTTATATTCAGACAGTAAGCCTTTTTAAGGACAATGAGTCCTGGAAATGAACCCCATAATATTTTCTATCCGGATATAATATATTATGAGTTAACCCTCACCACGGTTTTCTCTCTTTGGGTTTTCCACATAAAAAATCCTGGTGTTCATGTGTATGGTTTCTTTCATTTGTTTCTATATTCACTCTTATTGATTCTATCAGAGTTGTGATAATGGTTATATGGATTTTATGTGAATGGTTTTATGGAATAATGATTCACCCCCCCTCTCAGTATTCTAGATGTTCAACAATTGGTATCAGAGTTTGGTTCCTTGGAAGAAGCCTAACAGCTTGAGGAAGATCTCAGAATTTGAATATAATTTTTTTTCCTTCGGAAGTGATCTTTGTTGGATGTTCAGAAGAAATAGAAGATCTGAAGGACAAGTTGATGAAAGTGAATGATTATATTGAAAAGTTTCAAAGTAAAAGTGTTGAAGCATGTGATCTATTGGCTAAAGTAGATGAAACTGTCCCCATCCTGCTGCAATAATTGGATGAAAATAAAAGAATGGAAAAATATCATAAAATTGAAATTCAAAGGAAGATGGATGAATGCATAAATATTGAGGAAGAAGTAGAAATATTGAGATCTGATCTAGAAAAGGAAATAAGTTTTGAAGAAAAATTTAAGATAAGCTCGGCCATGCTTTATGAATTGATTACTTCTTAGAGATCAACAATGGATAACAGTGGTTTAGGGTTTGAGGAAGGTAAAAGCTCTAAAGTGAAACAATCTACTAATAAGAGGACTCAACACAAAAATGGAAAAATCAAGGATCTAAGAAACAACTCAGGAAGAACTCTTGTCAAACGACATGATGCTAAAATTTTGTGTGAAGATAAGTTGAATAAAAGAAATAATGAAAAGAAGAATGTTGTTTGCTATAAGTGTAGTGATCTAGAACACCCTATTAATAATTGCAGAAGAAGAAAACATAATTATCTACCAAAGAATCATGATCAAATTGTTGATCTAGAAGAAGCAAGAAAGGAAATGAAAAGGATTTGGAGTAAGGAAGGAAAGCAAGTTGAATCATCAGTCTTATCTTTGTCGACCTCTGGTGTAGATAAACTCATCAATTTCTAAGTAAAGCAGTGGCTAAGGGGGATAAATTATCAAAAAATCTAATGAATCCCCTCATCGATACTTGTGTCACATCATGATAAAAGTATATTTAATCTGATAAGGAAATTAAGAAGTTTTTCAGTCGCATGTGTGAAGGATAAAGTCTATAAAATTTGAAAGAATGGAGGCATACACGATATTCGAGGTAATATATCTACAAGTTGAAGCATTTATTGCAAAATCATTTAGAATGGAAAGAATAAATTTAGATAATTCAAGAGGCTTATGTAAATTCGAAGAAGTGTGCAAAGGAAGCTTAGAGAGAAATCTAGAGTTTTAGGGTTTAAAGAAAAGAACAAGTGGATTCAAAGTGAGCTCTAGAAGTAGGATATCTACATTTCTTGTTGGAATCTATAGAGGTATTTTTTTTTGATCTTCTATTGCTATGGATAATTCAAAGATTGCGAATAGTGTGGATAAAGTGCAAGTCAATTTGAGAAGATATTTGAAGGATCTATCAGAAGATTCTATTGGTGCATTCTCTTGCATCCCTCTGAGAGTGTTTCCTATAAAGGATATCTATGCATTTTTTTACAATAAGATAGAAGAAATATCCTCAATTTAGTTGAGCATGCTATGGGAAAGTGAATTGGAAAAGAGCTATGATGCCTATAGAGTGTTAGTTGAGAAAAATTTGGATGTTTGGAGGAAATTCCCTTTGGTTAAATTTGAAAAGAAGTATATTCAAATAGTTTTAAGAAGAATTCATGATGAATCTTTGTGGATTGATGAGACACATTTGATTACCAGAGAAGCTATTAGAGATGTAATTGGTTTGTGTTCCTCTAGACCAGTTCCCAAATGGAAGGCTATGGATGAGCAAGAGATATTTGAGGTTATTGGTGCGAATCTTGAATGGAAAGAGATTTATTTGAGATCAACTATTGATCTAGTAATAAGGTATGTTGCTATGGTCATCGGTCACAAAGTTTGTATCCCTAATAATGACCTCACAGTTTCTACTATTGTTGTACATATTATTGTTGATATGGTTAAAAGAGGTATGGATTATGATTTATGTGAATTTTTTCGTATACATCTTTTGAAGAATTTAAAGGAAATCAAGAAGAATAAGAAGAATACATTCCAATATGGAAACCTTTTTGTATGTCTACTATTTTACTTTTTGGGAGATTTATTGGTAATAGGAAGGATAGAATGGTCAAATATAGTACCTATTACCCATCAAATTAGGAACTTCATGATAAATCTTGGTAGTTTAGATGCACACAAGACTACCCTTACTGCATTCTTTGGAACATTTCAGATGAGGATGAACAAAAGGTTTAGGATTCCAGTAAATGTTGTTGAAAGGTACTATAGAAGCATAAATTTTCTTTTGTATTTAGATTTCTATCACATGGAAGTAGTTGAATCAAGGCTGGTATGGATTTTTGAATTATATTATGAAGTGTCAGAGGCTAAAGTTGATAATTATGCTAAAATTATTTTGGAAAGCCCTAAAGATCTCAATGTAGAAGGTACCTCTGGTAGCTCAACTAGAATAGGGAAGAAAAGGAAGAGTGTTGTTAAGCAAGAATTTGCAAAAGGAAGTGAGCTTGAACATGAGAATGAAAGGATAAATATTCATAAAGCTTTGGAAGAATTGTAGAAGTTATTTCCAGTGCTAATTTTGATTCATCTATTTCTGATGTGGAGAATCTTAGAGGCATGACTAATTCTTTGAAGGTCTACATCTCTGGACTTGAAGTACCTACTAAAATTGGATCTGATGAAGGAAATTTGGAAGATGTCAAGGAAAAATGTGCAAATGCACATAGTTGAGTGATGAAGGAATTGGAAAGTGTACAAGGTTATGAAGAAGAGGCACATGAACTACTTTTTTTTTCCTAAATTGGTTTGGTAGTACACTGAACATAAGAAATGAGATAAGGATGAGTGAACCCCATATGTGCACTTAGGAAGATACATACAGGTTAGTAGAAGATAGAGATAATCAAAGGTAGTCCTACATTGTGCAACTTCAAAACAAATTCTTTTCACTACAAGATCAAAGGATAGATGTTATTAAGAAGTTTGTGGCACTTAAAGACATGATTAAACTTAGACACACTTTTGTTTCTAGTGCTCTTGGTTGTATTGGTGAATTATCAAAGATTAATCTTAATTCCAATACTCTAGCAGATGGTATAGAGTCTTTAACTAAACTTGAGATATTTCAAAAGACTCTTATAAGTGTAAAAGATTCATGGGAAGAAGGTAAAGCATCATGGAAGGTCATCCTAGAGAGTCTCAGAGGTTCTTCTTCAAGTTAATTCAATTTTGTGTTCATATATTTTTGGCTACATTTTGATATATACAGATATTTCAGACCCCCTTGTCCTTTTCCATTGATGTCAAAGGGGGAGAGATAGAGAGATGTAGAGATAGAGAGACAGAGAAAAACATTTTTTTGAAGAACATTTTTGATAGGGGGAGTATTCAGAGTATTCAGCTGCAGTTGGAAAATGTTTTTCTCATGCATGTTGCCATCAATGCCAAAGGGGGAGATTATTGGGCCTTGCAACATGAGCATGAAGTATGGATGATTTATGTTGGATATTTCTATGTTGTCATTGATGTTAAAATGATGATATCTATATGATGACAACTCTGTGAGAAGTCTACTTGGTTTATCAAAAGCTACTCTTTGTTGGTAATGCCCTTTTATGATGGATTGGTGTGTTGGTATCTGAGTCCAAAAATCACTGTAAGATCTGATATGACTCTAATCTCTTAACCATGTTATCTTGACTCATTCAGAAAACTATATCCTAGATCTTAATACATCTTTGGTTGTGAGCAGAAAGTTATCATTGACAAAGTTCAACTTTGTATTCTACTATTGTTCCTTGCTTGGCATACTATGTGGGAGACTCTGCATTCTATTAAGGTGAATATTCTTATGTTGTGGTTTGGTTGATAGTCTTTATGTTGGTGGTATGATAATAAATTAATGTGTTCTTGGATCTGGAAGGTTTTTTCTTTGAGGATTATTTGTTGGTTTGGAGAATTGTGTTCTAGTCCTGGTCGACTTAGTGTATGCAATACATTATGGAGACTAGTGTTTTTTGGATGTTAGCTGACTTGGTACAATGCATTACATGGATAAAATATTTTATGGTGCTAACAAAGAGAGTTTTGAATTTTTTTTTCATCTACTTAGGCCGACCTAATTGATGATTAAGATATACTTGTATATATATAATGTTTTTTGAGGAATGAGATGAGAGAGCGAAGAAGGAGAAGAAAAGCATGCAAAAGAAAGGTCCAAGCCTAAATGCTTTACCAGTTGTGGATCAGTACAGGTTTGTTGATCAATTACTATGTAAGGTAGTACTTCATATTCCGAGCTTCATTGGAACTAAACCCTACACATTGAAGGTGTTTCCTATCATTTCAATCTCTTGGTAGTGAGCCACTATCTTTGTATCTTGGCGGTCAACCATCTTTTGTATTCAGGTAGTGAGCCTTTTTAAGGGTAGTGAGCCCCATAATATTTTGTATCTAAATATAAAATATTGTGAGTTAATCCTCACCATGGTTTTTTCCTCTTTAGGTTTTCCATGTAAAAAATCATGGTGTTCATGTGTATGGTTGCTTTGATTTGTTTCTATGTTCTCTATTACTAATTCTATTAGAATTGTGATAATGGTTCTTTAGAAGAGGGAGATTCACTACTCATGAGTTCTCTTCATTCAGAGAGCCTCATGGGGTGAACTTTCATAAACTACCTCTAGGACAAAAGTGAGAGTTTTACAATCAGAAAGAGTAGGTCACAAAAATTCTCTAGACAAACTGACAAGCTCTTGGCCAAAGGACGATAGTGCAGGAAACAAATGACAACACAACTTGCTGGTGTCCCAGAGGCGTGTTGGCGTCTCGTATGGACCAGAAAGTGAGAATTTCTTAGAAAATAGCTAAGTGAGAAGTTCTAGAATGCAAGAAAGCAATAGGAAGTAATAAGACTGAAATCAAGTGAAATAGAGATGATAAAGATAAGGAGAAGAAAGGAAATACTTACAACCATGCAAGTGAGGAAGCTTCCAGCTCGTGAATGTCTTCAATACCTATAAACAAGAGCGAGAGAGAAATTGTTGGGGTTGTATAGGGGTTTACCTTAGTCAAACCCTCGTTTTGGTGTTCCCACCTCCATGAACAACCAAATAGATAGAGAGAAAAGTAGAAATGAAGTAAAGAGCACTAAAGCACTACAAAACAATGTTATGCTACTCAACCAAGTAATAGAGGAGAGGAGTGAAATATTACCACCTCCACCAAGAGCACTCAAGGCTAATGGAGGAGAAAATGAGAGGAACTCAAGCCTCTGTTGCAATGGTGTTTTGTTCCACACTTGCTCTATTGAAGTGATGGAGTGTTGATGTTGTTGATATGAAGTGTAAAGTGTTTGGAGATTGAAGAGATTGTAGTAGAGATTGTGAAGCTTGTAAATGAAGTGAAGAAGTTCTCAGAAGATGAAATGCATATGGAAGGAGTGAATTTGAAGGGGAGATGAAGAAAATGGCCATATTCAAGTTGGTCGTTCGAGGAGGGCATTACAAATGACCCCCAATGGGAAGTGTAACACCTCTATAGGATCCAGACGTGAAAATCTATCAGGGATGCAAGCACGCCACATGGACATCTGCGTGTTGCGCGAGCGTCCCCAATAGAAACGCCTCCACCAACACTCAAAAAAGGTGACAAGTGTGATGCAAGCAGTGGGCTTAGGTGGAATTAAGCCTTTGAACTTGGTTTTCTAAGGTGGATAAAGGAAAAAAGGGAATTTTCACATGGGCTGAAAATTCACTTTTATACAAGTTTTATGGATTTTATGTGAATGGTTTTATGGAATACTGATTCACCCCCTTTCAGCATTTTGTATGTTCAACAAACAGTGTTGTTGATGGTGACAGTGTTAAATATGTTTGTTTCCTTAACACTGAAAAGGATTGATTGCTTGTGATAGTGGTTTAATGACAATGGAACTTGTTGCTACAATGGAATCTTGCTGAAAATATTTAATGATAGTTGATCATGAGATGGCTCTTCACTTAGTGGTTTTAATGCATATTGTTTCTTCTTTCCTTATAGTGATTAGATCTTGATCATAGGTGTTCATCTGCATGCTCATCTTGTTCTTGTCAGTGATTTGATGTAAGTGAGTTTCATGTTGAAAGGCTCTCATAACAATTTCTCTTTTTTACTTTGCATTGATATCATTGTGGTAGTGATTCCAAGATCAGTTCACAGGTTATAGTTTACAAGGTTTGAGCACAATGGTATACATAGTGAGTGAAATATGCTTTTAGTCAGGGGGAGTGAGTGCTCCTTTGTCATTGTTTTCAAAGGGGGAGAAGAGCAAGGTGTGATGGTTGGTTTGACATCAATACCAAAGGGGGAGTTTTTTGAACGGAGTTTGTAATTGATATCAAAGGCTGATAGATTGAATGGTGTCATGATGCTTCAAGGATATTGGTTGGTGAAAAGGTTGGTAGATTATTTTTTGAATGGTGTCATGACATGATTCAAGGATATTGGTTGGTTCAAAGGCTGATATATATTTTTTTGAATGGTTTCATGATGCGTCAAGGATATTGGTTGGTGCAAAGGTTGCAAGGGGTTGCTCTTGTTCATCATGGATCTCAAATCATGTTTCATGTTGCTTCAAGGATGTCAGAGGTGAAAGTAGGGTGTTGTAGTGAATTGTCTTGTTGTGTTGCTTGAAGGTTTCAAGGTGCTTCAAGTCAAAAACATTTCATCAAGGAATTCAAGTTTTAATTCATCAAGTTATAAAATGAAAGTATTAAGGCTTCATTTTTTCAAGTCATTTAAGCAATTGGACAAGTTATTCAAAGCTCCAAGCTCCAAGGTTCTTCAAAAAGTGTAAAATATTCAAAGCATCAAGGTTTGATGTTGTTCATGTTTCAAAAAGTCATGGAGATGCTAAATATAGATGCATAAGATACCAAACATGCATTGCTTGATACTTCCAAAGGATGTTTGCTCATTCTATGTTCATGCTTTCATGTTGCTTATTACAAAGTGATTTTCCATTGCAAAATTATCACAGGGATTGTTTAAAGCTCTCAAGGAATTCATGACGACAAGTTTCATTCTTTCAAAGGTGCAATAATGATGTTCAAGTTGGTTGTGATGCCATTTTTGATCATTCAGATGTTTTGGATTGTGATTATAGAATGTTTCTCAAAAAACCTAAGATCTAGGGTTTATCTCTTGTGAAGACTTTCAAAAGAAAAAATTACTTTTTGTTATAAAAGATTATTGACTTACCATCATCGGTAAGAGGCAGTTTACTTAAAATCTTAAGGGCATTTTTCTCATTAGATACCGGCCCCTTCACTGATTCCATAGGTTAGTGTCTTCTCATTATATCGACCAAAGCATATAAATGAATATTGTTTAAAAGATGAACCTGGTGGGAGAACTTGATCAAAGGCTCGGATTTGAACTTACAAAACAACTATTCTTCGATGAACGAAGTTTGACAAGAAATTGAAGGTCAGGGTTTTTGGTTTAGTTACACAATTTGTAATTGTCCTTTGAAGTAACGATGGAAGATGGAACTCAAGAGTAACATTTTAAATTTTTTTTGAACTGCATAGAGTTGAAGATGCAATGTGAACAAAAATAGTGATATGATGTTTTTCTAATGTGAAAATGTGAGTGGGAAGAATGTGTAAAAAGGTGCAGTAACTAGTTTCAATTGAGTTTATTCTTGTTATGGTGGAATGTGACTCAAAGAAAAGGATTTGTAGCAATATTTGTGTATGTCAAGGGTATAAAGGATGAGTCTTTAAAACATATGTTGTTCAAGGGTCATCTCTATGTTGTTCAAATGTCATCTCTTCTCTGTACAGTCTTATGTTTTTTAGAATGAGTACAAATACTTTTGAGTTAGAGTCTAGAACAATGTGATATGTTTTGAACAATAAAATGAATGGTGAGTTGTTTATTTGAGTGGATTTTGTCCTGATAAAAGAGTGTCACTATCATTTATTCTCTTTGTCATCCTAAGAAATAGCAATTAAGCAGTGAAGTATTTTGTAAATAGAGTAGAACAATATTATGATGGATAAAACATTGTTGTGAGTCAAAGTGTTGAAGAAATTTGTATTATTTGATGTGTCAAGGAGATTCCTATGAAGGTGTCTTTGTTTATGTCTACAAAAGGGTGTGTGATTATGATGTGAAATAGATAAGAGGAGAGGCAGTTTTGAGACTTGGATTTTTGTGTGATGGTGTTTGTAAGTTTGATGTTGCAGAAATCATTTGAGCAATGGATTGTATTGTAATAGGGCAAAACCCTAAAATAATGTTTCTTCTTTCATTGGAGAATGGTCATTAAGACCCAAGAGATTTTTCCAGTGAGGTAGTTGTATTTTCTAGTGAGGCATACTTATAACCAGTGAGGTTCCTTTGCCAATGAGGCATTTTGTGTAGCTAATGAGGCACAAAATAGTAGCTAGTGAGGCTCTATAATTAGTGGGATTTTATTAAGCTAGTGGGGCATTTTTTCTTGAGTGGTTTTTAATCCCTATGAGGGTTTTCTACTCATGAAAATACTATGTTATGGTTCTTTTTTGTTATGCCTCTTTTAATTTTTTCATGTGGTTTAAAGATATGATATTTGATGTCACATTGGAGTACATTCTTGAAACTAAAAATTTCATGATGATAAAGAAGTTCTGTGTTTTGAAAAATAATTGAATTTGAATTTGGTTATTGAAACACTGATTCACCCCCCTCTTAGTGTTTCTCATACTCCAGCATCACCTTCTTCGTATCCTGTCACATCAGGATTCTCTTCATCTTCTACCCCATCTCCTGTGGTTGGTGAAGGCTCTTTATTTTCAATTTCAACTTGGTCTTATTTTGACTTTTTAGAAACTGACGGTTGTTCAACATCATTTTGATGATTCCCTGACGGAGGATAGGAATCAATTATATCTTCTATATTAATATCATCAGTGGGATCTTGTCCTATAATCTCCCCTATTTCTGTTTCAATAAGAATTTTAGGGTTACCCGCCTCTGGGGCAAGTGTTCCTCTTATGAATTCTTCTTCTTCAACATTCATAGGAATTGACCTTGTATTTAGAATATCTTCCAGCACTAGTTGTACCATGATATTATCTTTAGACTTATTTTCTTTTACTCATTCCCACATGGCACCCAATTTATCCATTTGTTCCTTGATTTGAGCTTCATCTAGCTTAGAACTTTCATCTAGGTCCACATGAGTTTTTCCTAGTGTTTGTTTTGTTAAAGATCCAAGATACTGAGAGGGGGGGTTAATCAATATCTTCTTAAATTTTTTGATCAAATACCATACAATTATTCCAATGCAAACAATAGCAAAGATAAATAAAAGCATTAACAAAACATAAGATCAGAGAGCACAAGGACACCCAAATTTTTACGTGGAAAACCAAAAATGGGAAAAACCATGGTGAGTGTTAGCTCATAATATAGTATAACCAGTTATAAGATATTACAAAAATGGGTGGCTCACTGCTAGGACTCACTGTCCAGAAACAAAAGCTCACTGCCTACAAAATTACAATGATTGAATGGCTTCTAGCTAGAAAATGAACTGATAGAGCACACCTAACGAGTGAAAATTCAATTCTAGATAAAGCTCAATAGATTGACTTGACACACTTCATTATGTTTACACTACTTCACATCATCACACACACCTCCAAAAAAAATCTGTTATATATACCCAATCTCTTCACAAGCATCAATTAGGTCGGCCTAATTGGATGCACTTTTGATTTACAAAATATCAATTATCGGCCTCAAGCTGTGCAAAATATAATACACACGCTTCAACAAGTTGGCATAGAACTAAAATAGGTCACACACATGTCCACATAGAAAAGGTTAATTTACGTAATACATCCATCAAGTCATCCAGAGATGGAGGGTATGTGCAGGATCATCATGGAAAAAATAGGCCCTTAAGTGGTGAAAAATTCAGAAAAATCAGAGTTAGGCAACTTGACGTAAAAATTTGAATAAGTTATCTATATTATTTCAAAAATGTGTAAGAATAGAATTTGTAGCAAATTGAATGTAGTTTCTAAACTACTAGGTTTTTTTTTTAAAATCTATTTGGTGAAAATTTGAAATTTCAATGTAGTAGTACTTAAATTTTAGGGAAAAAATAAAAATTAGGTGTCTGTTTGACCACCTTAACCATAATAAAATGATAATTATTTTTTGTAAGATTTTAGATATAAGTAGAGGACTCATGTCCTGATGTGATGCATATTTTTTTGTAATTTTTTTCCAAGTATATAATTAATTATGAATTTTTTATTACAACTTTTAAAAAATATAAAAACTTGTATGTCTGACCACCTTAACTTGGTCAAAACTTCATGTTTTTTTTAGTATGCAAAGCATAGAATGTGACGCATGTTTTAGATTCAAAAAATGTGATATCGTTTGAAAGCTATGGATGTTTTTCAATAAGCCTATCAATCAGGACTTTAGTCATAATTCAAATAGAAAATGAATAATAATTATTTATTAAATTCAAAGTAAAGCATAATTTATATTCATGGAAAGATGAGAATCTCCTTTAAAAACCATTTTCATTTCATCAGTTTTGGGTGTAAAAAAAGTTGTAAGCCACATACCCTACACATACCCATCATATCACCACTTTTTGGCCCATCATGATTCTGCACATACCCTGGACTGAAAAACATAGCTGAAAAACATCAATGTGACACCATACGAACAAATGGATATGTGAGAACTTGTATGAACATGCTTCTGACACCTATAAACCATTTCCCAAAATTGCAAGCAACAATGATCACCAAAGAACAAATGTGGATCAAAATACCAGAGGATGTAAGCAAAATACTAGTTCAAATACCAGACTAGAATACTAGAGTAACTTTAGTCTTAATCTTGCGGTTGCAACTCATTTATCATGGTGATATCAATGAAAAAAAAAAGTAACAAAATGAGATGCTCTTCTCCATTTTTCCAACAATCTCCCCCTTTGTCATTGATGGCAACATGTGTCAAAACTAAGAAAAAGAGTATATACAAAATTATCTATTTACAACATTTCTCCCCCTTTGACATCAAGGACAAAGGGTGTGCCAATAGAAAACATTAAAGCAAATAAAACAAAGAAATATATATCAACTAGAAGATGATGAGCCTTGAAGCTCCTTTAGAATACCTTCCTAGACTGCTTTTCCTTTTTCCAAGCCATCCTTTGCTACAATTAACATCTTTTTAAAAGATTCTAGCTCTATAAAATTTTCTTTAGCATCCTCTAGAGTATCAGGAATCATGTTTATCTTCTCAATCCTTCCAGAGAAAACTAGAGCCTCTCCAATTGGAGTGAATTCCATTCTTACAATGTCACTTAATTGACTGGATGTTTTGATAATTTCTTCCTTCTATTTCTACAAGGAAAAGAAATATTCTTTGTGTGCAGTGATGGCCTTCCAGATTGATCTTTCTTTATCTTTAGATACATGATAAGTACCAGAAATAGTAGACAGTTGAGACTCAATTGTGTCCATGACAATTTTGATATTCTAAGTGGCATCCAGCCACTTCAAGCAATAAGAGAGAACAACATCTGCCTCTAACTCGCAAACTTCCATCACTTCCAAACACTTTTTGACATAGGAATGTGCAAGAGAACATTTGTCATGCAAATCCAACAACCTTTTCTCCACCAAATTTTCTTCTATCTCCTGTCTTGTCTTTTCATTAAGCCTAGAGGAATATTCCTTGAAAGAGTCTAACAATAATCTCATATTTTCAATAGGGGCAAGGGATGTATCAATAGAAGCATCAAGTATAGCTTCTTGTAAGGTTTTCAGAGCATCTTCTATCAGTTCCATTCCCTTTTGATTTGTTTCAAGAATTTCCTTTCTTCTGGATGCTTGCATTGCCTCAACCAACACAACTTTATGTACTAAAGGCATCTTTTCCACATTGACATATCCCTCAATCATAGGGAGTTTCAAAATTTCTTGGGGAATAATTAGTTGAAATCTAATTTACTTAGACAACAAACCTTTCAGTACATCACCACCGAAGGACGAATCACTGAGATGCTTTAGTGATTTTACAATCTATTTTTCTTCTTCATTTTTCCCAGAGGGTTCCATGACCTTCTTTTATTCCTCTATTGCCTCTTCTTCTTCTTCCTCTTTATTTTCATCCTTTTTACCTTCATCCTCATTTTTATCTTTATCATTATTTTCCTCTTCCTCGTTTTCATCTTTTTCATCTTTGTTCTGATCTTCCTCAGGGTTATATTGACCTTCTTCTTTATTGCCTTGTCCTTCCTCTTCAACATTTCCTTTCCTATTGCTGCCTTCTTCTCCTTCAGTATGCTCCGGTGGAGCATAATTATGCACCTCAAGCTCATTTTCTCCTTCATTCCTCTCAATAACTTCATTACCAATATTAATTTCACCATCAAAATTATCAGGAATGTCTTCATTACCTGTACCCAGAGAAACATTTTCCTCAGCATTTTCAGCAGTAGCATCATCAATAGGTTTGTGCATACCATATTGTTCTATTGTTTTCCAAATGACCTTGGTTGTTTCCTTTCTTACTTTCTTTGTCAATTTCTTATTTCTTGTCATCAACATATTCACTCTACTCTTCATTTGAAACATTTCAGCACAGATCCTCTTCAGAGAATTCAGATCATCAGGGGTTAGGGAAGACCCAATCTTATTATATGTTTCATTTCTAATCTTTTCTTCAAACACTATAGCCTCATATCTCCTTTTCATCAGATCATCCCACATATTTCAAGAACATCTTTCCTTATGTTATCCCATTTTACCTCTAAGATAATAACATATTCAATAATAGCTAAAAGTAATGTTTTCTTATCTTCTTCTCCAACTTTATCATAGAATTTAGTTGTGGGTTCGAGCATATTCTCAAAAGTAAACAAATCATTAAGATTTGGCTCAAGTTTATACCAGGGGACAAAACCTACTGGAATATATTGTTCATCTTTTTGGTCTACAGAGGCATCATCAACTACCTTATTCTTCTTTGATTCATGCTTGGTGTGCACATGTACACCAAAAATCATGTTCTTCATTTTTAGAAGATGATATAATGTGTACTCTTTTAGAAGAAACGGCTTCTATAGATACACCTTCACCAGAGTGTAAACCTCCTCTTTTTCTCCTTACCAGCTTTGCTTCAGGATCTTCTTCTTCATCCTGATCATCAGTAACACTAAGATTCTTCTCTCTTGTTTCCTTTTATTTCTTTCCTCTCTTTGTAGGGGCAACTAGAGGTGTCTCTTTCCTCTTCCTAGATCTTTTGGTAGGTCTGGAGGAAATAGGATCTTTTCCCTTATCAATAGTACTAGTTTCAATCTTCACAGCAGGGACTGTGGAGGATTTTACAGGGGTGTTCCTTCTGGATATCCTAGTACTAGACAATTTTTCTTCTAGTTGTGCTCCTCTAGCTCTTCCAAGAGAAATTTCTTCATCAGTGAAACCAACATCTTTAAGTGTTTTCTCCACTTTCTTCCTAATCTTAGGCTTTTGTTGTTCCATATGAATTTCCATAGATTTTTTAGCATATGTCCCAATTCTAGGTTCATTTGGGTCCTTTGGATTCTTTAGCAATATTTTCACATAACCTTTAGCTTCCTCTTCTATTATCTCATATCCAAGAGGCTAAATCTAGATGGTTCAAGGTTCTACAACCTCAATCATACATTCATTAGTGGAGACATGAAATATGATATCATTCTTATACTTTCCAATTTTTTTCTCAGAATTCTATCCCTTTCATTCATATTTCTTTTGAATACAACAAAGAATGTTGTTAGGGAATCCTCTTGAGCATTGAAATTACCAAGATTGTGCATGTGATCAAAAATTTGATGTCCCACTGGTCTGGATGGGTTCCAAAATACTTCTCCATTCTTTCTAGGGAGCCTTTTCAAGAAACAAAATAGTAAACACACAATTAGGGAACCAAATTTAAATGCATACTTTCTTTCCTTTGATGAATTCACATTCTCAAATAGTTGTAACCAGAGCAGCTCGCACAAGTCATAATCAACACCATTCTCGACCATATCAAACCTAGTGTAGATAGCAGTGGTTGAAACAAAGTTCTCTCTATTTGTGAAATATATCTTGTGACCTATCATGAGAGATGCATACTTCACTACTGGATTGGTGATGGTTTTTGTTGCTAAAGCTCTTTTGTCATATTTGGCTCCTGTAAGTTCTTCTACAACATCATTCTTTACAAATTTCAGCATTGGCACTATACCTTTGTGCCATAACCCAATAACAGCCCTAATTGCCTCTTTCATTATAAGGTGCGGCCGGTCAGTCCACAAATTTTTTTTTCATGAATTCTACTTAGAACTGACCACAATTTTTTCATCATAGCTGAAATTAGGAAAATTGTTCCAGACATCCAACCTTTTATCAACCACATTTGAATACTCGGGTTTTACCCTGAATTTATCACCAGTAAGCTCATCTTTCCAGATATCAATTAGCTTTATATGATTGTATTCTTCAAATTTTATCCAAATCATCATCCTAGAATCCTCGGTCAACATTACACCATGTGGAATTGACAAAAATGCACCCATGGATCATCTTCGAAAACTTTCGAAGAGTATTTTTGTAAGAGGGTCTCAACCTTTTTGATACTTTAACTATCACAGGAGTAGCCATACTTACAATTTCAAATTAAAACAACTTAAAAACACTAAATACAATGGTATGGAAAATATAAATACCTTTTCTTGCACACAGTACTATAACTAGGGTTTCCATAGCTCGAACTCCAATTTTCTTTAGGAATTCTCCAAAAGAGGCTTCAATTTCTCCAAATGATCGAATGAAAAAAATGCCTTGATCATTTCCTTTATAGATTAAATTTTTTCCCTAATTCACATTTATTGTGGTAGACTCCAAAAAAGCTGCCAAAAAAAAACTTTCCTTTTATACAAATAAACCCTAATTTTCTCTGCAAAAGAATCATCCCTTCATATTTTCTATTGGTTCCTTCTTTAGAACTTCTGAAAACTCAATCTTCACTTCTCTTCCTCATGCTAGCCTCTGACACGCCATTTATCTAGGGGGTTCTTACAATTTTTTGATAAAGCTCCCCTTATGACCTTGCTAGGTCTAGTTATCAAATAAATCATTTGTACCATAGGAGGGCATAAACTCATCAGCAGTCTCTGGTTCTTCTTTCTTTTTCTAGATCTTATTCATTTCTTTCTTCATATCATCTTTTTCAATCTTTACAGATTCATTCTTTTCTATCGGATTGGTCTCCTTACTCTTCTTGCTTCTGCAAGCTCTTGAAACATGTCTTGGTTTGTTGTAGTTATAGCAGACAATGTTTTTCTAATTAGATTGAGTTTTGTTGAATCTTGTTCTACATTGATTAGATTTATGTCCATACTTGTTGCAAGTATAACAATAGCCATTAAAGGATTGGTTCACTCTTCCATTAAACTGATTCATCATCAAAGTTTTGCATTCACTTTCCCTATGTCCAAATCTTCTGCATGCAAAGCATTGACCAGAAAAAGGACTAGGAAATTGATTCATCTCTCTTCTACACTCATTTTCCTTGTGACCAAATTTATTGCATGTAAAACAAGTGCCATTAAAAGAAGGATACCTTTGTGCATTAGGCTATCTCACCGGAGGTCTTCTAGTTGAGTTTCTTTAATTTTCTTTATGTTTTCCTTTATTTAGAGTCTTCTGATTGTTCACAATCTTAGAACTCTCACTGGTATCATTTCCTAGAACACCTTTATCTTTACTCAGTTTATATCTTGCAATTAATTCATCAAGCCTAACCAAGCTAGATTTGAAGTTGTTTTCATAGAGTTTTTCCTTCTCCAGATCCACTTTCAGATTCACAATTTCTTGCTCAAATTTAGTGCAATCTTCTGACATGCTTTGTATTCATTTGTCCAAACATTCTTCTATTATTTTCTTCTCTTCCACTTGCACTTTCAAATTGGTAATCTCTTCATTAGCCTTTTTCAGCTGATCAATCAGTTCCTTATGCCTGTCTTTGAAATTTTTCAATTGCTCCTTAAGCTTTTGGACACACTCATTCACATCTTCAATATTTTCTTTCAAATATCTATTTTCTCTTTCAACTTTAATAAAAATCCTCAAGAGCAGTCCATAGCTCTCCTTTATCATCCATTTCTTCCATCTTCATGATCTCCCTCAAGCTGTTAGACTTAACCAAAGGAACCGAGCTCTTATACCAATTGTTAAAGATCCAAGATACTGAGAGGGGGGTGAATCATTATCTTCTTAAATTTTTTGATCAAATACCATACAAAACATAACAATAGCAGAGATAAATAAAAGCATTAACAAAACATAAGATTAGAGAACACACAGACACCAATTTTTTTTACGTGGAAAACCTAAAATGGGAAAAACAACGATGAGTGTTAGCTCACAATATAGTATAACCGGTTATAAGATATTACAAAAATGGGTGGCTCACTGCCAGGACTCATTTTCCAGAAACAAAGGCTCATTGCCTACAAAATTACAATGATTGAATGGCTTATAGCTAGAAAATGAACTAACAGAGTACACCTAATGAGTGCAGATTCAATTCTAGATAAAGCTCAATAGATGAACTTGACACACTTCATTATGGTTGCACTACTTTGCATCATCACACACACCTTCTCCAAAAAAATTCTGTTATATACCCAATCTCTTCACAAGCATCAATTAGGTCGACCTAATTGGATGCAATTTTGATTTACAAAATATCAACTATCAGCCTCAAACTATGCAAAAGATAATACACACGCTTCAACAAGTTGGCATAGACCTAAAATAGGTCGCACACATGTCTGCATAGCAAAGGTTAATTTACATAATACATCCATCAAGTCAGCTAGAGATGGACCAAAAAACATAGCTGCAAAACATCAACGTGACACCATATGCACAAATGGATACATGAGAACATGTATGAACATGCTTCCAACACCTACAAACCATTTCCCAAAATCGCAAGCAACAATGATCACCGGAGAACAAATTTGGATCAAAATACTAGAGGATGTAAGAAAAATACTAGTTCAGATGCCAGACTAGAATACCGGAGTAACTTTAGTCTTGATCTTGTAGTTGCAACTCATATATCATGGTGACATCAATGAAAACAAAAAGTAACAAAATGAGATGTTCTTCTCCATTTTTCCAACATTTTTTTACTGTAGCCATGTTGCCTAAAGGGGGAGAGGTAAATAATGTTGCAACTCTCTGGGATGTAGACCTTGTCTGTGTACTAGTATTCTCTATCATTCTCGCTTCATCAATCATAAACCGAGTCTTCAATTTTTTCATGGAAGAAGATTTCACTTTAGAATTCACTATTGTTCAGACCTTGTTCCAATTTCTTTACACCGACTAGTTGGTTTCAATGAAACTCCTTGGCTTGAAGCATCAGGGGTTTTCTCTCCAATATGCACATTTGTAGTTGCTTTACCAGCTTTTCTCTTTTTCTTAGCAGGCTCCTCATGCTCAAGTGCATTTTCTTCTCTTCATTTCTTCTTTATATTGAGCAAGCATTTGGGCCTTATCCTAGATTTTCTCAAAGCTTTACAAAAATCATTTATCCAGTGTTGAGTCTACAATAAAAATAGTTCAAAAAATTCCTCAACAAATGTTATTTCTCTACTTTCATAATTTGGATCCGGGGTAGGCTCATCATAGACCCTATTTTCATTATAAGCCTGATTCAGTACTTCTCCATCATCTTCTTCCAATTGATCTGGAATTTCATGCATCTTAAGAATATGCGTCGATCACAATGATAATCTTTCATATAATATTTTCCTTACTTTATGCTTGTCATCACAATTAAGCCAGTAATCTTCTAAATGATAGACATGACCATGCTTACCAACTATCCCCTTGGCAATATTCCCTTCTGGGTCATAGTTAATTCTTTGGTGTAGGAAGTACTCTAGTTTGTACATCCTTAACTCCTCTTCACACAAATCAACTGCTTTAACTGCATTACATTTGCAGTTTCCCATTACAATGGGAAATCTGAGATAACTTTTATTATGCACCACACTATAAAGAGCATGAGAAGGCTTCAATTTTCTTACCAATTCTAATAATACTAGTCTTTTTTTCGGGTACCTAAGCAACATGAAGGGATATCCTTCAAACCCTTCCACCTTGATGTAGGTGAAATTGGGAAACTGAATATACTAGCCTCCAACCTATTTAATATTTCTTTGTGTTTCTAGAGATAATATTTTAGCTTTGTTGCCTTCCATTATTCTGACCAGCTTCATGGAAAACACATCATTTACTATCTGATAATGCTTCTTGTATTCATGAATAGTAATTTTGGGTAAATGAGCATATATCAGACTATTTCTTGCTTCTCTGCCTAGGGTACCGACTCTATTCAACCCTATATTATTTTCCATTAAGGTGTGGAAATAGATCATATATGAGGACACATAAAAACATCTTGACTTTAGAAATTCCTTTATTTAATCATGTAATTTATTGTTGATAAAACCTCCCCAATGCATTTGCACAAGGCCTTCCATTAATTTGGATATGATTACAAACATCCATGATTCAAATTTACTAGCATTTTGCAGTCCAACTATCCTCCTTAGCATAGTTATAATACCTTGAACATCTAGATTGAACATAGATATTAGAATTGGCTTACTCTATTGTGTAATTTCCTCCTGACACCATTGGGTACTCATAATTCCTCTATTATGTTCTTCGGCACTCAGGTAGGTTATAGCCTTCACCTTTACATTTATAGGGTTCATCTGAGGAAATGTGAGAAGCCCAAATTTATATACAATTTCTTTCTCAGAGAGATATGCATAAGTTCTTCACTCCTCAACAACTCTCTTGTTTGGGTTGTAGTGATTTAAACATTCCATAACCATTAATAATCAAGATTTCTAGATAAAACTGTGTGCGATTTTTTCAATCAACGTTTCGGATCATACTCCATGATCCATCATCAGGATGATTAGTAGATAGAGAGAGACATGAAGAATAGATAGCAGACTTGGATAGAAATAGAGGAAAGGGTGGAGAGGGAAGGTTTAAATCCACCCTTTCCTCTATTTCTATCCAAGTCTGCTATCTATTCTTCATGTCTCTCTCTATCTGCTAATCATCCTAATGATGGATCATGGAGTATGATCCGAAACATTGATTGAAAAAATCGCACACAGTTTTATCCAGAAATCTTGATTATTAATTCCATAAACAATTCAGGGGCCTCCATTGCTGGAGGAAACCCTCGTACTAAATGTAACCCACTTTCTATAACATTCTTTGTACATTGAGAGGCATTTTCTTGCCAGGCCCATGCAAGGAATTTGACATCAAAGAACCATCATGTATGGGTATCATTAGCTACCCCACCAATTGGTACAACTTGTGAAGCACAATATCTGAATTCATTTTCTGGCCTTGCTTCAAAAGTACTCATTTTTGTTGGTGTGTTTTGTATTTTTATATATGTGCCTTGTGTGCGAGTTAGGGTTAAATTTAACCAGTTAACTTTCAATTCACCATTTAGTTAAATTTACATTAGAATAATCAACATTTCATTTATTAAGGGAAATGCCATTATCTTGATACTTTCATGCATAAAATGATTGACAAAATTTCTATTATTTGAGACATACCTGGTTTTTTTGATGATAAAAATCTTTTCATAATGCAACTTTGAAACCCTTAGTAGTTGTGTTCTTGGTTTCTCGAGATTTACCTTTCCTTGCATGCCATAATATCAGTCTCATTCATTCAATGTCCTTTGAAAATTTTTAGTATGACATGAGGTAGAGTGTTATAAAAGCAACTGCATGCTCGAGGTGGTGCCAAGTACGTGTGTATAGCTCACCACCTTCATTAATTACCTATTACAACACATTAATTTCATGAATAAAGGTGCAATCATGGTAGATTAGGGTTCAAATCATGAACACCTTGGTTTCTATGCAATCCCACCACTAGAGAAGAATATGACACATAAATCTTATGTGGCACTTTTGTGTCACATTGATTTTTACAAGGAAAAGGCCTTTTAGATAAGTGATCATTGATGATCACCAGGATTGACAACCTCTGGTACTAAACCTTGGAAAGATTACTAGGAACCGGGACACTTACCTCCAAGCTTATGAAAACCAGGAGCAGAGAGGAATCGGGAACTGGGTTCAAGCAAGATAAAAAGTAATTCAAAATTTTTGTAATAGAACCTTTGATTTTTGACCTTCAACTAAAGAAAAAGAAAAGAAACCATCAAACTATCCGATGAAGAAAAGAATGCAAACACCAAGATGGATCATCTGAGTGATGACTTGCCAAGTAGGAACTATGAACGATCAAGGATACAACATCCTTGACACATCTACAACCACTACGAGACTCTAGGTCTGGTAAATTAATAAAACTTCATAAAAAGACCACGACACAAAATCTGGGAAAGAAGAAGGACTTAAATAAAGACCAAGCAGATTGAAATGAAACTTGCAATTTTACCAACTCCCCTCAAAACAACACACTAAAGCAAGTGAAAGCAAGAGGAAAGAAAAGAGATAGAAAATTAAAAAGGGGGCTCCACATTTTTCCAAGGAGAAAAATGGGGTGTGTTGTGAGACCACACAATAGATTGGGGACAGATAATTTTAGATACCATACACAACTATCTCACTAAGGTAAAAGATTTTAAATAATTTTCCATGTCATTATATGTGATATTCTATGTAGCCAAGATGGAAAACTTCCTAGGCTTGAATACCATGGGGGTTGGAGGTGAAGGACTAAGAGAAAACAAGATCTGGGAATACTATGACTAGTTGGAGCTCAAAGCATTAGAGAAGCATTTCAAAAGAGTCAATGATTCCTTCCACCATGTAGTCATTACTCAACTTTTAAGTGATATTGGATTTTGGTTGATCATAGAAGTAATAGAATTGGTTAAGGAATGGGGAACTGGTTTATCTAGTACCCTAAGTCAACATATAATCATCTATGGGGGTATGATGGAGCTCCATTTTTTCTGCCAAGGTATTCTAGCAATAAATTGATTTTGATCAAATTCTCCCAACAAATGAGGGAGATTAACCTTAAGTTCTATAGCAAGCATAAGGCTAGAGAGGTGAAGTATCCCATTGAGCTTGGCTATTATCAGTGTCCATCAGTCGAAGCTACCAAGTATGCTACTGAAGAGTTGCAAGCAATTAACCTCAATTTATACAAAGAGAGAAAAGAAATTGATCATAAAGGGAAAATTAATATGTATGCATCCCTCTTTCTGCATCATGTGATCCCAACATAGAAGACTTCTGGGTAGATCTATAGGATGAATTTGAGGCAAGGAAAAGAAAATATAAAAGATTAACCATTCCTCATATGAGAGAATTCAAGGTTAAAGAAGATATTCCTAAGGGGATGTCAGATAATGGTTTAACTATATATCCACAATATGATAGGGAAAAGGTAGCTACTTAGACATTGTCACCCATCAGCTGGATGGAAAGAGAAGAATGCAAAATTGATGACATATCTATAACAGTTGTAGAAATAAGTTTGAGATAGATTGGTGAACATATTAGTGATTGTTAGGGTAAAGCTAGTGGAAAAAAGAGTGGGGAAAAAGGTAAAATATCCTCCTCTCCTCCACCAAAGAAATATAGGAGGCTCAAGAAGTAGACTACACAAGTGAAAGAGGGAGATCCAACAATGGAAAAGGTTGATCAAGGATCTTGCCTCTCACATATCATAAAATCATTCTTCTTCCCAGGTATTGGTGTTAATTAGTAGAAAGTCAAAGATCTCATGGGAATAAAAAGGAAAGCCTATATGTTTGATAAATTTGTTGATCGATTAAAAGAGGAAATGGACATACTTCTTACCATTGGGTACCAACTTTACCAGGAAGCACTTACATTAGGAGATAAGATTGTGGCATATGCAAAGGACATGTGGGAAGAAGAGGAAAGATATCGAGAGTATCTAAGAAAGCTAAAGGAGATGAGTAAGTTGAGCATAGATGAAATCAATAAAGAAAGGATTTTGGGGGATGAGAATCTAGATAATGTAACCAAATATAGTAAAATAATACTATTTCAGATGGAAATGATGTTAGAAAGTAGAATAATTCTGTTAAGGTTGTAGTAGGATATCTTAAAGAAAATAGTTTTGTTTGAAGAAATTGTCATTGTAATCACCATTGAAGATTTTTCGTCAAATGATAAATTGGGTGAATTGCAAACTATCAAGGATACATGGGAGAATAGGTTGGAAAGAATGATAAATGATCCTGATGATTATGGCAATATCCTCAACAAACTAACAAGCATCAAATCTAACACCCATCATGCTATGGGTGATATCAGTAAATTGAAAGATATTATCAAGATGGCTACAAGAATATTTGAAAAGGAAAAATTCCAGCTTGAGTGGTTAGATGGGCCTAATGAGGAATTGTTAACACATATTTTGGCTAATAATGAAGAGTATAAGCAGGTGTAAAGTATGAGGAAGACAGTTTAAATTTTGAAAAGGGATTTTGTTTTGACCTACAAAAAGTCAAAGGTGCAACTGTTGGGAGAAATTCTTACAAATTATGAAGGCACTACAGTTCAATTGAAGATCATCTCTAGCAAGCTAAGAAGGAGGCGCCACTTCCCCATGCATCCAATTTTTGATCATTTTCTCACTCCAGTGTCGCCCATACATTCTTATAATTGTGGATATGAAATCTAAGTGCCCTACTTTTTAAGATCTGGTATTTTTGGGAGGATATTTTTATGTTATATTTTTTTATAAATTGTATAACTCTCCTCATTGTAAAGATCAGTAAGTTGAAATCATATTTTCAACCTTAAAAATACGAAAATTTCATGCTTTTATGTAGTTAGTTAAATTTTCAAAAATTTCTTAGTTTAGTAATGACATTAAAAGACAATGGTTTTCTATTCACTAGTGGATTTTTTTGGAAGTAAATGTTACTTATTTGAATAAAATCAATAGAAGGAGTCGAATATAAAACCATCTATGGTGTCATTTGTGAATGGTAATTTCCTATTATTTGTTGATCTACAAAATATGTGATGAAGTTAATTGAATATGTCTTTTATGAAATTTATTCTAATGAAACGAATCGCAAATATGTTTACTAAATCTACATTGTGAATGGATATAACTGTATAAATATTTATGATTTGTTTCATTCATTAGTTTTGAATTTTAAAAATATTATTAGAGAATTGTGTGTTCAAATATAAGAATAATATTTATTCTTTTTTATGTTCTAAAACCTTTGGCATCTCTTTTTCTATTTATTTAAAAATTTATTGTTAAACATTTAAAATACCAATTTGTTACCTTTAACCAAGGCCCCTTGAACATTATATTCATGTTGACCACTAAATAATATAGTATAGTTGTGAACCAACTATTCAGACCTTGGAAGATAGGTAATTTTACAATTAGTTATATTTTTTTAGGAGAAGTAGGGTAGAAATATCTTGCTTAACATTGCTGTATCAATTTTTCCATCAACACCTTGGTCATATATTCAAAACATTTGGTTTCCAACAACAAAGAAAAATAAGGAAATGCATATTGAAAGTTGTTTTTATTAAGACAATTTTGGGTACCCCACATCAAAACATCATACAAAAGTCCATCAAAATCATTTGGTCAAAACACTCAAAATGAAAATGTATGTTTCTCAACCCCTTGGTCTTGTTACAAGTTCCTCTTAGGTCTAACATTAGGATCAATCAAACCAAAAATTGACATAAAAAATCAAACCATTCAATCTTCCATCTCATAAACAACTTAAATTTTGGAAAACAAATCCCCTAGACTAATTTTTCATCAAGCATCATTGAGTTCAGCTACATGTTTGTAAATATATCTCTTTTCATACATCTACTTTGATTAACACACATCCTTTTGGACACACTTATCTTAGATTCAAAATTCTATTCTTAAGATTTGAAAGTTCATTAGCATCTGTATCAAACACACATTAAAACTTAAGTCTAGATTTGTTAAAAAGTGTGAGTTCCATATCATTCACATCACTCATCCCTTCATCACATCATTCACATCATCATTGGTCCTAAATCCCTTAGATTTTCTCTCTTAGGAAAATTTGAATCAACCCAAGAGTTTAGACAATACAAATTACACTATACTACACCAAAGGTCGATACAAGTTTTATGGT
>VDFB02075321.1:434619941-434661739 GCA_007258455.2 Sequoia sempervirens
GCATGTGCAGTAACAGTAACAACTATTGTTATAGTTTTCTTTTCAATAAACTGCAGTTTGCATATTGCATGAGTTTTCTGAGCTTTGGAAGTGTTGATATGGACCACTTATATTCTAGTGCTTTGATGAGATGGAGGAAATATCATATCATTAATGAATTCTTGTACTGATTTTTTAGTTATGTAAACTAATTGAAGTGTCTTCTGGAATTGTTGGGTTTATGCAGGCGTTCAATTTAGGGTGAGGGAGAAAGAGATGGAGAATGAAAGTGAAATGCAAGTTCCTGACCAATCACCCATTGAAGAAGTGGCACTGACTGTGCCAGTAACAGATGATCCAACGATACCGGTGCTGACATTTCGTACATGGGTGTTGGGAATTATATGTTGTGTGGTGTTGGCATTTTTGAACCAGTTTTTTGGGTACAGAACTACTTCATTAACAATTAGTGCAGTTGCTGCTCAGATAGCAGTGCTACCAGTCGGTCGTTTTATGGCTGCAGTTCTACCCTCCAAAAAGCTTTGTATCCCTAGAACAAATTGGGGTTTCTCACTAAATCCAGGGCCCTTCAACATGAAAGAGCATGTGCTTATAACTATATTTGCTTCAGCAGGAAGCGGGGGAGTCTATGCAGTTGGTATTTTCACCATTGTCAAGGCCTTTTACCACATACAGATTAATCCGCTAGCAACATGGTTGCTAGTTATTACTACTCAGGTTTGGAAACAATTTCAACTTGAAGACTTGATAACCAATACATTTCTTATTATTTGGGATTCAAAGCTTTCAAGATAAAATTATTTTAATGTTTAGGCCTGAATCTTACATCTTCTATTAGTTGGCATTAACATGGTGTTTGCAATTTGCCAGATGCTTGGCTTTGGATGGGCTGGGTTATTCCGAAAATATCTGGTGGAGAGTTCTTACATGTGGTGGCCTTCAAATCTTGTACAAGTTTCACTTTTTAGGTGATTATAGTAGTATCCACCCTTTTAAAATCTCAGAAAATCTGATTTTAAATGAAATATTTAAACAAGTTAAAATTTAGAATGTACTAATTTTTTGGATCAAGAAATGGAGAGTTTAGTCTGTGCTCTGGAGTTTAGCTCTTTATAGGGCCAACCCTCCTATAAATTCTCAAGGAATGTGTAATGGATTCTTATTTATACCATAGACAAATTGAGAGTTTAATGCATGACCTAGAGCAACAACAAGATTGAGCGTATTGCTGATTTGAAACTAAATGTACTATTGATTTGAAATAAACTATCTAAATAAATCAAAATTTAGAATGTACTGTTGGTTATTTATAGTTGAATTGAATAACAATTTTTTTTTTGCAGGGCTTTACATGAGAAAGAGAGGAGGCCTAGAGGTGGCCTGACAAGAATGCAATTTTTCATGACAGTGATGACTTGCAGCTTTGCATATTATGTGATACCAAATGTGTTTTTCCCAGCCATTTCAAATCTATCAATTTTGTGTTATATATTTAGCAAATCAGTGACAGCTCATCAGATTGGATCGGGCATGTATGGGCTGGGAGTCGGGTCATTTGGGTTGGATTGGAATACAATTTCAGGGTTTCTACTAACTCCTTTGGCAACTCCATTTTTTGCGATAGCCAACGTGATGGTCGGTTTCGCCATCATCGTCTATGTCATCACTCCCATCCTCTACTGGAACAATGTTTACACAGCCAAGAAATTCCCCATTTTCACTTCAGATTTGTTTACCTCAGCTGGTCAACCATATGACGTGACACAAATTCTTGGAAATAATTTTGAATTTAAGAAGGACGCCTATCGTGAGTATGGCCCAATACATCTCAGCGCTTTCTTTGCTGTTACCTATGGTGTGGGCTTTGCTGCACTTTCATCAACACTCAGCCACGTCTTCCTCTTTCATGGAAAGTATGTATTATGCATATCCCTCTTTTCAGCTGTTTCTGCCTTGGCATGTCATCGAAATTATAAATACTTATAAATAATTGTTTTGGCTATAGAGAAATATGGCAACAGGCAAGGGCTACCTTAAAAGATAAAGGTGTGGATGTGCACACACGATTGATGAGGGCAAATTACAAGCCTGTTCCACAATGGTGGTTCCTTGTTTTGTTGGTAGTGATGATAGCTGCTGCAATGTTTGCCTGCGAAGGATTCAACAAACAACTTCAACTACCATGGTGGGGAATCTTTTTCGCCTGTGCACTTGCCTTTGCCTTTACTCTTCCCATCGGCGTTATTACAGCCACTACGAACCAGGTTTTATTCCTAGTTTTTTTTTTAAAAATAGTTGGAATTAAACAATGCATTTTAAGGGTTGAACCATCTATTAATGTGATTTAATTTAATGTGAACCATCTAAACAAATCACATTTAGAATATGCAATTAATGTCTAACCCATCTCTGATTTAAAATATTTAATTTCTTTCTTCTTTGTAATGCCATGAATCTGTTACTTGGATGCAGCAACCCGGACTAAATATAATAACTGAGTATCTCATTGGATACATCTATCCGGGCAGACCCCTTGCCAATGTATGTTTCAAGACATATGGGTATAATAGCATGCTTCAGGCTCTTATGTTTCTGGCGGATTTCAAATTGGGTCATTACATGAAAATTCCTCCGCGTTCAATGTTCCTTGTTCAGGTAATTAGTTTTCTTCTCAACTTACCTTTATGGGAAACATTTACAAAATCTCTAATTGCTTACATACAATTAACAGGTTGCAGGTACAGCAATTGCTTCCACAGTATACTATCTTACAGCTTGGTGGCTTTTGGATACCGTTCGTAATATCTGTGCTGAAGATAATTCTAACTTTCAATGTCCGGGCGATACAGTGTTCTACAATGCCTCAATTATATGGGGAGTGGTTGGGCCTAGAAGGGTATTTGGAAACCTGGGAATATATGAGGCACAAAACTGGTTTTTTTTGATAGGTGCAGTTGCACCTTTCATACACTGGCTACTTCGCAAACAATTTCCCAATGTGAAATTCCTGCGGTACGTCCATATGCCTATTCTTATAGGAGCCACTGGTAATATGCCACCTGCAAGAGCTGTTAATTTCGTAATGTGGGGCTCTGTGGGATTTATTTTCAATTACATAATATTCAATCGCCACAGGAAATGGTGGGTTCGCCACAACTATGTTCTCTCTGCAGGACTTGATGCAGGAGTGGCATTCTTGGCGGTTTTAGCTTATTTTACATTGCAATATGAAAACATTGGAAAATATGGAACTGGGCAACCAGCTTGGTGGGGAACACCCGATTCTCGAGCAGATAATTGTTATTATGCAAAATGTCCAACTGATCTAAGTGTGTCTGTTTATCCCGATGCTGAGATGTGTCCTCAATTCAAGTGATAATTATATGGATATTTTCACTTTTCTACTTTTGTACATGTTGCAAATTTGTAATAAGGATATGGTGCCCCATGGTTGGTAGAATTTTAGGTTGGTAAATCAAAGCTCTATGTTATTGAAATATTCAGTAAATATATGGTAATTGCATGATGTATATCTAAGGTCTTTTTGTTAGATGCTCATGTCACTTTGTTTTAAGCTTGCGATTGGGTTTGAATCATAGATTTGAATGTAGATTGGCTGTTGGAATGTATATCTATCTCAATTCAAGGTCCATTTGTCAGGTGTCCATGCCATCTTCTTTCAAGCTTGTGATTAGGCTTGATTCATATCGATTTGAATGTAGATTGACTGTTTGAATGTACATCTAATCTCAATTCAAGGTCTATTTATTAGGTGCCCTTGTAACCTTGTTTTAAGCTTGTGATTAGGTTTGATTCATATTGATTTAAATATAGATTTATTGTTGGAATTTTTGCTGATGAATCACAAAATGCTCTTCTACAAATGAAGTGCATGTTCTATTTATCATCCGCATGTTTTCTATTTCCAATTTTCTTTGTCACATTTTACAAAGATAGTCTTAGAATTTAATCTATTAAATTGGCAAGAACGTATGTGGCCTTTGTTAAAGATTATAAATGAGTTTATTTTGTTTGTTTATAACTTAATTCTTTAAAACTTAAAAATAAAATATTGAAATTATGGTTATTGACGACTCTCTATTTAAGTGAGATTGTATGAGAGAAAAGTGTATTTTTTTATTTTTTCTATTTATTTTACATTCTTTTTGAATGCTTCTTTATTGATACTCAATTTGGATGCACTCTTGTTCATATGCTAACTCTAGCCTATCTTTGTACCACTTCATACTACCTTCCCAAACCATAAAATATGGGGCCACCCCTAGCATTTCTAGTTCCAAGTTGAGACTACAATTGTAGTCATCACCTTGGTCATAACCGTAAGGAAACCTCAATTTCCAATTTCAAATTCCTATGTTTCACTTGCCAATGATATCAACCAAACTACTCCTTCTCACATGTCAAAATCCAATCAAGTGGTGGAGGAATTGGTGAGTTACTCCCTTTTCATGGAAGAAGAGTGTTGTGGGTAGTAATGAAATGATTGTACAAAATGGGAGTTACCTTGGTATAATGTTTCACTTCTTGAGCCAAGAGTACTTGATGGAAAAATGTGGTGTTAACTTGTGAAGGTGTTATTTGGTATTTTTAGGAAAATTGTGGAAGGGAAATAGTGGTTGTAATTCTAGAATGGATAGGAGGGTCACTAGCTCTAATCATGTTCAATTCATTTACCACAAAGAGACAAAGGGTGTTTAGCCTTTGGTCTTTTAGCTTTATCAATTCTTCCTAAAGCATGATTTCCCTTCTAGAAACTCTTTCTCATGAGACTTCACCTATTACCTTGCTAGATCTCTCTTATGATCTTTGATGGTTCTTTGACTTTCTCTTTGGTGGATGTTTCTTGAATTGGTAAGTTTTCTCAAATATTAATCAAAATTGCTCCAATCCAATATTCCTTCATTATAGGATGCATCAAGGGTAAAATTCCAAGTGAGGAAAAAAGGGATATCATAAGAGGTGTGCTAGTGCTTTTTATTCAACTTTTCTCATGTTTTATAGTTTGATCCTTCCACTATTGAATCACTTGGATGTTGGAATTGGTTATGCTTATTTTTTGTTAGATGCCTTGTGATGACACTAAGGAATTTTTGTATTTTCTTTACTTTTCTAGTTTGGGTGTTGATGTATCTTGAATTAATCTAAATACATGTAGAATCAAATATATTCCATCTTTTTATTTTTTTGGAAGCAAAGAATTATATGATTAGTCTACTTTGTAAAGGGAGCTTTTTTTTTAATATTTTAGGATGAATGCAACTAGATAAAGGTTTGTAGATACAAATGTTATGTTCTTGTTTTTGCATGTTTCCTTGTAAGAGTGAACACATCTCTTGTCTTCCAAGTTTATTTTAAAATTCAAGAATAAAGAAAAAACTAATCTATATTTAAATCTAGTCAAACAAAAGAAATTCTTGAAATCTATTCCAATAAAATGTAAGTGATTGTTACTTCTCCTAGGTAATAGTTGTTGTCTAATTAGAAATTAAAATTATACCCTTTTCTAAATAAATCTAGTTTTAAATGAATGGCCCTATAAAATGAAGAAGCTTTGAAAAATATTATGTTTTCATACATCCTTAGGAGGTCCAACCTCTAGATCTTCTTCTCTAGTAGCTGGGTGCTCCTGCTTGATGGAAGAGGGAATATATGATACTTTATATTTGGGAATATTAGAAAATTATTTGGAAGGTAGAGTGAATCTTTGAAGCTTCTATGTAAAAAATAGGAAAAGGCATAGATTTTGTGTAGAAAATGAGAATGTTGTTGATGGGAAAATTGATAAAGCCTCATATTTTGCTATGTTGTTGGTGTTGTTGGCTCTTTTAAATACCAACTAGATCTTCAAGGAAGCCTATGAATTTTCCAATTCCAATGATTAGCAACCTAATAGGGGTTGGCCAACAAACGAGAGAAAGCAATTTAGCTTTCCTCCTGCACTTCGGGTTCTACAAGACCCGAGAGGGTGATCCCAAAATGCACTTATAACATTCCTTCACAAGATTTCCATATACATTGCACATTAAGCATATACATTCTCATATTTATGACTCGACAAGTGACAATTCACAAGAAATTGGAAAATTCCTTACACATTTATAACTTGGAGCAGAGAATGGGAAATTCGAACAAGAACTATAACAACCATCGTCATTATGAGTATGATTTTAATTAAATGAATTGTTCTTTGAAATGATCTAGTTGATCAGATATGTATGAATTTGCTTAATACATAGAACAATGTATTATCCTAGGGTGACGGGGTCAAATTCACAACAAACTATAATGCAATAACAATGGCATTCGACATTTATAGACTATTATGGATTTGCATTACAAATTCATAACTCAGATTTTCCAGACAAAACGTACTTAAAGATCCTATGCCTTAACACACAAACCAATGATGCATTAAAGCATTTTAATCAACTACTTGAATTGAAGCAGAAATGCAAACACACATCCAACCATGTGAATTGGAGACCAATAAAACAATCTTTAATCATTTCATTGCCGATTCATGAACAAATACATAGGATATAATCTGCTTGAAATTTTCCATTATCAATTTTCAAATGCTATAATTGTTGCAAAACATTTAAGCTAACTATGAATACAGACTCACAACCTAAGACTTAATGAGCAATTCTATATCCATTGTATGCTTATTACACTTCATGAAAATATTTGCTAAGACTACCTGAGATCAACCAAATTTTTTTCAAAGACCCCTTCACAATAGCCTTGAATTCCCTTTTATAAGATTAAGGGAGCATATAAGCTTTAGGCTATTTTTCCATCACACTACATTTCAATTTTTATTTCAAAGTATTTCATTTCATTTCGACCCCCAAGCAGTTACATTTACACTTTAAGAAATGGGGGGAAAATACAAAAGGAAAAAAACTTACAAAAGCCTATTGAACTCATATCCTCATTGTTTGAGGATTCCACGTCATCACACCATTCAGCTAAGAGCATGAAACATGAAAGTAGAAGAAAGCGTAAAGCAAAGAGAAGAACTAGGTTGGATTACCACGTGCATTTTCAAATTGAGAGGATATAGATTTTTAAAATAATTTATTTCAAAGGCCAGACTTGTATTATACTCGACCATGTTCTATATCCATCTCACCATCCCTATGGCTTATTCAACATATTTTTCCAACCCATTCCTATATTCATCCTATGTGGGCCAGTTAATATCCAATAGTTTATGCACCTTTGTGTTATATGCATTATATCTTGTATCAATTGTCACCCGGGCCTCCTTCACAAAGGTGTCCATGCCTGTTTCAATCTTGATGAAGTTGTCAATCAAGAAATTGAGGACTGACAAGTTTAACTTATCATCAACATATGCCATTTGGGTACACATGACTCTCTAATGTTTGAACATGGATCTCCATGAGGAATACTCTATTATTTCTACATTCTCATTAAGGATTTTGGGTACACCTTGTTCTTCCATATCCCTAAAGGCTTTCATTTTACCTTGCAATTTCCCACCAATTCTTTCATGGAAACTGTGACTTCACCAATTGTTTCAATTCCTTTGATTATGTCAGGAAGATGTTTTGGAGCTTTAGAGTATTTTTTTGAATCTCCTTTAGACTGTTCAATCTACTACTCCACTTATTCCAAGTGCTCATGAAGACTTCTTGGGCATGCTGAAACTTTCCATATGCTACATGGATACCTTTATAGGCTAACCATGTGGTTTATTCCTTAAGAGAAACTTTGGACCATCTATGACATAGGATACCTTCAGCCATATCCTTAGTAATATTGCTCATGCCTTCTTGAAGCTTGTTCTTCTCAGACTTAGTTGCTTGGAGCTCCTTTTTCAATACATCAATCCTCAGTTTCAGGGTATCTTTATCTTGTTGTGAAGTACCAGATGGAGAAGTAGGCAAGGTCTTCCGACTTACCTTGACCACAATGGCTTTCACTTTATTATACTCTTCAATTAATTTGTTGTGTTTATCCAACAATTTCATATATCTCGCTTGAGTAATTTTTGCAGTGTCAACAATCAACATAGTTGTGTGCATTGTTAACCTTGCAGCCTATGGACCTGTCATCTCTAAAGCTCTTCCTATGATCAAATCTCTTGAAAGGCCAGTCATTGTTCTACTGAGTCTGCATCTCCCTGAATCTGGTGTTAATTATCAAATGGCTAGTGCATGTAAATTGGGGTTGAACCCTGAACCAAAAGTTTTCTCATCAAAATTTTCCTCAGATACCATAGCATTTGGGTCATTCCTAATTGCATCTAGAGCGATTATGGAAGATAGGTTCCATCTTGGCATCACCAACATCCCACTGTCTTTAACCAATCTTGTAGCCTCCATAGGATTCGTTTGCTAAATTTCTTGAACAATCTCTTCTTCAGTCTTATTTCTGACCTCTTCCTGTTGTGAGGGATCAACTCCCTCCTGAGCCTTTTGTATCCTATCATTTATTTCCTAAGCTTTCAGCTCAGCAATAAATTCTCTGAATCCTCTAGTTGTCACAAAAGAATCATCCTCTAGAAATTTGGCACAAGCTAGAACCCTTGCATCATTGTCCTGGCTTTCATCATATTCCCAAGATACTAGCCTATCATTTGGAACAAATGGTTCCATTACTTCTCCAACTTCAGGGTATGAAAATTCATGCTCTATTCTTTGTTCAATAGGCACTGATTCAACAAATAGCTGTTGTACATCCCCCTCAGCACCTTGTGTTTCATCAACATTTGTAGAAGGAAACTCCATAGCAGGAATATCCTCAATGTCCACTAGTTGTTGCTACATTTCTAATGCTATGGGCTCCTTTGGTTGACCACCAATTTTTAGTAAATGCTCTTGCAAAGCACTTTGAGCTAGCTGCTCTGCTTGTTGCACCTTTTCTAGAAAAGTGCCATCATTAAAATCACTAAGGATCAATTCCATCCTCTTAAATTTGTCAGTGATGTGCTTGTAAGGGCTTTCATAGTAGGAATTCTTGGTAAAAGCCCTATGCTCAACCTCAGCAATTTTCATCCAAATTTTCTCTCTATCTTGGACAACAACTAATGTTGACAAGTTTCTTATCACATCCTCCTTGAAGTAGAAAGCATGAGTTCCATATCCTGAGATTCCCCTTTTGACCTTTCCTCTATCAATGAGCCCTTTTGGATCAAAATTTTTTAGTAGGGGTTGTATCCATTCTTAGATTATTTATCATTATGCCAAACACCTCATATGCTTCCTTTGCAGTGACAATGAAATAATCAAAAGAGAATGTTGTTGCAATAATAGAGGCCTTTTTGGATAACCTAAAATTCTTTGCATCACTATTATCCATTTGTCACATTATTTCAGTAAAATCCAGCCTATCAGAAACAAACTAGGCAATAGATGTGGAGCCATAGTAGTCCCATAACACCTGATGACCGTGCAGTTATCATATAAATACCAGTCTCCCCAATTGCACTCATAATTGGGGTCATCTCCACATTCTCTTGGTCTCAACAAACCTTGAATTATTTTGGAAATTCTCTCAGCTGGCCCCAATCCTATTTGTACCAGAATAGTATGCTTTATGGTATTGCATAATCCAACATAGTTTGAATTTTAGCAATGCAAATCCTAGATGCATGTCCACATTTGGATAGGAAATCTATGACCCTTTTCATCCACTTGTCTCAGTTTCATGACTTAACCAAAAACCTCCCTTCCTTGGTATAACAACATATGCATCAGTAATGAATAATGTCTAAATGTCAATGGGGGTTTTTCTTTCTTTCAACCTCATCAAGTCATAGTGCAATTGCTCAGCAACTCGGTGAGCATAGTCAAACCACTTATGCTTTTTTTTATGTTGAATATCCATGATCATAACTAACAGGGATGACATTATCCTTCCATCACACTTCACTCCAAGCACCTGACACAACATAAAATATGTGTATCTGAAATAATCTACAAATTCTTCACAATCCAATGGTTCAACTTCTTTGATTGCAAACATAAAGCCCTTCTCTCATCTATGATTTGGTAATTCACCTCTTTTGAACCCAACCCTGTGTTCAACATATTCATTCTGCAACTTTTCCATACTAATCTTTTCATTAGCATCAGGGTTCATTCTAAAAACCTCCATGACTTTACTTCTTTTTATTTCCAAAATGTTTCTACCATCTATGTCTGTGATTACCCTATTGACATCATCATATTTTTCTGCTAGTTGCATCATTAAATCAACCTCTACAAAATATTGGAGACAACCAATTTCCCCAAATCATAACCCCAGACATTTTGACCAGGATGTGGAGCATCTCTTCTTTTGAAAGTGTACAAAAATAACTCCCATCCAGGCTCTAGAATGACAGTGTCACCAATTCCTGCTGCAAGTTCCTTAAAATTGGTGGTTAATATTCCTTCCCCGGTGGCCTTCTTGTTGCTTTCCTTGGCATCTATCGGCTGGAACTTGTCCATGAAATGAACATAATAGGACTTTGATTGACCCTTTTTCTTCTTGGTTCCTTCAGATGTTTGGGGTGGGTCATGGGAGACTTTCTATTTTTTCCTCTTGGGTGTGGGTTTTGAGGATGGTGACTCACTAGGTTGACTCATCTTGAATTGCCTAGGGCTTCCAGGTTTGAATTCAAACAAGGTTTTGGAATTGATATTCTATACTTGACAACTTAAACTTAAATTCGAATAAAATTCTACCCTTTTTCTTTTATCCCAATTAGAAAGTACACTTAATCAAGAGAAGCCAAGAACCCTAATTCACCTTTGAAAACAACCCAAACATTTTTATTTAATGTGCCAATTCTTACAAAATAACAAGAAAAACTAGTGGGATTCAATGATGGCTTACCCAGGAAAAACTCTTCTACAACTTTTCTTTGGCCTTGGCTCTGGTCACTCTGAACTCTTCTTCGGCTCCTGAAATGTCAAAATGAGAGGATAATGCAAATACAAACCCTTTTACATGAATTTGGTTGAGTACATTCACCATTAATGGCACAAGAAGGCTCACACGAGTGAAAAATTACTCCATTAGTTGGCCGTTCTCGTTTGAATTTGAGCCATTGGTTTACTCATGTGAAAATTCCATCCAATGGCCCACATCATTCCATAATATCCATGGGGCCCTTCCAGTGATTTGATACATACTTTGATGATGAGTTAAGAAGCTTCCATGCATACCTCTCCATATTCTGCGAGTATGGATCATTGCGTCTTCCAATTTTTCTTTGGTACCTCATCAAGTGATGGCTAAGAAGCCAACAATGAGATATTAGCCATTGATCTTGATCGCGAGAGGATCCAAGCCAGAGACCTAAATCTTATCATTCATCACTCATTCACTTTACATTGAGAAATCTCAACTCGTGATACACCGAGCCCATGCAATGGGGAGAAACTCCACCCATTAGTGGTCGCGGGTTCCCTTTTGGAGAGCATGAGACAATTGGCGATAATGATAAGACCAACGATGGGTTAAATACTTAATCGCATCACTCATCGGGGGTTGCTTTCTAGCAGTGACAATGTAACACGTGATGGATGATGAACCTAATGTGGTAAGAAAGATGGTGCTTCGCTCATCATGGGATGGACATGGGCTAGTCTGAAGGAACATGCGATGAGCGATGAACAACCAATGGTAAACTTAAGCGGTGCTAAAATGCACGTGGTCATAAGTTGTTTTAAAAGGGGACTTCCTAGGTTCACCGGGTAACCTAAATGTTGGGACTGGTTAACAATGACGATAAAGACCATAAGATGCCACTTAATTAACTAACTGGTTACCTGATGCAACTGGTCAATGAGAGAAAATAAGCCAAAGATTAATCAAGGGTTCCAATGTAAATAAAATCTTGAACCCTAGACCCTAATGGCGACAGGATATGAGTAATAAAAAATGTGACTATGAAATTGAAGGGACCATAAAAATATTTTAGGATTCCACTAGGTGCATGGAAAGCTAAATTTGAAAGACTAAGGGATCATATCCCTCTAAGGAATTACCAATAAGATCCTTTTCCCCAAGCCATTATTGGTGTAAGAGTCATCCAAATACAATGTCCATACTTATGGTTCATCAATATGGAGTTCAAGAACTCATATGGAAAATATATTGAGTAGGGGTTATGTATCCTCTAGAGGCATTGTTGTTGATTGATTAGTGATAAATTTCTCTTTGATTGCTTTCTAACAAATATATTCATTTTTTAAATTTTTTAAGGAGCACCATTCAATTTTCTGTTTGACCTATTTTTGTTGTTTCAGAGAGAATTCATTTCATAGGGTCCATATTTGTAATGACCTTAGTGGTATGTGAGAGAATATAGTTTATAAGTTTTTTTGAAGTAAATACCATAGCTATGAAATTTATTTTAATGTGTGTGTACTAACATTCATGATTGAACATAGTTTAGGTAGGATAACATATGGCTTATTCCTTGTTCATCATGTTTGTGAAATTTCCCACAAGGTGTGTTCAATAAAAAAGACATATAAGAGAAGTGGTTGATCAAGTTTAGGTATCATAATCACTAGGGAGTTGACAAGATATTATTAAATTCTATGATAATTTTGTTCATGTGATTCATCCCCTATATATATATACATGTATATATATCTATATATATACATGTATATATGTACATATATATACATATATATATACATGTATATATATCTATATATATACATGTATATATGTACATATATATACATATATACATACATATATATATATACATATATATACATATATACACATGTATATATATAGGTATATGTATATATATACATATATGCATATATATAGATATATGTATACATATATACATATTTACATATATGTATATATGTATACATATATATATATATATATATACATATATGTATATAAATACATATATATATACATATATGTATATATGTAGATATGTATACATATATATGTGATAGGGCGAAAATACTTGTTAGAAAATGAATAGTAAACAAAAGGAGTGCAAATAACAACTACAAACACCCTATACCTCAAGATTCGCCTAATGATTAACTAAACTAAGCAAAATGAAAGATTTCACCTTGTTGAGTTGTCCTTTGGTTGGTCCTTCAATCTTCGATGTTGTATGCTCCTTTGATGGCAAGGGATGCAAGCTATAAGATGGGATGAGGATGGGAAACAAGTGAAAATGGGTGCCAATATGAAAATTTGGCTAAGTGTGGCTCAAGAGAAATTTTTGCAAGAGTTTGGCTAGCATGAATGATCTCTCTCTAAAATGAGAGAAAAAAGGGGGTATTTATAGAGAATTTTGGACTCTCTAGGGAAATGGATGATTGAGATTGAGCCACCAAGATTAAGATGTAGGGCTAAGGTGAGTTGAGAACTTACAAACCCTCACATCTTGACATGTGGCATATGAAGTGGCTTGAAAATGATGATGTGTAGATGAGTTGGAAGGAGAGTACATGACATAGAGGTAGTACATAGTACCTTGGGATTGGGACAAGATCTCCTCATAAAGGAGGTCCTTGTCCCCATGTGGGTGAGAGGACATGTGACGAATTAAAAATTCCTCAAATATCCACATGGGGATGAGAAAATGAATTTTAAATTCCAAGGAATGCATTGGGTGATTAAATGTGAATTAAAAATTCACATGGGGAATGGAGTGCCTTCTCCAAAAGGAGAAAGCCTTTAAGAAGGTTGACTTAATTAAGTGATTAAGGTTATGCAAGTACTTGATTAGGCAAATTGATAACAAATTAGAGGCAAGTGGGAGATTAAGAAGAGTTCACATGTGACTTGATGTGACAAGTCAAAGATCACATGGGGAAGAGAAAAATGAATTTAATATTTGTTGGAAGGATAAAATGAATTAAAAATTCCTTGAGAGGTTGATTATGCTAGTTAATGAAGGATTAGAAGAGGGTTAGGTGGATAAGAGATATTAGAGGCCAACTTGCAAAAGTTGGAGGATGTGACACATCCTAATCAAGGATTAGACATGTGCACATCCGTAATGATGAGATTAGAAGATGGATTAGGATTAGATAAAAATGATGGAGGGTGTGACATATGAGGAATTAAATAAATGTCATATTTATTTAATTCATTTGATGAAATGGGGAAGGTATTTAATTATTTAACTAGATACCTTAGGGATTTGGCAGAATTAAGGATATTAATTAAATAATAGGGTATGTGTAGGATCATGATGGTCCAAAAAGTGGCAATATGATGGGTATGTGTAGGGTATGTGGCTGACGACTTTTTTTTAACCCAAAATTGATGAAATGAAAAGGGTTTTTAAAGGAGATTATCAACTTTCCACCAATATAAATTATGCTTTACTTTGAATTTAATAAATAATTATTATTTATTTTCTATTTGAATTACGACTAAAGTCCTAATTAATAAGTTGATTGAAAAAAATCTATAACTTTCAAACAGTATCACATTTTTTGAATTTGAAACATGCGTCACATTCTATGCTTCGCATACTATAGGATTAAAAAAAAAATGAATTTCATGATTTTTTGACCAAGTTAAGGTGGTCGTACATACGATTTTTTATATTTTTTAAAAGTTGCAATAAAAAATTATAATTAATTATTTACTTGGAAAAAAATTACAAAAAATATGCATCACATCCGACATGAGTCCTCTACTTATATCTAAAATATTATAAAAAAATATTATCATTTTATTGTGGTTAGGTGGTTAGACAGACACCATACTTCTTATTTTTTCCCTAAAAATTTGCTACTCACTGCATTGAAATTTCAAATTTTCACCAAATAGATTTAAAAAAAAAACCTAGTAGTTTACAAAATACATTCAATTTGCTACAAATTCTATTCTTACATATTTTTGAAATAATATACATAACTTATTCAAATTTTTATGTCAAGTTGCCTAACTCTGATTTTTCTGAATTTTTTGCCAGTTAAGGGCCTGTTTTTTCCATGATGATCCTGCACATACCCAATAGCGACATTACTTAATTAATGCAAATACGGGGATGTTTAGATGAAAGAGGATAAATTTGGATAAATTAAGTGTCCAAATTTAGGTGTCTACATTTTTCTCCTCTTTGAGATGGTGTTACGAAGTAGCATCATTTCAAAGAATATTAAAACATAAAACCTAGAAGAAGATGGTTAGATTGGGAAAGATGCCCCCGTCATTCAAATGAGTGACTAGGAAGGGAAAAAAATGATAAAAATTAGGGATGAAGGATGCCCCCTCGAGAGGACATGCGGGTTCAAGAGAACACAAGTGTGCTCTCAAAATGGAGGAGATGATGCAAGGGGTATATGAGGAAGATGATGCAAAGTGATGGGTATATGAGGAAGATGATGGAAAGGGTGGTAGGAGATTGGGAGGGGAGAGTGATGAAGGATGAATGGATGGGGGGGATTTTGATAGATGAGAGGATGGAGATGAAATGCAATCCAAATGCAATTTTCCATCGTTAGGAGCACTGATTTTTGCTATAGCAGAAGACACAATACACCAAGGTATAAAGGACCAAGGCAGATTAGTGTCTAAAGCATGAAACACAAAAAAACAAGAAGGATATCCCAACACCCCAAAGTCGCAATGACCTTGGTCGGGCCAGGTATTGGGATAACCACAAGCACACAAGGATGCCCCAGCGTAACACAAGATCTCAGGGATCTTGGTGGGTACTATGTGGGAAAACCGAGAAGACAACAAAGAAAAGATCAAGATACGCCCCTATGTTGACTAGTCAAAGCACACCATGATATGATGGATCAAGGCGACCGTGACAAGTGATGATAGGGAGCTCAAATGATAAACAAAATCCAAAAGCATCAAAAGTTCGCAATCAATTTCAAACGTCCTTTGCCATAGGATCAAGGGGATGGATGGGATTGATGAGGTCTATTAGGAAGGATGCATCCTGTTGAGACTGATGATGGATACTAACTGAAAGACCGATATGATGCAGGATATTCATAACTGATTGGATCTGATGATACAAGTGGATCTTGTTTGTTAAGAACCAACTAGATAAGTGCATAGCTTGACAACACGACATGAGAGACATGACACAAGATAGGAGACTGATACATCCTAGCGACCTAGGGGCTCGGGGGCCAATCAAAGATTAGCCTTGCCTACGTGGAAGCGCAAAGCCCTCGTAGTTTGATAAAAGGCTGATGATAGACCATGATGGAGACTTCAATGGATGATAAAGATAGGATGGAGAAAAGGAGCAAAGTGGACAATATAGATCGATGATCAAATGATCAACCTTGCCTGTATGTGAAAGCGTAGGGGCAACGTAGTTCGAAAAAAGACTAGCGATAGACAATGGATGAAGGATGATGAGATAACCCTAGATAAGGGGAAAAGATGATGGGACCAAGACGATGAGACAAGATAGACAATGGATGAAGGATGATGAGATAACCCTAGATAAGGGGATAAGATGATGGGACCGAGACGATGAGACAAGATAGACTCGTTGGATTGGATCGGAGGATGGTGACTACACAAATCTCAGGGATGGGATAGTTATCTAAATCAGCAATGATGAAGTGGGAGGAAGACAAGATGGATAGATGAAAGATTACTTAGAACGAGTAAACAAATGATCGAGAGGAATGAACGACTACTCAAAATGAGTAAACGACCACTCACAATGGATGAATGATTCTTGGAACGAGAAGATGAAGGTTTGGAATAGAGGAAAGATTACTCAAAACATAAAATATTGATCAGGATTGTTGAATGAGAGTTAGAAATGATAGAAGGAGGTTTGAAATGGATGAATGTTTACTCGGAACGAGTAAACAGATGTTTGAGATGATAGATGAAGGTTTAAAATAGATGAATGTTTACTCGAAACGAGTGAATGGATGATTAGAATGGATGAATAGGGAAAAATTGAAGAAGATGGAGGGAGGGATCTTAAGATTTGTTTCGATATCCAAAGATATTAACTGCAGATGGATGAAAGCTCAGATTAGGGTTTCAGTTAAGCTTAGATTGGGATTAGATTAAAGCTCATATTAGGGTTGGATTGAAGCCTAGATTAGAATGATTGGAGGATGTGATGGGATTGATTCTACACCAAGTTCCAGAGTTTAAGGGACGTAAGGCGTTGACAATCAGATTTTTCTAGATTTGGCAATTTTAAAAAATTGTCAAATTTTGCCATTTTAGGAAACTTCACGGTCATACGTTTGAGAGTTCAATTTTTTCCCAAAAAATACCCAAAAATAAGACAGGATGAATTTCCAACTAACATCCCAAATTTGAGACATGCATTCCGAGTTATTAAAGAAAATGATTTTTCAAAAACTAAAAAAAAACACTAAATTGCGATTTTGAGGGTCAAGATGAAAGTTTGAGGCCTTGAAAATGTGGCAATGGTTGGTTTAGAATCCACATGCCACCTCATAACGCAACCACCTACAAAATTTTAGCTCAAATGGACACCCGAGTCAAAAGTTATGGCCTCCGAAAGTTTTAGCATAAAAATCAATCAACAAAGATGAAGTGGGAGGACGACAAGATGGATAAATTAGTTGAGTACACCCCCAAAAGAGGGATAAATAGCGGGTGGGAAAAAGAACTAGAGGAGCAGGGGACCTTTTCTCAGGTCCCATGGAAGAACTGATCCGTTCACTCCTGGGCAGGTTCGCCCACGTACGGGGGCGGGTCCACCCGTGCCCGGGTAGGTCCGCCCAAGAGCTCGGGTGGGTTCGCTCGGGCTCGGGTGGGTCCACCCATGAACCAGGGCGGGTCTGCCCAGGGACCAAGGCGGGTCCGCCCACGGGCCCAGGCGAGTCTTCCTGTACCCAGGGCAGGGTCGGGAGGACCGACAAAAAAAAGGGGAAAGATGAATGATGAAAAAGAATAGGAGATTGACAAGATGTGTAAAAGAAGCCGAAGTGATGACGATAAGATAGATGGCATTAGATTGTGTGGGGAGTAGCCTAGAGCTAGAGACCAATGACAAGGGATTATTAGATGGGATGAGGATTGGGAGATGAAAAGGATTGGTTGGATTGATGGATATGAAGATAAGGACTTGGATGCTATGATGGACGGATAGGAAGATAGGGATGGGGAGATGGATATAATGATTGTTTGTAGGGATAAAAGATAAGGATGGGGAGATGGATATATCGATAAGGAGATGAGGATAGGGAAATGGAAGGGATTGCTCTGATGGAATGAATGATGTCTCCAAGGACTATATCACCAAGGAAGATAAATGCCCCCACTCTAGATATGCCATGTGCGAGGAGGCATGAAGGATGCAATAGAGAAGGATAGGAAAATAAAGGAGGGAGATGGATGAAGATAGGATGCATGGATAAGGAAGGGAGATTGAAGGTAGCATGACAGGTGGATAAGGAAGGTAGATGAGTGCAAATGAGGAGTAGGATAGTGTGTAGATGAGGGGAATGTATGCTAAGAGGTGTCCAAAGCATGTTTATATGTTTGCCCTTGTCATTATCAAGATCACAAGGAGGATGGAAGGATTGGGATAAATGGGATATGCCAAGAAGGATGTGTAAGATAGGTAGGATGGAGGGGATGAATGAAAATGGTGTATAGCAAGAAGACGGGTGTATAGCTTAAAGCATAGCAGGAAGCATAACAGATGAAGGGAATGTATATCAGGGTCAAGCTGCCCCCAAGTACAGATGGGGATTTATGCATGACACTTGTTTGCCAGGTTTTCATCATGGTACTTATCCAAGGCGCTTGTTTGCCAAGTTTTCACCATTGGACAAATTATTTCTCTTTACTATTTTATTTTTTTGGTTTTTGTTTTTTTTGAATTTTTTGACTTTTTTGGATTTTTTGATAGCAGGGGGATGAAAATGGATAAGGATAGGGATGTGGATAAGGGGATTTAGAAGATACGCAATAAGGATATGGATGAAGGACTCAAGCATCAAGCTCTATACGAGGTATTAAGATCCCATGTTCGAATCGACTGTCAGATGTTGGTACAACCTTATTAGGATAAATAGATTATGTAAGAGGATGAATTAGAGGGATTTGATGGAGAAGATACGCAGGATAATGGATGGGATGCTGGAAATGGTATGGATGGAATGATGGGGTGGGTGTGTAATGGGGATATGCGTTCAGGACCAACATTGGCACATGTGGTGGTGGATGTGAAAAGATAAGAGGATTAATGGATGGAGATTGTGGGGATAATGGAGGAGATGGAATAGTGAATTTCGGGACATAGGGACCCAAAATAGATTTAGGAGAGGGTGGATGAAAATGATTATCCTTTGAATGAGCAATGTTGGATGTTGTTACAAATTTTTCATTTGAAGGAATTGCATCTTTTTTCTTTGGGATCCACATGGTTTTGATCTTTTCTTTGATGGACCTTTGCGAGCTACAAATTTGATTTTGATTTTGGATTTTGTTTTTCTTTTCTTCAACATGTTGTTTAGGTTCATGTGGATTTTTAGATTCAGACACTTTTTCTTTGGAATCCAAAGTGCTTTTATTAGCAATGGGATGGGTGTGAGGAGATGGATGATGTGGAGCGACATAGGTAGGATTATGAGGATTACGTGTGGATGGAGAATGTGTAGATATGTGCCTTTGTTGATCCTAATTAGGGGACATGCGAAAGGGATGCTTATGACGAGTGACATGGATAGGTGTTGGATGGATGAAAGGATGAATAGGACGAGATGGAGGGGGTGATTTTAGGATATAGGGGCCTAGAATAGACGTAGGACCTAGAGGAAACATGGATAGAGTAGATGGAGGATGGGAGATGGTAGATGGAGGGATATAAGGACCCAAAATGGATGGAGCAGATGAAGGAGGAATATGGACGGTTGTTTTGAGGTGATATAATTGAGGGATGGCAGTATATGATTTGGTGGAGCGATGGGAAGAGCCGACATTTCTTTTGGAAAAGGCTCGTTGGGGACGTCTAGAGGTTGTACCAACATCTTTAGATTGTGAGTCTTGGGAAATAGGTCCAAGACCTTGCAAGTAGATTTGTTCTTTGATTTGGATGGGCTCTAAAATACCTTGCTCATGGAGGCCTAGACCATTTCCTTGATAGTTCATTTTCTTGAGCATGTGATCCATGATAGGATTTGTGTTATTCTGAAAACATGATGTGAGTCCACTATTAGGTGGAGGATGATGGGTGGTATATATGCTATATTTTTCTTCTGTGAGGAGGCCACCATGGAAGAATGTGAGAGTACCAAGGGGATATGCAAGCGGTGTGGGGATAGCAGTTTTAGGCGATGATGGGGGATCATGAGAGGGAGATGATGGGATAGCAACATTTGGATGGGTGGTATCAGGAGAGAGATTAGGGGATATGATAGGATTTAGATGGGGAAAACGATGATTTTATTGGAGAAATGGACAAACGACTGCTCAGAATGAGAGAAGGAGGTTTACAATAGATGAAAGATTACTCAGAATGAGAAGACGAAAGCTCAGAATGAATGATAGATTACTTGGGACAAGGGGAGGAAGATTCAAAATAAACGAATGAGTACTTGGAACGAGTGAACGAGTGAACGAGTGCTCGAAATGGATGAATGAGTACTCAGAACGAGTAAACCGTGACTCAAAATAAACAAAGGACTCTTAGAATGAGGAGATAGAGGTTCAAAATTGATGAATGTTTACTCGGAATGAGTAAAAAATGAGTCAAAACAGGTGAACGAATCTTGAAATGATGAGAGGGAGATTCATAATGGATGGATGTTTACTCAGAACGAGAAGATGAATGATTGAAATGGCAGAACGAGAGTTCAAGATAATAGACGAAGGTTTGAATTGGGTGAAAGTTTACTCGAAACGAGGAAACGGGTGATCAGAACAGAGAAACAATGAAACAGGTGTCTAGAATGATGAAATGGATGATAAAATTGACTAACCAAGGGTCAGGTCTACCCTTGGAGGGCAGGTCTACCTGTTCGGAGGGCAGGTCCTCCTGTTTGGAGGGTAGGTCTGCCTATGGAGCAAAATTTGGTCAAAATTAGCTAAAATAGGCTCTAAAGGACTAGTTTATAGGTCAATTCCACCTATGGATGGGTCAGGTCCAGCCCCTAGAGGGCAGGTCCGCCTATCAAGAGGTTTAAACTTGAATTTTGAAAAGATGAATAAGGAAAAGGACCCAAAATAGAGCAAACATCAATCAAAAGGATATGGCTGAACAAAAAATCACTGGTATTGCACAAAGAGTACAATTCAGACAGCACAATCCTAATATTAGTAGAAAGGGTATGGCCGATAAAGTCTTCTATTCTAGGATGAACATGGTTGCTAAGGAGTCCTCGATATACAACCGGTACGTGAGGCCCAAACTGTGAACACCAACCCGTTACAAGCGCAAGTCAGGAACCTTAGCGAGATACTAGAGGCTCAGACCAACTCTTCACGTCATCCCGACGCTTCACCAATTACAACATGGTTGGATTTAGGTACAACTTTCGCTCTCCCTCCTTTATATACCCCGTCAGTACGCGTGGTTGGAATCGTCCCTTGGGGTGATGAAATCTACAAGCAGGTCCCGCTAAGAAAAGGAAAAAGGGAGACACAAAAACTTGGTAAGCTATGATTTATCATCACCCAGGATCACCAAATGGCACAAGGGGATTGGATATGTCAAATAGCTCACCAACAAGCATGGAAAACAGGATTGATTGACACCCCTAGTTAAAAACTATGTGCCTAAGTTAGGGGGTTAGAAACACTTAAAATAACCAAAAAAGGTGCTAAAAACTAAAATTTTACCTTCTGAAGAAAGCTGTCCAGGTTAGGTCTGCCTATTCAGAGGGTAGGTCCACCTATATGTAGGGAAGGTCTGCCTGTTCGGAGGGCAGGTCCACTTGTCTGGAGGGCAGGTCCGCCTGTGCAGAGGTTAGGTTTGCCCCTCTATGAAAATTTGCAAAAAGACAAATTCTGGAGTCTGTGGAGGGCAAGTCCGCCCCTAGGCAAGGTCGGGTCTGCCCCTAGAGGTCAGGTCCACCTGTGCAGAGGTCAGGTCCACCCCTGGATGGTCGGGTCCACCTGTCTGCAAGTTGGGTCTGCCCCTCTACAACCTGTACCTGCAAAAAATGAAAAAAATAGCAAACGTGAAAGAAAGAGACTCGTTTGTGGGTCCTACCGGGCATGCCAAAAATGTGATAGGGCAAAAATAATTGTTAGAAAATGAACAAAAAACAAAAGGAGTGCAAATAACAAATACAAACACCCTACACCTCAAGATTGGTCTAATGATTAACTAAACTAAGGAAAATGAAATATTTCACCTTGTTGAGTTGTCCTTTGGTTGGCCCTTCGATCTTCGATGTTGTATGCTCCTTTGATGGCAAGGGATGCAAGCTATAAGATGAGATGAGGATGGAAAAACAAGTGAAAATGGGTGCCAGTATGAAAATTTGGCTAAGTGTGGCTCAAGAGAAATTTTTGCAAGAGTTTGGTTAGCATGAATGATCTCTCTCTAAAATGAGAGAAAATATGGGGTATTTATATAGAATTTTGGACTCTCTAGGGAAATGGACAGTTGAGATTGAGCCACCAAGATCAAGATGTAGAGCTAAGGTGAGTTGAGAACTCACAAGCCCTCACATCTTGACATGTGGCATGTGAAGTGGCTTGAAAAGGATGATGTGTAGATGAGTTGGAAGGAGAGTACATGACATAGAGGTAGTACATAGTACCTTGGGATTGGGACAAAATCTCCTCATAAAGGAGGTCCTTGTCCCCATGTGGGTGAGAGGACATGTGACGAATTAAAAATTCCTCAAATATCCACATGGGGATGAGAAAATGAATTTTAAATTCCAAGGAATGCATTGGGTGATTAAATGTGAATTAAAAATTCACATGGGGAATGGAGTGCCTTCTCCAAAAGGAGAAAGCCTTTAAGAAGGTTGACATAATTAATTGATTAAGGTTGTACAAGTACTTGATTAGACAAATTGATGACAGATTAGAGGCAAGTGGGAGATTAAGAAGAGTTCACATGTGACTTGATGTGACAAGTCAAAGATCACATGGGGAAGAGAAAAATGAATTTAATATTCCTTGGAAGGATAAAAGGAATTAAAAATTCCTTGAGAGGTTGATTAGGCTAGTTAATGAAGGATTAGAGGAGGGTTGGGTGGCTAAGAGATATTAGAGGCCAACTTGCAAAAGTTGGAGCATGTGACACATCCTAATCAAGGATTAGGCATGTGCACATCCCTAATGATGAGATTAGAAGATGAATTAGGATTAGAGAAAAATGATGGAGAATGTGACATATGAGGAATTAAATAAATGCTATATTTATTTAATTCATTTGATGAAAGGGGGAAGGTATTTAATTATTTAACTAGATACTTTAGGGATTTGGTAGAATTAAGGATATTAATTAAATAATAGCGACATTACTTAATTAATGCAAATAAGGGATGCTTAAACGAAAGAGGATAAATTTGGATAAATTAAGTGTCCAAATTTAGGTGTCTACAATATAAATACATATATATGTATAGATGTATATACATATATACATATATACATACATATATATGTATACATATATATATACATATATGTATACATATATATATATACATATATGTATACATATATATATATATACATATATGTATATATATTGTAGACACATAAAAAATACTGATTGACATTGTGCATTTGATCCCAACCTACTAACATCGTTTCATCCTGAATCATCCTCCAGTCTAACCATTTAATCAAATCTCCTTATCTGATTAAATTCATCAATATTCCTACCTTTATTAAATAAACCAGTTATTTAATTAAGTCTCTCTTTTTTGTTAATTAAATCAATCATCTGATCTAATTATCCCTATTTAATTAAATAATCAATTTTATTTAATTAAATCTCTAAAGTCTATCTATTAAATTAAATAAATTAAAACCTTATTTAATTCAATCTAACACCATCTCTTTTAATTAAATAAATCAAAATCCTTATTTAATTATTCTCTTATCATATTCCTCTCTTATTTGATTTAAATAAATCCATAAATTTGAGTCAAATAGGTCACATCATCGCCAGTATTGGCATGGTGTGATGGTTTATTGGTGGCATTGTTGTTCTTGCCACCAAGGTTCAAACCCCGTTGGGGTGTTATTGTTGAATGGTTGTATCCGGTTCATAGCTCCGGTCAAAAGCATTTACCCCTTGAATAAAAATAGTTCACATCATCTAATCTCTCATTAAATTAATTAACCCTTGATTAATTTAATCTCTTGTCATGTCCCATCCTCTAGATTTTGCAAGTTGCACATGAAAACAGATTTAATTTATTTATTAAATCTCTATTTTCCTCACAAGGCATCTTTTGGAATATTCTCTAAGTTTGAATTCAAAAATTCCAAGTGGACATGCACATCCAACAAGGAAATAACTCCATCTTACATGTCCTTTGCCTTGAGCCAAGTGACATTTATTGCATTTTCCCTTCCCTCTTGCAAGTCATTTCAACAAATTTGAAATTCAAAAATAAGCATTTATTGGCACAATCCTCAAAATTTGCACATCCTCCATCCACTCATAGATTGACAAGTGGCATCTTGCCATTGGATGAATGTTAGTCCCACATTGCTCAAATTTGGACATTCATCCATCTTGGCATTCTATAAATAAAGAGCTCATATCCTCATTTGATCATCCACAAACTATGCAAAGTTACCATGCTCAAATATCTATCAAATTTCATCCATCACCATTGAGTTCTTAGCTAGGTTTTGCAAATTTTTGGCTTGGAGCTCTCATTCTTCATCAACAAAGTGGATCAAATCTCTTCAACACATCAAGCTTGCATCTTAAGAATTGGGAAAGGGCCAATTTTCACATCAAATTGGCACCAATTCCCCCATGGGATCAAGAGTTTGCAAATTTAAATTAGGATTCAATCTATTTTATTGTTTTTATTGTGTTTTTCATTGTTTATTTTCCTAATTTGAGTTTTGTAAATGGATTTCATGGGGAATCCTTGTTCTTTCTTGCAATCTCTAACTTAATGTGTTTGTTCTTATTGTTTTGCAGGTATTAGGATTGAGGTTCACACATTTGGTGCTAGAAGGAGGGCAAAATCTCATTCTTTATCACCTTTCTCACAAAATTCCGCGTTTTTGTTTATACATAGAAAAATTACCACATTGAGAGCTCAGCGTCGCTGTTTTAGCACCGCTGACTCTTCAACATCGCCATATAGCACCGTTGGAAACTCAAACTGTGATGTTGGAGTCTTCCCACCCAAAAATTTGAAATCCAAACTGCGCCGCTTGACCGTTTTGACCTGCGGGATCTTTCAAAAGAATCAAATTGCGACGCTGTACAAAAGTGCAATGCAGTTGAGTTCACTGTCCTCGACACAGAGTGATGCTGACTGGTAAACGATGCTATACAACACCGCTGAGAAATCAAACTCCCACGTAGTCATGGGTGGCGCCGTTGGCAGGGAGTAAAAAGTGGAAATTTAATTTTAGCATGTGCATTTTGTCATATGATCAATTTATCCTCTATTTTCTGCTTTTCGACCTCTTTATTTTGTAGAATTTGACTTTTTTTCATGCTTGTAGGTTGGATCAAATTGAAAGCAAAAGAAGGAGAAACATGATGATGGTATCTTACAAATTCAAAGTGTTTTTAAACACTTTTAAAAAAATTGTCATCTCCTTTTGCTTAGGACACTAATTTCATTTGGGTTTTAAAAAAGATTTTTTTCAATTTTTGCAAAGGGTTTAAAATGAACATTAGGACTACAACTTACTAGAGTTTGTTTTTTCGGTTAACAATTGAACAACACAACTCTCATTTGTCCTTTGGTGCTTTAAAAATAATCCATTATTGCTTTGTGCAATCTAAAATGAACATGTTCTATTTTGTTTTGTGAGGGCTTACTTGAACTAACTTCATTGGAAAATGACGTATGCGCTTCTCTCGCGCTTTATAGCGATCTTGAGAATCAAAAGGCCTTTTTCGTGATTTTAGGTTGGGATAAAGCAATCACCTCCACACTTCGTTTTGGGTTTAAAACTGAACAAAATCTTGTGCGAGTGTGAGTGGGGCATTATTGTGTACATTCTCTCTCTTTGTTGCAAACAAAGATTGATTGAGTTACGAATATTGTCTTTGCTCGCTTTTGTTTATCCTAGAGGGCCTGCCTTGGAGAAAAAGTACTCACCCAAGGGAACGAATCAACTGGTAACACTCTAAAGCCAAGAGTATTTCCAACTGGGATATAAATGTGGGTATTGGAGTAAACACCAATATCAGGTGGTTGATTCCGACAAGATGGATCTGAAAGGGGACTCTTACTGTATGGGTCAATCTCCATGAACGGAAAGTCCTTATTAAAACCCATGTCCTAGAATTTCCAAAATCCTTTGATCTATTTGTTGGTGCAAGAATGGTCATTCTAAAGCCACCCCACACTTTTATGGTCTTTTAGTAGAAATGGAAAGCATTCCATGGGAGTTTCATGGGTGTTGATGCTTGGCTGCCTCGATTGACGTTAATGAGCCGTGGAGGGGAGCCAGTGGGGTCAAGCATCTAACCATTCGCTAAAGATAAGCGTAGCTGGACTTTTCCAAGTGGGAATCCAACAAATATTGTCTTACACATCCATAGGGTTGTACTTATTTGTGGTTTCAAAATGCTTTGCTTGTTCGAAAACATCTTGGAAACAAACACCTAAACTTCATCATAAAAATTTCAAACCCTTTAGGCGACAATTACCATTGACTCAATCCATATGTTATTGCTTGCCCTTGGGATTCACATCCTTAGAGGTTTCTAAACATTGGATTACATCTCAATTTGTCTACTAGAGTTAAACAATAGGTAACCCTTGCCTTGAGTTCATCGAATTTCTACATAACATATTTTGTGGGATTTGAAGAAATTAAGACATTGGACATCTAGTTGGAAAACTTAATCAAAGAAGTGTTTTTGGTAAAATAAAGCCATTAAGAAAAGCTAAACAAAAAAGACTTTCATATGTGTTGAAACCTCACAATTTCCAAGAAGACAAATCCAAAAAAAAAAAAACAAAAGTCATTGGTTCAAAATCTGGAAATGTATGTTTAAATTGAATCATTCTTTGGTTGTAAAGGTCTATAGAAGCATTGCATGTTCTTCAATACATAGGTCTAAGAAAACAAAGTGTCTTTTTTAGGTTCATCTTAGGATCAAAGGAAATCAATTTTTTTTTCATCCATCCTTCAAACATCAAAACAAAAATCATCTCACCATCACCTTTTGAGAAATCTTGAAAATTATCCTTCATGCTAGGCTTTTAGACAAAAATCAAAATCATTAAATCCTTGAGATAAAATCCTTGAAATCTTTATCGAATCATCTTTGGCTAGGTATGTGTAGATGCATCCCTTTGCATATGCTTAGTCAAAGTTATCAAGACATCTTGTTTAATTAGGTATATGTAGATGAATCCTTCTTCATATGCTTGGCTAAATTATCATCTTGTTTGAATAGGTGTGGGTATCTAGATGCATCCTTCTCCCTACACATATTCAAATTATCATCCTTTGAGCAAATCTATCCCTTAGATAATCATCCAACATCTTAGGGTCTATTTGTTCAAAAAAATCAAAGCAAAACAAAATCAATCAATCAAGGGCAATCCCAAAAGGAAAATCAAAATCAAAATCCGAAACATATCCGAAAGTCCCAAAAGCCTAGCATCTCCTTCAAGATTTATCAAAATACCAAAACATCCACATCATCCATCTCTTACATCATCATCATATCACACCTCTTTATCCTTAAGATATCCTAAAATCTTCTATTTTGTGCATAAATTAAAGATCAATCCAAAGAATTAGAGATTCATCTCCCATATTCTTGAAAATTGATCTTTGTTTTATGGTTCAAACTAGATATTAATACAAGAAGAGCATGGAAGCCAACAAAGAAACACCTGCTTCAAGTGACCTAAGCCAAACAAATGTTGAAATGAATTCGGTCGAATCAAAAAATCCTTTAACTATCTCATCATCACAAAATCCACAAGAGGAAACCCAAGGAGAGGATCTTACCTTTCGGATGTCTCATGAAGAAATAACTGAAATGCTCCAAAATATGGAAAACCATAAGATCATCAACATCATCATGAGGCTTAACCCTTCGCTACACATGCTTGAACTAGCAAAACAAGGGGCCAAATTACCTTCAGATTTCGACGTGAGTACCATAGTGGAGACATATTTTCCTCCAATCTCATCCACCATCCCCATCTCATCTACACCCCCATCCCAAAACATCACCCAAAACATTCTGCAAATCACAACATCTTTTGCTCCAACCCAACCCAATGTTAATAAGGGAAATGCATTTCTTAATGCTATTCAAACACACCTCCTTGTTAATAATCAAAACTTGGATGCAAATACCATCTTGGAGCAAAACATACCCGAAAACCCATTACTTAAGAATGTTCCTCTCACTTTCCATCATGATCCATCATCATCATTCTTCCACACAACACCTCAAACTTCTCTCCTCACAAATTCGCAAGAGGAAGGAGACATGTTCGGACTAGGGGGCATTTTCGACACCACAAAATTTTCACAAGAACTCACACCCCTCACATTTCCACCTCTTCCACCATTACCATCATCATCCACACCACTCCTTGGCTTAGGGCTTCCCTCTTTACCAAGTATCAATGAAACCAACATCCCAAATATCAATCAAAGCATTATGCCAAATGCTCAAAACTTGTCATCGATATCGCAACAACAGATGACAATGAAACAAGCAATCGCGACATCATCAACCACCCCCCTAACATCTCAAAGCATTGTTTCTCAAGGGCCAATCACATCAACAAAACCATTTATCACTCGAACCACCAACACAACATCACCACTCACCATCTCCATAAACGCCATTCCGAATCCACCACCACCCCCACCACCACCAACTTCCAACATATCAAGCCAATACAACATGGCATTACAAGCTGCTTTTCAAAGGGGATTCCAACAAGTACAAAAACAAAAAGCTGCACAACTAGCTGCTTAGCAAGCCACTCAAGCTACGGAAGTTGCCCAAGCTGCATTACAAGCGCAACAAGCCACACAAGCCCAAGCTTTATTACAACAACAACAACAAGCCACTCAAGCCACACAAGCTGCTCAAGTAGCCCAAGCCGCATTACAAGCACAAAAGGCTGCTCAAGCCCAAATTCTATTGTAACAACAAGTGACACAAGCACAAGCCCAAGCATAAGCTCAAGCTCAAGAAAATGCCCAATATCAAGCACAAAAAGCACAAGCACAGACACAAATTCTTGCACAAAAACAAGCAGCACAAATGCAAGCATATCAGCAAGCAATAAAGAAATATCAAGAGCAGCAAGAAGCAACCGAATTGGCAGCCCAACAACAAGTGTTGTTGGAACAACAATAAGCACAACAACAAGCACAAATCTTAGCGCAACAACAATAAGATCAACAACAGGCGTTGTTCATACAACAACAGGTGGAAGCCTACCTAGCTCGGCATAAAATATAGATAGCATCAAAAAACACACAAACCAACCCACCCATCCAACCCACAATCGAAACACCCTAAAACACTTTCATCCCACCCCCTGATCCACAAAATGATGTAACGACACAAATCAGGTTGCTCTCGCAACAAGTGCGCGATCTTCAATCAGGGTAAACAACAAAAACACCAAGCAACTTGTGCCCCTATCCATTTGACAGGATCCTAGTGATGAAACCATTCCCTAAGGGATTTGAGATCCCCAAGTTTGACAAATATCGAGGGACGGGAAACCCTGAAGACCACATCAGGGAATTCTAGGTTCATTGCATGGAAGTCGCATATGACGATACTTATCTGATGTGGCTATTTCCTAGGAGTTTGGCTAGCCACACTATGGAATGGTTCTCTCGCTTACCAACAGGCATCAGAACATTTCAAGAAATTATAGATGCATTCATTAGAAATTATGCATTGAACATTGCAATGGATGTTAGTCTAGAAGAACTCTCAGCTCTGAAACAAGGAAAGGGTGAATCATTCGCTTCATTCCTACAATGATGGCGACCCAAGGCCAATCGAAGCAAGTGGACCATGCCCGAAGAACAACAAGTTTGCACCATCATAGCCAACCTTGACGACCTCTTAGCATTTCATCTCAAGGTCCAAGGGATCACCACATATGACTAGTTGATCCCCAAGGCGCTTAGCATCGAACGAGCCCTTATGACTCAACCCGCGGGATCAACTTCATACCCTGAACAACAAAACAACTTCCCACCCTCCAATTACAATGATAAACCTCACACGTGGGCAAGGAACAAAAACATTACTAATGATGGTGTCATCGATGCCAAGGTGGTCATTAGTGCCCCTCGCTAAAATACACCCGCACCACAAATCCAAATCCAACACCAAAACAATCATCACACAATACAACAACCAAACAATGATCCAACAATCAATAATCTCAATGATCAAAGGGGACCACCCCAATGCAACAAGAGTTATCCCAATCGAAAGTACATTGCTCTTGGGGAACCATTAGAAGTCATCATGAAAAAGTTGATAGACGAAAAACTCATCAAGGCTCCTACCTTCAAAAATTACCAAGAACCGGATGTGAAACCTCTTTGGTATAATGAGAATCAACTTTTTGAATTCCATAAAATCAAAGGCCATACCACGAACAGTTGCATGAGATTAAAAAACATAGTTCAAGATCTCATCGATAAAAGAATTATAAATGTGGAACAACCTACAGGAAACCAAGATCTTAAGATATACATGAATCTGATGCCTAATCATGGCAACAAAGGGAATAACAATGATAAAGGGAAATGCACCCACTCAAACATAAATCATGTGTATGAAATATTCGTCACCTCCCTAGATGAAAACTGCATGGTCATCACCATCAAAGGCGCCCATGTCGATTGTGGAGTCACCACAAGAGGCATAAAAGTTACTATCACAGGATCATCCCAACCAAACAAAGTCCCTACATCTAGATATATTCCTAATGGCTATAATGTCCTAGATCAACTCAAGAGAATGCCAACACAAATCTCCATCATGGAGTTGCTAAAAATCTCATCTGCCCATAGGAAAATCCTTGAAGAAGCATTGGCCTCATCCACTGTCCTCACAGATCTTGATGCGGAGCAATTCCAAGCTATGGTTAGAAATATCATTACGCCTAATCTTCTTACATTCTCTGACCAAGATTTCCCTGCTCAACCATCTCACAACTGAGCGCTCCACTTAGAAGCCATCATACATAAGAGAAAAATAAAAAGGGTCTTGGTGGATGGAGGTGGGGGCTTGAACATTTGTTTTCTCAATCTCATCAATCAATTGAAAATCTCAGAAGATTCTATTGACAAAGGAAAGGGTATCACAATAAGAGCATATGATGATCAAGAAAGAGTGTCTTAGGGCATGATCAAACTCCCTATTCAAGTAGGGCCTACTATCATGGAGACCACTTGTCAGGTCTTGGACCTCAACTTGCCGTATAACATCCTCCTAAGACGTCCATGGATTCATGCAATGAAGGCAGTAGCGTCGACTTTCCATCAATGTGTTAAATTCACACATGAGGGACAAGAAGTTACCATCCATGGAGATCCCGAACCTTTCTCATACTGCAAAAGCCTTGAAGAAAAGTATTACAAAATCCCCCAAGTACCAAAAAATGATGAGGGCCCATCCACACCATACATCGATCCCGCCACTCTTGCATCCACTTTTGCGATAGAGACACCCACCACCGCCACCATTCCCACCATCTTTGACATCAAGGTCATCATCCAAGATAACAACTGTGGAAACTACAAGCTCCCTAATAATGCTTTTGTGGTAGGAGAGTTACCGCAATCTCCTAGATCACGGGGACGTCCGCAAATAAATGAAGTCTCCACATCCTAAATGTCTCCTAAAGATTATCCTAACTTTACAAGTTGGGGAGATCTAGGCCGAGAAGTTATTGAGGCATATCCATCTCATATGCTATATATCAAGATGAAAGACCAGTACTAGACTTACCAATGGATGACAAAAGCAAGGGTCTACAAATGATGCTCACAATGGGCTATGACAAAAATCAAAGACTTGGAAAAAACGACAATGGGATTATAATACCTATCATTCCGGAGACGCGACTGATAACAAATCTTGGCCTTGGATGTACCCCTCTGAGTATAACCATACGTGGCCAAGGTCCTCTGGTTAGAACAGTTAATAATCCTCCTTAGCCAACCCCAGCAGAACTACAATTACCAGTATCTACAGGTAGGGTCATAGATAACTTTGTACATTTGATATAATCGACGTCTGTAGTAGTAGTGATGACAAGGATACCGTGACCAACTTACCTAGGCTATTTGAAGATACCACTCTATTCATGATTAACACCCTATATTTTGAATCAGACCACCAAAATCATGAGATCCGCCTAGTATATCCCCAACTCATTGACTACAACCAACGAGAACCACCAGTTCTTGATACATTCGAAAACGATGAGGTGCTCTTGAAATTCATGGGACTGCGGGATAACATTCTAGATGGGGATCACAAAGCAGGGTTCATAATCAAGTTAGACACACATGCCTATAATGGGGAAACGATTGAATCCCTCATTCGCAAAAGTGAGAAATTAAGAATAATATCCAAGTCCTTGAGTGAAAACCACACTGTGGCACTCTTCGACTAGAAAAAAGTAAAAATAAAGGACACATCCAATGGTGAAAACCTCTCAGAGGCACCCGAGGATGGGGGATTCAATATTCCTTCTAGATCTATTCATCAAGAAAAATTGACAGTCTTGGTAGAAAAATGCAATCTGGTCAATCTAGGAACAGAGGATACCCCACATATCACATTCTATGCGAAATCACTACAATCAGAAGAGCAAGAGCTCCTAGCAGCATTCCTAAGAGAAAGAAAGATAAAATTTGCATGGAGTTATGCTGACATGCCAGGACTTGATCCAGAGACCGTGGTTCACCAATTAGCAGTGTATCCAGAAGCAAAGCCTATTAAACAAAATCTTCAAAAAATGCACCCTCAGATCGCCCTATTAGTCAAAATGGAGCTAAAAAAGCTATTAGATGCAGGATTCATCCGATCGATAGATTATCCAGAATGGGTGTCAAACTTGGTACTTGTTTCAAAACCTGATGGGAACATCAAAATCTGCATAGACTTCAGAGACTTGAATAAGGCATGTCCAAAGGATGACTTCCCACTTCCAAACATTGATATGATAGTATACATGACTGTTGGACATGAAATGTTGTCACTAATGGACGAATTCTCAGGGTACAATCAGATCATGATAGCTAAAGAGGACCAACATAAAACAACTTTCACTTGTCCATGGGGGACCTACTACTAGAACATGATGCCATTCAGCTTAAAGAACGAGGGAGCAACATATCAAAGGGCCATGACATTGATATTCCATGACATGATCCATAAGATGGTTGAAGATTACGTTGATGATATTCTAGCTAAATCTAGAAAGAGAAAAGATCACATAGCAACCCTAAGTGCCATCTTTGATAGACTGGAAGAGTACAAGGTCAGATTAAACTGAAAGAAGTGCATCTTCGACATAAAATTAGGTAAACTATTAGGATATATAGTGTCAATGAGAGGTATCAAGGTAGATCTAACAAAGGTAAAAGCAATCCTCGAGATGGAAGCACCAAAAACATTAAAGCAATTGAGATGTCTCCAAGGTAGAATCCAATCCATTTGAAGATTCATAGCACAACTGGCGGACAAACAAAACCCATATTCTTACCTACTCCACAAGGGAGTAGCATACAAATGGGATAACAAGTGTGAAGAGGCATTCAATAAAATCAAAGAATATCTACTGACACCACCAGTCTTAATGCCACCCATTCCAAGGAAACCATTGATCCTATACGTATCAACAACAACAACCCTTGGAGCCCTCTTAGCTCAGCATGACGAAAATGGAACAGAAAGGGCTATCTATTACATCAACAAAACAATGGTTGGGCATGAGCTAAACTATTCATTCTTCGAGAAAGCATGCCTTGCAGTAGTGTTTGCATCACAAAAATTTAGACATTACATGTTGGCACACAAAATAAAACTCATCACCAAAATCGATCCTCTCAAGTACTTATTATCAAAGGCCATGCTCATAGGAAGAATGGAAAAATGGGAGATGATACTGTCAGGATACGACATCGAATATGTGGAGAGGAAAGAAATCAAAGGCTAAGTCATCGCAGATCAACTTGTAGAATCACCAATCTATTCAGAGAATCCTCTCATCTCAGAGTTTCCAGATGAATCTATTTTCAATCTCAACATAGTTGACCACTGGAAACTATACTTCGATGGCTCATACACGTAGCATGGATCAGGAGCCGGTGTTTTCTTTATCACCCCACAAGGGGATTGCATACCAAGATCCTACAAACTGGCGTTTCCTTGCACCAATAACATAGCAGAATACGAGGCTTTAACCATAGGTCTCAGAATAGCAGTGTAGTGGAACATTGTAGCTCTCAAAGTATACAGAGACTCTCAATTGATAATAAATCAAGTGAATGATGAATACCAGACCAAGGATGACAAGATCAATCCATACAAGAAATTGGTGGAGACTCTCAAAGAATCCTTCATCGAAATTACATTTGAGCAGATTCTTAGAACCAACAACAGAGCAGCAGATGCCATGGCAACAATTGGATCCTTACTTGATATCCCCCACAACGTTCTAATATGAATTCCTGATTGAGCAGCTTCTCGTGCTTGCATTCGAGGTACCAAAATTAGAATATGTGTGCGAAATTATTGGTCCCGGTGATCCTTGGTATCATGAAATTTACACATACCTTCGAATAGGAGTCATACCTGCCGATTTACCCTCAAACCTAAAATGAATCTTTGTAAAAAAGGCATCCAGATTTTTCATCCTAGGCGATACCCTATATCGTAGAAGCATAGAAGGAACCCTACTGCACTGCCTAAACGTTGAGGAGGCATTAACCACTCTAACTGAAGTACATAACGGTATTTGTGGTTCACAATCGAGTGGAATGACCATAGCCAAGAAACTGCTAAGGATGGGGTATTATTGGCCCACAATGGAAAGAGAGGCACATGACTATGACAGAAAGTGTCTACAATGTCAGCAGCATGGGGACCTCATCCATGCTCCAGCTCAAGAGCTTCATCCTATCGTCACACCATGGCCTTTTTCACAGTGGGGACTTGATCTCATTGGAAAAATCACGCCCACTTCATTTAATAGCCACAAATTCATCATAACTGCAACAAAGAACTTTACTAAGTGGGTGGAAGCCATACCCATGACGTATATAATTGAGAAGCATATTTCAAAGTTCATCCTAAACTATCTCATTTTTTGATATGGTGTTCCACAAGCCATTATCTCAGATAATGGGACACCATTTAAGAATCAGGAGGTCCATGACTTATGTGAAAAATTCAAAATCCAACATCGCTTCACCCCATACTATCCCCAAGGAAACGGCCAAGCAGAAGCTACAAACAAGACCATTCTAAAAATCCTCAAGAAAATAGTCAATGATGCAGGTCGTGACTAGCACTTACAACTTAATCCTGCCCTCTGGGCCTATCAAACCAACATCTGCACACCCACCAACACCACCCCTTTCTCCCTGGTCTACGGATCAGAAGCAGTACTCCCCATTGAGATCGAGATCCCATCACTTAGGATATCACTACAGAACCTCATCATAGATGAAGAGTATTGAGTATCAAGATTGAATGAGTTGGAGCTACTGGATGAGTGACGAATAGATGCTTTGAATCATTTGCAAGTCTATCAGAATAGACTAAAAAGGAGCTACAATAAGAAAATCAGAAGTGGGACATTCCAAGTCGGAGAACTAGTATTGAAGGAGAATCAGAAGAATGTCCCAAACCCAAGCAACAAAGGAAAATTTGAACCCAATTGGTTGGGACCATTCATTATCACAACAAGTTACAAGTCAGGGGCATAGCAGTTATCAACACCTGAAGGGGAACCTCTGCAAGAGCCCATGAATAGCCCTCATCTCAAAATTTTTTATGCCTAAATCTTTCAAGGTATAGAACCATCAAAAATCCAAAAAAATCAAAAAATGTCCTAAAAAAATGGTTTCTTCGGCGAAAACCTAGAAAACAGGCGTCTTGGTAACAACAAAAAAAATAAAAAAAACAAAAAGAATCGAAAGAAAAACCTGAAAAATGATTGAAAGCAGTAAAGAAAAAAATTGTCCTCTAGTGAAAACCACTTTGGAGGTACTTTGGGCAAGTACCTTGGTGAAAACCTAGCAAACAGGTGCCTTGTGTAAATAAAGCACTTTCCGCCATTAGGATCTTTACAACTTGTTATGCATCATCCATCCATTCACGCTTCCATCATCCATCACATCAAATCTCCTCCATCACTCTCATCCTCCCATGCGCACCATGCTTGGTCTGTTTTTGTATCATGATCCCTCCTAACTTGCTACTTTAAACCCATCCCTCCAAGGTCAGAGTTTGTCTGCCTTGCTCGAGGTAGTCTATTGCATCACACTAAGGGACATGTTCTCATCGAGGATCAGATTACGTTAATGTTCTTAAAGTCCCTCAAATTAGAAATCCAAAAACATGAAAAATCCAAGAAAACCAAAAAATCAAAATCAAAAATCCAAAAACATCAAAAACATATCAAAATCCAAGAAAGCAGTTCAAAGAAATTAGGTTAAAAGAGAGTCAAAAACAAGGTCGTCTTATCAAACTATGTCATCTCTGAGCTTGAACGTAGGCAAGGTTGATCTATGATCATCCCCCGAGACACTTAGGTTAGTCCTATAGGCGTCCGTCATAATAAACTGACATCTCATCATGTATATCATCGTCTGTAAATCGATCAACTCGTCAGTCAAACTATGTGGTCTCTATGTGTATAACGTAGGTAAGGCTCATCTATTTATCAGCCCCTGAGACCCCTAGGATAAGTCTTTAGGTTAGTCTCTTGATCAAAATCTCAGAAAACCCCAAAACATTGGAAAAATCAAAAATCAAAACATTTGCAAAATCTTGAAAAAATACCAAAAACAACCTCAAAACATCTCAAAAAAGATCAAAAACATCCAAATATTTGAAAAAATACATCTCATCTCGCTTGCACCCACAATAACATCACTCACAATAAACGATCGTCATCCTCAATCTTTGGTAAGATAATCAAAAATAGGTATAGTAGGTTAACAGTGAAAACTCAAAATCGTCAAGTCTTAGGTCTAAGAATCCCGATTGCATAAACAAGTTGGTCAACTCTATTATACATCGGTAACTCTCACCATCACGTCAATTGGTCCCATATCCAATCGTTTGAAGAGAATAACTTTGAATAAACAAAACAATGTGAAAACGCATAGAAATACTAACATGTCTTAGGGGATGGGAATCTTCCACCACAATGGGCATATCTTTTTGGCAATAGTTTGGGTTCTTATCGCTGAAGCTTCCTCTTTTTTGGTTAGCGGTATTGAAGAACATCGACTTGTTTGTGCACTTTGTCTTTATCTTTTGACTTATCTTATTGCGCTCATTCCAAGGACTTCTCAATGATATCCGAACAGAGGATTTAGAGAGATAGGAATGGGGCATCGATCAATATCTTTTGTTGTGCTTGTTGTTGGGCCGTTCTTGTAATATAACCTTGGTGGAGAATACTTTCTTTGTTAGATATTATGGAGGATGTTTTTGAAAACAATTGACTATTGCATTGAAAGGTTTACCTTTCCTTGTTTTGGTCCGAGGTTTTTGAAACTTCTAAAGTGCATCCTAGCAAGGTTTCTGTATGTCAGGTGTGAATAAGGATACTCCTATCTGCTTATCAAGTCAAAGTCCATCACACACAGAGTTTTCCGCGCCATCGGTTTTCCTATACCTTGATGCATCATTACCACTTTACGTGTGTTATCAAACATAAAGTGGCCCTTTGAAAATCCTAATTCCTTGGCAAGAAATCATCATCATCATCATTTGCATTTTTATTATCTTGTGTCTTGTTGAAATGACTTCTTCTCTTCTTGCTCATCACACTAACAAGGTACTATGATAGTTTTCCACCACCATCATCATCGTCATCGATCCTGCATCCACAATCATTAGCATATTGCATCAACATAACATATAGGAAACACATGCATTGCATTTCCATCATCATATAAACATGTTATCATAAGCATTTTTCATAGATAGGTGCATCCATTTCATTGCATTTCATCCATTACATTGCATTGCATTGCATTACATCAATCATTGCATAACATTCATTTGCATTTCATAACCATTTCACATTACCACCTATTGCGTAATCATACATAATAGGTACATACACATCATTGATAATCCATCCCATACATAGTTGCATAACATCATAAAGTCATCTCATGCATTAGGTTCATTTTGCATAAAACATTATCATGTCATTGCATATAGTAGATCACATTAAAATGCATCACATACATTATCATTTAATATGTTTAGGATAATAATTTTTGTTATTCTAAGCATCTTAAAAAACCATCCCATTTGCATCATCATATAAAACACGACCATTGCATTCACATTGCATTATATCGTCCATTACATCATCCATTTCATCTCATAAATAGCATCATAAATCATTCATTGCATAAATCATTCCACATAAGCATAAATGGAAAAAATTCATTACATACAAAGCGTACATCCATCCATAATCATTTAATATGTAAGAATGATTCACATCATTTCCATATCATTTTTATCACATATCACATCATCATTTGCATCAACATAAATAGATCATCATATAGACATCATCATTGCACATCACATAAATACATTTGCATATCATAGGTCAACACAATATAGATCTATTAGTCATAATCATTACATAATGCATATATCATCGGAAATAAAAGCATCCATAAACACATCATTTAAGCATCATTGCACAACATATAGATAAAATCATCCATGCATAAATAAAAGGTACACATTGTATCACATCACATAAAAATCATCATCGACTCATATATATATCATCATCAATAATGTAACTATCATAGTACAAAAATTAATCAGATCACTGTACATGTATGCCAATCAGTACAAAAGAGCCCATCGTGCTATAAAAAAGGAGCCCATAACGCACAACAAGTATTGTATCATCTCGATCAAGGTCTGTCCCCATGTATATTGCCCTCACCCCTGTCACCGTGACCCTCTGCTGGTCTGTGGATGGTTCGCTTCAAGTACTTTGGGACCTGTCCTGCTCTGGGTACGGCCTCATGATAATGCCTCTGATAGTACTCGGCCTCTCGGACGACATCCCTGTAGGACCGAACTGACACTGTACCCTGGGAAGAGGAGGCTTCCATACTCTCTAACTGCTGCCTTCGGCCTAGCTCTGTGGCCACCAGTAACTCTGCAGCCTGTCTCTACTGAATGGCCTGATCCCTCTTAGCCCTCATCTGCTCTCTCTCAGCTCGAGCCTAATCCATCTCCCCTGTCACAGTCTGCACTTGGGCTTGTAGCTGCACAATCAAAGTATCTCGGGGATCCACCTATCCTGCTGGCTACATTGGAGGTTGTACCTGAGGCTACACCTGAGGCTGATCCTCAACCTGTGGTGGTACACCTGGTGGCACCTACTACTGATCTGGCATTGGTACATCTCCCTGCCCTAACTGAACTGGTGGCCCAATCAGCTAGTCTTGTCGTACATCACCTCTCCATCCTCATCCTCCCCCTCTGCCTCTAACTCTCCGTTGATCTGGGACTGCTCCTGGAATGGTCAATCATAGGGGAGGCCAAAACCAATGGACCTGTATGCTTGTGTCGTGCGTGGATTTGTAGGCCCCTGATCATAATCCCATGGTCAAGCTACCAACTGCCTAAAGCTATCGACGACCTCTGAGGTAGGAATATACCGCCCCCATGAAACCTGTGTCATGGTGCGGGCAAAGACGGCTACATAGTCATCATCAGGGTGATCCTAGGGCTCACCGAACTGACGTTGCATGTGCCCGGGCAAGTACCTCTCGATCATCGTGTGCTCTCGCCCTTGCATGAAGTGGTCCTGGTGGGCAAAGAACAACTGCTCAGCATCGCCGGCCCATCTGGGCCGACCAAGGTACAGTCGCCATGTGAACACTTGCATCTCATTGAGGACCCTCCTCCAGTAGGGGATCTCGTGCTCACCTGTGTGTGTGAAGGACACACTACCTCTCTAGCGCCATATGAGGGGATCATCTGGAATCATCAGAACAGTAACAATCCGCGGCCGAAGCACAACAATGTGCTCCATGCCCAAACGTGAAGAAGGGTCACCCCTGCTTTGAGTGCTCTACCATCCATGTACACGTACTCATGCAGATCTCTGTATAAAGATGCAAGAAGCACCAAACCCCAAGCAAAACGGACCGGCCTGTCTCGAACCATATGCTCCCAACAATATCCCCAGCCAGGATTGAAGTATCGGCCTCATTTGTCAGGGTCAACGAGACCTGAAATGATCGCTGCAACAACTAGGCGGAAGGGAGGTGCAAGGATCTTGTGCCGCTTGAGCTCGATCTACCCCTCGCAGAAAATGATGTCCTCTATGGCGAGGACTCTGTGGCAACCATCGCGCCCCTCATCCATGTACAAAATCACTCGCCGACCATGAATTGACAATCTCAAAATATGGCAAACGTCCTATAGGGTGACAGTGGCCTCGCTAGTTGGAAGATGAAACGAAGAGGTCTCACTGTGCCATCTCTCAGCCAGCGTTGACAACATCCCTAAGTGAGTGCGAATGGGCACTGCGTAAGCAATATACCATAGCCTCGTGACCTGGAGTCAATCCTGATCCCTGTCGCTCAGGTCCCACAAATAACCGAATAGGTCCCGCGACTTGTGCTCTCTAGAGTAGAGCTCCCTCGCCGCATCTTGCATCAAGGAAGGTCACCATGTTAAATTTTTTGAAAAATTCTTCATCGGGCATTCAAAAAAACCTCTCCAGTGTTGCAATCCATGAAGGCGTCACAGTTCGATTTTTAATCAAACTCCGACACTAGGGCATAAAATACCAAAATTGCACCGCCGTGGTGCACTTTTCCTTCTAGCGGCACACTTTGAGAAAATGTAGGACCGCTGCGTTGTAGTTTGCAAACCACCCTGCCAGCCCCAAGCTCAGTGTCATAGTTTGGAGTCTATTTTCAAACTCCAAACTACACCGCCGCGATGCTATTTGTCACCAAGCGATGCAGTTTTATTTTTGAGCGGTGCTATATAGTGCAGCTATAGAAAGACAGACTTTGAATGCATTAAATAAAGGCTAAAAATGAAAAACCAAGCTCAAGTAAGGGTCACTTACTGGTGCCCCGATGCCGGGTGGCCGCTAGTATGTCCGAACTTGATCAGAGATGTACAGGGGAAGCTGTCGTTGCACCATATCGTCAGGAGGTCGGAACTCAAATCTCAAGGTTGCTAATGGAAGTGTGTGAAAGTGACTTGAAAGTGACCTCTTGGGACCCTTTTAAGCTTGAAAATTAGAGTTTTTTCACCCTAATTGGCTATCATGCTAGGGTTTTGGACCCTTGAAGCTGTTCTTGTCTAGTTGAGGCTTGTTTTACATCGTTTTATTGCATTTAGACATGTTTTTGGCCTCTTGGAGCCTTTTCAGACC
>VDFB02075321.1:434661839-434717780 GCA_007258455.2 Sequoia sempervirens
GAAGATAATTCTAACTTTCAATGTCCGGGCGATACAGTGTTCTACAATGCCTCAATTATATGGGGAGTGGTTGGGCCTAGAAGGGTATTTGGAAACCTGGGAATATATGAGGCACAAAACTGGTTTTTTTTGATAGGTGCAGTTGCACCTTTCATACACTGGCTACTTCGCAAACAATTTCCCAATGTGAAATTCCTGCGGTACGTCCATATGCCTATTCTTATAGGAGCCACTGGTAATATGCCACCTGCAAGAGCTGTTAATTTCGTAATGTGGGGCTCTGTGGGATTTATTTTCAATTACATAATATTCAATCGCCACAGGAAATGGTGGGTTCGCCACAACTATGTTCTCTCTGCAGGACTTGATGCAGGAGTGGCATTCTTGGCGGTTTTAGCTTATTTTACATTGCAATATGAAAACATTGGAAAATATGGAACTGGGCAACCAGCTTGGTGGGGAACACCCGATTCTCGAGCAGATAATTGTTATTATGCAAAATGTCCAACTGATCTAAGTGTGTCTGTTTATCCCGATGCTGAGATGTGTCCTCAATTCAAGTGATAATTATATGGATATTTTCACTTTTCTACTTTTGTACATGTTGCAAATTTGTAATAAGGATATGGTGCCCCATGGTTGGTAGAATTTTAGGTTGGTAAATCAAAGCTCTATGTTATTGAAATATTCAGTAAATATATGGTAATTCTATGATGTATATCTAAGGTCTTTTTGTTAGATGCTCATGTCACTTTATTTTAAGCTTGCGATTGGGTTTGAATCATAGATTGGCTGTTGGAATGTATATCTATCTCAATTCAAGGTCCATTTGTCAGGTGTCCATGCCATCTTCTTTCAAGCTTGTGATTAGGCTTGATTCATATCGATTTGAATGTAGATTGACTGTTTGAATGTACATCTAATCTCAATTCAAGGTCTATTTATTAGGTGCCCTTGTAACCTTGTTTTAAGCTTGTGATTAGGTTTGATTCATATTGATTTAAATATAGATTTATTGTTGGAATTTTTGCTGATGAATCACAAAATGCTTTTCTACAAATGAAGTGCATGTTCTATTTATCATCCGCATGTTTTCTATTTCCAATTTTCTTTGTCACATTTTACAAAGATAGTCTTAGAATTTAATCTATTAAATTGGCAAGAACGTATGTGGCCTTTGTTAAAGATTATAAATGAGTTTATTTTGTTTGTTTATAACTTAATTCTTTAAAACTTAAAAATAAAATATTGAAATTATGGTTATTGACAACTCTCTATTTAAGTGAGATTGTATGAGAGAAAAGTGTATTTTTTTATTTTTTCTATTTATTTTACATTCTTTTTGAATGCTTCTTTATTGATACTCAATTTGGATGCACTCTTGTTCATATGCTAACTCTAGCCTATCTTTGTACCACTTCATACTACCTTCCCAAACCATAAAATATGGGGCCACCCCTAGCATTTCTAGTTCCAAGTTGAGACTACAATTGTAGTCATCACCTTGGTCATAACCGTAAGTAAACCTCAATTTCCAATTTCAAATTCCTATGTTTCACTTGCCAATGATATCAACCAAACTACTCCTTCTCACATGTCAAAATCCAATCAAGTGGTGGAGGAATTGGTGGGTTACTCCCTTTTCATGGAAGAAGAGTATTGTGGGTAGTAATGAAATGATTGTACAAAATGGGAGTTACCTTGGTATAATGTTTCACTTCTTGAGCCAAGAGTACTTGATGGAAAAATGTGGTGTTAACTTGTGAAGGTGTTATTTGGTATTTTTAGGAAAATTGTGGAAGGGAAATAGTGGTTGTAATTCTAGAATGGATAGGAGGGTCACTAGCTCTAATCATGTTCAATTCATTTACCACAAAGAGACAAAGGGTGTTTAGCCTTTGGTCTTTTAGCTTTATCAATTCTTCCTAAAGCATGATTTCCCTTCTAGAAACTCTTTCTCATGAGACTTCACCTATTACCTTGCTAGATCTCTCTTATGATCTTTGATGGTTCTTTGACTTTCTCTTTGGTGGATGTTTCTTGAATTGGTAAGTTTTCTCAAATATTAATCAAAATTGCTCCAATCCAATATTCCTTCATTATAGGATGCATCAAGGGTAAAATTCCAAGTGAGGAAAAAAGGGATATCATAAGAGGTGTGCTAGTGCTTTTTATTCAACTTTTCTCATGTTTTATAGTTTGATCCTTCCACTATTGAATCACTTGGATGTTGGAATTGGTTATGCTTATTTTTTGTTAGATGCCTTGTGATGACACTAAGGAATTTTTGTATTTTCTTTACTTTTCTAGTTTGGGTGTTGATGTATCTTGAATTAATCTAAATACATGTAGAATCAAATATATTCCATCTTTTTATTTTTTTGGAAGCAAAGAATTATATGATTAGTCTACTTTGTAAAGGGAGCTTTTTTTTTAATATTTTAGGATGAATGCAACTAGATAAAGGTTTGTAGATACAAATGTTATGTTCTTGTTTTTGCATGTTTCCTTGTAAGAGTGAACACATCTCTTGTCTTCCAAGTTTATTTTAAAATTCAAGAATAAAGAAAAAACTAATCTATATTTAAATCTAGTCAAACAAAAGAAATTCTTGAAATCTATTCCAATAAAATGTAAGTGATTGTTACTTCTCCTAGGTAATAGTTGTTGTCTAATTAGAAATTAAAATTATACCCTTTTCTAAATAAATCTAGTTTTAAATGAATGGCCCTATAAAATGAAGAAGCTTTGAAAAATATTATGTTTTCATACATCCTTAGGAGGTCCAACCTCTAGATCTTCTTCTCCAGTAGCTGGGTGCTCCTGCTTGATGGAAGAGGGAATATATGATACTTTATATTTGGGAATATTAGAAAATTATTTGGAAGGTAGAGTGAATCTTTGAAGCTTCTATGTAAAAAATAGGAAAAGGCATAGATTTTGTGTAGAAAATGAGAATGTTGTTGATGGGAAAATTGATAAAGCCTCATATTTTGCTATGTTGTTGGTGTTGTTGGCTCTTTTAAATACCAACTAGATCTTCAAGGAAGCCTATGAATTTTCCAATTCCAATGATTAGCAACCTAATAGGGGTTGGCCAACAAACGAGAGAAAGCAATTTAGCTTTCCTCCTGCACTTCGGGTTCTACAAGACCCGAGAGGGTGATCCCAAAATGCACTTATAACATTCCTTCACAAGATTTCCATATACATTGCACATTAAGCATATACATTCTCATATTTATGACTCGACAAGTGACAATTCACAAGAAATTGGAAAATTCCTTACACATTTATAACTTGGAGCAGAGAATGGGAAATTCGAACAAGAACTATAACAACCATCGTCATTATGAGTATGCTTTTAATTAAATGAATTGTTCTTTGAAATGATCTAGTTGATCAGATATGTATGAATTTGCTTAATACATAGAACAATGTATTATCCTAGGGTGACGGGGTCAAATTCACAACAAACTATAATGCAATAACAATGGCATTCGACATTTATAGACTATTATGGATTTGCATTACAAATTCATAACTCAGATTTTCCAGACAAAACGTACTTAAAGATCCTATGCCTTAACACACAAACCAATGATGCATTAAAGCATTTTAATCAACTACTTGAATTGAAGCATAAATGCGAACACACATCCAACCATGTGAATTGGAGACCAATAAAACAATCTTTAATCATTTCATTGCCGATTCATGAACAAATACATAGGATATAATCTGCTTGAAATTTTCCATTATCAATTTTCAAATGCTATAATTGTTGCAAAACATTTAAGCTAACTATGAATACAGACTCACAACCTAAGACTTAATGAGCAATTCTATATCCATTGTATGCTTATTACACTTCATGAAAATATTTGCTAAGACTACCTGAGATCAACCAAATTTTTTTCAAAGACCCCTTCACAATAGCCTTGAATTCCCTTTTATAAGATTAAGGGAGCATATAAGCTTTAGGCTATTTTTCCATCACACTACATTTCAATTTTTATTTCAAAGTATTTCATTTCATTTCGACCCCCAAGCAGTTACATTTACACTTTAAGAAATGGGGGGAAAATACAAAAGGAAAAAAACTTACAAAAGCCTATTGAACTCATATCCTCATTGTTTGAGGATTCCACGTCATCACACCATTCAGCTAAGAGCATGAAACATGAAAGTAGAAGAAAGCGTAAAGCAAAGAGAAGAACTAGGTTGGATTACCACGTGCATTTTCAAATTGAGAGGATATAGATTTTTAAAATAATTTATTTCAAAGGCCAGACTTGTATTATACTCGACCATGTTCTATATCCATCTCACCATCCCTATGGCTTATTCAACATATTTTTCCAACCCATTCCTATATTCATCCTATGTGGGCCAGTTAATATCCAATAGTTTATGCACCTTTGTGTTATATGCATTATATCTTGTATCAATTGTCACCCGGGCCTCCTTCACAAAGGTGTCCATGCCTGTTTCAATCTTGATGAAGTTGTCAATCAAGAAATTGAGGACTGACAAGTCTAACTTATCATCAACATATGCCATTTGGGTACACATGACTCTCTAATGTTTGAACATGGATCTCCATGAGGAATACTCTATTATTTCTACATCCTCATTAAGGATTTTGGGTACACCTTGTTCTTCCATATCCCTAAAGGCTTTCATTTTACCTTGCAATTTCCCACCAATTCTTTCATGGAAACTGTGACTTCACCAATTGTTTCAATTCCTTTGATTATGTCAGGAAGATGTTTTGGAGCTTTAGAGTATTTGTTTGAATCTCCTTTAGACTGTTCAATCTACTGCTCCACTTATTCCAAGTGCTCATGAAGACTTCTTGGGCATGCTGAAACTTTCCATATGCTACATGGATACCTTTATAGGTTAACCATGTGGTTTATTCCTTAAGAGCAACTTTGGACCATCTATGACATAGGATACCTTCAGCCATATCCTTAGTAATATTGCTCATGCCTTCTTGAAGCTTGTTCTTCTCAGACTTAGTTGCTTGGAGCTCCTTTTTCAATACATCAATCCTCAGTTTCAGGGTATCTTTATCTTGTTGTGAAGTACCAGATGGAGAAGTAGGCAAGGTCTTCTGACTTACCTTGACCACAATGGATTTCACTTTATTATACTCTTCAATTAATTTGTTGTGTTTATCCAACAATTTCATATATCTCGCTTGAGTAATTTTTGCAGTGTCAACAATCAACATAGTTGTGTGCATTGTTAACCTTGCAGCCTATGGACCTGTCATCTCTAAAGCTCTTCCTATGATCAAATCTCTTGAAAGGCCAGTCATTGTTCTACTGAGTCTGCATCTCCCTGAATCTGGTGTTAATTATCAAATGGCTAGTGCATGTAAATTGGGGTTGAACCCTGAACCAAAAGTTTTCTCATCAAAATTTTCCTCAGATACCATAGCATTTGGGTCATTCCTAATTGCATCTAGAGCGATTATGGAAGATAGGTTCCATCTTGGCATCACCAACATCCCACTGTCTTTAACCAATCTTGTAGCCTCCATAGGATTCGTTTGCTAAATTTCTTGAACAATCTCTTCTTCAGTCTTATTTCTGACCTCTTCCTGTTGTGAGGGATCAACTCCCTCCTGAGCCTTTTGTATCCTATCATTTATTTCCTAAGCTTTCAGCTCAGCAATAAATTCTCTGAATCCTCTAGTTGTCACAAAAGAATCATCCTCTAGAAATTTGGCACAAGCTAGAACCCTTGCATCATTGTCCTGGCTTTCATCATATTCCCAAGATACTAGCCTATCATTTGGAACAAATGGTTCCATTACTTCTCCAACTTCAGGGTATGAAAATTCATGCTCTATTCTTTGTTCAATAGGCACTGATTCAACAAATAGCTGTTGTACATCCCCCTTAGCACCTTGTGTTTCATCAACATTTGTAGAAGGCAACTCCATAGCAGGAATATCCTCAATGTCCACTAGTTGTTGCTACATTTCTAATGCTATGGGCTCCTTTGGTTGACCACCAATTTTTAGTAAATGCTCTTGCAAAGCACTTTGAGCTAGCTGCTCTGCTTGTTGCACCTTTTCTAGAAAAGTGCCATCATTAAAATCACTAAGGATCAATTCCATCCTCTTAAATTTGTCAGTGATGTGCTTGTAAGGGCTTTCATAGTAGGAATTCTTGGTAAAAGCCCTATGCTCAACCTCAGCAATTTTCATCCAAATTTTCTCTCTATCTTGGACAACAACTAATGTTGACAAGTTTCTTATCACATCCTCCTTGAAGTAGAAAGCATGAGTTCCATATCCTGAGATTCCCCTTTTGACCTTTCCTCTATCAATGAGCCCTTTTGGATCAAAATTTTTTAGTAGGGGTTGTATCCATTCTTAGATTATTTATCATTATGCCAAACACCTCATATGCTTCCTTTGCAGTGAAAATGAAATAATCAAAAGAGAATGTTGTTGCAATAATAGAGGCCTTTTTGGATAACCTAAAATTCTTTGCATCACTATTATCCATTTGTCACATTATTTCAGTAAAATCCAGCCTATCAGAAACAAACTAGGCAATAGATGTGGAGCCATAGTAGTCCCATAACACCTGATGACCATGCAGTTATCATATAAATACCAGTCTCCCCAATTGCACTCATAATTGGGGTCATCTCCACATTCTCTTGGTCTCAACAAACCTTGAATTATTTTGGAAATTCTCTCAGCTGGCCCCAATCCTATTTGTACCAGAATAGTATGCTTTATGGTATTGCATAATCCAACATAGTTTGAATTTTAGCAATGCAAATCCTAGATGCATGTCCACATTTGGATAGGAAATCTATGACCCTTTTCATCCACTTGTCTCAGTTTCATGACTTAACCAAAAACCTCCCTTCCTTGGTATAACAACATATGCATCAGTAATGAATAATGTCTAAATGTCAATGGGGGTTTTTCTTTCTTTCAACCTCATCAAGTCATAGTGCAATTGCTCAGCAACTCGGTGAGCATAGTCAAACCACTTATGCTTTTTTTTATGTTGAATATCCATGATCATAACTAACAGGGATGACATTATCCTTCCATCACACTTCACTCCAAGCACCTGACACAACATAAAATATGTGTATCTGAAATAATCTACAAATTCTTCACAATCCAATGGTTCAACTTCTTTGATTGCAAACATAAAGCCCTTCTCTCATCTATGATTTGGTAATTCACCTCTTTTGAACCCAACCCTGTGTTCAACATATTCATTCTGCAACTTTTCCATACTAATCTTTTCATTAGCATCAGGGTTCATTCTAAAAACCTCCATGACTTTACTTCTTTTTATTTCCAAAATGTTTCTACCATCTATGTCTGTGATTACCCTATTGACATCATCATATTTTTCTACTAGTTGCATCATTAAATCAACCTCTACAAAATATTGGAGACAACCAATTTCCCCAAATCATAACCCCAGACATTTTGACCAGGATGTGGAGCATCTCTTCTTTTGAAAGTGTACAAAAATAACTCCCATCCAGGCTCTAGAATGACAGTGTCACCAATTCCTGCTGCAAGTTCCTTAAAATTGGTGGTTAATATTCCTTCCCCGGTGGCCTTCTTGTTGCTTTCCTTGGCATCTATCGGCTGGAACTTGTCCATGAAATGAACATAATAGGACTTTGATTGACCCTTTTTCTTGTTGGTTCCTTCAGATGTTTGGGGTGGGTCATGGGAGACTTTCTATTTTTTCCTCTTGGGTGTGGGTTTTGAGGATGGTGACTCACTAGGTTGACTCATCTTGAATTGCCTAGGGCTTCCAGGTTTGAATTCAAACAAGGTTTTGGAATTGATATTCTATACTTGACAACTTAAACTTAAATTCGAATAAAATTCTACCCTTTTTCTTTTATCCCAATTAGAAAGTACACTTAATCAAGAGAAGCCAAGAACCCTAATTCACCTTTGAAAACAACCCAAACATTTTTATTTAATGTGCCAATTCTTACAAAATAACAAGAAAAACTAGTGGGATTCAATGATGGCTTACCCAGGAAAAACTCTTCTACAACTTTTCTTTGGCCTTGGCTCTGGTCACTCTGAACTCTTCTTCGGCTCCTGAAATGTCAAAATGAGAGGATAATGCAAATACAAACCCTTTTACATGAATTTGGTTGAGTACATTCACCATTAATGGCACAAGAAGGCTCACACGAGTGAAAAATTACTCCATTAGTTGGCCGTTCTCGTTTGAATTTGAGCCATTGGTTTACTCATGTGAAAATTCCATCCAATGGCCCACATCATTCCATAATATCCATGGGGCCCTTCCAGTGATTTGATACATACTTTGATGATGAGTTAAGAAGCTTCCATGCATACCTCTCCATATTCTGCGAGTATGGATCATTGCGTCTTCCAATTTTTCTTTGGTACCTCATCAAGTGATGGCTAAGAAGCCAACAATGAGATATTAGCCATTGATCTTGATCGCGAGAGGATCCAAGCCAGAGACCTAAATCTTATCATTCATCACTCATTCACTTTACATTGAGAAATCTCAACTCGTGATACACCGAGCCCATGCAATGGGGAGAAACTCCACCCATTAGTGGTCGCGGGTTCCCTTTTGGAGAGCATGAGACAATTGGCGATAATGATAAGACCAACGATGGGTTAAATACTTAATCGCATCACTCATCGGGGGTTGCTTTCTAGCAGTGACAATGTAACACGTGATGGATGATGAACCTAATGTGGTAAGAAAGATGGTGCTTCACTCATCATGGGATGGACATGGGCTAGTCTGAAGGAACATGCGATGAGCGATGAACAACCAATGGTAAACTTAAGCGGTGCTAAAATGCACGTGGTCATAAGTTGTTTTAAAAGGGGACTTCCTAGGTTCACCGGGTAACCTAAATGTTGGGACTGGTTAACAATGATGATAAAGACCATAAGATGCCACTTAATTAACTAACTGGTTACCTGATGCAACTGGTCAATGAGAGAAAATAAGCCAAAGATTAACCAAGGGTTCCAATGTAAATAAAATCTTGAACCCTAGACCCTAATGGCAATAGGATATGAGTAATAAAAAATGTGACTATGAAATTGAAGGGACCATAAAAATATTTTAGGATTCCACTAGGTGCATGAAAAGCTAAATTTGAAAGACTAAGGGATCATATCCCTCTAAGGAATTACCAATAAGATCCTTTTCCCCAAGCCATTATTGGTGTAAGAGTCATCCAAATACAATGTCCATACTTATGGTTCATCAATATGGAGTTCAAGAACTCATATGGAAAATATATTGAGTAGGGGTTATGTATCCTCTAGAGGCATTGTTGTTGATTGATTAGTGATAAATTTCTCTTTGATTGCTTTCTAACAAATATATTCATTTTTTAAATTTTTTAAGGAGCACCATTCAATTTTCTGTTTGACCTATTTTTGTTGTTTCAGAGAGAATGCATTTCATAGGGTCCATATTTGTAATGACCTTAGTGGTATGTGAGAGAATATAGTTTATAAGTTTTTTTGAAGTAAATACCATAGCTATGAAATTTATTTTAATGTGTGTGTACTAACATTCATGATTGAACATAGTTTAGGTAGGATAACATATGGCTTATTCCTTGTTCATCATGTTTGTGAAATTTCCCACAAGGTGTGTTCAATAAAAAAGACATATAAGAGAAGTGGTTGATCAAGTTTAGGTATCATAATCACTAGGGAGTTGACAAGATATTATTAAATTCTATGATAATTTTGTTCATGTGATTCATCCCCTATATATATATACATGTATATATATCTATATATATACATGTATATATGTACATATATATACATATATATATACATGTATATATATCTATATATATACATGTATATATGTACATATATATACATATATACATACATATATATATATACATATATATACATATATACACATGTATATATATAGGTATATGTATATATATACATATATGCATATATATAGATATATGTATACATATATACATATTTACATATATGTATATATGTATACATATATATATATATATATATACATATATGTATATAAATACATATATATATACATATATGTATATATGTAGATATGTATACATATATATGTGATAGGGCGAAAATACTTGTTAGAAAATGAATAGTAAACAAAAGGAGTGCAAATAACAACTACAAACACCCTATACCTCAAGATTCGCCTAATGATTAACTAAACTAAGCAAAATGAAAGATTTCACCTTGTTGAGTTGTCCTTTGGTTGGTCCTTCAATCTTCGATGTTGTATGCTCCTTTGATGGCAAGGGATGCAAGCTATAAGATGGGATGAGGATGGGAAACAAGTGAAAATGGGTGCCAATATGAAAATTTGGCTAAGTGTGGCTCAAGAGAAATTTTTGCAAGAGTTTGGCTAGCATGAATGATCTCTCTCTAAAATGAGAGAAAAAAGGGGGTATTTATAGAGAATTTTGGACTCTCTAGGGAAATGGACGATTGAGATTGAGCCACCAAGATTAAGATGTAGGGCTAAGGTGAGTTGAGAACTCACAAACCCTCACATCTTGACATGTGGCATATGAAGTGGCTTGAAAATGATGATGTGTAGATGAGTTGGAAGGAGAGTACATGACATAGAGGTAGTACATAGTACCTTGGGATTGGGACAAGATCTCCTCATAAAGGAGGTCCTTGTCCCCATGTGGGTGAGAGGACATGTGACGAATTAAAAATTCCTCAAATATCCACATGGGGATGAGAAAATGAATTTTAAATTCCAAGGAATGCATTGGGTGATTAAATGTGAATTAAAAATTCACATGGGGAATGGAGTGCCTTCTCCAAAAGGAGAAAGCCTTTAAGAAGGTTGACTTAATTAAGTGATTAAGGTTATGCAAGTACTTGATTAGGCAAATTGATAACAAATTAGAGGCAAGTGGGAGATTAAGAAGAGTTCACATGTGACTTGATGTGACAAGTCAAATATCACATGGGGAAGAGAAAAATGAATTTAATATTCCTTGGAAGGATAAAAGGAATTAAAAATTCCTTGAGAGGTTGATTATGCTAGTTAATGAAGGATTAGAAGAGGGTTAGGTGGATAAGAGATATTAGAGGCCAACTTGCAAAAGTTGGAGGATGTGACACATCCTAATCAAGGATTAGACATGTGCACATCCGTAATGATGAGATTAGAAGATGGATTAGGATTAGATAAAAATGATGGAGGGTGTGACATATGAGGAATTAAATAAATGTCATATTTATTTAATTCATTTGATGAAATGGGGAAGGTATTTAATTATTTAACTAGATACCTTAGGGATTTGGCAGAATTAAGGATATTAATTAAATAATAGGGTATGTGTAGGATCATGATGGTCCAAAAAGTGGCAATATGATGGGTATGTGTAGGTATGTGGTCGATTTAATTTTTTAACCCAAAATTGATGAAATGAAAGGCTTTTAAAGGAGATTATCAACTTTCCACCAATATAAATTATGCTTTACTTTGAATTTAATAAATAATTATTATTTATTTTCTATTTGAATTACTTACTCAAAGTCCCACTAATAAGTTGATTGAAAAAAATCTATAACTTTCAAATGATTACATTTTTGAATTTGAAACATACATCTCTATGCTTCTGATACTATAGGATTAAAAAAAAAATGAATTTCATGATTTTTGACCAAGTTAAGGTGGTCGACATATGAGTTTTTATATTTTTTAAAAGTTGCAATAAAAAATTATAATTAATTATTTACTTGGAAAAATTACAAAAAATATGCATCACATCCACATGAGTCCTCTACTTATATCTAAAATATTATAAAAAATATTATCATTTTATTGTGGTTAGGTGGTTAGACGACACCTACTTCTTATTTTTTCCCTAAAATTTAAGTACATCAAGATTGAAATTTCAAATTTTCACCAAATAGATTTAAAAAAAAAACCTAGTAGTTTACAAAATACATTCAATTTGCTACAAATTCTATTCTTACATATTTTTGAAATAATATACATAACTTATTCAAATTTTTATGTCAAGTTGCCTAACTCTGATTTTTCTAAATTTTTTGCTAGTTAAGGGCCTGTTTTTTCCATGATGATCCTGCACATACCCAATAGCGACATTACTTAATTAATGCAAATACGAGGATGTTTAGATGAAAGAGGATAAATTTGGATAAATTAAGAGTCCAAATTTAGGTGTCTACATTTTTCTCCTCTTTGAGATGGTGTTACGAAGTAGCATCATTTCAAAGAATATTAAAACATAAAACCTAGAAGAAGATGGTTAGATTGGGAAAGATGCCCCAGTCATTCAAATGAGTGACTAGGAAGGGAAAAAAATGATAAAAATTAGGGATGAAGGATGCCCCCTCGAGAGGACATGCGAGTTCAAGAGAACACAAGTGTGCTCTCAAAATGGAGGAGATGATGCAAGGGGTATATGAGGAAGATGATGCAAAGTGATGGGTATATGAGGAAGATGATGGAAAGGGTGGTAGGAGATTGGGAGGGGAGAGTGATGAAGGATGAATGGATGGGGGGGATTTTGATAGATGAGAGGATGGAGATGAAATGCAATCCAAATGCAATTTTCCATCGTTAGGAGCACTGATTTTTGCTATAGCAGAAGACACAATACACCAAGGTATAAAGGACCAAGGCAGATTAGTGTCTAAAGCATGAAACACAAAAAAACAAGAAGGATATCCCAACACCCCAAAGTCGCAATGACCTTGGTCGGGCCAGGTATTGGGATAACCACAAGCACACAAGGATGCCCCAGCGTAACACAAGATCTCAGGGATCTTGGTGGGTACTATGTGGGAAAACCGAGAAGACAACAACAAAGAAAAGATCAAGATACGCCCCTATGTTGACTAGTCAAAGCACACCATGATATGATGGATCAAGGCGACCATGACAAGTGATGATAGGGAGCTCAAATGATAAACAAAAGCCAAAAGCATCAAAAGTTCGCAATCAATTTCAAACATCCTTTGCCATAGGATCAAGGGGATGGATGGGACTGATGAGGTCTATTAGGAAGGATGCATCCTGTTGAGACTGATGATGGATACTAAACTGAAAGACCGATATGATGCAGGATATTCAGAACTGATTGGATCTGATGATACAAGTGGATCTTGTTTGTTAAGAACCAACTAGATAAGTGCATAGCTTGACAACACGACACGAGAGACATGACACAAGATAGGAGACTGATACATCCTAGCGACCTAGGGGCTCAGGGGCCAATCAAAGATTAGCCTTGCCTACGTGGAAGCGCAAAGCCCTTGTAGTTTGATAAAAGGCTGATGATAGACCATGATGGAGACTTCAATGGATGATAAAGATAGGATGGAGAAAAGGAGCAAAGTGGACAATATAGATCGATGATGGAACCCCGGGGGTGGATCAAATGATCAACCTTGCCTGTATGTGAAAGCGTAGGGGCAACGTAGTTCGAAAAAAGACCAGCGATAGACAATGGATGAAGGATGATGAGATAACCCTAGATAAGGGGAAAAGATGATGGGACCAAGATGATGAGACAAGATAGACAATGGATGAAGGATGATGAGATAACCCTAGATAAGGGGATAAGATGATGGGACCGAGACGATGAGACAAGATAGACTCGTTGGATTGGATCGGAGGATGGTGACTACACAAATCTCAGGGATGGGATAGTTATCTAAATCAGCAATGATGAAGTGGGAGGAAGACAAGATGGATAGATGAAAGATTACTTAGAACGAGTAAACAAATGATCGAGAGGAATGAACGACTACTCAAAATGAGTAAACGATCACTCACAATGGATGAATGATTCTTGGAACGAGAAGATGAAGGTTTGGAATAGAGGAAAGATTACTCAAAACATAAAATATTGATCAGGATTGTTGAATGAGAGTTCAAAATGATAGAAGGAGGTTTGAAATGGATGAATGTTTACTCGGAACGAGTAAACAGATGTTTGAGATGATAGATGAAGGTTTGAAATAGATGAATGTTTACTCGAAACGAGTGAATGGATGAATAGGGAAAAATTGAAGAAGATGGAGGGAGGGATCTTAAGATTTGTTTCGATATCCAAAGATATTAACTGCAGATGGATGAAAGCTCAGATTAGGGTTTCAGTTAAGCTTAGATTGGGATTAGATTAAAGCTCATATTAGGGTTGGATTGAAGCCTAGATTAGAATGATTGGAGGATGTGATGGGATTGATTCTACACCAAGTTCCATAGTTTAAGGGACGTAAGGCGTTGACAATCAGATTTTTCTAGATTTGGCAATTTTAAAAAATTGTCAAATTTTGCCATTTTAGGAAACTTCATGGTCATACGTTTGAGAGTTCAATTTTTTCCCAAAAAATACCCAAAAATAAGATAGGATGAATTGCCAACTAACATCCCAAATTTGAGACATGCATTCCGAGTTATTAAAGAAAATAATTTTTCAAAAACTAAAAAAAAACACTAAATTGCGATTTTGAGGGTCAAGATGAAAGTTTGAGGCCTTGAAAATGTGGCAAGAGTTGGTTTAGAATCCACATGCCACCTCATAACGCAACCACCTACAAAATTTCAGCTCAAATGGACACCCGAGTCAAAAGTTATGGCCTCCAAAAGTTTTAGCATAAAAATCAATCAACAAAGATGAAGTGGGAGGACGACAAGATGGATAAATTAGTTGAGTACACCCCCAAAAGAGGGATAAATAGCGGGTGGGAAAAAGAACTAGAGGAGCAGGGGACCTTTTCTCAGGTCCCATGGAAGAACGGATCCGTTCACTCCTGGGCAGGTTCACCCACGTACGGGGGCGGGTCCACCGGTGCCCGGGTAGGTCCGCCCAGGAGCTCGGGTGGGTTCGCTCGGGCTCGGGCGGGTCCACCCATGAACCAGGGCGGGTCTGCCCAGGGACCAAGGCGGGTCCGCCCACGGGCCCAGGCGAGTCTGCCTGTACCCAGGGCAGGGTCGGGAGGACCGACAAAAAAAAGGGGAAAGATGAATGATGAAAAATAATAGGAGATTGACAAGATGTGTAAAAGAAGCCGAAGTGATGACGATAAGATAGATGGCATTAGATTGTGTGGGGAGTAGCCTAGAGCTAGAGACCAATGACAAGGGATTATTAGATGGGATGAGGATTGGGAGATGAAAAGGATTGGTTGGATTGATGGATATGAAGATAAGGACTTGGATGCTATGATGGACGGATAGGAAGATAGGGATGGGGAGATGGATATAAGGATTGTTTGTAGGGATAAAAGATAAGGATGGGGAGATGGATATATCGATAAGGAGATGAGGATAGGGAAATGGAAGGGATTGCTCTGATGGAATGAATGATGTCTCCAAGGACTATATCACCAAGGAAGATAAATGCCCCCACTCTAGATATGCCATGTGCGAGGAGGCATGAAGGATGCAATAGAGAAGGATAGGAAAATAAAGGAGGGAGATGGATGAAGATAGGATGCATGGATAAGGAAGGGAGATTGAAGGTAGCATGACAGGTGGATAAGGAAGGTAGATGAGTGCAAATGAGGAGTAGGATAGTGTGTAGATGAGGGGAATGTATGCTAAGAGGTGTCCAAAGCATGTTTATATGTTTGCCCTTGTCATTATCAAGATCACAAGGAGGATGGAAGGATTGGGATAAATGGGATATGCCAAGAAGGATGTGTAAGATAGGTAGGATGGAGGGGATGAATGAAAATGGTGTATAGCAAGAAGACGGGTGTATAGCTTAAAGCATAGCAGGAAGCATAACAGATGAAGGGAATGTATATCAGGGTCAAGCTGCCCCCAAGTACAGATGGGGATTTATGCATGACACTTGTTTGCCAGGTTTTCATCATGGTACTTATCCAAGGCGCTTGTTTGCCAAGTTTTCACCATTGGACAAATTATTTCTCTTTACTATTTTATTTTTTTGGTTTTTGTTTTTTTTGAATTTTTTGACTTTTTTGGATTTTTTGATAGCAGGGGGATGAAAATGGATAAGGATAGGGATGTGGATAAGGGGATTTAGAAGATACGCAATAAGGATATGGATGAAGGACTCAAGCATCAAGCTCTATACGAGGTATTAAGATCCCATGTTCGAATCGACTGTCGGATGTTGGTACAACCTTATTAGGATAAATGGATTATGTAAGAGGATGAATTAGAGGGATTTGATGGAGAAGATACGCAGGATAATGGATGGGATGCTGGAAATGGTATGGATGGAATGATGGGGTGGGTGTGTAATGGGGATATGCGTTCAGGACCAACATTGGCACATGTGGTGGTGGATGTGAAAAGATAAGAGGATTAATGGATGGAGATGGAATAGTGAATTTCGGGACATAGGGACCCAAAATAGATTTAGGAGAGGGTGGATGAAAATGATTATCCTTTGAATGGGCAATGTTGGATGTTGTTACAAATTTTTCATTTGAAGGAATTGCATCTTTTTTCTTTGGGATCCACATGGTTTTGATCTTTTCTTTGATGGACCTTTGCGAGCTACAAATTTGATTTTCATTTTGGATTTTGTTTTTCTTTTCTTCAACATGTTGTTTAGGTTCATGTGGATTTTTAGATTCAGACACTTTTTCTTTGGAATCCAAAGTGCTTTTATTAGCAATGGGATGGGTGTGAGGAGATGGATGATGTGGAGCGACAGAGGTAGGATTATGAGGATTACGTGTGGATGGAGAATGTGTAGATATGTGCCTTTGTTGATCCTAATTAGGGGACATGTGAAAGGGATGCTTATGACGAGTGACATGGATAGGTGTTGGATGGATGAAAGGATGAATAGGACGAGATGGAGGGGGTGATTTTAGGATATAGGGGCCTAGAATAGACGTAGGACCTAGAGGAAACATGGACAGAGTAGATGGAGGATGGGAGATGGTAGATGGAGGGATATAAGGACCCAAAATGGATGGAGCAGATGAAGGAGGAATATGGACGGTTGTTTTGAGGTGATATAATTGAGGGATGGCAGTATATGATTTGGTGGAGCGATGGGAAGAGCCGACATTTCTTTTGGAAAAGGCTCGTTGGGGACGTCTAGAGGTTGTACCAACATCTTTAGATTGTGAGTCTTGGGAAATAGGTCCAAGACCTTGCAAGTAGATTTGTTCTTTGATTTGGATGGGCTCTAAAATACCTTGCTCATGAAGGCCTAGACCATTTCCTTGATAGTTCATTTTCTTGAGCATGTGATCCATGATAGGATTTGTGTTATTCTGAAAACATGATGTGAGTCCATTATTAGGTGGAGGATGATGGGTGGTATATATGCTATATTTTTCTTCTGTGAGGAGGCCACCATGGAAGAATGTGAGAGTACCAAGGGGATATGCAAGCGGTGTGGGGATAGCAGTTTTAGGCGATGATGGGGGATCATGAGAGGGAGATGATGGGATAGCAACATTTGGATGGGTGGTATCAGGAGAGAGATTAGGGGATATGATAGGATTTAGATGGGGAAAACGATGATTTTATTGGAGAAATGGACAAACGACTACTTAGAATGAGAGAAGGAGGTTTACAATAGATGAAAGATTACTCAGAATGAGAAGACGAAAGCTCAGAATGAATGATAGATTACTTGGGACAAGGGGAGGAAGATTCAAAATAAACGAACGAGTACTTGGAACGAGTGAACGAGTGCTCGAAATGGATGAATGAGTACTCAGAATGAGTAAACCGTGACTCAAAATAAACAAAGGACTCTTAGAATGAGGAGATAGAGGTTCAGAATTGATGAATGTTTACTCGGAATGAGTAAAAAATGACTCAAAACAGGTGAACGAATCTTGAAATGATGAGAGGGAGATTCATAATGGATGGATGTTTACTCAGAACGAGAAGATGAATGATTGAAATGGCAGAACGAGAGTTCAAGATAATAGATGAAGGTTTGAATTGGGTGAAAGTTTACTCGAAACGAGGAAACGGGTGATCAGAACAGAGAAACAATGAAACAGGTGTCTAGAATGATGAAATGGATGATAAAATTGACTAACCAAGGGTCAGGTCTACCCTTGGAGGGTAGGTCTGCCTGTTCGGAGGGCAGGTCCTCCTGTTTGGAGGGTAGGTATGCCTATGGAGAAAAATTTGGTCAAAATTAGCTAAAATAGGCTCTAAAGGACTGGTTTATAGGTCAATTCCACCTTTGGATGGGTCAGGTCCAGCCCCTAGAGGGCAGGTCCGCCTATCAAGAGGTTTAAACTTGAATTTTGAAAAGATGAATAAGGAAAAGGACCCAAAATAGAGCAAACATCAATCAAAAGGATATGGCTGAACAGAAAATCACTGGTATTGCACAAAGAGTACAATTCAGACAGCACAATCCTAATATTAGTAGAAAGGGTATGGCCGATAAAGTCTTCTATTCTAGGATGAACATGGTTGCTAAGGAGTCCTCGATATACAACCGGTACGTGAGGCCCAAACCGTGAACACCAACCCGTTACAAGCGCAAGTCAGGAACCTTAGCGAGATACTAGAGGCTCAGACCAACTCTTCACGTCATCCCGACGCTTCACCAATTACAACATGGTTGGATTTAGGTACAACTTTTGCTCTCCCTCCTTTATATACCCCGTCAGTACGCGTGGTTGGAATCGTCCCTTGGGGTGATGAAATCTACAAGCAGGTCCCGCTAAGAAAAGGAAAAAGGGAGACACAAAAACTTGGTAAGCTATGATTTATCGTCACCCAGGATCACCAAATGGCACAAGGGGATTGGATATGTCAAATAGCTCACCAATAAGCATGGAAAACAAGATTGATTGACACCCCTAGTTAAAAACTATGTGCCTAAGTTAGGGGTTAGAAACACTTAAAATAACCAAAAAAGGTGCTGAAAACTAAAATTTTACCTTCTGAAGAAAGCTGTCCAGGTCAGGTCTGCCTATTCAGAGGGTAGGTCCACCTATATGTAGGGAAGGTCTGCCTGTTCGGAGGGCAGGTCCACTTGTCTGGAGGGCAGGTCTGCCTGTGCAGAGGTTAGGTCTGCCCCTCTATGAAAATTTGCAAAAAGACAAATTCTGGAGTCTGTGGAGGGCAAGTCCGCCCCTAGGCAAGGTCGGGTCTGCCCCTAGAGGTCAGGTCCGCCCCTGGATGGTCAGGTCCACCTGTCTGCAAGTTGGGTCTGCCCCTCTACAACCTGTACCTACAAAAAATGAAAAAAATAGCAAACGTGAAAGAAAGAGACTCGTTTGTGGGTCCTACCAGGCATGCCAAAAATGTGATAGGGAAAAAATAATTGTTAGAAAATGAACAAAAAACAAAAGGAGTGCAAATAACAAATACAAACACCCTACACCTCAAGATTGGTCTAATGATTAACTAAACTAAGGAAAATGAAATATTTCACCTTGTTGAGTTGTCCTTTGGTTGGCCCTTCGATCTTCGATGTTGTATGCTCCTTTGATGGCAAGGGATGCAAGCTATAAGATGAGATGAGGATGGAAAAACAAGTGAAAATGGGTGCCAGTATGAAAATTTGGCTAAGTGTGGCTCAAGAGAAATTTTTGCAAGAGTTTGGTTAGCATGAATGATCTCTCTCTAAAATGAGAGAAAAGATGGGGTATTTATATAGAATTTTGGACTCTCTAGGGAAATGGACGGTTGAGATTGAGCCACCAAAATCAAGATGTAGGGCTAAGGTGAGTTGAGAACTCACAAGCCCTCACATCTTGACATGTGGCATGTGAAGTGGCTTGAAAAGGATGATGTGTAGATGAGTTGGAAGGAGAGTACATGACATAGAGGTAGTACATAGTACCTTGGGATTGGGACAAGATCTCCTCATAAAGGAGGTCCTTGTCCCCATGTGGGTGAGAGGACATGTGACGAATTAAAAATTCCTCAAATATCCACATGGGGATGAGAAAATGAATTTTAAATTCCAAGGAATGCATTGGGTGATTAAATGTGAATTAAAAATTCACATGGGGAATGGAGTGCCTTCTCCAAAAGGAGAAAGCCTTTAAGAAGGTTGACATAATTAATTGATTAGGTGTGCCGTACTGATTAGATAAATTGGATGACGCATTAGAAAGTGTGGGAGATTAAGAAGAAACCACATGTGACTTGATGCGACAAGTCAAAGATCACATGTAGTAGAAAATGAATTTAATATTCCTTGAAGGATAAAAGGAATTAAAAATTCCTTGAGAGGTTGATTAGGCTAGTTAATGAAGGACTAGAGGAGGGTTAGGTGGCTAAGAGAGATTAGAGGCCAACTTGCAAAAGTTGAAGGATGTGACACATCCTAATCAAGGATTAGGCATGTGCACATCCCTAATGATGAGATTAGAAGATGAATTAGGATTAGATAAAAATGATGGAGGATGTGACATATGAGGAATTGGGAATGCTATATTTATTTAATTCATTTGATGATGGGAAAGGTATTTAATTATTTAACTAGATACTTAGGGATTTGGTAGAATTTAAGGATAATAATTAAATAATAGCTTATTATTACTTAATTAATGCAAATAAGGATGCTTAAACTAAAGAGGATAAATTCTGATAAATTATGTTCAAATTTAGGTGCTCATAAATATAAATACATATATATGTATAGACGTATATACATATATGGTTATTACATGGTTATTACATATGTATATACATATATATACATATATGTATACATATATATATATTGAAAGATATATGTATACATATATATATATACATATATATGTATACATAAGCATATATATATATATACATATATGTATATATTGTAGACATGCGAAAAATACTGATTGACATTGTGTGCATTTGATCCCCAACTCACTAACATCAAGCTTCATCCTCAATCATCCCCCGCCCAACCATTTAATCAAATCTCCTTATCCGATTAAATTATCAATATTTACCTTATTAACAAACCAATATTTAATTAAGTTCTCTTTTTTGTTAATTAAATCAATCATCTGATTCAATATCCCTATTTAATAACAATCACCTATTTACTAAATCTCTAAGTTCATTCATTAGCTCAACAAATTAAAACCTTATTTAATTCAATCTAACACCATCTCTTTTAATTAAATAAATCAAAATCCTTATTTAATTATTCTCTTATCATATTCCTCTCTTATTTGATTTAAATAAATCCATAAATTTGAGTCAAATAGGTCACATCATCGCCAGTATTGGCATGGTGTGATGGTTTATTGGTGGCATTGTTGTTCTTGCCACCAAGGTTCAAACCCCGTTGGGGTGTTATTGTTGAATGGTTGTATCCGGTTCATAGCTCCGGTCAAAAGCGTTTACCCCTTGAATAAAAATAGTTCACATCATCTAATCTCTCATTAAATTAATTAACCCTTGATTAATTTAATCTCTTTTCATGTCCCATCCTCTAGATTTTGCAAGGTGCACATGAAAACAGATTTAATTTATTTATTAAATCTCTATTTTCCTCACAAGGCATCTTTTGGAATATTCTCTAAGTTTGAATTCAAAAATTCCAAGTGGACATGCACATCCAACAAGGAAATAACTCCATCTTACATGTCCTTTGCCTTGAGCCAAGTGACATTTATTGCATTTTCCCTTCCCTCTTGCAAGTCATTTCAACAAATTTGAAATTCAAAAATAAGCATTTATTGGCATAATCCTCAAAATTTGCACATCCTCCATCCACTCATAGATTGACAAGTGGCATCTTGCCATTGGATGAATGTTAGTCCCACATTGCTCAAATTTGGACATTCATCCATCTTGGCATTCTATAAATAAAGAGCTCATATCCTCATTTGATCATCCACAAACTATGCAAAGTTACCATGCTCAAATATCTATCAAATTTCATCCATCACCATTGAGTTCTTAGCTAGGTTTTGCAAATTTTTGGCTTGGAGCTCTCATTCTTCATCAACAAAGTGGATCAAATCTCTTCAACACATCAAGCTTGCATCTTAAGAATTGGGAAAGGGCCAATTTTCACATCAAATTGGCACCAATTCCCCCATGGGATCAAGAGTTTGCAAATTTAAATTAGGATTCAATCTATTTTATTGTTTTTATTGTGTTTTTCATTGTTTATTTTCCTAATTTGAGTTTTGTAAATGGATTTCATGGGGAATCCTTGTTCTTTCTTGCAATCTCTAACTTAATGTGTTTGTTCTTATTGTTTTGCAGGTATTAGGATTGAGGTTCACACATTTGGTGCTAGAAGGAGGGCAAAATCTCATTCTTTATCACCTTTCTCACAAAATTCCGCGTTTTTGTTTATACATAGAAAAATTACCACATTGAGAGCTCAGCGTCGCTGTTTTAGCACCGCTGACTCTTCAACATCGCCATATAGCACCGTTGGAAACTCAAACTGTGATGTTGGAGTCTTCCCACCCAAAAATTTGAAATCCAAACTGCGCCGCTTGACCGTTTTGACCTGCGGGATCTTTCAAAAGAATCAAATTGCGACACTGTGCAAAAGTGCAATGAAGTTGAGTTCACTGTCCTCGACACAGAGCGATGCTGACTGGTAAACGATGCTATACAACACCGCTGAGAAATCAAACTCCCACGTAGTCACGGGTGGCGCCGTTGGCAGGGAGTAAAAAGTGGAAATTTAATTTTAGCATGTGCATTTTGTCATATGATCAATTTATCCTCTATTTTCTGCTTTTCGACCTCTTTATTTTGTAGAATTTGACTTTTTTTCATGCTTGTAGGTTGGATCAAATTGAAAGCAAAAGAAGGAGAAACATGATGATGGTATCTTACAAATTCAAAGTGTTTTTAAAGACTTTAAAAAAAATTGTCATCTCCTTTTGCTTAGGACACTAATTTCATTTGGGTTTTAAAAAAGATTTTTTTCAATTTTTGCAAAGGGTTTAAAATGAACATTAGGACTACAACTTACTAGAGTTTGTTTTTTCGGTTAACAATTGAACAACACAACTCTCATTTGTCCTTTGGTGCTTTAAAAATAATCCATTATTGCTTTGTGCAATCTAAAATGAACATGTTCTATTTTGTTTTGTGAGGGCTTACTTGAACTAACTTCATTGGAAAATGACGTATGCGCTTCTCTCGCGCTTTATAGCGATCTTGAGAATCAAAAGGCCTTTTTCGTGATTTTAGGTTGGGATAAAGCAATCACCTCCACACTTCGTTTTGGGTTTAAAACTGAACAAAATCTTGTGCGAGTGTGAGTGGGGCATTATTGTGTACATTCTCTCTCTTTGTTGCAAACAAAGATTGATTGAGTTACGAATATTGTCTTTGCTCGCTTTTGTTTATCCTAGAGGGCCTGCCTTGGAGAAAAAGTACTCACCCAAGGGAACGAATCAACTGGTAACACTCTAAAGCCAAGAGTATTTCCAACTGGGATATAAATGTGGGTATTGGAGTAAACACCAATATCAGGTGGTTGATTCCGACAAGATGGATCTGAAAGGGGACTCTTACTGTATGGGTCAATCTCCATGAACGGAAAGTCCTTATTAAAACCCATGTCCTAGAATTTCCAAAATCCTTTGATCTATTTGTTGGTGCGTAATTCTATTGGCCTCTAGTCAAATTTTAACACTTCAAGTGTCTTTATGTGTTTTGTTATTCTACGGGAGTTTTCATGCGGGCGCGATGCTGGCTGCCTCGATGCCACGAGCCGTGGAGGGGAGCCGTTGGGTCAAGCATTCAACCACTGCTAAAGATGTTTAGTCAGACTTTTCCAAGTGGGGAATCCAACAAATATTGTTCACACATCCATAGACAACCCGAGACACGACTTCAACGAGGCAGTGAGCCGAGCTGCCCTTAACCACATCCCAGAGTGTTTCTAAATTACTGGGATTACCCCGTCTATTTTCATCAGAGTTAAAACACAGGGTAACCCCTTGCCTTGAGTTCACTCCAATTTCCACATAACATATTTTTGTGGGATTTGAAGAAATTAAGACATTGGACATCTAGTTTGAAACTAATCAAAAGAAGCGTTTTGCAAACAAAGCCATAAGCAAGCCCAAAAAGATTTTCATATGTGTTGAAACCTCACAATTTCCAAGAAGACAAATCCCAAAAAAAAAAAACAAAAGTCATTGGTTCAAAATCCGGAAATGTATGTTCAAATTGAATCATTCTTTGGTTGTAAAGGTCTATAGAAGCATTGCATGTTCTTCAATACATAGGTCTAAGAAAACAAAGTGTCTTTTTTAGGTTCATCTTAGGATCAAAGGAAATCAATTTTTTTTTCATCCATCCTTCAAACATCAAAACAAAAATCATCTCACCATCACCTTTTGAGAAATCTTGAAAATTATCCTTCATGCTAGGCTTTTAGACAAAAATCAAAATCATTAAATCCTTGAGATAAAATCCTTGAAATCTTTATCGAATCATCTTTGGCTAGGTATTTGTAGATGCATCCCTTTGCATATGCTTAGTCAAAGTTATCAAGACATCTTGTTTAATTAGGTATATGTAGATGAATCCTTCTTCATATGCTTGGCTAAATTATCATCTTGTTTGAATAGGTGTGGGTATCTAGATGTATCCTTCTCCCTACACATATTCAAATTATCATCCTTTGAGCAAATCTATCCCTTAGATAATCATCCAACATCTTAGGGTCTATTTGTTCAAAAAAATCAAAGCAAAACAAAATCAATCAATCAAGGGCAATCCCAAAAGGAAAATCAAAATCAAAATCCAAAACATATCCGAAAGTCCCAATAGCCTAGCATCTCCTTCAAGATTTATCAAAATACCAAAACATCCACATCATCCATCTCTTACATCATCATCATATCACACCTCTTTATCCTTAAGATATCCTAAAATCTTCTATTTTGTGCATAAATTAAAGATCAATCCAAAGAATTAGAGATTCATCTCCCATATTCTTGAAAATTGATCTTTGTTTTATGGTTCAAACTAGATATTAATACAAGAAGAGCATGGAAGCCAACAAAGAAACACCTGCTTCAAGTGACCTAAGCCAAACAAATGTTGAAATGAATTCGGTCGAATCAAAAAATCCTTTAACTATCTCATCATCACAAAATCCACAAGAGGAAACCCAAGGAGAGGATCTTACCTTTCAGATGTCTCATGAAGAAATAACTGAAATGCTCCAAAATATGGAAAACCATAAGATCATCAACATCATCATGAGGCTTAACCCTTCGCTACACATGCTTGAACTAGCAAAACAAGGGGCCAAATTACCTTCAGATTTCGATGTGAGTACCATAGTGGAGACATATTTTCCTCCAATCTCATCCACCATCCCCATCTCATCTACACCCCCATCTCAAAACATCACCCAAAACATTCTGCAAATCACAACATCTTTTGCTCCAACCCAACCCAATGTTAATAAGGGAAATGCATTTCTTAATGCTTTTCAAACACACCTCCTTGTTAATAATCAAAACTTGGATGAAAATACCATCTTGGAACAAAACATACCCGAAAACCCATTACTTAAGAATGTTCCTCTCACTTTCCATCATGATCCATCATCATCATTCTTCCACACAACACCTCAAACTTCTCTCCTCACAAATTCGCAAGAGGAAGGAGACATGTTCGGACTAGGGGGCATTTTCGACACCACAAAATTTTCACAAGAACTCACACCCCTCACATTTCCACCTCTTCCACCATTACCATCATCATCCACACCACTCCTTGGCTTAGGGCTTCCCTCTTTACCAAGTATCAATGAAACCAACATCCCAAATATCAATCAAAGCATTATGCCAAATGCTCAAAACTTGTCATCGATATCGCAACAACAGATGACAATGAAACAAGCAATCGCGACATCATCAACCACCCCCCTAACATCTCAAAGCATTGTTTCTCAAGGGCCAATCACATCAACAAAACCATTTATCACTCGAACCACCAACACAACATCACCACTCACCATCTCCATAAACGCCATTCCGAATCCACCACCACCCCCACCACCACCAACTTCCAACATATCAAGCCAATACAACATGGCATTACAAGCTGCTTTTCAAAGGGGATTCCAACAAGTACAAAAACAAAAAGCTGCACAACTAGCTGCTTAGCAAGCCACTCAAGCTACGGAAGTTGCCCAAGCTGCATTACAAGCGCAACAAGCCACACAAGCCCAAGCTTTATTACAACAACAACAACAAGCCACTCAAGCCACACAAGCTGCTCAAGTAGCCCAAGCCGCATTACAAGCACAAAAGGCTGCTCAAGCCCAAATTCTATTGTAACAACAAGTGACACAAGCACAAGCCCAAGCATAAGCTCAAGCTCAAGAAAATGCCCAATATCAAGCACAAAAAGCACAAGCACAGACACAAATTCTTGCACAAAAACAAGCAGCACAAATGCAAGCATATCAGCAAGCAATAAAGAAATATCAAGAGCAGCAAGAAGCAACCGAATTGGCAGCCCAACAACAAGTGTTGTTGGAACAACAATAAGCACAACAACAAGCACAAATCTTAGCGCAACAACAATAAGATCAACAACAGGCGTTGTTCATACAACAACAGGTGGAAGCCTACCTAGCTCGGCATAAAATATAGATAGCATCAAAAAACACACAAACCAACCCACCCATCCAACCCACAATCGAAACACCCTAAAACACTTTCATCCCACCCCCTGATCCACAAAATGATGTAACGACACAAATCAGGTTGCTCTCGCAACAAGTGCGCGATCTTCAATCAGGGTAAACAACAAAAACACCAAGCAACTTGTGCCCCTATCCATTTGACAGGATCCTAGTGATGAAACCATTCCCTAAGGGATTTGAGATCCCCAAGTTTGACAAATATCGAGGGACGGGAAACCCTGAAGACCACATCAGGGAATTCTAGGTTCATTGCATGGAAGTCGCATATGACGATACTTATCTGATGTGGCTATTTCCTAGGAGTTTGGCTGGCCACACTATGGAATGGTTCTCTCGCTTACCAATAGGCATCAGAACATTTCAAGAAATTATAGATGCATTCATTAAAAATTATGCATTGAACATTGCAATGGATGTTAGTCTAGAAGAACTCTCAGCTCTGAAACAAGGAAAGGGTGAATCATTCGCTTCATTCCTACAATGATGGCGACCCAAGGCCAATCGAAGCAAGTGGACCATGCCCGAAGAACAACAAGTTTGCACCATCATAGCCAACCTTGACGACCTCTTAGCATTTCATCTCAAGGTCCAAGGGATCACCACATATGACTAGTTGATCCCCAAGGCGCTCAGCATCGAACGAGCCCTTATGACTCAACCCGCGGGATCAACTTCATACCCCGAACAACAAAACAACTGCCCACCCTCCAATTACAATGATAAACCTCACACGTGGGCAAGGAACAAAAACATTACTAATGATGGTGTCATCGATGCCAAGGTGGTCATTAGTGCCCCTCGCTAAAATACACCCGCACCACAAATCCAAATCCAACACCAAAACAATCATCACACAATACAACAACCAAACAATGATCCAACAATCAATAATCTCAATGATCAAAGGGGACCACCCCAATGCAACAAGAGTTATCCCAATCGAAAGTACATTGCTCTTGGGGAACCATTAGAAGTCATCATGAAAAAGCTGATAGACGAAAAACTCATCAAGGCTCCTACCTTCAAAAATTACTAAGAACCGGATGTGAAACCTCTTTGGTATAATGAGAATCAACTTTGTGAATTCCATAAAATCAAAGGCCATACCACGAACAGTTGCATGAGATTAAAAAACATAGTTCAAGATCTCATCGATAAAAGAATTATAAATGTGGAACAACCTACAGGAAACCAAGATCTTAAGATATACATGAATCCGATGCCTAATCATGGCAACAAAGGGAATAACAATGATAAAGGGAAATGCACCCACTCAAACATAAATCATGTGTATGAAATATTCGTCACCTCCCTAGATGAAAACTGCATGGTCATCACCATCAAAGGCGCCCATGCCGATTGTGGAGTCACCACAAGAGGCATAAAAGTTACTATCACAAGATCATCCCAACCAAACAAAGTCCCTACATCTAGATATATTCCTAATGGCTATAATGTCCTAGATCAACTCAAGAGAATGCCAACACAAATCTCCATCATGGAGTTGCTAAAAATCTCATCTGCCCATAGGAAAATCCTTGAAGAAGCATTGGCCTCATCCACTGTCCTCACAGATCTTGATGCGGAGCAATTCCAAGCTATGGTTAGAAATATCATTACGCCTAATCTTCTTACATTCTCTGACCAAGATTTCCCCGCTCAACCATCTCACAACTGAGCGCTCCACTTAGAAGCCATCATACATAAGAGAAAAATAAAAAGGGTCTTGGTGGATGGAGGTGGGGGCTTGAACATTTGTTTTCTCAATCTCATCAATCAATTGAAAATCTCAGAAGATTCTATTGACAAAGGAAAGGGTATCACAATAAGAGCATATGATGATCAAGAAAGAGTGTCTTAGGGCATGATCAAACTCCCTATTCAAGTAGGGCCTACTATCATGGAGACCACTTGTCAGGTCTTGGACCTCAACTTGCCATATAACATCCTCCTAAGACGTCCATGGATTCATGCAATGAAGGCAGTAGCGTCGAATTTCCATCAATGTGTTAAATTCACACATGAGGGACAAGAAGTTACCATCCATGGAGATCCCGAACCTTTCTCATACTGCAAAAGCCTTGAAGCAAAGTATTACAAAATCCCCCAAGTACCAAAAAATGATGAGGGCCCATCCACACCATACATCGATCCCGCCACTCTTGCATCCACTTTTGTGATAGAGACACCCACCACCGCCACCATTCCCACCATCTTTGACATCAAGGTCATCATCCAAGATAACAACTATGGAAACTACAAGCTCCCTAATAATGCTTTTGTGGTAGGAGAGTTACCGCAATCTCCTAGATCACGGGGACGTCCGCAAATAAATGAAGTCTCCACATCCTAAATGTCTCCTAAAGATTATCCTAACTTTACAAGTTGGGGAGATCTAGGCCGAGAAGTTATTGAGGCATATCCATCTCATATGCTATATATCAAGATGAAAGACCAGTACTAGACTTACCAATGGATGACAAAAGCAAGGGTCTACAAATGATGCTCACAATGGGCTATGACAAAAATCAAAGACTTGGACAAAACGACAATGGGCTTATAATACCTATCATTCCAGAGACGCGACTGATAACAAATCTTGGCCTTGGATGTACCCCTCTGAGTATAACCATACGTGGCCAAGGTCCTCTGGTTAGAATAGTTAATAATCCTCCTTAGCCAACCCCAGCAGAACTACAATTACCAGTATCTACAGGTAGGGTCATAGATAACTTTGTACATTTGATATAATCGACGTCTGTAGTAGTAGTGATGACAAGGATACCGTGACCAACTTACCTAGGCTATTTGAAGATACCACTCTATTCATGATTAACACCTATATTTTGAATCAGACCACCAAAATCATGAGATCCGCCTAGTATATCCCCAACTCATTGACTACAACCAACGAGAACCACCAGTTCTTGATACATTCGAAAACGATGAGGTGCTCTTGAAATTCATGGGACTGCGGGATAACATTCTAGATGGGGATCACAAAGCAGGGTTCATAATCAAGTTAGACACACATGCCTATAATGGGGAAACGATTGAATCCCTCATTCGCAAAAGTGAGAAATTAAGAATAATATCCAAGTCCTTGAGTGAAAACCACACTGTGGCACTCTTCGACTAGAAAAAAGTAAAAATAAAGGACACATCCAATGGTGAAAACCTCTCAGAGGCACCCGAGGATGGGGGATTCAATATTCCTTCTAGATCTATTCATCAAGAAAAATTGACAGTCTTGGTAGAAAAATGCAATCTGGTCAATCTAGGAACAGAGGATACCCCACATATCACATTCTATGCGAAATCACTACAATCAGAAGAGCAAGAGCTCCTAGCAGCATTCCTAAGAGAAAGAAAGATAAAATTTGCATGGAGTTATGCTGACATGCCAGGACTTGATCCAGAGACCGTGGTTCACCAATTAGTAGTGTATCCAGAAGCAAAGCCTATTAAACAAAATCTTCAAAAAATGCACCCTCAGATCGCCCTATTAGTCAAAATGGAGCTAAAAAAGCTATTAGATGCAGGATTCATCCGATCGATAGATTATCCAGAATGGGTGTCAAACTTGGTACTTGTTTCAAAACCTGATGGGAACATCAAAATCTGCATAGACTTCAGAGACTTGAATAAGGCATGTCCAAAGGATGACTTCCCACTTCCAAACATTGATATGATAGTATACATGACTGTTGGACATGAAATGTTGTCACTAATGGACGAATTCTCAGGGTACAATCAGATCATGATAGCTAAAGAGGACCAACATAAAACAACTTTCACTTGTCCATGGGGGACCTACTACTAGAACATGATGCCATTCAGCTTAAAGAACGCAGGAGAAACATATCAAAGGGCCATGACATTGATATTCCATGACATGATCCATAAGATGGTTGAAGATTACGTTGATGATATTCTAGCTAAATCTAGAAAGAGAAAAGATCACATAGCAACCCTAAGTGCCATCTTTGACAGACTGGAAGAGTACAAGGTCAGATTAAACCGAAAGAAGTGCATCTTCGACATAAAATTAGGTAAACTATTAGGATATATAGTGTCAATGAGAGGTATCAAGGTAGATCTAACAAAGGTAAAAGCAATCCTCGAGATGGAAGCACCAAGAACATTAAAGCAATTGAGATGTCTCCAAGGTAGAATCCAATCCATTTGAAGATTCATAGCACAACTGGCGGACAAACAAAACCCATATTCTCACCTACTCCACAAGGGAGTAGCATACAAATGGGATAACAAGTGCGAAGAGGCATTCAATAAAATCAAAGAATATCTACTGACACCACCAGTCTTAATGCCACCCATTCCAAGGAAACCATTGATCCTATACGTATCAACAACAACAACCCTTGGAGCCCTCTTAGCTCAGCATGACGAAAATGGAACAGAAAGGGCTATCTATTACATCAACAAAACAATGGTTGGGCATGAGCTAAACTATTCATTCTTCGAGAAAGCATGCCTTGCAGTAGTGTTTGCATCACAAAAATTTAGACATTACATGTTGGCACACAAAATAAAACTCATCACCAAAATCGATCCTCTCAAGTACTTATTATCAAAGGCCATGCTCATAGGAAGAATGGAAAAATGGGAGATGATACTGTCAGGATACGACATCGAATATGTGGAGAGGAAAGAAATCAAAGGCTAAGTCATCGCAGATCAACTTGTAGAATCACCAATCTATTCAGAGAATCCTCTCATCTCAGAGTTTCCAGATGAATCTATTTTCAATCTCAACATAGTTGACCACTGGAAACTATACTTCGATGGCTCATACACGTAGCATGGATCAGGAGCCGGTGTTTTCTTTATCACCCCACAAGGGGATTGCATACCAAGATCCTACAAACTGGCGTTTCCTTGCACCAATAACATAGCAGAATACGAGGCTTTAACCATAGGTCTCAGAATAGCAGTGTAGTGGAACATTGTAGCTCTCAAAGTATATAGAGACTCTCAATTGATAATAAATCAAGTGAATGATGAATACCAGACCAAGGATGACAAGATCAATCCATACAAGAAATTGGTGGAGACTCTCAAAGAATCCTTCATCGAAATTACATTTGAGCAGATTCTTAGAACCAACAACAGAGCAGCAGATGCCATGGCAACAATTGGATCCTTACTTGATATCCCCCACAACGTTCTAATATGAATTCCTGATTGAGCAGCTTCTCGTGCTTGCATTCGAGGTACCAAAATTAGAATATGTGTGCGAAATTATTGGTCCCGGTGATCCTTGGTATCATGAAATTTACACATACCTTCGAATAGGAGTCATACCTGCCGATTTACCCTCAAACCTAAAATGAATCTTTGTAAAAAAGGCATCCAGATTTTTCATCCTAGGCGATACCCTATATCGTAGAAGCATAGAAGGAACCCTACTGCACTGCCTAAACGTTGAGGAGGCATTAACCACTCTAACTGAAGTACATAACGGTATTTGTGGTTCACAATCGAGTGGAATGACCATAGCCAAGAAACCTGCTAAGGATGGGGTATTATTCAATAATGGAAAAGAGAGGCACACACCATGACAAGAAAGTGTCTATGCAATGTCGCCACAGATGGGGACTCTCATCCATGTTCACCAAGAGCTTTCATCCCATCGTCACAATTACGGCCTTTTTCACAGTTAGACTTGATCTCATTGGAAAACGCTCACTTCTACTAATAGCCACACCATCATAACTCAAGAACAAAGAACTTACTAAGTGGGTGGAAGCCGCACCATGACGTATAACAGAACATATTTAAAGTTCACTCTAAACTATTCATTTGATATGGTAGCTCCACGTCATTATCTCGTATAATGAATAACCATTTAAGAACTGGAGGTCCATGACTTATGTGAAAAATTCAAAATCCAACATCGTCAATTCCATAATTATCCCCAAGGAACTGCCAAGGTGGTTACAAACAAGACCATTCATTCTAAAATCCTCAAGAAAATAGTCATCGATGCGTGGCCGGGACTAAACACTTACACCCATCCGCCCTCCGGCCTATCAAACCAACATTTTCACACCCACCGGCACCACCCCTTTCTCCCTGGTTTACAGATCAGAAGCAATGCTCCCCATTTAGATCGAGATACCATCACTCAGGATATCACTGTAAAACCTTATCATAGATGAAGAGTACTGAGTAACAAGATTGAATGAGTTGGAGTTACTGGACAGCCATCGAACAGATGCTTTGAATCATTTGGCAAGTTCATCAATAGACCAAAAGGAGCTACAATAAGAAAATCAGAAGCAAGACCTTCCAAGTTGGAGAACTAGTATTGAAGGAGAATCAGAAGAATGTCCCAAACCCAAGCAACAAAGGAAAATTTGAACCCAATTGGTTGGGACCATTCATTATCACAACAAGTTATAAGTTAGGGGGATGTCAGTTATCAACACCTGAACGGGAACCTCTGCAAGATCCCATGAATACTATCCTCAAAATTTTATGCCTAAATCTTCAAGGTATAGAACCATCAAAAATCCAAAAATCAAAAATGTCTCTAAAAAAATGGTTTTTCAAGAAAACCTAGAAAACAAGCGTCTTGGTAACAACAACAAAAATAAAAAAAACAAAAAATCCAAAAAAAATCAGAAAAATGATTGAAAACAGTAAAGAGAAAAATTGTCCTCTAGTGAAAACCACTTCGGTGGCACTTTGGGAAAGTACCTTGGTGAAAACCTGGCAAACAGGCGCCTTGTGTAAATAAGCACTTTCCATCCATTAGGATCTTTACAGCTTGTTATGCATCATCCATCCATTACGCTTCCATCATCCATCACATCCAAATCTCCATCCATCACTCATCCACTCGCATCCGCACCATAGCTTGGTCCTGTTTTTGTATCATGATCCCTCCTAACACTACTCGGCCCATCCTCAAGGTCAGTTTGTCCTGCCTTTATCAGAGTAGTCTATTGCATCACACTAGGGACATGTTCTCATCGGATCAAATTCGTGTATGTTCTTAAAGTCCTCAAATTAGAAAATCCAAAAACATCAAAAAATCAAAAAACCCAAAAACATCAAAAATCAAAAAATCCAAAAACATCAAAACATATCAAAATCCCAAAAACAGGTCAAAAAGTCAGTTAAAAAGTCAAAAACAAGGTCGTCTTATCAAACTATGTCATCTCTGAGCTTGAACGTAGGCAAGGTTGATCTATGATCATCCCCCGAGACACTTAGGTCAGTCCTATAGGCGTCCGTCATAATAAACTGACATCTCATCATGTATATCATCGTCTGTAAATCGATCAACTCGTCAGTCGAACTATGTGGTCTCTATGTGTATAACGTAGGCAAGGCTCATCTATTTATTAGCCCCTGAGGCCACTAGGATAAGTCTTTAGGTTAGTCTCTTGATCAAAATCTCAAAAAACCCCAAAACATTGGAAAATCAAAAATCAAAAATCTCCAAAAACACCAAAAACAGCCTCAAAACATCTCAAAAAGATAAAAAAACATCCAAATATTTGGAAAAATCCATCCATCTCATCTCGCTTGCACCCTCAATAACATCATTCATAATAAACGATTGTCATCCTCAACTTTCTTTGGTAAGATTAACTTTATGAAACAAGGTCTGATGCTAGGTTGAAATGAATGTGAAAACTTCAAATCGTCAAGTGTCTTTAGTGTCTAAGTCAAGTACATAAACAAGTTGGTCAAATTGGCCCTTTGAAAATCCCAATTCCTTAGCAAGTAATCATCATCATTTTCATTTTTTATCATCTTGTGTCTTGTTGAAATGACTTCTTCTCTTTCATTCCTTCTTGCTCATCGCACCTAATAGGGTACTATGATAGTTAATCATCATCATCCTCATCGTCATTGATCCTACATCCACAAATCATTAGCATATTGCATAAATGTATCATATAGGAAACATATGCATTGTATTTCCATCATCATATAAGTATGTTATTATAAGCATTCTTCATAGATAAGCACATTCATTTCACTACATTGCATCCATTCTTTGCATCAGATTGCATTCATCACATCAATCATTGCATAACATTCATTTGCATAAACATTTCATAACCATTTCACATTACCACCTACTGCATAATCATACATAATAAGTACATAAGCATTATAGATAATCCATTGCATACATACTCGTACACATTATGTTCATTTTACATTAATCATCATCATACCACTTTGCATTAACATATCATTTCATATATCGCATTGCATCACAGTAAATGCATCACATACAATACATACATTTAACATGTTTAGGATAATATTTGTTATTCTAAGCATCTTAAAACCATGTCATTTGCATCATCATATAAAACATGACCATCACATTCACATTGCATTATATCATCCACTAATCATCCATGTCATCTCATAAATAGCATCACAATCATTTTTTGCATTTCATTACATAAATCATTCCACATCAGCATAAATAGAAGCATAAAAATCCATTACATACAAAGCGTACATCCATCCATAATCATTTCATTTTATAAGCATAATTCACATATCATTTCGCGTGTACACCATAGATCATTTCCATATCATTTTGCATATTTCATATTACATATCATATCATTTCACATCATTATATAGATTGCAGCATCATTATGCATCACATAAATACATCTACATATCATAAGTCAACAACATAATATAGATCTATTAGTCATAATCATTACATAATGCATATATCATCGAAAATAAATGCATCCATAAATACATCATAAACATCATTGCACAAAATATAGAAATAGAATCATCCATACATGCATAAATAAATCATACACATGACATCACATCAAAATCATCGGCTCATATATATCATCAATAATGTAACTGTCAAAGTACAAAATAATCGGATCACTATACATGTATGTCAATCAGTACAGAAAGGCCCATCGAGCTATCAAAAAGGAGCCCATAAGGCACAAAAAGTATCATCTCGATCAAGGTCTACCCCCCTGTATGCTGCCCTCGCCCCTGTCATCGTGACCCTCTGCTAGTCTAAAATTGGTCCGCTACGAGTGCTTCGGGACCCGTGCTGCTCTGGGTACGGCCTCGTGATAATGCATACGATAATACTCGGCCTCTCGGATGGCCTCTCTGTAAGACCTAACAGACACTATACCTTGAGAGGAGGAGGCTACCATGCTCTCTAATTGTTGTCTTCGGCCTAGCTCTGTAGCCACCTATAACTCTGCGGTTTGTCTCTGTAGTATGGCTTGACCCCTCTCGACCCTGATCTACTCCCTCTCAGTCTATGCCTGATCTCTCTCCCCTGTCAAAGTCTGCATTAGGGCCTGCAACTATGCAATCAATGTATCTCGGGGATCCACCTACCCTACTGCCTTCCCTACTAGCTGTGCTCGTGGAGGTTGTACCTGAGGCTAATCCTCACCCCCAGCCTATGGTGGTGCACCTGCTGGCATCTACTGCTGATCCTGCATCTACACATCAGCCTAAGCTAGTTGGACTGGCTGAACATGAGGCCAGGTCAGATGGTCCTATCGTGCACCATCCCTCCGTCCACATCCTCCCCCTCTGCCTCTCACCCTTCGTTGATCGAGGACTACTCCTGGAATAGTTAAACAAAGGGGAGGCCAGAACCAATCCTTGTATGCCTGTGTCATGCCTGGGTCCGCAGGCCCCTAATCATAATCCCATGGCCAAGCCACCAAGTGTCTGAAGCTGTCGAGGGGCTCTGAGGTAGGTATGTATCACCCCCATGAAACCTATGACATGGTGTGGGAAAATACGGCCACATAGTCGTCATCTAGCTGATCTTGAGGCTCACCAAACTGACGCTGCATGCGCTCGGGAAGATATCTCTCTATCATAGTGTGCTCTCGCCCTTGCATGAAGCGATCTTGGCGAGCATAGAAAATTTGATGCACATTGTTGGCCCATCCAGGCCGACCAAGGTACAGTCGCCATATGAATACTTGCATCTCATCTAGGACCCTCCTCGAATAAGGAATCTTGTGCTCGCCTGTGTGTGTGAAGGACACACTACCTCTATAGCGCCATATGAGGGGATCATTAGGCCCCATCGGAACTGCAACAACCCGTGACTGAAGGACATCAATGTGCTCCCACGCCCATACGTGGAGGAGTGTCACGCCTACTCTGAGTGCTCTGCTATCGAGGTAGACGTACTCATGGAGATCTCTATACAAAGATGCAAGAAGAACCGGCCCCCAAGCAAAGCAAGTAGGCCTGTCGCGCATAACCATGCGCTCCCAGCAAAGTCCCCGACTAGGACTGAAGTATTGGCCTCGTCGGTATGGAGCAACGAGACCCGAGATAATCACCGCAACAACCAAGCTAAAGGGAGCTGTCAGGGCCCTGTGTCACTCAAGCTCAATCTGCCCCTCGCAAATGACAATGTCCTATGTGGCGAGGACCTTGTGGCAGGCATTTCACCCCTCATCTATATAAAAAATGACACGCTGACCATGAATCAACAATCATAAGATGCGCCAAACGTCCTCTAAGGTGACGGTGGCCTCACCGGTGGGAAGGTGGAATGAAGAGGTCTCGTTGTGCCATCTCTTGGCAAGCACTGACATCATGCCAAGGTGGGTGTGAATGGGCGCTACATAGGCAATATACCACAACCCCATGTCCCATAGTGGATCCTGATCTCTATCACTTAGGTTCTGCAAGTAACAGAATAGATCTCGTGACCTGTGCTCTTGGGAGTAGAGCTCCCTCGCTGCGTCTTGCATCAGGAAGGGTCATCATGTTAAAAAATTTGATTTTTTTTTGCCGGGCATCCAAGAAACCACTCCAGCGTCACAATCCGTGAAGGCATCGCAGTTTGATTTTTATCAAACTATGACTCTAGGGCACAAAAATGTCGAAATCGCACCGTTGCGTTGCACTTTCCTTCCCAGCGGTGTAGTTTGCAAAAAATCCTATCACTAGAGCACGACCGCATCACACTTTGCAAATGACCCCGCAGGCCATGACCTCAGTGTTGGAGTTTTCAAACTCCAAACTCCATCGCCACAACGCAATCTCACACCGAGGGGCGCAGTTTAATTTTTAAGCGGCACTGTATAGCGCCGCTGCAAAAGGACTGACTTCAAAAGCATTAATGAGAGAAAAATAAAAAATAAAGCTTAAGTGAGGATCACTTACCAATGCCCCAATGCTGGGTGGTCGTTGGTACGTCCAGAATGATCGAAAATGTGCATCAAGAGTTGTCGTTGCGCCATATCTTCAGGAGGTCAGAGCTCAAATCTCAAGGTTGCTAGATGGTTGTGTGAAAATGAATTGAAAGTGACCCTTCATAGCCTTTTTAAGCTTGAAAATTAGGGTTTTTTCACCCTAATTGGCTATCCTGCTAGGGTTTTGAACCCTTGAAGTTGTTTTGGTCCAATTGAGGCCTGTTTTACATTGTTTTATTGCATTTAGATACATTTTTGGCCTCCTAGAGCCTTTTTAGACTTGTCGGGCACCTTGTCCCCTTTTTTGCGAGATCACCCAAAAATTAAAATTTTTGTCCAATCTCTTGAGGGGGCAATATATTGGCATGTTTTCTCTCACCAGGCAACAGTGGGGCAAGTTTTTAAAAGCAATTTTATTTTGGCTTTGATCGATATCGTTTATTCTTTGAACCAACACAACAAGTGCATTGCTTCAAAGAGGGGAAAAATGTAGACACGTAAAATATACCAATTGATGTTGTGCACCTGATCCCGACTACTAACATCATTTCAACCTGAATCATCCTTTGGTCTAACCATTTAATCAAATACCCCTATCTGATTAAATTCATCAATATTCCTCTCTTAATTAAATAAATCAGTTATCTAATTAAGTCACCTCTTCTCGATAATTAAATTAATCATTTTGATCTAATTATCCCTATTTAATTAAATAATTAATTTTATTTGATTAAATCTCTAAAGTCTATCTATTAAATTAAATAAATTAAAACCTTATTTAGTTTAATCTACCATCATCTCTTTTAATTAAATAAATTAAAATCTTTATTTAATTAATCTCTTATCACATTCCTCTCATATTTGATTTAAATAAATCCACAAATCTAAGTCAAATTTGTCACATCAACTAATCCCTTTTTTAAATTAATTAATTTGGATTAATTTAATCTCTTATCATGTCCCATCCTCTAGCTTTTACCACTTGCACATGAAAATAGATTTAATTAGATTTATTAAATCTCTATTTTCCTCAACAAGGCATCTATTTGGAATATTCTTCAAGTTTGAATTCAAAAATCCAAGTTGACATGTACATCCAACAAGGCATTTACTCTCTCTTACATGTCCTTTGCCTTGAGCCAAGTGGCATTTAATTTATTTTTTCCTTCCCTCTTGCATGTCATTTCAACAAATTAAAATTCAAAAATAGGCATTTATTGGCACAATCCTCAAACTTGCACATCCTCCATCCACTCATAGATTGACAAGTGGCATCTTGCCATTGGATGAATGTTAGTCTCACATTGCTATACTTTGGACATTCATCCTTCAATCTTATCTATAAATAAGAGGCTTCATTCCTCATTTTATCATCCACAAATTATGCAAAGTTACTATGCTCAAATATTTAGCCATTTCCATCCAATATCATTGAATCATAGCTAGGTTATGTAGGTTTTTCCATTGGAGCACTCATCAAGCATCAACAAAGTGGATCACTCATCAACATTCATCAACATACATCAAGCTTGCATCATAGGAATTGGGAAAGGGCCAATTTTCACATCAAATTGGCACCAATTCCCCCATGGGATCATGAGTTTGCTAGTTTAATTAGGATTCAATCTCTATTTTGTTGTTTTCATTGTGTTCTTCATTGCTTTTTTCCTAAATTGAACTTTGTGAATGGATTTCATGGGGAATCCTTGTTCTTGCTTGCAATCTCTAATCTAATGTGTTTGTTCTTATTGTTTTGCAGGTATTGGGATTGGGGTTCACACAAATAGGATTGCACTTAGTTATTGACCAACTCTACATCTTTAAGGGGGGCCAATGAATCACCAAAAAATGAATCACTTATGACTCCCTCTTCATGTGAACATTTGACATTAGTGGTTGATCCACTAAGTGTATGCTCAACTACTCTAACCTCCTCTAGGGTTTGGGCCTTCAAGGGGCCCTCAAATGAAGGCAACTCGTGATGTAAATCAAGTACAAGAACAATTTTTTTATTCATACCTTTCTACTTGTCCACCCAAATTTGCATACTCTTCTTGCTTGTTTTCTTCACAAGACCCTTCTCTTGCTCGAACTATCACTATGCATCCTTCCCTTGGAATAAATAGAGATCTAACTTATGTGACTCCCTTTTCCTCTTGGTTTTATCTAGTTGATTACATCGTTCCTTGAGCTCTTGCAAGTGTTTTTTTTGGGCAGCCAACATCTTTTCCCTTCTAGCTCTTGACAACCACCCATTACACATATCTTATGTCTTATCCACATCTTTCATAGTATGATATGAAAAATCAAAACCTTTATGGCTTGGATCCACCATACATTCCTTGTATTTAACACCCACATCTTGAGTGTGAATATTGGGAGATCCCTCAACACCATTCCCATTGTGTGTCATAGCTGCAATCTCATTGTTATGCACAAAAATATGACTGTTGTCATAAAATAGAAAATAAGGACTCATGTTATACCTCTTTATAGTGTCTTCAAGGGACTCAAACAAGTCTTTATCCTTTGCTAATTTCCTATCGTCAAGTGTTGGTTCAAGAGATGTCTTCAATGGAAAATCAAGTGTGTCATGTGCCATAATTTATGTCCCTTGGCTACAAGCTACATACTCATATGTATAGGCCTCCTTTATATCCATGACTTCATCATAGGACCCTTCAAGTCCTTCATCCATGTCTCCACTCTTTTCCATCTTCATGTTGTATTGCTTTTCATTGAATGTGGCCGACATAGAATTTTGAAATTATGTGTGACGAAGAGTGTGCCATGTTCAACTCCTCACAAAGCTTCTCCACCTCATCTTCTTTTCTTCTCAAGGCATCAAAATATATCTCACCAAGTGTGAGGAATGATCTCTATTCACAAATAAGTGTAGGTAGTTTGACTTTACTACCACCAAATCCTTCTTGAGTTCATGCAAGTCATCAAGAGATAGACCTCCTCCAAATCCTACATGCTTCCTTAGAGCCTTCCAACACAAACCTGCCATAATTTTATGAACATGATCAAAATGAGTTAGGGCTGCCACAATCTTACCTTTTTTTACCTTCAACTATCCTTCCAAGTGATGTGACTAACGAGACCCAAAATCTTCATGCAAAATTTCTGTTTGGTCTTCATACATGTGCACCTCCATATCCACTTCCTTCATGGTCTCTTATTTATTACATTCATGTGTGGAAACTAGGTCATCATCATGCTTCATCAATAGATCTCCATCAAAATAATGAATAGAGTCTTCTACATCATGATCTTCCTCATTGGAAAATCTAGCATGAGTATGCATAGCTATAACCTCTTTAATCTCCAAGTGATCCTCCATATCTTGTAATGTTAAACCAATATTATCCAATTCACTTTGTTCACTACATACTGAAATTTCTTCATGTAGCTATTTCTAACACGGCTTGTTTGACAACCTTCATGGCAATATCTTTGTCAATCTTTATATGCTCTTCATTTGTAGCTTCAATAGGTGAATCTCCTTTTTCCTTGTCTTCATATGGTTGAAGTGAACTTTTAAACATATCTTCTTTTATCACTTGGACAATTTCAACATTCTTTTCTTCAATGGTTTTTCTAGAATCTTATTCACCTATAGGTTGATCAATGACTGCTGATTTAGAACCCTTATCAAATTCCTCATAGAGATTTCTAGATATTTCCTTTGTATATGTGGGTGAGTTTCTATAGTGCCTAAATTTTCTTGATAGGGAGTCTTTATGCCACAAGATATAAGAAAATATCTATTGTGTCAATATAAACTCTTTCATGATGTCCTCAAGACTTGGTTGCTCACACTTTTTTGATTTCCCCTTTTTTTTTATATAGTCCATTTAACACTCCATATAGCAACTAGAGGAGAGATCATTTCTATGTGTTGCCATTACTACAAAATTTACATGCCCAATAGGCTGGAAAGATCAAGGATTTGATACCACTAAAATATCCCAGTGAAGTTTTATGCAATATTTTCTTATTTTTGAAACATGAAATGTTGCCCTCATTTTCTAATTTTATATTTATACTCAAACCCTAGTTTTCTGATGTGATTTTTTGACTTTTTCTATGTGTTAGCAGTAAAATTTATTCATCTCAACAACAACAAGAATTATAATAGATTTGTTTGATCATGAAGAAGCATAAAAACAACATAATAAAGTACCCAATCAACCACCAACATAAGCCAAAAATTTTGATATTCAAGTGTCTAGTCTACTGCTACAAAGCATATATAACTAATAATGCAAATACATAATGCAATGGGATCCAAACATGCCCAACAACATATAGAATTCTACTAATATGATGAATATTTCAAGATACAAAAATATGAGTTTGAATCTAGCAAGAATCACCATTGAATCCCATGTGAATCTCTGTCATGAAGTCCTCCATTGAAGAAGCTACAGTTTCATCCAACTTCTCCTATATTCATATGGGTTTTCATCCTTAGAATATTTGCCAAAGTGTGGATCAAAAAAGAAAAGATAAATGTGTTGATGATTCAAATGCCTTCAAATGACCTTATATTTATATCCAACCTCCCTTATGCCTCCCAATCTGGCTGACCTAGTTTGGGCCCCAATTTTTTATTTTTTTCTCCTTATTTCTCCAAAAGGCCGCTCAAACCCCATTTAAATATAAAATATATTTTGGGTGAAAAATATTCAAAAATAAAATATTATTTTCCCTCCTTTTGGGCACCAAGACTCAAAAATAAATAAATATTATTTTTTCCTAAATTTTCCTTGTTCATTTTGAGAAGGGACATCACAGAGTGTATACTTAGTGTAGGCCCACTAGCCAAAGGTTAATACCTCAAGATTAGTCCTAAGCACTTATCTTTCAAGAATTAGTATCTAGGGATCTAGTGGGATAAGGGCTCATCTTTTCCCTTTCCTTGGAGGTCAAAATAGCTTACCCAAAGAGTTTCTACCTCTACTTGAGGAGATACATGGTGAGAGGTTTCAAGCATGATACTATACCCTACACTACACTAAGAAACTATTGAATGGTCTTATTTTAGGCTACACAAGTACTCTGGGGAGTCTTAAAAATAGCACAAGGGTACATGAGGTATAAATACAAACACTATTCCATCACAAATGTGGATCAAGAGCTTTTGATGGGAAATCACAGACCAATCTTGCACCTCTTGTACTAGAATCACCTAGACATTAAGGCTTCCATAAACACAACACAATTAGATTGGGGTACAACTTTCATTCTACCCCATTTATATTCCCCACCAATAACACATAGTTGAGGCCATCCCTCGAGGTGATAAAATCCCAAAGAAGGCCTCGTAAAGTGGAGGACAATGCTAAGTGTTTTTTATCCCCAAGATCACACTAGGTGCAATAGGAGAGCATACACACAAAACTAGTAAGTCTTAAGATCTAATATTAAAAAAATAAGGAAATGTGAGCTTTTTGATCCCCAATATTGCACTAGGCATAAGGGGAAAGCATGCATGTACACTCTCCTTCAAACACAAAAAACGAGGGTTCTTTAACCAACTAATCTAACTTTAGTTCCTCTATTAGTGAGAAATAAAAACACAAGTGGACAAAAAAATCTACAAAAACACAAATTAGTAGTCTCAATTTATTTTTATCTTTGACAGGAAAAACTAGCTACACCATTAAGGTTAGCCAAAATGTTAACATAAAATAAAGAATATCCAAAAGTGAAATAGATTGGAACAAAAGCATAGCTCTTTGAAATAGAGGCACAAAAAGTCTGAACAAAAGTGTAGCTTAACAACGTGCAGAAGCACAAAATGACCCAAAAAAACTAAAATTATACTTGAATAGAAATGTGAATCTATCAAACAAAGGCATTGGAAGTCGCTACATTGGCTTGGGAAGTCTCTACACATGTGCATAAATTCTACATAGAGGTACGTATAGTCTGTATGGAAGCATTGAAGGTTGATATAGAGGTGTCGAAAGTATTTGTATAGACGCAGATCTACAACAAAAATAAAAATTAGAACCTTGCAAAATAGAGTATTAGGAATCTCTAAAATGCCCATAAACACTAAGAGTTAGCAAATCTAAACCCCTAACATCTTAATAAGGAAATAAGCTTGTAACACCCTAGATTATGAAAACCTACTACAATCCCCAAGAATCCTAATGTAAACCTGCAACAAAACCAATTAAATACCCTACAAAATAGACTATTAATATTTCCAAACATGCACAACAAAAACACCTAAGTGTAGAAATAAAACCATAAACCCAAAACCCTAAGTAAAAAATGAAAACCTAAGAGAGCACATAAAACAAAAACCTTATCACCTACAAATAGAGGGTTAGAAAAATGCAAAAATAAATAGAAAAAAAACCAAGGGTTAACACTAAAAACACTTAAAAAATCTAATAAAAATTCAGGTGTGGATTCTCAAAATAGAGGTGTACCGAAAGTCAAAATGTAGGTGTCACAAGTCACTGCAGAAGCGCAACGAGATATGATAGAGGCAACAAAAGTCATGAAAAAAGCACGATTTTGTTGAACAAAAGAACTAAATCATAGATTTGAGTGCCTAACTAGAATCTACAACTAAAAACTCAAAAAAACTCACATAAAAAAGTTAAAATAGGGACATGGGTCCCATGGTGCATGTCAAAATGAAAAAATAAAATGTTTTTAACCAAAATGAAATAAGATTTAAGTATATAAAAAATATATATATTTACCACATACACCTTTAAACTCCATGATTGAGCTATATAGGATGCATCCTAAGCCTATTGATATGCCTAAGTAGATAAAATGTGGATTTCTCTAAAATTATTTTAGCATAACCTTGTTGCAATGGAGATTATGGAAGCAAAGTGGTATCATGAACTTACTTGTAATAGAATTGGTGAAAATGAAAGGTGAAGGATTCTATTTATAGAAAGAGGCTCAAATGTATGGATGGTTGAGATCTTTCTATTGCAAGTATGAGCAGTTGGTGTTGTCATTAATGTCTATTGATATTTTTGCAAGAATGTGAGTAGTTGATGCTTTGATTAGTTGCATTGTGTTGTCATTAGTAAAGCTATTGGTGTCAACCTCTAGTGTTTCTTTCATAAGCTTCCATCTATGGATGAGGGAGTACTGAAGATGATGAGGATGTGCCTCATTCTGAGTAACAGTGTTGTGTTTTGGTTTTGCTCCGCATTTCTTCTAGGTTAAATATCTACTTGTGTGATTTAGATATGTTGGTAAGAGTTGTTCAAAGATGTTGTATTCAATATTTGGTGTGCTAGATCGTCGTACAAAATAATTTGTGTTCACCAGTGTGTGAATTATGCATTGCAGAGGTGTCTGGGAGAAACATGTTTATGCTCTACGTTTCTCCACAATTATGTTTCTGGTATTGTGATTTTGAAGGAGTGTTTATGGTGTTGGTATCTTTGTTCAGTCAAGAGGGTTTGAGGTTTGGTGCTTCAAAAGATGGTTTTTTGAGTTACAGTGTATGGCAGAGTTGTGTAAATGTAATGGGTGTGTACATTCTTCAGGTGAAAGTTGTTGTGAAGGAGTTTGTTGGATTTCAGGTTGTTTGAGGAATATTCTAGATCATTTTCAAGTGTGGTGTGTGGTTTGCAAGTCATCCTTGGGTTTTGGGAAGCGTAAACTTAAAATTTTAGTGGTGTTTGCACAGGTATCTGACTATCTGGTGTTTACACTACATACGATGGATAATTATTATTTTTGGAAGCATGTGGTTGATTGTAGTTGTTGATTTAGGTCCCAATTAAGGTTTGATGTAGTCCTCTTTCACTTCTATCTGCCACAGAAGTTTTTTAGTGTTGACCTAATTTGAATTTACACATTTGAGGTGCATAGATGACCTTTGAGAGGGTTTCAAGGTTGATGACCATATAAGTATGAGTTGGGTTGTTGAAGGATGTAGAAATAGATATGAGAGATGTGAATGTTGTGAAGTTTATAGTTGTAGAGTGCTAAATTGAGTAATGCAGTGCGAGCTTTCATGTGTTAGTTTACTAGATACAGTGAGCAGAAGGTGGCTACTATTCTTCAATTAGACTGCAAAGGTGTTGATGTCATTGTGGTGGATTCTTTGTTGCATTGAGATGATTTTCTCTAAGTAACATTCCTTTTCTATCTTCTTTTCTATTCTGGCAGTGAGCCTTTCTTCTTTGGGAAGTGAGCCCTTCGACAGTGAGCCCTATTGTATTTAGTGTTGATACTACTTATATTGTGAGCTGATCCTCACTATGGTTTTCCCTTCTTGGGTTTTCCTTATAAATCTGGTGTTCTCTTGTGTATGGTGTTAATTTGTTTTTAGTTTCTATTATTTACTTTTCATGCTAATTCATCACAACAAATTAAGGGTTTAATGAATGAATCTGGATCTGAATGTTAATGGGGGTTTTGAAGTTTTAAGGTACAACTAATTCACCCCCCTCTCAGTTGTCTTGTGTATTCAACACTTTCCACAAGATCAAGGGCTCAAGTTAAGAGGTGCTCTCAAGAAAGAGAGTCATGTGAGGGTTAATGGACAATAGAGCCTAAATTATGGAGATTGGAGAAGATTGCGCGATAGGATTCCCAAAGAGGAAAATATCTAACTTTTGTCCATCTCTAGGGAGGTGAGAATTTAAAATCATATGTTTTTGATAGAAGAGAGATGACCCATACAAGTTCAACTAAAAAGGTGAAATTTTTCCCTAGAAGATTTAAGGAGAAAAAGGTGAACTATTAGGTGAATGTTTAGAAGTGCACATGTGAAGGAGATGACACATGAAAAGAGACGCCAACTTTGTATTTTTGAGGAATTATAAATGAGGAAAAATGTTAAGTGAGGATTATAAAATGTTTAATTAATTAATTAATTAATGGTTTTAGAGGAATTAAATGACAAAGACTAAGATTAAATTAATTAAATTAATTAGCCTTTAGAGGAAGAGAAAAAGGAAAATTAATTAAATAAAATTTAATTAATTTAGAGAAATAAAAGGATAATTAATTAAATAATAAAATATTTAATTAATTATGGGGTAATGGGATAAATTAATTAAAATTTAGAAATTTAATTAATTTAGAAAGAAAAGTCAAATTTGGGGTGTCTACAAGGATAATTTTGGATGGGGAAGTAGGTTCTAAGGTTATTGGAGGAGGAGATGAAGGCATCCTAGCAGAAAATTATTGAATAGAAGTTGTGAAGGATCGTGAATGAGACATATTGTATGTATGAAATTTTCTTCCAACTACGTTGCCCAGGTAGAGAGATTGGGTTGTAAAACTCATAAAATGTTTTATAACACTCAATCTACAACTCTTAACAATGATAACAAGGAAAAAATATTTTAATATTTATTTATTTATTTTGGGTTTCAAAAGAAAAAAATTGTGTAATGTGGCAGGTTTTCCATAATGTAGATGATTTAAAATTTAATTGATTCAAAGGGATCTCCCTTGAGAGCTAAGTTTAGTTTCTACACTAGGATAAACCAATAGCTTAGGTTCACCTAAATCTTCTATGATTATGTATTTTCTGGAGACTTTATTCTAAATAGAAAAGTATAAATTTCTAACTAAAATTCTTGACTATGAACTAGAAAAAATATACTTTTATAGAGGAATAATAGCTCTTTATCAACTAAATTAAAGAGTATTAATCATAGAGAACCTTGAGTTCTAATCTGGAAGCCTTATCTAAGGACACTAGCATGTTGCAATGACATCTTCATGTTGCATAGTCTTATAGTCTAGACATAAAACATAAAGTGATCCTAATAAGACTATGCAACATGAAGACGTCCATGCAACATGCTAGTGTCCTTATGTGCTTATGTATTATTTTATCAAGATTCTTAGTCTTTCTTTGATCCTAATAAAGTACCCATGCTACCCTTGTATTCATCCTGGTAATTAGTTTTTTTTGGAAAAAAATATACTTCTTGAAATTAAATTATTTATTTATTGAATATGCAAGTTTATTTTATCAATGTAAGATAAATGATTATATTTATCTTATTGATGAATTAGAAAATATTATTTTTTCAATATTAGTTTAAAAGTGAATTCTTTTATGAGAAAGTATTGAAAAAATAATATTTTAGTAGTATCGATTTACAAAAAGAATGTACATAAAAAGAAAAAAGTAATCTTTTTAAAATTATCTTCTTTTATTAGAAATATAATATTATATTATATCTTGTTTTTTAAATTTTAATTTAGTGTTGAGAAGGAAAAAGAAGATTATTTTATTTTAAAAGAATAATTATTTTTATTTTTTTCTTTTTGTTGATAATCAATTTTTATCATGCAATTGAAGATTTTGAAAATGCTTTTGTGAAAAAATTGATTTTTTTTTTTAAGTTATTGAATTCTTTGGATTAATTTAAATTTTATTTTCTAAATTTATACAAGGTTTAGGTAGGATTCCTTTCATGGAATGGTATGGAAAATATTTATTTTGAATTAACAATGAATATCTAGGTTGTTTGTGGAAATAGATGTGTTTGTTTGATTGCTTCTACAAAAAGAAAATTATGGATATATTAAATGTTGATTTGTTTATTTATTATTTTTATATGTGGTTAAAAAATTCAATAAATATTTTCAACAAACTTTACACTTTTATTTATTATATCTTGTCTTTTATAATTAACACAAGTTAGAAGTTTTTAATAAAAAATAGCTAAATTGATGTGAGAAAAATCAATTTGTTATGTTCATTATAAATTTACTTTTGTGAATTGGGGTTTTATACAAAATTTAGGGAAGGTACAAGGATACACTATTTATAGAATATATATAGGAAAATTAGCCATACCGAGTTCGTAAATAGTAATATATTATTGATGTAGTGATTGAACATGTATATTGATAATAACAAAATTAAATATTAACAGTTATTCTATTTATTCATATGATATCTTTTGTATCATGACTAATCAAAATTATGTGATTTGATTAGAATTATAGGATTTAAAATTATTAGATTGCTATAGTGTGACATTCTAGTGTCTTGAAAGTGAACTATAGTATTACCTTCCAAGGGCTTCAAGAGCTATACATAATACCCAAATATTTGTATGACTATATTTTGACTATATGAATAGTTTGGGGTCAAATATATTATTTTATTATTATTAGGAAAATAGGTTTTGAAGGGGTCTTGAAACCCTTTACAAAAGGAGCAGGTTGCTATAAAATATAAGCATTGAGACCAAGCAACCCCAAAGAAAAAAAACAACAATTAGAAGAACCAACATCAAACAAGAGGCAAAAAACACAACCAAACACTGAGACAATAATTACTGCAAATTCTTTAGGGTTCTTACTGCCTCCACATCACTGGCAATTTCTTTGCCATGCATATTGACAACGTCGTTAAGCTCTTTGACCAAGACCATTCCACCTTTTTTTGTTTTACTCCTAGTCCAAATGCAAGGACCATCCTCCTTACTTGTCTCAGCTTTTCCCAATAAGGTCACATCCTCCAAATCCTGCACCTCCTTCCCTTCGAGCAGCGGCTTACCAGTCGGTCAAATATATTATGTTGTATAATATTTTCTTGGAATTTATATGTTCATATAAATCCAACTCATCTTGGTGTTGTTTTGTCTCCTTGGGGAGTTAAATCTATTGAACTGTAACATTCTTTGTGTCATGTTTGATTTATGTAGATATGTGACATCTTGTGTGTGATTGTTGATTTATGTTGATGTGGCATCTTTTGTATCATGGTTGATTTATGTTAATTTGTGACATCTTTTGTGTCATATTTTATTTGTGACTTATTTTGTGTCATAATTTATGTGTGACATCTATTTTGTCACAGTTAATTATATTTGTATATGACATATTTTATTTCATGATTCTACTCATGAGAGTATGTTGCTATCTAAAAGGATAAGGTGTGAGAATTTTATCTCATGGATTCTATTTGAAATGATCGAAAGTGATTTTTATGAGAGATTTATCTCATATATTTTATTTGAAACTTGATGAAATACAACTTTTTTATGAGAGGTTTATCTCATGGGCTCCATTTGGAAGAATGAAACAAGATTTTGTTTTATGGTTCAAGATAGTTAATATCTTATTTTATATACTTGGTCCCAATACCTTGAGACATTGTTCCCCTTAAGAAATTTGGTCAAGGTTTGATCTTGCTTGTCTCACTATAGGAACCATATCACCATAAGCTCTAGTGCTCTCATTGGCAAAGGGTTCATATGTATTTTATGTTATGATCACCTTGTACCACTAGTGCTAGGAGATCTCTAAGATAACTCTTGTTACCCCTTGTATTGGCATACCTATTATTTATACCTTGTGGTAGGGGTTCTATGTGGTTCTAATATCTATAGTTAACCTTCTTGTCATATGTGAGGTAGTGGTACTTGAGTACATTTCACAATTGGGAGGTGCTCTTTAGATGGGTTTTGGGGACTAGGTGCATTTGTAATGTTTATGGATTTATTGTATGGTTTTATTTATGCGAGTGTCATTATTATTATGTTTTTTTATAATATGTGGGGTGCTTTTATTCTATGTTATTATATGCACTTTATTTATGTGTGTACTTGTATATTTGAATTGTTGATATTGAAAAATGTATGGATATTTGTGTTGTGTAAAGGTTAGGATGCATGTAGTCCTACCTTAGGCGTTTGTTAATGGAAAGACATATAGCATCACATATGAAAAGAGTTTTTTTAGTATGAATTGTAAGTAGTAATTCATGTAGATGTTTTAAATGGTCTTTGATGTGTTCTACTAAGTCTAACCTTCTAAGGTTGAAAGGGCTTGTAGTTTTTATTGATAGTCATATTTTGGCTTGTTCACGTCCTTGCATTCATATGTTTATTAGATGTTGGAGCAAATGTGTTATGAATATTAGCTATCTTGAAATAACTATTTGACATGTTCCTATTATTGAAAACATGCATTGTGAAATCTATTCCATGTATTTTGAATGTTTTAAATCTATGATTTCATGCATACGATGTATGTTACTAAAGGAATGAACAAAGAAAAATAATCAATAGTATTATGTTTTATTACTCCTTGGATTATGGATGGTTCTTCTTCAACTTAACTAATGGATGGGGAGGAAATTGATATCCTCAATTTGGGTTCAAACCCTTCCCAAATCAATAATAGGAGCATGAGATCTTTGACAATTAGCTTACATATTAAGCTTGTAGTTCTTCATATTATATTTATATTGTACATCATTTTAGACCACTTGTAAATGTTTGGTTAGTCTTGAATGATCTATTATATTCTTATCATAAATGAGGGATGTAGTTTTGATCCCTTGTATATCTTAGTATATAAAATGATGTTATCTTCATTGTTGAGTACTAGACACATATTTGTGAAACTTTCATATTATTACAATGTACTTGAGATGTACTTACCGATATACTTCTTTATTGTACTACTTGAGTGGAAGTCATATATAATGCAAATTCTTATTGGATATTATTTGCATGAGTTGCATATCATTGTAATATATATCATGAAAATTAATGAATTAATTAAATGTTAACTTATACCATTTTATTAGCATTGAGATGTTTATCTTGGTTAATGCTTAAGAAATTTTATGGTTACATTTTTGAGGTTGTTAAAGTTTACAAAAAAATACAAAGGAAAGTTTACCTTTTGTTAAAGTTGATCTAGGCTATTTAAATCAATACATACAACTAAATGTAAATCAACCTAGATTAAGTCAATAATAGTTAGGAAATAGTAATTGGATGAGTAATACTAATTTTGGAAATTAAATGCAATAGATTAAGGTATTTAGTTATAGGAACAACGATGAAGGAATAACCCTAATATAGTGAACATTGAAATATGTTGTTTTGATACATAAAAATGGTAATCTAGATATACCATGTAGCTTAGATTATGCACAAAACTATAGTTCTCTTTGGGAAAAATCTATAGCTCTAGGTTAGTCATGCATTGCATAGATCTAATCTCTAATGTGTTGTCCTAATTTGATGTTGTGTACATATCTACTTTCTAATTTAGCTCAAGTCTCTATTCCTTGTTAATTGTTAAGGACTGATAGTATTTAAAAATACTATAGAGATATTGATGGGTTGTTATGATCAAGTTCTCCTAGGTCACCCCCTACAATAGTCAACTTTAAAACCATACAAATGTTGTCAAACAACATGCAAGCATCCAAATATCATAGGATACAAATAGATTCATTTTAGTGCTTCAATTAACGTGTTCCAATAATAAATGCATTTTGTATACTCTAAGAAATTGAATGATTGCTAGATGATATTAGAATGTGAATTGAAGTCCAAATAAATGTTTTTAGATACCAAGACAATGAATTGTCGCTTAAACATGTACCAAGTCATCTTCCAACCACTAGTGGAGAAGGGCAAGAGCTGATAAACTCGAATTTTAGAATTTTAATTTTTTATTAGATTTACATCATGCAAGATCACTCTTATGCATCACAAAAATGACCCATAACAATAGATGCAAAATCTAAAGATCATCAATTAATGTTTTGAAATCGAGACCTATAATTGACATAAATATGTGATAATAAGTGTGGACATAACACACTTGAGGACATATATATAGAAGTGTATACAAAGGAGTATACAAAAATTAAAGAGAGTGAAACACCATTGTGTGTGTATCTGTGTGTTTTGATGAACATGTGTCTATATTACTATCTATAAAAGTGTTACACATATTCATAAAAGAAAATGGGTGGAAAAAGTCACACCCCTAAAGTCCATACATGGTTATAGTTTAGAGCATAAAAACTTAAATAAAATCGATATACAATGAGCACGTTAACAAAGAAGGGAAGATGAGGATCCCAATCATCTGATTTACCCCATACATTAGTGAAACGCAGAATATCCACAAAAAGATTCATTGTAATCTTAAAGCTAAATAAAAATTGATGTGAACCATTATAACTACATAATCAAATATTGAGTTTAAAGTTCATCACTATCATCACTCTTCACTATTTAAAAAAAATAGATTGAAATAAAAGTAGATTAGTATGGAATATTTATGAGATAAGTTGACACTATCTACAAATGGGGTCTATACCCAAACACTAACCTTAGCCATACATCTCATGAGGCGCTCAGCCCGACTGTCGACAATTTTTGCGAGTCAATTGGCTATTCTGATGTTGGCTCTACACAATTTGACCGGGCAGCAGAGAGCTCCGTGTGGAATACTACCTTGCATGACATTGAAGGGCAATTTTAAATAAAGTCACAATAATATCCTCGGAAGGCGTGGGTGACCATAATATTTGAACCTTGAAATCTCCGCCCGTTGAATGGGCCTAAACATTTTAACATGATCTGTCTGCATTGAAACAAACACTTACTAGAAAATGGTGGATATTTGCTAATTCATTAATGTTATGAACGGCTAACTCACGGCGTGCCCGGCCCGGGTCTAGCACTTGTCGCTCCATCCATTGCCGGGTGCCCGGCCCGGGTCTAGCACTTGTCGCTCCATCCATTGCCGGGTGCCCGGCCCGGGTCTAGCACTTGTCGGTCCATTCATCGCCGGGTGCCTGAGCCCTCCCCATAACTGACTCTGCCTTCCGGGTCTCACATTCTTCTCCAATTGATTAACCGGTTGCCCACTCCACCTGACCTTCTACAGTACCTAGATGCGTTCAAAAAACGTGAGATATTAGTTAATGGTGGTCTAACACATTTTCTCTATGTACAATGGACCAATCGGAGTACTTCCAAAAGTTTGATTTTGAAAAATATAATAGATTTTTTCTAGAAAACTTTTCTTTGAACTCAATGAAATAACTGAACTTGGAAATTGACACTCTATAGGTACCTAGTGAGGTTTTATTGATTTAGACCAAAACAATTTTTAGACATTAATTTTGAATCTAAAGTACTTTTTAAATTGGGAAGATAAAGATTTCAAGTCTTTTTATATTTGTTAGTATGAATGTTTTGAATGTATAAATGATCAAATTTTTAATTTATTGTTTACGATTGAGAGCTATTTATTCCACCAAATTTGTTTGGGCTTTTCTATAGAGTGTCAGGCTTGGGTCATGATTCAAACTTATTCTTTTGAGTGTTGGGTTTAAGTTATAATCCAAACCTCATCCCTTTAAAACATCATACTTGTGCACTCATCAAAATTTGATATTTGACGAGTTTTTGTGAGTCATTCAACTTCCTTAATAGACCAAAAACAACCTAACAACTAATAATCATACAATACATATATTACTTATTACTTAAATTACATTAATTTTATATAAATTTCCAAAAACATACATAATTTCATTATATATCTCTTATTATTCAATTGTAAGAAGGTAGCTATATAGAAAATATAATTAAAATACACATAATATATTAGATAGAATTATTACAAATTACATGCACTTTAGAAAGATATGAGAAAAATCTAATTTATAGTATTATTAAGTGAAATTATGAAATGTGTTAAGTGGTTGTTTCATTGGGGAGAATATGTGGCTTATAAAAAGTTCACCAATATGACAAAAAAAAATAGGTATACATGACTTTTTGGGTTTAGATCATAGCAATCTATAGGAAAAGAGTAACTCTATGATTGGATATAAATGTTATTTGGTAAGAAAAATGCATTGTGTGGGATGGTTGGCAAAAAAATAAAAATTTGATAAGTCAAATAAAATGGTAAGAAATATTGTAAGTTTGTTGTTTAGATTGGATATGATGACAAATTTTATAAGATCGTAGAGGTTACAACTACCTAATTTGATAAGAAATATTGCTCAAGATTATTGTTGTAAAATATTGTTGTTTTAACAAGCTTTATAATAATTAACACTATTTTTGTTTTGGTTGTCAAGATTTAATACATTGTATGTTATGTGTGTGATGTTTGATTGTTTATTTGATAAAAATAGAACACCAAAATGGAAAATTACAACCAAATGCACTAATTCAAATAATAATCTTATTCTAGACTTATTACTAGATTAAATTTGACAATATATTTGAAATAAATTATAATTTTAGTTTTTTTATGGTTAACTTCATTTCTAATTATTCCAACTTATTCAATTGAATAGTTAATTTATTTTATTAAGTTGAGAATAAGTCCAAATTATTTAAAGTAATGCATTTAACAAAAAATAAATCAATCTAAAATTATTATTAATCTAACCAATCCTAAACTAAATAAATCAATATTGTTAGAATTGTGAAAAACACGAGCCACAGGATCAAACAACGAACAAAGACACTTTCCACACAAGAGATCTGCAAACAATATGAACAACATTCCTCAACAAGAAAAAGCTATAGAAGAACCTCAAGAAACTTCAAGGAAAACAAAAGACCTCAAAGGTTGATATTTCAAGAGATAATCTTGTAGACACATAAAAGTGGCTTAGACTCGCAAACCATATTTTTATGTCTTATCATGTTTCGTCTATAGTCCAAATTCAACTATTAATTAAATAATTCATAATTATTTAATTAATTCATGTCTTTTATTCCTCTTGATTATTTAAATAAATAAATTTTATTTATTTATTTAAAAACGTCACTAATTATCTAATGTCTCATAATTAAATAAATTTCTTAATTTATTTAATTATCCTTGTCCATTATTTCCTCCTAATCATTTAAATAAATAAGTTTTATTTATTTAATGTGTCATTAATATCTAATGACCTCTTATAATTAAATAAATTCTTTAATTTATTTAATTATCGTCCACCATCACTTTTCCTGATTTTAAATAAAGATATTTATTTAAAATTGTCCACTTCCTATCTCTTGGCTTTTTCTAATTTAAATAAAATCATTTATTTAAATTATTCCACTTTCTAATTTTCTCGCTTTTTAGTAAATGATTAAAGATTTTAATTATTTACTGTCACATAATTTTTTCTCCTTTTTGAGCTAAATTTGTTTTTAATTCAAAATAATCTTTTTCCTTCAAAAAAATCAAATAACTTTTATTTGATTCTTGATTTTCCAAATCTTCTTTTCTATCCAATCTTTATCTTCTT
>VDFB02075321.1:434717880-434778442 GCA_007258455.2 Sequoia sempervirens
ATAGATGGAAGCTTATGAAAGAAACACTAGAGGTTGACACCAATAGCTTTACTAATGACAACACAATGCAACTAATCAAAGCATCAACTACTCACATTCTTGCAAAAATATCAATAGACATTAATGACAACACCAATCATTATAATTTTGCAATAGAAAGATCTCAACCATCCATACATTTGAGCTCAACATCATTTTATTTTTCTGTCTTATTTTAACTTTTTATGTGAGTTTTTTTGAGTTTTTAGTTGTAGATTCTAGTTAGGCACTCAAATCTATGATTTAGTTCTTTTGTTCAACAAAATCGTGCTTTTTTCATGACTTTTGTTGCCTCTATCATATCTCGTTGCGCTTCTGCAGTGACTTGTGACACCTACATTTTGACTTTCGGTACACCTCTATTTTGAGAATCCACACCTGAATTTTTATTAGATTTTTTAAGTGTTTTTAGTGTTAACCCTTGGTTTTTTTTCTATTTATTTTTGCATTTTTCTAACCCTCTATTTGTAGGTGATAAGGTTTTTGTTTTATGTGCTCTCTTAGGTTTTCATTTTTTACTTAGGGTTTTGGGTTTATGGTTTTATTTCTACACTTAGGTGTTTTTGTTGTGCATGTTTGGAAATATTAATAGTCTATTTTGTAGGGTATTTAATTGGTTTTGTTGCAGGTTTACATTAGGATTCTTGGGGATTGTAGTAGGTTTTCATAATCTAGGGTGTTACAAGCTTATTTCCTTATTAAGATGTTAGGGGTTTAGATTTGCTAACTCTTAGTGTTTATGGGCATTTTAGAGATTCCTAATACTCTATTTTGCAAGGTTCTAATTTTTATTTTTGTTGTAGATCTGCGTCTATACAAATACTTTCGACACCTCTATATCAACCTTCAATGCTTCCATACAGACTATACGTACCTCTATGTAGAATTTATGCACATGTGTAGAGACTTCCCAAGCCAATGTAGCGACTTCCAATGCCTTTGTTTGATAGATTCACATTTCTATTCAAGTATAATTTTAGTTTTTTTGGGTCATTTTGTGCTTCTGCACGTTGTTAAGCTACACTTTTGTTCAGACTTTTTGTGCCTCTATTTCAAAGAGCTATGCTTTTGTTCCAATCTATTTCACTTTTGGATATTCTTTATTTTATGTTAACATTTTGGCTAACCTTAATGGTGTAGCTAGTTTTTCCTGTCAAAGATAAAAATAAATTGAGACTACTAATTTGTGTTTTTGTAGATTTTTTTGTCCACTTGTGTTTTTATTTCTCACTAATAGAGGAACTAAAGTTAGATTAGTTGGTTAAAGAACCCTCGTTTTTTGTGTTTGAAGGAGAGTGTACATGCATGCTTTCCCCTTATGCCTAGTGCAATATTGGGGATCAAAAAGCTCACATTTCCTTATTTTTTTAATATTAGATCTTAAGACTTACTAGTTTTGTGTGTATGCTCTCCTATTGCACCTAGTGTGATCTTGGGGATAAAAAACACTTAGCATTGTCCTCCACTTTACGAGGCCTTCTTTGGGATTTTATCACCTCGAGGGATGGCCTCAACTATGTGTTATTGGTGGGGAATATAAATGGGGTAGAATGAAAGTTGTACCCCAATCTAATTGTGTTGTGTTTATGGAAGCCTTAATGTCTAGGTGATTCTAGTACAAGAGGTGCAAGATTGGTCTGTGATTTCCCATCAAAAGCTCTTGATCCACATTTGTGATGGAATAGTGTTTGTATTTATACCTCATGTACCCTTGTGCTATTTTTAAGACTCCCCAGAGTACTTGTGTAGCCTAAAATAAGACCATTCAATAGTTTCTTAGTGTAGTGTAGGGTATAGTATCATGCTTGAAACCTCTCACCATGTATCTCCTCAAGTAGAGGTAGAAACTCTTTGGGTAAGCTATTTTGACCTCCAAGGAAAGGGAAAAGATGAGCCCTTATCCCACTAGATCCCTAGATACTAATTCTTGAAAGATAAGTGCTTAGGACTAATCTTGAGGTATTAACCTTTGGCTAGTGGGCCTACACTAAGTATACACTCTGTGATGTCCCTTCTCAAAATGAACAAGGAAAATTTAGGAAAAAATAATATTTATTTATTTTTGAGTCTTGGTGCCCAAAAGGAGGGAAAATAATATTTTATTTTTGAATATTTTTCACCCAAAATATATTTTATATTTAAATGGGGTTTGAGCGGCCTTTTGGAGAAATAAGGAGAAAAAAATAAAAAATTGGGGCCCAAACTAGGTCAGCCAGATTGGGAGGCATAAGGGAGGTTGGATATAAATATAAGGTCATTTGAAGGCATTTGAATCATCAACACATTTATCTTTTCTTTTTTGATCCACACTTTGGCAAATATTCTAAGGATGAAAACCCATATGAATATAGGAGAAGTTGGATGAAACTGTAGCTTCTTCAATGGAGGACTTCATGACAGAGATTCACATGGGATTCAATGGTGATTCTTGCTAGATTCAAACTCATATTTTTGTATCTTGAAATATTCATCATATTAGTAGAATTCTATATGTTGTTGGGCATGTTTGGATCCCATTGCATTATGTATTTGCATTATTAGTTATATATGCTTTGTAGCAGTAGACTAGACACTTGAATATCAAAATTTTTGGCTTATGTTGGTGGTTGATTGGGTACTTTATTATGTTGTTTTTATGCTTCTTCATGATCAAACAAATCTATTATAATTCTTGTTGTTGTTGAGATGAATAAATTTTACTGCTAACACATAGAAAAAGTCAAAAAATCACATCAGAAAACTAGGGTTTGAGTATAAATATAAAATTAGAAAATGAGGGCAACATTTCATGTTTCAAAAATAAGAAAATATTGCATAAAACTTCACTGGGATATTTTAGTGGTATCAAATCCTTGATCTTTCCAGCCTATTGGGCATGTAAATTTTGTAGTAATGGCAACACATAGAAATGATCTCTCCTCTAGTTGCTATATGGAGTGTTAAATGGACTATATAAAAAAAAAGGGGAAATCAAAAAAGTGTGAGCAACCAAGTCTTGAGGACATCATGAAAGAGTTTATATTGACACAATAGATATTTTCTTATATCTTGTGGCATAAAGACTCCCTATCAAGAAAATTTAGGCACTATAGAAACTCACCCACATATACAAAGGAAATATCTAGAAATCTCTATGAGGAATTTGATAAGGGTTCTAAATCAGCAGTCATTGATCAACCTATAGGTGAATAAGATTCTAGAAAAACCATTGAAGAAAAGAATGTTGAAATTGTCCAAGTGATAAAAGAAGATATGTTTAAAAGTTCACTTCAACCATATGAAGACAAGGAAAAAGGAGATTCACCTATTGAAGCTACAAATGAAGAGCATATAAAGATTGACAAAGATATTGCCATGAAGGTTGTCAAACAAGCCGTGTTAGAAATAGCTACATGAAGAAATTTCAGTATGTAGTGAACAAAGTGAATTGGATAATATTGGTTTAACATTACAAGATATGGAGGATCACTTGGAGATTAAAGAGGTTATAGCTATGCATACTCATGCTAGATTTTCCAATGAGGAAGATCATGATGTAGAAGACTCTATTCATTATTTTGATGGAGATCTATTGATGAAGCATGATGATGACCTAGTTTCCACACATGAATGTAATAAATAAGAGACCATGAAGGAAGTGGATATGGAGGTGCACATGTATGAAGACCAAACAGAAATTTTGCATGAAGATTTTGGGTCTCGTTAGTCACATCACTTGGAAGGATAGTTGAAGGTAAAAAAAGGTAAGATTGTGGCAGCCCTAACTCATTTTGATCATGTTCATAAAATTATGGCAGGTTTGTGTTGGAAGGCTCTAAGGAAGCATGTAGGATTTGGAGGAGGTCTATCTCTTGATGACTTGCATGAACTCAAGAAGGATTTGGTGGTAGTAAAGTCAAACTACCTACACTTATTTGTGAATAGAGATCATTCCTCACACTTGGTGAGATATATTTTGATGCCTTGAGAAGAAAAGAAGATGAGGTGGAGAAGCTTTGTGAGGAGTTGAACATGGCACACTCTTCGTCACACATAATTTCAAAATTCTATGTCGGCCACATTCAATGAAAAGCAATACAACATGAAGATGGAAAAGAGTGGAGACATGGATGAAGGACTTGAAGGGTCCTATGATGAAGTCATGGATATAAAGGAGGCCTATACATATGAGTATGTAGCTTGTAGCCAAGGGACATAAATTATGGCACATGACACACTTGATTTTCCATTGAAGACATCTCTTGAACCAACACTTGACGATAGGAAATTAGCAAAGGATAAAGACTTGTTTGAGTCCCTTGAAGACACTATAAAGAGGTATAACATGAGTCCTTATTTTCTATTTTATGACAACAGTCATATTTTTGTGCATAACAATGAGATTGCAGCTATGACACACAATGGGAATGGTGTTGAGGGATCTCCCAATATTCACACTCAAGATGTGGGTGTTAAATACAAGGAATGTATGGTGGATCCAAGCCATAAAGGTTTTGATTTTTCATATCATACTATGAAAGATGTGGATAAGACATAAGATATGTGTAATGGGTGGTTGTCAAGAGCTAGAAGGGAAAAGATGTTGGCTGCCCAAAAAAAACACTTGCAAGAGCTCAAGGAACGATGTAATCAACTAGATAAAACCAAGAGGAAAAGGGAGTCACATAAGTTAGATCTCTATTTATTCCAAGGGAAGGATGCATAGTGATAGTTCGAGCAAGAGAAGGGTCTTGTGAAGAAAACAAGCAAGAAGAGTATGCAAATTTGGGTGGACAAGTAGAAAGGTATGAATAAAAAAATTGTTCTTGTACTTGATTTACATCACGAGTTGCCTTCATTTGAGGGCCCCTTGAAGGCCCAAACCCTAGAGGAGGTTAGAGTAGTTGAGCATACACTTAGTGGATCAACCACTAATGTCAAATGTTCACATGAAGAGGGAGTCATAAGTGATTCATTTTTTGGTGATTCATTGGCCCCCCTTAAAGATGTAGAGTTGGTCAATAACTAAGTGCAATCCTATTTGTGTGAACCCCAATCCCAATACCTGCAAAACAATAAGAACAAACACATTAGATTAGAGATTGCAAGCAAGAACAAGGATTCCCCATGAAATCCATTCACAAAGTTCAATTTAGGAAAAAAGCAATGAAGAACACAATGAAAACAACAAAATAGAGATTGAATCCTAATTAAACTAGCAAACTCATGATCCCATGGGGGAATTGGTGCCAATTTGATGTGAAAATTGGCCCTTTCCCAATTCCTATGATGCAAGCTTGATGTATGTTGATGAATGTTGATGAGTGATCCACTTTGTTGATGCTTGATGAGTGCTCCAATGGAAAAACCTACATAACCTAGCTATGATTCAATGATATTGGATGGAAATGGCTAAATATTTGAGCATAGTAACTTTGCATAATTTGTGGGTGATAAAATGAGGAATGAAGCCTCTTATTTATAGATGAGATTGAAGGATGAATGTCCAAAGTATAGCAATGTGAGACTAACATTCATCCAATGGCAAGATGCCACTTGTCAATCTATGAGTGGATGGAGGATGTGCAAGTTTTTAGGATTGTGCCAATAAATGCCTATTTTTGAATTTTGAATTTGTTGAAATGACATGCAAGAGGGAAGGAAAAAATAAATTAAATGCCACTTGGCTCAAGGCAAAGGACATGTAAGAGAGAGTAAATGCCTTGTTGGATGTACATGTCAACTTGGATTTTTGAATTCAAACTTGAAGAATATTCCAAATAGATGCCTTGTTGAGGAAAATAGAGATTTAATAAATCAATTAAATCTATTTTCAAGTGCAAGTGGTAAAAGCTAGAGGATGGGACATTATAAGAGATTAAATTAATCCAAATTAATTAATTTAAAAAAGGGGATTAGTTGATGTGACAAATTTGACTTAGATTTGTGGATTTATTTAAATCAAATATGAGAGGAATGTGATAAGAGATTAATTAAATAAAGATTTTAATTTATTTAATTAAAAGAGATGATGGTAGATTAAACTAAATAAGGTTTTAATTTATTTAATTTAATAGATAGACTTTAGAGATTTAATCAAATAAAATTAATTATTTAATTAAATAGGATAATTAGATCAAAATGATTAATTTAATTATCGAGAAGAGGTGACTTAATTAGATAACTGATTTATTTAATTAAGAGAGGAATATTGATGAATTTAATCAGATAGGGGTATTTGATTAAATGGTTAGACCAAAGGATGATTCAGGTTGAAATGATGTTAGTAGTCGGGATCAGGTGCACAACATCAATTGGTATATTTTACGTGTCTACATTTTTCCCCTCTTTGAAGCAATGCACTTGTTGTGTTGGTTCAAAGAATAAACGATATCGATCAAAGCCAAAATAAAATTGCTTTTAAAAACTTGCCCCACTGTTGCCTGGTGAGAGAAAACATGCCAATATATTGCCCCCTCAAGAGATTGGACAAAAATTTTAATTTTTGGGTGATCTCGCAAAAAAGGGGACAAGGTGCCCGACAAGTCTAAAAAGGCTCTAGGAGGCCAAAAATGTATCTAAATGCAATAAAACAATGTAAAACAGGCCTCAATTGGACCAAAACAACTTCAAGGGTTCAAAACCCTAGCAGGATAGCCAATTAGGGTGAAAAAACCCTAATTTTCAAGCTTAAAAAGGCTATGAAGGGTCACTTTCAATTCATTTTCACACAACCATCTAGCAACCTTGAGATTTGAGCTCTGACCTCCTGAAGATATGGCGCAACGACAACTCTTGATGCACATTTTCGATCATTCTGGACGTACCAACGACCACCCAGCATTGGGGCATTGGTAAGTGATCCTCACTTAAGCTTTATTTTTTATTTTTCTCTCATTAATGCTTTTGAAGTCAGTCCTTTTGCAGCGGCGCTATACAGTGCCGCTTAAAAATTAAACTGCGCCCCTCGGTGTGAGATTGCGTTGTGGCGATGGAGTTTGGAGTTTGAAAACTCCAACACTGAGGTCATGGCCTGCGGGGTCATTTGCAAAGTGTGATGCGGTCGTGCTCTAGTGATAGGATTTTTTGCAAACTACACCGCTGGGAAGGAAAGTGCAACGCAACGGTGCGATTTCGACATTTTTGTGCCCTAGAGTCATAGTTTGATAAAAATCAAACTGCGATGCCTTCACGGATTGTGACGCTGGAGTGGTTTCTTGGATGCCCGGCAAAAAAAAATCAAATTTTTTAACATGATGACCCTTCCTGATGCAAGACGCAGCGAGGGAGCTCTACTCCCAAGAGCACAGGTCACGAGATCTATTCTGTTACTTGCAGAACCTAAGTGATAGAGATCAGGATCCACTATGGGACATGGGGTTGTGGTATATTGCCTATGTAGCGCCCATTCACACCCACCTTGGCATGATGTCAGTGCTTGCCAAGAGATGGCACAACGAGACCTCTTCATTCCACCTTCCCACCGGTGAGGCCACCGTCACCTTAGAGGACGTTTGGCGCATCTTATGATTGTTGATTCATGGTCAGCGTGTCATTTTTTATATAGATGAGGGGTGAAATGCCTGCCACAAGGTCCTCGCCACATAGGACATTGTCATTTGCGAGGGGCAGATTGAGCTTGAGTGACACAGGGCCCTGACAGCTCCCTTTAGCTTGGTTGTTGCGGTGATTATCTCGGGTCTCGTTGCTCCATACCGACGAGGCCAATACTTCAGTCCTAGTCGGGGACTTTGCTGGGAGCGCATGGTTATGCGCGACAGGCCTACTTGCTTTGCTTGGGGGCCGGTTCTTCTTGCATCTTTGTATAGAGATCTCCATGAGTACGTCTACCTCGATAGCAGAGCACTCAGAGTAGGCGTGACACTCCTCCACGTATGGGCGTGGGAGCACATTGATGTCCTTCAGTCACGGGTTGTTGCAGTTCCGATGGGGCCTAATGATCCCCTCATATGGCGCTATAGAGGTAGTGTGTCCTTCACACACACAGGCGAGCACAAGATTCCTTATTCGAGGAGGGTCCTAGATGAGATGCAAGTATTCATATGGCGACTGTACCTTGGTCGGCCTGGATGGGCCAACAATGTGCATCAAATTTTCTATGCTCGCCAAGATCGCTTCATGCAAGGGCGAGAGCACACTATGATAGAGAGATATCTTCCCGAGCGCATGCAGCGTCAGTTTGGTGAGCCTCAAGATCAGCTAGATGACGACTATGTGGCCGTATTTTCCCACACCATGTCATAGGTTTCATGGGGGTGATACATACCTACCTCAGAGCCCCTCGACAGCTTCAGACACTTGGTGGCTTGGCCATGGGATTATGATTAGGGGCCTGCGGACCCAGGCATGACACAGGCATACAAGGATTGGTTCTGGCCTCCCCTTTGTTTAACTATTCCAGGAGTAGTCCTCGATCAACGAAGGGTGAGAGGCAGAGGGGGAGGATGTGGACGGAGGGATGGTGCACGATAGGACCATCTGACCTGGCCTCATGTTCAGCCAGTCCAACTAGCTTAGGCTGATGTGTAGATGCAGGATCAGCAGTAGATGCCAGCAGGTGCACCACCATAGGCTGGGGGTGAGGATTAGCCTCAGGTACAACCTCCACGAGCACAGCTAGTAGGGAAGGCAGTAGGGTAGGTGGATCCCCGAGATACATTGATTGCATAGTTGCAGGCCCTAATGCAGACTTTGACAGGGGAGAGAGATCAGGCATAGACTGAGAGGGAGTAGATCAGGGTCGAGAGGGGTCAAGCCATACTACAGAGACAAACCGCAGAGTTATAGGTGGCTACAGAGCTAGGCCGAAGACAACAATTAGAGAGCATGGTAGCCTCCTCCTCTCAAGGTATAGTGTCTGTTAGGTCTTACAGAGAGGCCATCCGAGAGGCCGAGTATTATCGTATGCATTATCACGAGGCCGTACCCAGAGCAGCACGGGTCCCGAAGCACTCGTAGCGGACCAATTTTAGACTAGCAGAGGGTCACGATGACAGGGGCGAGGGCAGCATACAGGGGGGTAGACCTTGATCGAGATGATACTTTTTGTGCCTTATGGGCTCCTTTTTGATAGCTCGATGGGCCTTTCTGTACTGATTGACATACATGTATAGTGATCCGATTATTTTGTACTTTGACAGTTACATTATTGATGATATATATGAGCCGATGATTTTGATGTGATGTCATGTGTATGATTTATTTATGCATGTATGGATGATTCTATTTCTATATTTTGTGCAATGATGTTTATGATGTATTTATGGATGCATTTATTTTCGATGATATATGCATTATGTAATGATTATGACTAATAGATCTATATTATGTTGTTGACTTATGATATGTAGATGTATTTATGTGATGCATAATGATGCTGCAATCTATATAATGATGTGAAATGATATGATATGTAATATGAAATATGCAAAATGATATGGAAATGATCTATGGTGTACACGCGAAATGATATGTTGATGCAATATGCAAATGTTTTGTGGATGCAGGATCAATGACGATGATGATGGTGATGATGATCAACTATCGTAGTACCTTGTTAGTGCGATGAGAAAGAAGAGAAGAAGTCATTTCAACAAGACACAAGATGATGAAAATGCAAAATGATGATGATTACTTGCCAAGGAATTGGGATTCTCAAAGGGCCAATTTTTCTTATGTTTGATAACACACGTGGTACAATGCATCAAGGTATAGAAAACTAGGATGGCGTTGTACCTAGTGTGATGGACTTTGACTTGACAAACAGATAGGAGTATCCTTGTTCACACCTAACATACGAAAACCTTTCTAGGATGCACTTTAGAAGTTTCAAACACCTCGGACCAAAACACAGAAAGGTATAACCTATCAATGCAATAGTCAATAAGCTTCCCAAAACCTCCTCCATACATACCTCACAAAGCAAGTATTCACCAAGGTTATATTACAAGAACACCCAACAAGCACAATAGACAAAAGAAAATCATCGTTGCCCCATTCCTATTCTCTAAATCCTTTGTTTAGATATCATCGAGAAGTCCTTGGAATTAGCGCAATAAGATAAGTCAAAAGATAAAGACAAAGTTAACAAACAAGTTGATGTTCTTCAATACCGCTAACCAAAAGGAAAGTGTTTTCTAAGGATAATAACCGAAACTATTGCCAAAAGATAATGCCCATTGTAGGAAGGATGCATCCTAGGACATGTTAGTGGATGGCGGCATGTCATTTCGTTTATCCAAAGCGTTCTAAATGATGATTAATATGGGACCAATTGGATGATGAGTTGTCGACAGAAAGAGGTGACCAACTTGTTTATGTATTGACTTAGACCTAAGACTTGACGATTTGAGTTTTCACTTTTAACCTGCTAGACTTGTTTCTAATTATCTTACCAAAGATTGAGGATGACAATCGTTTATTATGAATGATGTTATTGAGGGTGCAAGCGAGATGAGATGGATGGATTTTTCCAAATATTTGGATGTTTTTTATCTTTTTGAGATGTTTTGAGGCTGTTTTTGGTGTTTTTGGAGATTTTTGATTTTTGATTTTCCAATGTTTTGGGGTTTTCTGAGATTTTGACCAAGAGAATAACCTAAAGACAAATCCTAGGGGCCTCAGGGGTTGATCAACAAATTAGCCTTGCCTACGTTATACACGCAAAGACCACGTAGTTTGACTGATGACTTGATCGATTTATAGATGATGATATACATGATGAGATGCAAGTTTATTATGACGAATGCCTAAAGGACTAACCTAAGTGTCTCGGGGGATGATCAAAGATCAACCTTGCCTATGTTCAAGGCTCAGAGACCCGTAGTTTGACAAGACGACTTTATTTTTGACTTTTTGACCTGTTTTTGGGATTTTGATATGTTTTGATGTTTTTGGATTTTTTGGTGTTTTGATGTTTTTTGGATTTTCTGATTTTTTGATGTTTTTGGATTTTCTGATTTTTAGGAATTTAAGAATATACACGAGTTTGATCTGATGAGAACATGCCCCCAACATGAAGCAATAGACTACTCTGATAAAGATAGGACAAACTGACCTTGAGGATGGGCCGAGTAGTACTAGTAGGGATCATGATACAAATACAAATACGAGACCAAGCTATGGTGCGAATGTGGGTGGATGAGTGATGGATGGAGATCCGAATGTGATGGATGATGGAAACGTAATGGATGGATGATGCCGAACAAGCCGTAAATATCCTAATGGATTGAAAGTGTTTATTTACACAAGGCGCCTGTTTGCCAGGTTTTCACCAAGGTACTTGTCCAAAGTGCCACCGAAGTGGTTTTCACTAGAGGATGATTTTTTTCTCTTTATTGTTTTCAATCCTTTTTCTGATTTTTTTGTTGTCACCAAGACGCTGTTTGCCAGGTTTTCACCGAAGTAACCATTTTTTCAGGACATTTTCTGATTTTTTTGGATTTTTGGTTCTATACCTTGAAAGATTAAGGCATAAAACTTTTTGAGATGAGAGCTATTCATGGGCTCTTGCAGAGGTTCCCCTTCAGGTGTTGATAACTAATATGCCCCTGACTTATAACTTGCTATGATAACGAATGGTCCCAACCAATTAGGTTCAAATTTTCCTTTGCTGCTTGGATTTGGTACATTCTTCTGATTCTCCTTTAATACCAGTTCTTTGACTTGGAAATTCCTACTTCTGATTTTCTTATTGTAGCTCCTTTTGATTCTATTATGATAGAATTGCAAATAATTCAAAGCATCTATACGTCGCTCATCCAGTAGCTCCAGCTCATTCAATCTTGATACTCGGTACGCTTCATCTATGATGATGTTTTGCAGTGATATCCTGAGTGATGGGATCTCGATCTCAATGGGGAGTACTGCTTCTGATCCGTAGACCAAGGAGAAAGGGGTGGCACCGGTAGGTGTGTGGATACTGGTTCAATAGGCCTAGAGGGCGGGATTAAGCTGCAAATGCGAGTCACGACTTGCATCATTGACTGTTTTCTTGAGGATTTTCAAAATGATTTTGTTTGTAGCTTATGCTTGGCCATTGCCTTGGGGATAGTATGGGGTGGAGAAGCGATGTTGGATTTTGAATTTTTTACACAAGTCACGGACATCCTGATTCTTGAATGGTGTCCCATTATCTGAGATAATGGTTTTTGGGACACTGTAGCGGAAAATGAGATAGTTCAGGATGAACTTTGATATCTGCTTCCCAGTTATATATGTCATGGGTATGGATTCCACCCACTTAGTAAAGTACTTCGTGGCAGTTATGATGAATTTGTGGCCGTTAGATGAAGTGGGTGTGATTTTTCCAATGTGATCAAGTCTCCACTACGAAAAGGGCCATGGTGTGACGATGGGATGAAGCCCTTGAGCTGGAGCATGGATGAGGTCCCCATGCTACTGACATTGTAGACACCTTTTGACATAGTCATGTGCTTCTCTTTCCATTGTGGGCCAATAATACCCCATCCTCAACAGTTTCTTGGCTATAGTCATTCCACTCGAGTGTGAACCATAGATACCGTTATGTACTTCAGTTAGAGTGGTTAATGCCTCCTTAGCATTTAAGTAGCATAGTAAGGTTCCTTCTATGCTTCTACGATATAGGGTATCTCCTAGGATGAAAAATTGGGATTCCTTTTTGACAAAGGTTCATTTTAGGTTTGAGGGTAAGTCGGCGGGTATGACTCCTATTTGAAGGTATGTATAAATTTTGTGGTACCAAGGATCACCTGGATCTACGATTTCGCACACAAATTCTGATTCTGGTACCTCCAATGCAGGCACGAGAAGCTTCTCTATCAGGAATTCATATTTTGGAATGTTGTGGGGGATATCCAGTAAGGATCCAATTGTTGCCATGGCATCTGCTGCTCTGTTATTGGCTCTAGGAATCTGCTCAAATGTAATTTCGATGAAGGATTCTTTGAGGGTCTCCACCAATTTCTTGTATGAAGTGAGCTTGTCTTCCTTGGTCTGGTATTCATCGTTCACTTGGTTTATTATCAATTGAGAGTCTTCGTATACTTTGAGAGCTATAATGTTCCACTACACTGCTATTCTGAGACCTATGGTTAAAGCCTCGTATTCTACAATGTTATTGGTGCAAGGAAATTCCAGTTTGTAGGACCTTGGTATGTAGTCCCCTTGTGGGATGATAAAGAAGACACCAGCTCCTGATCCATGTTGCGTGTATGAGCCATTGAAGTACAATTTCTAGTGGTCAGCTACGTTGAGATTGAAAATAGATTCATCTGGAAACTCTGAGATGAGAGGATTCTTTGAATAGATTGGTGCTTCTGCAAATTGATCTACGATGACTTGGCCTTTGATTAATTTTTGCTCCACATATTCGATATCATATTCTAACAGTATCATCACCCATTTGGCCATTCTTCCTATGAGCATTGCCTTTGACAATAAGTACTTGAGAGGGTCGATTTTGGCGATGAGTTTTATTTTATGTGCCAACATGTAATGTCTGAATTTCTATGATGCAAAAACTACTACTAGGCATGCTTTCTCGATGAATGAATAGTTTAGCTCATGCCCCACCATTGTTCTGTTGATGTAATAGATAGCCCTTTTTGTTCCATTTTCGTCATGCTGAGCGAGGAGGGCTCCAAGGGCTGTTGTTGTTGTTGATACATAGAGAATTAATGGTTTTCTTGGGATTGGTATTAAGACTGGTGGTGTCAGTAGATATTCTTTGATTTTATTGAATGCCTCTTCACATTTGGTATCCCATTTGTATGCTACTCCCTTGTGGAGTAGGTGAGAATATGAGTTATGTTTGTCTGCCAACTGTGCTATGAATCTTCGAATGGATTGAAGCCTGCCTTGGAGACCTCTCAATTGCTTTAATTTTTTTGGTGCCTCCATCTCGAGGATTGCTTTTACCTTTGTTGGATCTACCTCAATACCTCTCATTGACACTATATATCTTAGCAGTTTTCTGATTGTACGCTGAAGATGCACTTCTTTGGATTTAATTTGACCTTGTACTCTTCCAGCCTGTCAAAAATGGCACTTAGGGTTGCTATGTGATCTTTTCTCTTTCTAGACTTGGCTAGAATGTCATCAACATAATCTTCGACCATCTTATGGATCATGTCATGGAATACCAATTTCATGGCCCTTTGGTATGTTGCTCCTGCATTCTTTAAGCTGAATGGCATCATGTTCCAGTAGTAGGTCCCCCATGGACAAGTGAAAGCCATTTTATGTTGGTCCTCTTTAGCTATCATGATCTTATTGTACCTTGAGAATCCATCCATTAGTTACAACATCTCATGTCTAGCTGTCATATCTACTATCATGTTAATGTTTGGAAGTGGGAAGTCATCTTTTAGACATGCTTTATTCAAGTCTCTGAAGTCTGTGTAGATTCGGATGCCCCCATTGGGTTTTGAGATAGGTACCAAGTTTGACACCCATTCTGGATAATCTATCAGTCAGATGAATCCTACATCTAATAGCTTTTTTAGCTCCATTTTGACTAATAAGGCAATCTGAGGGTGCATTTTTTGAAGCTTTTGTTTAATAGGCTTTGCTTCTGGATATGTTGCTAAGTGGTGAACCATGATTTTTGGATCAAACCCTAGCATGTCAGCATAGCTCCATGCAAAGTTTATTTGTCTCTCTCTTAGGAAGGCTACTAAGAGCTCTTGTTCCTCTGATAGTAATGACTTTGCATAGAATGTGATGTGCGGGGTTTCCTCTGTTCCTAGATTGACCGGATTACATCTTTCTGCCAGGACTGCTGATTTTTCTAGATGAATAGCTCTAGAAGGAAAATTGAATCCCCCATCCTCGGGAACCTTGGAGAGGTTTTCACCATTGGATGCATCCTTTCTTTTTACTTTTTATTGGTCAGAGAGTGCCACAGTGTGGTTTTCACTCAAGGACTTGGATATTATTCTTAATTTTTCACTTTTGTGACTGAGGGATTCAATCTTTTCCCCATAATAGGCATGTGTATCTAGCTCGATTATGAACCCTGCTTTGTGATCCCCACATGGAATGTTATCCCAAAGTCCCATGAATTTCAAGAGTGCCTCATCGTTTTTGAATGTATCAAGAATTGATGCTCCTCATTGGTCATAGTCGATGAGTTGGGGATATACTAGGCGGATCTCATGATTTTGGTGGTCTAATTCAAAAGATAGGGTGCTAATCATGCAAAGAGTGGTATCCTCAAATAGCCTAGGTAATTTGGTCATGGTATCCTTGTCATCACTACTACTACAAATGTCGGTTATTTCAAATGTAAATTTATCTATGACGCGACCTGTAGATACTGGTAAGCATAGTTCTACTACGGTTGGCTGAGGAGGGTTATTAACCCTTCTAACTGGAGGACTTCGGCCACATATGGTTATACTCAAAGGGGTACATCCAAGGCCAAGATTTGTTATTGCTCGTGTCTCCAAAATGATAGGTATTATAAGCCCATTGTCGTTTCTCCCAAGTCCTTGGTTTCTGTCATAGCCCATTGCTAGCATCATTTGCAAACCCTTGCTTCTGCCATCCATTGGTAAATCAGCTACTAGTCTTTCATCTTGATATAGCATATGAGATGGATCTACCTCAATAACTTCTTGGCCAAGATCTCCCCAACTTGTAAAGTTAGGATAGTCTTCAGGAGACGTTTGGGATGTGGAGGCTTCATTTATTTGCGGACGTCCCAGTGATCTAGGAGATTGTGGTAACTCTCCTACCACAAAAGAATTATTAGGGAGCTTGTAATTTCCACAACCATTATCTTGGATGATGACCTTAATGTCAGAAATGGTGGGGATGGCGGGAGTGACAGGTGTCTTTGTCGCAGAAGTGAATGCGAGAGTGGTGGGATCGATGTATGGTGTAGATGGGCCCTCATCATTTTTTGGTACTTGGGGAATTTTATAGTACTTTGCTTCAAGGATTTTGCAATAGGAGAAGGGTTCGGGATCTCCATGGATGGTAACTTCTTGTCCCTCATGTGTGAATTTCACACATTGATGGAAAGTTGACACTACTGCCTTCATTCCATGAATCCATGGACGTCCTAGGAGGATGTTATATGGCAAGTCGAGGTCCAAGACCTGACAAGTGGTTTCCATGATAGCAGGCCTTACTTGAATAGGGATTTTGATTGTACCCTGGGACACTCTTTCTTGATCATCATATGCTCTTATTGTGATACCCTTTCCTTTGTTGATAGAATCTTCTGAAATCTTTAATTGCTTGATGAGGTTGAGAGAACATATATTCAAGCTCGCACCTCCATCCACCAAGACCCTTTTGACTTTTCTTTTCTATACTATGGCTTCTAAGTGGAGTGCACGATTGTGAGATGGTTGAGCAGGGAAATCTTGGTCAGAGAATGTGAGGAGATTAGGTGTAATGATATTTTCGACCATAGCTTGGAATTGTTTCGCATCAAGATCTGCGGGGATAGTGGATGAAGCCAGCGCTTCCTCAAGGATTTTCCTATGGGAAGATGAGATTTTTAGCAACTCCATGATGGAGATTTGCGTTGGCATTCTTTTGAGCTGATCTATGAAATTGTAGCCATTAGGGACAAATCTAGATGTAGGGACTCTGTTTGGCTGGGATGATCCTGCGATGGTAACTTTGTCGCCTCTTGTGGTGACTCCACAATCGGCATGGGTGCCTTTGATGGTGATGACTATGCAGTACTCATCTAGGGAGGCAATGACAGTTTCATACACATGATTCACGTTTGTGTGGGTGCCTTTCCCCTTATCGGTTTTTTTATTATTTCCTTTATTGCCATGGTTAGGCATTAGATTCGTGTATATCCTAATGTCTTGGTTTCCTATTGGTTGTTCCACATTTATAATTCTTTGATCGATGAGATATTGAACTATGTTTTTTAATCTCATGCAACTATTCGTGGTATGGCCTTTGATTTTATGGAATTCACAGAGTTGATTCTCATTATACCAAGGAGGTTTCACATCCGGTTCTTGGTAATTCTCAAAGGTAGGAGCCTTGAGTTTTTCATTTATCAGCTTCTTCATGATGACTTCTAGTGGTTCCCCCAAAGCGGTGTACTTTTGCTTGGGGTAATTCTTGTTCCGTTGGGGTGGTCCCTTTTGATCATTGAGATTGTTAATTGTCGAATTGTTGTTTGGTTGTTGTATTGCGTGATGATTGTTTTGGTGTTGGATTTGGATTTGTGGTGTGGGTGTATTTTGGCGAGGGGCACTGATGACCACTTTGGCGTCGACAACACCATTATTAGTAACATTGCTTTTCCTTTCCCACGTGCGAGGTTTATCGTTATAATTGGAGGGTGGGTGGTTGTTTTGTTGTTCGAGGTATGAAGTTGATCCCGTGGGTTGAGTCATAAGGGCTCGTTCGATGCTGAGCGCGTTGGAGATCAACTGATCATATGTGGTGATCCCTTGTACCTTGAGATGAAATGCCAAGAGGCCGTTAAGGTTGGATATAATGGTGCAAACTTGTTGTTCCTCAGGCATGGTCCACTTGCTCCGATTGGCCTTGGATCACCATCATTGTAGGAATGAAGCAAATGATTCATTCTCTCCATGTTTCAGAGCTGAGAGTTCTTCTAGACTGACATCCATTGCAATATTCCATGCATAGTTTTTAATGAATGCATCTATAATTTCTTGGAATGTTTTGATGCCTGTTGGTAGGCGAGAGAACCATTCCATAGTGTGGCCATCCAAACTCCTAGGAAATAGTCGCATCAGATAGGTATCGTCATATACGACTTCCATGCAATGAACCTGGAATTCCCTGATGTGATCTTCAGGGTTTCCTATCCCATGATATTTTTCAAACTTGGGGATCTCAAATCCCTTGGGGAATGGTTTCATCACTAGGCTCCTGTCAAAAGGATAGGGACACAAGTTGCTTGGTGTTTTTTTGGTTCGCCCTGATTGAAGATTGAGCACTTGTTGCGAGAGCAACTTGATTTGTGTCGTTACGTCATTTTGTGGATCACGGGGTGGAATGAAGGTGTTCTAAGGAGTTTCGATTGTGGGTTGGATTGGTGGGCTATTTGGTGTGTTGTTTGATGGTATTTGCACATTTTTCTGAGCTATGTATGCTTGCACTTGCTGTTGTATAAACAACGCTTGTTGTTGCTGCGCTAAGATTACTTGTTGTTGTGCTTGTTGTTGGGCTGCCAATTGGGTTGCTTCTTGCTACTCTTGATATTGTTTTATTGCTTGCTGATATGCTTGCAGTTGCGCTGCTTGTTTTTGCGCAAGAAGTTGTGCTTGTGCTTGTGCTTGTGCTTGTTATGCTTGATATTGGGCATTTTCATGAGCTTGAGCTTGTGCTTGCACTGCTTGTGCTTGGGTTGCTTGTTGTTGCAATAGGATTTGGGCTTGGTCAGCCTTTTGTGCTTGTAATGCGGCTTGGGCTGCTTGAGTAGCTTACGTAGCTTGAGCGGCTTGTTGTTGTTGTTGTTGCAATAATACTTGGGCTTGTGCTGCTTGTTGTGCCTGTAATGTGGCTTGGGTAGCTTGCACAGCTTGAGCGGCTTGCTGAGCAACTAGTTGCGCAGCTTTTTGCTTTTGCATTTGTAGGAATCCCCTTTGATAAGTAGCTTGCTGAGCTGCTTGCAATGCTATGTTGTATTGGCTTGATATGTTGGAAGTTGGTGGTGGTGGGGATGGTGGTGGATTCAGAATGGTGCTTGTGGTGGTGGTAAATGGTGATGTCGTGTTGGTGGTTTGAGTGGTGAATGGTGTTGTCGTGTTGGTGGTTTGAGTGGTGAATGGTGCTATTGATGTGGTTGGTCCTTGAGAGACCATGCTTTGAGATGTTAGGGGGGTGGTTGATGATGTCACTATTGCTTGTGTAGTTGTCATCTATTGTGATATCGATGACAAATTTTGAGAGTTTGGCATGATGTTTTGATTGGTGTTTGGAATGTTGGTTTGATTGATATTTGGTAAAGGTGGGAGCCCCAAACAAAGTAAAGGTGTGGATAATGGTGGTAATGGTGGAAGAGGTGAAAATGTGAGGGGTGTGAGTTCTCGAGAAAATGATGTGGTGTCAAAAATGCCCCCAGGTCTGAACATGTCACCTTCCTCTTACATATTTGTGAGAGAAGTTTGAGGTGTTGCGCGGAAGGATGATGACGATGGATCATTAGGATTATGGAAAGTGAGAGGAACATACTTATGTAATGGATTTTTGGGTATGTTTTGTTCCAAAATGGTATTTTCCTCCAAGTCTTGATTATTAACAAGGGGGTGTGTTTGAATAGCATAAAGAAATGTGTCTCCCTTATTGACATTAGGTTGAGTTGGAGAAAAAGATGTGATTTGCGGAATGTTTTGAGTGATGCTTTGGGATGGGGGTGTAGATGAGATGGGGAATGTGGATGAAATTAGAGGCATAACCTCCAAAGATGGTTCCACTATAGAGCTTACGTCAAAATTAGAAGGTAATTTGGCCCCTTGCTTTGCTAGTTCAAGCATGTATAGTGAAGGGTTAAGCCTCATCATGATGTTGATGATCTTATGGTTTTCTGGATTTTGGAGCATTTCAGTTATTTCTTCATGCGAAATCCCAAAGGTAAGATCTTCTCCTTGGATTTCCTCTTTTGGGTTTTGTGATGATGAGATAGTCAAAGGATTGCTTGATTCGATTGGATTCATTTCAATGTTTGTTTGGCTTAGGTCACTTGAAGCGGGTGTTTCTTTGTCAGCTTCCATTTTCTTCTTGTATTGAGATCTAGTTTCAACCATAAAACAAGGATCAATTTTTCAAGAATATGGGAGATGAATCTCTTAATTCTTTAGATTGATCTTTACTTTATGCACAAAAGAGAAAATTTTAGGATATCTTGAGGATCGAAATATGATATGATGATGATGCAAGAGATGGATGATGTGGATGTTTTGATATTTTGATAAATCTTGAGGGGGATGCTAGACTTTTGGGACCTTCAGATATGTTTTGGATTTTGATTTTTGATTTTGATTTTCTTGGATTTCCCTTGATTGATTGATTTTTGGTTTTCTTTGATTGAACAAATAGATCCTAAGATGTTGGATGATTATCTAAGGGGTAGATTTTCTCAAAGGATGATAATTTGAATATGTGTAGGGAGAAGGATGCATCTACCCACACCTATTCAAACAAGATGATAATTTAACCAAGCATATGAAGAAGGATGCATCTACATATACCTAGCTAAACAAGATGGTTTGATAAATTTGACTAAGCATATGCAAAAGGATGCATCTACACATACCTAGCCAAAGATGATTTGATAAAGGTTTCAAGGATTTTATCTCAAGGATTTGTGATTTTGATTTTTTCCAAAAAGCCTAGCATGAAGGATAATTTCAAGATTTCTCAAAAGGTGATGGTGAGATGATTTTTGGTTTGATGTTTGAAGGATGGGTGAAAAATATTTTGATTTCTTTTGATCCTAAGATGAACCTAAAAAAGACACTTTTTTTACCTAAACCTCGGTATTGAAGAACATGCAATGCTTCTATAGACCTTTATAACCAAGAAGTGGTTCAATTTGAGCATACATTTCCGAATTTTGAATCAAGGACTTTCATTTTGGGATTTGACTTCTTGAAAATCGTGAGGTTTCAACACATGTGAGAGTTCATTTTGTTTATCTTTGCTTAGTGGCTTTATTTTACCACAAACACTTCTTTGATTAGTTTTCCAAACTAGATGTCCAATGTCTTAATTTCTTCAAATCCCACAAAGTATGTTATGTGGAAATTTGATGAATTCAAGGCAAGGGTTACCTATTGTTTAACTTTAGTAGAAAAATTGAGATGTAATCCAAATGTTTAGAAACCTCTAAGGATAGAATCCCAAGGGCAAGCAATAACACATGGATTGGGTCAATTGTATTTGTCTCCTAAAGGGTTTGAAATTTTGATGATGATGTTTAAGTGTTTTTTTCCAAGATGTTTTTGAACAAGCAAAGCATTTTGTAACCCAGAATAAGTACAACCCTATGGATATGGAAGACAATATTTGTTCAGTCCCCACTTGGACAAGTCCAGATACGCTTATCTTTAGCGAATGGTTAGATGCTTGACCCCACTGGCTCCCCTCCATGACTCATTAATGTCATTCGGGGCATCCAAGCATCAACACCCATGAAACTCCCATGGCATGCTTTCCATTTCTACTAAAAGACCATAAAAGTGTGGGGCGGCTTCAGAACGTCCGTTCTTGCACCAACAAATAGATCAAGGATTTTGGCAATTCTAAAACATGGGTTTTAATTAGGACTTTATGTTCGTGGAGATTGACCCATACAGCGAGAGTCCCTTTTTAGATCCATCTCGTTGAAGCCAACCACATGATATTGGCATTTATTCCAATACCCACATTTATATCCCGATTGGAAATACTCTTGGCTTTAGAGTGTTACCAGTTGAGTCGTTCCCTTGGGTGAGTACTTTTTCCCCAAGGCAGGCCCTCTAAGATAAACAAAAGCGAGTAAAGACAATATCCGTAACTCGATCAATCTTTGTTTGCAACACAAAGAGAGAGAATGTACGCAATAATGCTCCACTCACACTCACACATGATTTTGTTCAATTTGAAACCCAAAATGAAGTGTGTAGGTAATTGCTTTATCTCAACCTAAAATCACAAAAAAGGCCATCTTATTCTCAAGATCGCTATAAAGCGCGAGAGAAGTGCATACATCCTTTATCATTGAAGTTAGTTTAAGTAAGCTACCACAAAGAAAAAGTTGCACTTGTTCATTTTAGAGCCACAAAGCAATTTGTAAGTTCTTTTTAAAGCACCAAAGGACAAATGAGATTTTTTTTGTTCAATTGTTAACCAAAAAAGCAAACTCTAGTAAGTTGTAGTCCTAATGTTCATTTTAAGCCTTTGCAAAAATTGAAAAGGTTCTTTTTAAAAGCCCAAATGAAATTAGTGTCCTAAGCAAGAATAGACAACAGTTTCCTATAAGTGTGCCCTACTTAGGCATATCAATAGGCTTAGGGTGCATCCTATATAGCTCAATCATGGACTTTCAAGGTGTATGAGATAATATTTATTTGTTTTATACACTTAAATCTTATTTCATTTTGGTTAAAAACATTTTCTTTTTTCATTTTGACATGCACCATGGGACCCATGTCCCTATTTTAACTTTTTTATGTGATTTTTTTTGAGTTTTTAGTTGTAGATTCTAGTTAGGCACTCAAATCTATGATTTAGTTCTTTTGTTCAACAAAATCGTGCTTTTTTCATGACTTTTGTTGCCTCTATCATATCTCGTTGCGCTTTTGAAGTGACTTGTGACAACTACATTTTTACTTTCGGTACACCTCTATTTTGAGAATCCACACTTGAGTTTTTATTAGATTTTTTAAGTGTTTTTAGTGTTAACCCTTGGTTTTTTTTCTATTCATTTTTGCATTTTTCTAACCCTCTATTTGTAGGTTTATCAAATTTGTTTGTTGCAGGTGATAAGGTTTTTGTTTTAGGTGCTCTCTTAGGTCTTCATTTTTTACTTAGGGTTTTGGGTTTATGGTTTTATTTCTACACTTAGGTGTTTTTGTTGTGCATGTTTGGAAATATTAATAGTCTATTTTGTAGGGTATTTAATTGGTTTTGTTGCAGGTTTACATTAGGATTCTTGGGGATTGTAGTAGGTTTTCATAATCTAGGGTGTTACAAGCTTATTTCCTTATTAAGATGTTAGGGGTTTAGATTTGCTAACTCTTAGTGTTTATGGGCATTTTAGAGATTCCTAATACTCTATTTTGCAAGGTTCTAATTTTTATTTTTGTTGTAGATCTGCGTCTATACAAATACTTTCGACACCTCTATATCAACCTTCAATGCTTCCATACAGACTATACGTACCTCTATGTAGAATTTATGCACATGTGTAGAGACTTCCCAAGCCAATGTAGCGACTTCCAATGCCTTTGTTTGATAGATTCACATTTCTATTCAAGTATAATTTTAGTTTTTTTGGGTCATTTTGTGCTTCTGCACGTTGTTAAGCTACACTTTTGTTCAGACTTTTTGTGCCTCTATTTCAAAGAGCTATGCTTTTGTTCCAATCTATTTCACTTTTGGATATTCTTTATTTTATGTTAACATTTTGGCTAACCTTAATGGTGTAGCTAGTTTTTCCTGTCAAAGATAAAAATAAATTGAGACTACTAATTTGTGTTTTTGTAGATTTTTTTGTCCACTTGTGTTTTTATTTCTCACTAATAGAGGAACTAAAGTTAGATTAGTTGGTTAAAGAACCCTCATTTTCTATGTTTGAAGGAGAGTGTACATGCATGCTTTCCCCTTATGCCTAGTGCAATCTTGGGGATCAAAAAGCTCAGATTTCCTTATTTTTTTAATATTAGATCTTAAGACTTACTAGTTTTGTGTGTATGCTCTCCTATTGCACCTAGTGTGATATTGGGGATCAAAAACAATTAGCATTGTCCTCCCCTTTAGGAGGCCTTCTATGGGATCAGAAAACTAGGGTTTGAGCATAAATATAAAATTAGAAAATGAGGGCAACATTTCATGTTTCAAAAATCAGAAAATATTGCATAAAACTTGGTTGGGATATTTTAGTGGTATCAAAGCCTTGATCTTTCCATCCTATTGGGCATGTAAATTTTGTAGTAATGGAAACACATAGAAATAAACTCTCCTCTAGTTGCTATATGGAGTGTTAAATGGACTATATCAAGAAAAAAGGGGAAATCAAAAAAGTGTGAGCAACCAAGCCTTGAGGACATCATGAAAGAGTTTATGTTGACACAATAGATATTTTCTCATATCTTGCAGCATAAAGACTCCCTATCAAGAAAATTTAGGCACTATAGAAACTCAGCCACATATACAAAGGAAATATCTAGAAATCTCTATGAGGAATTTGATAAGGGTTCTAAATCAGCAGTCATTGATCAACCTATAGGTGAATAAGATTCCAGAAAAACCATTGAAGAAAAGAATGTTGAAATTTTCCAAGTGATAAAAGAAGATATGTTTAAAAGTTCACTTCAACGATATGAAGACAAAGACAAAGGAGATTCACCTATTGAAGCTACAAATGAAGAGCACATAAAGATTGGCAAAGATACTACCATGCAGGTTGTCAAACAAGTCGTGTTAGAAATAACTACATGAAGAAAGTGAATTGGATAATATTGGTTTAAAATTAAAAGATATGGGGGATCACTTGGAGATTAAATAGGTTATAGCTATGCATACTCATGCTAGATCCGCCAATGAGGAAGATCATGATGTAGAAGAATCTATTCATTATTTTGATGGAGATCTATTGATGAAGCATGATGATTACCTAGTTTCCACACATGAATGTAATAAAGAAGAGACCATGAAGGAAGTGGATATGGAGGTGCACATGTATGAAGATTAAACAGAAATTTTGCATGAATATTTTGGGTCGCGTAAGTCACATCACTTGGAAGGATAATTGAAGGTAGACAAAGGTAAGATTGTGGCAGCCCTAACTCATTTTGATCATGTTCATAAAATTATGGCAGGTTTGTGTTGGAAGGCTCTAAGGAAGCATGGAGGGTTTGAAGGAGGTCTATCTCTTGATGACTTGCATGAACTCAAGAAGGATTTGGTGGTAGTAAAGTCAAACTACCTACACTTATTTGTGAATAGAGATCATTCCTCACACTTGGTGAGATATATTTTGATGCCTTGAGAAGAAAAGAAGATGAGGTGGAGAAGCTTTGTGAGGAGTTGAACATGGCACACTCTTCATCACACATATAATTTCAAAATTCTATGTCGACCACATTCAATGAAAAGAAATACAACATGAAGATGGACAAGAGTGGAGACATGAATGAAGGACTTGAAGGGTCCTATGATGAATTCATGGATATAAAGGAGGCCTATACATATGAGTATGTAGCTTGTAGCCAAGGGACATAAATTATGGCACATGACACACTTGATTTTCCATTGAAGACATCTCTTGAACCAACACTTGACGATGGGAAATTAGCAAAGGATAAAGACTTGTTTGAGTCCCTTGAAGACACTATAAAGAGGTATAACATGAGTCCTTATTTTCTATTTTATGACAACAGTCATATTTTTGTGCATAACAATGAGATTGCAGCTATGACACACAATGGGAATGGTGTTGAGGGATCTCCCAATATTCACACTCAAGATGTGGGTGTTAAATACAAGGAATTTATGGTGGATCCAAGCCATAAAGGTTTTGATTTTTCATATCATACTATGAAAGATGTGGATAAGACATAAGATATGTGTAATGGGTGGTTGTCAAGAGCTAGAAGGGAAAAGATGTTGGCTTCCCAAACAAAACACTTGCAAGAGCTCAAGGAACAATGTAATCAACTAGATAAAACCAAGAGGAAAAGGGATTCACATAAGTTAGATCTCTATTTATTCCAAGGGAAGGATGCATAGTGATAGTGCGAGCAAGAGAAGGGTCTTGTGAAGAAAAAAAGCAAGAAGAGTATGCAGATTTGGGTGGACAAGTAGAAAGGTATGAATAAAAAAATTGTTCTTGTACTTGATTTGCATCATGAGTTGCCTTCGTTTGAGGGCCCCTTGAAGGCCCAAACCTTAGAGGAGGTTAGAGTAGTTGAGCATACACTTAGTGGATCAACCACTAATGTCAAATGTTCACATGAAGAGGGAGTCATAAGTGATTCATTTTTTGGTGTTCATTGGCCCCCTTTGAAGATGTAGAGTTGGTCAATAACTGAGTGCAATCCTATATGTGTGAACCCCAATCCCAATAGCTATAAAAAAATAAGAACAAACACATTAGATTAGAGATTGCAAGCAAGAACAAGGATTCCCCATGAAATCCATTCACAAAGTTCAATTTAGGAAAAAAACAATGAAGAACACAATGAAAACAACAAAATAGAGATTGAATCCTAATTAAACTAGCAAACTCATGATCCCATGGGGGAATTGGTGCCAATTTGATGTGAAAATTGGCCCTTTCCCAATTCCTATGATGCAAGCTTGATATATGTTGATGAATGTTGATGAGTGATCCAATTTTTTGATGCTTGATCAGTGCTCCAATGGAAAAACCTGCATAACCTAGCTATGATTCAATGATATTAGATGGAAATGGCTAAATATTTGAGCATAGTAACTTTGCATAATTTGTGGATGATAAAATGAGGAATGAAGCCTCTTATTTATAGATGAGATTTAAGGATGAATGTCCAAAATAGAGAAATGTGGGACTAACATTCATCCAATGGCAAGATGTCACTTGTCAATCTATGAGTGGATGGAGGATGTGCAAGTTTTGAGGATTGTGCCAATAAATGCCTATTTTTGAATTTTTAATTTGTTGAAATGACATGTAAGAGGGAAGAAAAAAATAAATTAAATGTCACTTGGCTCAAGGAAAAGGACATGTAAGAGAGAGTAAATGCCTTGTTGGATGTACATGTCAACTTGGATTTTTGAATTCAAACTTGGAGAATATTCCAAATAGATGCCTTGTTGAGGAAAATAGAGATTTAATAAATCAATTAAATCTATTTTCATGTGCAAGTGGTAAAAGCTAGAGGATGGGACATGATAAGAGATTAAATTAATCCAAATTAATTAATTTAAAAAAGGGGATTAGTTGATGTGACAAATTTGACTTAGATTTGTGGATTTATTTAAATCAAATATGAGAGGAATGTGATAAGAGATTAATTAAATAAAGATTTTGATTTATTTAATTAAAAGAGATGATGGTAGATTAAACTAAATAAGGTTTTAATTTATTTAATTTAATAGATAGACTTTAGAGATTTAATCAAATAAAATTTATTATTTAATTAAATAGAATAATTAGATCAAGATGATATAATTATCGAGAAGAGGTGACTTAATTAGATAACTGAATTATTTAATTAAGAGAGGAATATTGATGAATTTAATCAGATAGGGGTATTTGATTAAATGGTTAGATAGAAGGATGATTTAGGTTGAAACGATGTTAGTAGTCGATATCAGGTGCACAAGGTCAATCGGTACATTTTACATGTCTACATTTTGCCCTCTTTGAAGAAATGCACTTGTTGCGTTGGTTCAAAGAATAAATGATATCGATTTATTGCCAAAAATAAATTTTCTTTTAAAAACTTGCCCCACTGCTGCCCAGTGAGAGAAAACATGCCAATATATTGCCCCCTCGAGAGATTGGATGAAATTTTCAATTTTTGGGTGATCTCGCGAAAAAAGGGGACAAGGTGTCCGACAAGTCCAAAAAGGCTCTAGGAGGCCAAAAATGTGTCTAAACGTAATAAAACGATGTAAAATAGTCTTCAACTAGACAAAAAAAGCTTCAAGGGTCCAAAACCCTAGCAAGATAGCCAATTAGGGTGAAAAAACCCTAATTTTTAAGCTTAAAAAGGCTCTGAGGTGTCAGTTTCAATTCATTTTCACACACAACCATCTAGCAACCTTGAGATTCGAGATCTAACCTCCTAATGATATGGCACAATGACAGCTCCCGATGCACATTTCTGATCGAGTCTGGACGTACCAGCGGCCATCCAACATTGGGGCACCAGTAAGTGATCCTCACTTAAGCTTTATTTTTTATTTTTATCCCTCATTTAATGCTTTCAAAGTCAGTCCTTCTGCAGCGACGCTATATAGCGCCGCTCAAAAATTAAACTGCACCGCTCAGTGTGAAATTGCATTGCCGCGACGGAGTTTGGAGTTTGAAAACTCCAACACTGAGGTCATGGCTCGCGGGGTCATTTGCAAAGTGCGACGCGGTGGTGCTCTAGTGATAGGAATTTTTGCAAACTGCACCGTTGGGAAGGAAAGTGCACCGCGGCGATGTGATTTCAACATTTTTGTGCCCTAGAGTCGTAGTTTGATAAAAATCAAACTATGACGCCTTCACAGATTGCGATGCTGGAGTAGTTTCTTGGACACCCGCCAAAAAAAAATTCAAATTTTTTAACATGATGATCCTTCCTGATGCAGGACGTAGCGAGGGAGTTCTACTCCTGAGAGCAAAAGTCGTGAGATCTATTTCGTTACTTGTGAGACCTGAGCGACAAAGATCAAGATCAACTACGGGACAGTCAAGAAAGGAAATAGAAAAGAGCAATGGAAAGTACTAATAAAGAGCAATTGTTTGAAGGAAAGAGATTACCAAATAAATTGAAGTAGCCAAACCAAGCACCACCAAAGCAAGAGAGACACAAGAATTTGTTAAGGGGAAAAAACAAGAAAAAACCCCAATATTATGAATGGAGGCAAAATGCCTAAAGAATAATACAAAGGAATAGAGCTTCAGCCTTAGCTTGCTTGCATGAGTCTTGAAGAATGAGAGGAGAGGCACCTCAATAAGTAGAGGTGAGAAGGAGGAGTTAGAATGTAACTCCCAACTCAATGAATGCCACCATTCATCTATGTGTGTGCAAAGTGTCACCTCTTAAGGAGGTGGTTACAAATATTCCTTAATAAAGGAATTGAAAATAATCCATCCTCACACATGTGTGAGATGACAAAAAGACAAAAGACTTGTAGGGATTCCTTTGGAATATTCCTACAAGGTAATAAATAATTACAATTAAAGAATAACCTTTACCAAGTAAAGATTAATTTTCTAACATCCCCCCTTAAGCTTTACTTGGGGAGGTTACATCAAACCCTTTAATGGGTTGTAATCCAATATTTTTACAATGAAAGAGAAATTTATCTTTACAAAGAGCTTAGGTGAGAATATCTGCAACTTGATCTTCACCTTTACAATACAAAAGAGAAATTTGCTTGACTTCAATTTGCTCTGTAATGAAGTGATGTTGAAGAGAAATGTGCTTGGTCCTTGCATGAAAAATTGGATTCTTTGCCAAAGTAGTAACACTTTGATTATCACAATACAAAGGAGTAGGATCCTTTTGAGGTAGACTCAAGCCTTCAAGTAATCTTCTTAACTATGATGCTTCTTTGGATGCATTAGTACAACCTTTATATTCAGCTTTTGTAGAACAAAGATAAGTAGATTGTTGTTTCTTACTATTCCATGAGATTTCACCTGATCCAACAAAGAAACAATAACCACAAGTGGATCTCCCATCATTGGGATCACCTTAGTATAACCTTTTAAAGAAAAATCACAATTTGCGTTATAAAAGAGACCAAGATTAAGAATTCCTTTAACATATCTTAAAAATTCTTTTTGCAACTTTAAAATGAGTTTGTTGTGGTTTAGACATAAATCTAGAAACTAATCCAACACTTTAGGTGTTTTCCAAATTTGCATACCCAAAAAATAATGTAATAGGCCCAAATAACTCATTTGAAATTGTTGAATGAGTTGAGACTTAACATCACTAATCAAAATGTTAGAACTATAAGTGATAATTAAATCATCAACATATCACAATATCATTTTCACTATGCTTAATATATAAATGTGGATCATTTTTACTTCTAATGAAACCATGAGATAGAAAAAAGGCATAGCCCAAATTATAAAATGTCAATATATAGACATAGCAATAATAGATCTAGGTTTCCTCTCACTACATCATTTGTTGTATTGTAAAGGGAAATTGTATCAAGATTAATAATAAAGGACTTTGAAAATTAGTTCTAAAGATGGTTTTTAAAAAACCATAGTGCCTTAGTAAAAAAAAATTCAATATCAAAAGTCCTAATAATGGTATAAAAACCATATTGCCTTCAATAAAATAATGAAACATAAAAGTTTCAAGAACTTGATCCCCATCAATTAAGAAAATAGATCTAAGTTCATCATAAATAAGTAAGTGCATACCATCAAAGTGGATGGAAATATTTTCCATGGGTCCCCAAAGAAAAACTCCAATGAGACTTGATAAAATATATGATTCATTATAGATAGGGCTCCCTATGCAACATTACTGCAAATGCGACTAGCGCATAAAATATATATGTAAAGGCTCCATTGAGACTTGATAAAGTGAATAGTTTTCAAAAAATATATAGATGGAATAAATCCATCAAAAATGACAAATTTACCAATAAGGCACAATATCAAATTAATGAGACAATAAAATATCAAATTCCCTTTATTAAAACAACATAATTGTAGATGAGAAGGAAACACTAGGTGTGTTTTATATATTGTAATAAATCAAGTCTTAGGTAGAGAGAAGGATAATTTCTCACAAAGTGTGTTAGAAAGATCTTAGAGATATATTTAAATATGAGGGGGCACAAATCAAGCCACCTTGAATTTAAAAAAAAAATAATATATAAAAAAAAGTGATGGAATAAAGAGAATTGCATACTATGATGTGAAAGATTATTAAGTATAAATAAGTCATTTAAGATGATATTCATGCATTCATGACTACATGAATATCCCCTTTTCATATTCCAAATATAATTGAGTAAAACAAGTACACTATTATTGGGTTGATCAAGTCCAATAATAAAGTGCTTGTGAAAACAAACTTTTTATGTGAAGTAATATGTTGAGATGCACCTAAATCAATAACCCATTCAAAAAGGTTTAGAAACATTCAAACTACATGTAAAAGCACGTCTAGATTGATTACCATTGTTATGAAATTGTTGATTATTTTGATTCATAGGCTTTTTCTCATTTTTCTTTTTAAAACAAGTATTTTGCCAATGACCATCCTTATTACAATAAGTGCAATGTGGTCTCTTAGAAGAGTTAAACTCTCTAGGATCATTGCCATTATTATAATGAGGTCTGGAATTATAATGTTGTTGTTTAGAATGAGGTTTAAAAATTTGGTGATGATTAGACAAAAAGGCATGCTCACTAGACTTAAGAGTACCAAATTGAATTAACTTAGCCTCTTCTTGTCTTAATAAATCACGAAAAATATCATAAGTTAATTGAGTAGCTAAAGAAGGAATAGCTAATTGAGCATGAATATTAGTAATGAATTGTTGAAATTGTCTAGGAAGACACTTTTTAAGAATAAGATGAATTAATCTAAGATTATCTAATTTAACTCCTAAACCATCCAATTGACTATTTAAAGCATCAAATTTCAATAAAAATTCATCCATAGATTTAAAATCAGAATACCTCAAATCTTCAAGTTGATCTTGAATTTGAATTTTTCTTGATTCATTTGTACTATCATAAATTGTTTTGAGTTTGTCCCATGCTTCATAGGCAGTTGTGCATGTCCCAATATGAACATAAAGTTCGGGTGACATGGAGATACCTATGAGGCCAAGGGCTTCTTCATTTTTGAGATTCCATTTTTCGATTTCATCTTTGGATGCAGACGAACCTGGTTTAGATTTAGGATCTGTAGCTACATCTAAAAGATGTTTAAACCGAAAAATAAAGCATATATGAGTTTTCCAAGAATGATAGTTAGAAGAATTCAACTTAATTTCAGGAATTAAAGTAGACATGATTGTAATAAAAATAAATAAAAAATCACAACTTTATGAGAAATATAATAATTATTATAAATATTTGCTTGAATTTTTTTTTAAAAAAAAATACCCCTTTGATTGAATTAAATTGTGAGAAAAAAAAAATACCCCTTCATATAAACTTGATTTTACTAAGAAACAAAATAAATTTTGAAAATAAATAAATGATTAATAACTATATTAAATGAGATTTGAAATTAATTAAATTTGAAATAAAATTAATAACATTACATTTGAAATTTTTATATTAAATTAAAAAACATTAAATTTCAAAGAATAAATAAATATTACTAATTAAAAAACAAAGAAATATCAAATTAACTTCTAAAGAGAAAAGAAACTCCTATCGAATTAGATGGGTTTAAATTTGTATCTTAAAAAGAGCTATATAAAATTATATTTAAAAACAAACTTTAAAGCTAAACTTTATTATTTCTTGTAAAAGTTCTCTTTTTATATAAAATGTTTCGCCGGGCCTTTAAAATTCTTTTTAAAAAAAAACTCTCATTTAAGTACATGATTTTGAAAAAATCAATGGGCGGGGAAAACGAAATGGGCGGGCAAAATAATTTGACATGGCCTTAAAACTTTTTAAAAAGATTTTTAATAATAGATGCTCAACGGAAAAATAAGAACATGCACAGAGAGGGCATGCACAGGAAGTCTGGCTGCTGGGGTAAAAGAGTTGGAGGCACAGGGAAGTCCGGCTGTAACTAATGAGCTCGGCTGGGGTAAGAGAGCTGGAGGATGCCGACAGGGGTTGCGGGAGGGTTGAAGCCCAAAAGAATTTCTTTATTATTGAATTTTTATATATAAATATTAATATTATTTTTAACTTTTGAAATGATATTGAAACAGGGGTGGAGCTTTAATAAAAAATTATTTGAACATAAATGAAATGAGGGCTAAAGCAGTTATTTTTTTAAATTCTTTTTGAAAGAAAAGTAAATAGAGTAAAGAAATATGGGAGAGAACAGATTGATGATATATTTAAAAATATATAAAGAGGTTTTATTTTATTTGTGTATTATTTATAAAACTTTGAATATTATTTTGAAATAAAAGCTCTGCAAGAAAACATTAGGGTTTATTTTAAAAAAATAGAAAGATTTTAATAGATATTTGATTATTTTGATAGAGGTTTTTTCTAAATGATTTTTTGATTTATTAAAGATCAAATTTGAGTTAAAATAGGGCTAGAATCCTAAAACAAAGATTTTTTACAAAATGCAAAATGTAGAGATTTTTTTTACAGATTTAACCTTATAATGTAAAAAAGATTATAGATCTAAAAAAAAAAAAATAACCCCTTTATTTGAGGGTTTCTAAAAATTGCATAAATTTAAACATGCATGCAAATTATAATGGATTTTTTTACAGATCTAATATATAGAAAAAAAGATTAGCTTTTTTTTTCTAAAAAGAATTTATGAACTAGAGTTAGAGCCCCTAAAAAAATTGATTTTTTTACAAAAAATTTGAATATGCAAAAAATGGATTTTAAAATTTTTATGCAAAAATAAATAAATAAATCATGCATGTAAAATATATTGCACAAATTTGAAATTTGAAAAACTTAGAAATATTTAGATAAGAAATCTGCACTGGTTAGAAAAATATATCAAACAAAAAAACAAGATTAGACTTTTGGCTCTTCTCTTTTTCTCTTTGAGTGCCTCCAATGGTGTGCTTAAGAATCTGGTAAACCTTCAACAATGTAGCTCACAAAAGATTAGTAATACCAAGCTCTGATACCATGAAAGGAAATAGAAAAGAGCAATGGAAAGTACTAATAAAGAGCAATTGTTTGAAGGAAAGAGATTACCAAATAAATTGAAGTAGCCAAACCAAGCACCACCAAAGCAAGAGAGACACAAGAATTTGTTAAGGGGAAAAAACAAGAAAAAACCCCAATATTATGAATGGAGGCAAAATGCCTAAAGAATAATACAAAGGAATAGAGCTTCAGCCTTAGCTTGCTTGCATGAGTCTTGAAGAATGAGAGGAGAGGCACCTCAATAAGTAGAGGTGAGAAGGAGGAGTTAGAATGTAACTCCCAACTCAATGAATGCCACCATTCATCTATGTGTGTGCAAAGTGTCACCTCTTAAGGAGGTGGTTACAAATATTCCTTAATAAAGGAATTAAAAATAATCCATCCTCACACATGTGTGAGATGACAAAAAGACAAAAGACTTGTAGGGATTCCTTTGGAATATTCCTACAAGGTAATAAATAATTACAATTAAAGAATAACCTTTACCAAGTAAAGATTAATCTTCTAACAGAGAGCAAAAGTCATGAGATCTATTCCGTTACTTGTGAGACCTGAGCGACAAAGATCAAGATCAACTACGGGACATGGGGTTGTGGTATATTTCCTATGTATTGCCCATTCACACCCACCTTGGCATGATGTTAGTGCTTGTCGAGAGATGGCACAGCGAGACCTCTTCATTCCACCTTCCCACCGGCGAGGCCACTGTCACCTTGGAGGAAGTTTGGCACATCTTACAATTATCGATTCATGGTCGGCTTGTCATTTTTGACATAGATGAGAGGCATAATGCCTACCACAGGGTCCTCGCCATAAAGGACATCGTCATTTGTGAGGGACAGATCGAGCTTGAGTGACACAGGGCCCTAGTACCTCCCTTCCGCTTAGTTATTGCAGCGATTATCTTGGGTCTTGTTGCCCCAGACCGACGAGGCCAATACTTCAGTCCTGGTTGGGGACTTTGCTGGGAGTGCATGGTTATGTGCGACACGCCTACTTGCTTTGCTTGGGGGCCAGTTCTTCTTGCATCTTTGTACAAAGATCTCTGCGAGTACGTCTACCTCGAGAGCAGAGCACTCGAAGCAGGCATGACACTCCTCCATGTATGGGCGTGGGAGCACATTGTTGTCCTTCAGTCACGGGTTGTTGCAGTTCTGATGGGGCCTAATCATCCCCTCGTATGGCGCTACAGAGGCGGTGTGCCCTTCACACCCACAGGCGAGCACGAGATACCTTATTGGAGGAGGGTCCTAGACGAGATGCAGGTATTCATATGGCAACCGTACCTTGGTCGGTCTGGATGGGCCGACGATGTGCATCATATTTTCTATGCCTGCCAGGACCGCTTCATGCAGGGGCGAGAACACACTATGATAGAGAGATATCTATCTGGGTGCATGCAGCATCAGTTTGGTGAGCCTTAGGATCATCCAGATGACGATTATGTGGCCATATTTTCCCGCACCATGTCACAAGTTTCATGGGGGCGATACATTCATGTCTTGGAGGCCGTTGACAACTTCAGAAACTTGGTGGCTTGGCCATGGGCTTATGATCAGGGGCTTGCAGACCCAGGCATGACACAGGCATACAAGGATTGGTTCCGACCTCCCCTTCGTTTGACTATTCCAAGAGCAGTCCCCGATCAGCGGAGGGTGAGAGGCAGAGGGGAAGGATGAGGATGGAGGGATGGTGCACGACAGGACCAATGACCGGGCCTCAAGTTCAGCCAGTCCAACCAGCTCAGCCTAACGTGTAGATGTAGGGTCAGCAATAGGTGCCAACAGGTGCACGACCATAGGCTGGGGGTGAGGATCAGCCTCAAGTATAATCTCCACGAGCACAACCAACAAGGCAGGTCGATCCCCGAGATACATTGATTGCACAGCTGCAGGCCCAGGTGTAGACTTTGACAGGGGAGAGAGATCAGGGCCGAGAGGGATTAGGCCATACTGCAAAGGCAGGCCACAAAGTTACAGGTGACTACAGAGCTAGGCCAGAGACAACAGTTGGAGAGCATTGTAGCCTCCTCCTCTCAGGGTACAATGTCTGTTAGGTCTTATAGGGATGCCGTCCAAGAGGACAAGTATTATCGTATGCATTATCACGAGGCTATACCCAGAGCAGCACGGGTCCTAGAGTACTCACAGCAGACCAGTTTTAGATCAGCAGAGGGTCACGGTGACAGGGACGAGGGCAACATACAGGGGGTAGACCTTGATCGAGATGATACTTTTTGTGCCTTATGGGCTCCTTTTAGATAGCCCAATGGGCCTTTTTGTACTAATTGACATACATGTACAGTGATCCGATTATTTTATACTATGACAGTTACATTATTGATGATATATATGAGCCGATTATTTTGATGGGATGTGATGTGTATGATATATTTATGCATGTATGGATGATTCTATTTCTATATGTTGTGCAATGATGTTTATGATGTTATATGATGTATTTATCGATGCATTTATTTCCGATGATATATGCATTATGTAATGATTATGACTAACAAATCTATATTATGTTGTTGACTTATGATATGCAGATGTATTTATGTGATGCGTAATGATGCTGCAATCTATATGATGATGTGAAATGATATGATATGTAATATGCAATATGCAAAATGATATGGAAATGATCTATGGTGTACACGTGAAATGATATGTGAATTATGCTTATAAAATGAAATGATTATGGATGGATGTCCGCTTTGCATGTAATGGATTTTTATGTTTCTATTTATGCTTATTAATGATATGATTGTGATGCTATTTATGGGATTACATGGATGATTAGTGGACGATATAATGCAATGTGAATGCAATGGTCGTGTTTTTTGGATGATGCAAATGAGATGGTTTTAAGATGCTTAGAATAAAAAATATTATCCTAAACATGTTAAATGTATGTAATGTATGTGATATATTTGTTGTGATGTACTATATGCAATGATATGATGATGTTCTATGCAAAATGAATGTAATGTGTGAGATGACCCTATGATGTTATGCGAGTATGTATGTAATGGATTCTCTATAATGCTTATGTACTTATTATGTATGATTATGTAGTAGGTGGTAATGTGAAATGGTTATGAAATGTTTATGCAAATGAATGTTATGCAATGATTGATGTGATGAATGCAATCTGATGCAATGAATGGATGCAATGTAATGAAATGAATGTGCATATCTATGAAGAATGCTTATAATAACATGTTTATATGATGATGAAAATGCAATGCACGTGTTTCCTATATGATATGTTGATGCAATATGCAAATGTTTTGTGGATACAGGATCGATGACGATGATGATGGTGATGATGATCAACGGTCATAGTACCTTGTTAGTGCGATGAGAAAGAAGAGAATAAGTCATTTCAACAAGACAAAAGATGATGAAAATGCAAAATGATGATGATTACTTGCCGAGGAATTGGGATTTTCAAATGGTCAATTTTTCTTATGTTTGATAACACACGTGGTACGATGCATCAAGGTATAGAAAACTAGGATGGCGTTGTATCTAGTGTGATGGAATTTGACTTGACAAATAGATAGGAGTATCCTTGTTCACACCTGACATACAAAAACCTTGCTAGGATGCACTTTAGAAGTTTCAAACACCTCGGACCAAAACACGGAAAGGTATAACCTATCAATGCAATAGTCAACAAGCTGCCCAAAACCTCCTCCATACATACCTAACAAAGCAAGTATTCACCAAGGTTATATTACAAGAACGTCCAACAAGCACAATAGACAAAAGATAATGATCGTTGCCCCATTCCTATTTCTCTAAATCCTCTATTCGGATATCATCGAGAATTCCCTGGAATTAGCACAATAAGATAAGTCAAAAGATAAAGACAAAGTAAACAAACAAGTTGATGTTCTTCAATACCGCTAACCAAAAGGAAAGTGTTTTCTAAGGATAAGAACCAAAACTATTGCCAAAATATAATGCCCATTGTAGGAAGGATACATCCTAGGACATGTTAGTGGATGGCGGCATGCCATTTTGTTTATTCGAAGCATTCTAAATGATGATTGATATGGGACCAATTAGATGATGAGTTATCGACAGAAAGAGGTGACCAACTTGTTTACGTATTGACTTAGACCTAAGACTTGACGATTTGAGTTTTCACTTTTAACCTACTAGACTTGTTTCTGATTATCTTACCAAAGATTGAGGATGACGATCGTTTATTATGAATGATGTTATTGCGGGTGCAAGCGAGATGAGATGGATGGATTTTTCCAAATATTTGGATGTTTTTGATCTTTTTGAGATGTTTTGAGGCTGTTTTTGGAGATTTTCAAATTTTTTGATTTTTGATTTTCCAATTTTTTGGGGTTTTATGAGATTTTGACCAAGAGACTAACCTAAAGACATATCCTAGGGGCCTCGGGGGCTGATCAACAGATTAGCCTTGCCTACGTTATACACGCAGAGACCACATAGTTTGACTGATGACTTGACCAATTTATAGATGATGATATACATGATGAGATGCTAGTTTATTATGAGGGATGCCTAAAGGACTGACCTAAGTGTCTCAGGGGATGATCAAAGATTAACCTTGCCTACGTTCAAGGCTCAGAGACCCGTAGTTCGACAAGACGACTTTGTTTTTGACTTTTTGACTGACTTTTTGACCTGTTTTTGGGATTTTGATCTGTTTTGATGTTTTTTTATTTTCTAATGTTTTGATGTTTTGATGTTTTATGATTTTTTGATGTTTTTGGATTTTCTGATGTTTTGATGTTTTTGGATTTTTTGATTTTTAGGAATTTAAGAATATACATGAATCTGATCTGATGAGAACATGCCCCCAACATGAAGCAATAGACTACTCCGATAAAGGCAGGACAAACTGACCTTGAGGATGGGCCGAGTAGTACTAGGAGGGATCATCATACAAACACAAGACCAAGCTATGGTGCGGATGCAGGTGTATGAGTGATGGATGGAGATCTGAATGCGATGGATGATAGAAACGTAATGGATGGATGATGCCGAAAAAGTCATAAATATCCTAGTGGATGGAAAGTGTTTATTTACACAAGGCGCCTTTGTACTTGATGTAAATTACATCATAGCTACACATGTCCTGTAGACACCGAAATTTGGTTTAAGCCTGCGACTTCAATATTCTTCATAATTCATATTCTTCATGGTCATGATTAAATAATTTTAATTATTTCATTATTCTCTAAAGTCTTCATTTCTTCTATTAATTAAATAATCTTAATTATTTAATTAACTCACACTTTTCTTTATTCCATCTCATTAATTAAATAAACGCTTTTTATTTAGTTATGTTACTAATTAACCTTATTCTTCTTCTTCAATTAAATAAATTATTATTTAATTTACTCTTTACCATATTTCAACTATAATTAAATAAATTCTTTATTTATTTAATTATTCATTTAAACCCCTTCATCACTTAATTAAATAAATCATATTTATTTAATTATTTTTCAACTATCAAATCTTGAATTAAATCAGTTATTTAATTCATAAATTTTATTTTAACGCATTCCTCTATATTTAGATAATTGTGTAAGTTATCTAAGTATTCACTTTTACTTGACTCAAAGATCTATTTTAATCGCTCATTTAACTCTTGATTTAATGTTTGAGTGGCTTTCTCGAGTAATCTCTTCGTCAAATCAGTCTATCGTCCAGTACTAACTCAATTGCGTGTACATGCAGATTAATTAAATATTCCTATTTAATTAATTAAATCTTGTGCATGCATTCGAACAGAGAGTTGCTTTAATCCATCTTTATCTTTGTCATGCAAAGATAATTCTTTTGTTTTCGAATACCAAACTCGGAGCTTAAATCATTTATTTAATCTTTATTTATATTTCTAATTTGTATCACTCATGTCGCTACTAACAGTTATCATAATGCATGTCTAATCTGTCGATCTCAACCGTCTGTTGATCTTTCGATCCTGGCTTGTCGTTCGAATAATCAATTTTCTATAAATCGATTTGTCATTCTTCATTCCAATCTCTCTCAAAATCTTATGACTTTTAGAGCAACTATCTTGAATCTTTGATGTTTTGCTAAATCATTATCATAGGCTATACTTGCACGAACCTTGAAAGTCTGAGGGCAATTATACTACAATGGAAAAATGGAGAAGGGAAATCGAGATGATACATGGAAATACATACATATTGGGTGAGATTATTCAGTTTACTTACGTTTTTACTTTCCTTTGTTCTTTTTTGCTTAACATTAGATTGCATTTATCATTTTTAGATTTAGATTGCATGTTTGCTCTGATCTGTTTCTTCTGTACTTTCTGGACGTTACATTTGGTGAACCCGACGTGAAGACACCATCTTCGCGAATCTGTAGAATTTTATTTCATTTTGTAGGTTTTTGTATGGAACGACACATCTGCTTGATGAAACATCGCAATTGACATTCAAAGACACATCAGTGTGACGAAGCGATGCAATTGACTTTCTAAACCACATTTGACATAAGAAACGACACATCTAAAAAATTTTGATGCATCTATCATTTTCTAAGCCACAATTTACTGGTGAAATACTGAGACGCATTTGACAGAGAAAATGATGCATCCGACTGGTATATTTTAGGATTAGATTTTCAATTTACAGTTTCCTTTTCATGGTTTTGTTTTCGCTAATCTTTTGTTTTCAGCATGTGTCTTGAGGAGTTAACGAGTTTTTGCAGGACGATTGATGAAGACAATATTGAAAATTACTAATGAATCTTTCTGCAGAACAAATGTCGAAGACCCTAGTTAATTCTTTGAAACAAATTGTTTGGTAGTGTAGTAAATCTTTCGTTTGGTTTAAAATTAACAAGTGTCTACTATGTTTGGTGCGAAAGCACAACTGTGTAATTACCCTCACGATTTGGTACATCGAAGTATCCTCTCCCCTTGTGCATCTGTGCAATCCTAGGTATAAGAGAAACGGTTACCAACTCTAGAACTTGGGCCTCTTCTGGTGGGAAAAAGTACTCACCCCAGGACGACTCAGACCAGTAACACCCCGAACCCGAGGGACTTCCAGCCGGTATATAAAAGTGGATTCTTTGGGAAAGCCCAAGAATCACGCATATGGTTCCGACGAGATGGATATGAAAGGGGAATCTCGTCGCATGGATCATGCCCTACGAACGGAATGCCTGTATTAAATACCTTTTGTTTTAGAGACCAACCATTTTTCGGTCATTACTTGGTATAGTGCAGGGTACAATATCATGTCGAAGATACTCACTACTGATCCCCTTGAGTAGAGATAGAAATTCTTGGGAAGTCATTACCCAAAGAATCTGAAGTTGGTGTGCTCGAATGACGTTAATGAGCCGTGGAGGGGAGCCAATGCCACCAAACTTCTAAGCTATCCACTCTCGAGAAGGAAAGGTGTTTATCACCAATCTGGGGTATATCGGTGGTCTATACCAAGTATACAAACCCTTGGCCTATTGGCCTATTATGATTATACTTTTCTATTGTCAAATTACACGTTCTTTGAGTCCAGAATCAAATTGAAAACACTTTGTCTTATGAATGTCTTTGTTTGCCATAACTTGATCACGGAAAATAGTGTTAGTTTTATGTCTCAATTCACTAAGAATACAACAGAGTCGCAATTGTTCACCAGAAGGTCACAATTGATTTTTAGAGTCACATCTGTTTAACTTCGAGTCACATCTGTCATTTTTAGTCGCATTTCCCATATTAGCTCGCATTTTCTTTGCAAAAGACCGCATATGTTATATTCTGAGTCACAATTACCATTACAAGTCACATCTGTTATAAACTTAACCGCATCTATCTAACACAAATACTGAACATTTACCAGAAACTCACAATTGATCATCAAAAAACCACAACTGTGAAAATTAACCACAACTGGTAAACTTAACCGCATATGTGAAATCCTACGATGCATTTGCCTAATTAGAAAACCAGAATTCATGATCACTGTCTAGTCAACACGGTTATACCAGTCTTTCAGTTGTCTTGCCACAAGCAGACTTTGAACAAAAACCTGAAATGATTTGCTCAATATTACATCCTTTAGGTATCAGTTGGTCATTACTATAGTCATTCCAATTCTGAGTCTTACTTTCATCTTTAAGTGCATATTTCCTTTAGATTTAACCTTCTAGGAAGATCAATTTTACAAACTTTAGGATAGGTCCACCATCTACACTCTAGAAAAATCATAGCGTCAACGAAATATGTCATTGAACCTAGTCCTATCATCTTATCCTTTGTCCTACAGAGAGTCCTCCTAGCTCATAAGTCTAGTTAGGAAACTCAACTTGTCTTTGATCTTCGTCCTACATTGGATCCTTGACTTAACTAAATTGACGCCTTGGTTAGACTTTAGGTAATTGGTACCCTCGTCTCAGGTTTATAGAATTGATTACCTCAGAAGTTTGCGTAGATTTTGCATCTTTGGATATTGTCATTTTAGACTAGTGTCATCCTAGAACATTCCTTATTGTGCATTCAAAAAAATCCCAAAAACATAGACTAGAGTCATATTTTCCATAGACGTAGTTTTTCATTCCTTGCATATTGAGCTAATCTTACATGGTTGAAACTAGGTATAAGAGAAGAGAGAGAGAAAAGATGTCAAACCCAAATGAATTCATCAATCCATTTTCCTCAAGACCTCACAAGACTCTATTAGACAAATTCACCACTAGAAACACTCAAGGTCACATTACAATGAAAGATATAGAGGCTGTTGCACAAGACCTTGAGTTTGCCTCTTTTGTAGATGAGTACCTAGCAAACAATCAACAACGATACTTAGCCAAGTTTCTAGCTGAAGGTGCTACCTTACCCATAGGATTTGATATTAGCACCTTGCAATCTCAACCTACACAAGGGACTAAAACAATGACTTCCAGTACTACTATACCTCAGGTAAATACAACCATATCATCTGGCATACCTACACAAAGTACGATAGTCCATACATCTCCATTTGGTACGTTGGCATGACATCAAGATTTAATTTCACTATAGGGGCATCATCGTCCACTCCCTCTGGTCCTCTTGTTGGGAGTAAAAGACCTAAAACATCAGCTTCTACACCATATGTTGGTGTAACAAGTACAATATCTCAGTCAACAGCCATACCTAATGCCAATGTCACGAGCACCATACCACAATCGATGGCCATACCTAGTACTCTGGTCACTAGTACTATACCACAGATTACACAAATAGGAGGCATTCCCTCATTCCAATATGGTAATCAGAATCCATCTTCCCAGATCGGTAGTCAAAATATATTCACACACATTCCAAATCAGAATCCGTTCTCCCAAATGGGTAATCAGAACCCATTCTCCCAGATTCCAAGTCAACAACAATTTACATAGATTCTGAATCAGAATCCCTTTTCCCAGCACAGTACCCAGAATCGGTTCACACAGATCCCAAGTCAACACCAATTTATGCAGATTCTAGAACCAAACATGTTTACTAACATTCTGAATCCAAACCCACCTCAAATACCAACGTTCAATCAAAACCCATCATGAGACCTTGGATTTTAGAATACATACACAAATCCGCATAATCCACCAAGCACATCATTGACCCAGGTTGACGTCTTGCAAACACAAATGCATGCACTACAAACACAAATGGACAACATGGCAATGTCAACTAAGAAATCCTTTTCAACAAAGGACATATGCCCATTTCCCTTTGATAGATCATTATACATGACCCCTTTCCCTCACAGGTATGTCATACTAAATCTCCTTAAGTACAATGGCAAACAAAATCCAATAGAACATATAAGGGAATTTTCTACCATATGCATAGACATCGCTTATGACCCCACGTATCTTATTAGACTATTCCCAAGAAGTCTTGTAGGTATCGCACTAGAGTGGTTTTCAGGTCTAGACTATGGCATCAGATCTTGGGGTGAACTGGCTGAGAAGTTTATTAAGCAATTCTCCTTCAACATAGACCACGAGATAAATATCGCAACCTTGTGTCACACAACACAAGATGAAGGTCAAACATTCATCACTTTCTTCTAGAGATGGAGGACTATAGCTAGCCGGTGTCCTGTCAAGATACCTGAAAAGAAAAAAGTTACTATGTTCCAGGAAAACCTTCATGCAAAACTAAGGAGTAACTTACGAATACATTGTTGTACATCTTTTTCAGAACTAGTGGAAAAAGGGGTTATAATAGAAAAGGATCTCATTGAAAAAGGCGAACTTAAAACATCAACATCCAATAGAAATCTGATCGTGCAAAACACCTCCAATGATATAAATAGATTTTGGTCTCGCAACAAAAATGTCACCAATGATGGGGTAGTTGACGCTAAAACTATACAAGCAGGACCAATCATCACATTCCAAGGACCTAACATGTCTGCCAACATGCTTAATGTTGTCAATCAACCTCCCAACATGGTCCAAAATACTCAACGTCCGCAACAACAAAGGAGGTTTCAAAAATGTGAATTCACTCCCTTAGGGGAGCCCATTGAGTCTGTATTCAAGCAACTGTTACACCATAATCTTATACAGCTGCAAGAGCCAAGACAATACAATCCAGGACAATTTAAACTAGTTTGGTGGGATGACAATGCCTTTTGTGATTATCATAGAACTAAGGGACATAATCTACAAAATTGTCGCCAACTAAAAAATATCATACATGATCTTGTCGAAAGGAGAATAATTGAAGTTGGTGGACAGAAACCAAAGTCATCAAACATTGATCATCAAGTCTTTTCTGATCCGCTACATGACCATGGGAAAGGAACTGTTCCCAGTTCGAGTACTAAGACCAATATGTCAGCCAACTATGCCAGTATCAAGCATGATTATAATGGTGGAAAAACCATTCATCACCTTCACATTGCCGATGAGAATATCAATACCATCACTATCAATACAAATCCTGAGTGTGCAGTCAACACTCATCATACGAAGATCACTATCCAAGGTCCTCCATCGCAACAAACACCACAGCCTTCCAAGTCACAATATAACCTACTTGACCAGTTGGGGAAGACCCCAGCCCAAATCTCAATCTTGGAACTGTTGCGTATCTCTCCTGAGCATCGATCCATTCTACATAAAGCTTTACAAAACACCATGGTCCCCAATGATCTTGATGTCAATCGTTTCTAGGAAATGGTGGGCTATTTGACTAATAATCATCATGCTACATTTTCTCAACAAGACTACGCAACTGAAAAGACAAACCATAACGACCCTTTACATCTGGGAGTCCTTGTTGATGACACCAAAGTTAGATGATTTTTGGTAGACGGAGGAGCAACGTTAAATCTGTGCACTTTAAAATTTATTAAGGCATTATGTTTCTCAAAAGCATGCGTGGACACAAGAAAAAGTATTGTCATTACAACTTATGATGATGAGGAATGAAAATCAAAGGGGGTGGTAACACTTCCTATCAGAAATGGCCCTGCAGTAATGGAGACAAAGTTCCAGGTCTTAGATCTCACCCTTCCTTATAATCTTATGCTAGGCAGATCATGGATTTATGCCATGAAGGTGGTCCCTTCCATGTATCATCAGTGTCTCAAATTCCCTTATAATGGCACTGAAATAACTATAGATGATGACCCAAATCCGTTCCAATACTGCACCAATCTAAAAGAGATACCCCAATGCCAAGTGCCAATAAACCAAGAGGCGTCATCGTCTGGTCCATCTCCCTATGTTGATCCATCCACACTCACTCAAACATCTATTTCACCCTCAATTCCTACCACTCCTAGGGTTGAGATCCAAGACAAGGGTTGTGGAGAGTATTACATGAAGACATCTTATTGTGTTATCCATTTGATTCCTCCTAAGTCATACGGTTTACCTACATCAGATAGGAGACAACCTATGGTCACTATACACGTTCCTCCCACAACAAATTTTACTAAATGGGGTGAACTAAGCAAAGAATCCGTAGATACAAAAAATGTCACTTCCTGGTTATACAAGGAAGATAATGAAGAACCTTTCTCATTTTCTCACATTGCTACAGATCTATATGGAAAAGGTTTCACAATCATGCAGATCAAGGGATATAATGGACATAGTGGTTTAGGCTTAAATCAATACGAGAGGATTGAACCAATCTTTGTTTCTCAATGGCCAAAAGGATTAGGGCTAGGGTTTCAACCAAGTCAAATTGGCGTTCCTAGTACCACATCACCCTTAACTGAGGAACTAAGTGCTTCAGAAGATATTAAGACATCTCATGAACCATCTGACCAATATCACTATGACTCCCCTGACTCCAATGACTGTGAGTGGGATTCCCTATCCTCTACCTCTTCCATGGACCTTGAAAAGATATTTGGAGAACTTGACTTAATGTTAAGATCCTCACCAAATCCATTGAATTCTTGTCCACCAAAGAATATGACAAAAGAGGAATGGTTTAAACACTACTATTGGGAATCACTTGATCCCACCTCTTGGCAACCTTAGCCATCTATTTCAGATAATCAAACCTTGGCATTAGGCCCACCTATCAATCCACCTAGATCCAAACCTAAGAGAAAACATGACTTAGTACAAGACTTTTGTGACCATATGAATAACTCAATCCTTACCTTGACCCCATTGAACTTTGATAACTTCGACGATGACATGCCCTTAGTCTATCCCCAACTCATTGATTGGGACCAATAAGACACACCCATCTTAGACATTTTTGAGAATGACGAAGCAATTGCTGAGTTCCTAGGATTACAAGAAGGCATACCTAACGGTGATCACAAGGTTGGTTTTACCATTGATTTGGACAACAAAGCATATTTTGGGGAATCTGTTCAACCCTCCAGTCGCAAAAATGAGAAAAAGAATAAACAAGATAAAAAAGGATGAGTCTCTAGGTGAAAATTGAAAGGCACCTTTAGACAATGAAAAAGTAAAAAGAAAGGACACATCCGAAGGCGAAAAACTCTTTGAGGCACCTAAGGATGGAGGTTTGAACATTCTCCCCGTTGCACAGGAAAATTCACCCATGCTCGTTGAAGAATCAGTAGAAGTCAACATAGGTACAAAAGAGAATCCTCGACTGGTTTATTTTGCAGCGTCATTGACAATAGAAGAGCAGCTAGAGTTCCACAACTTCTTTGCACATAGATAGATAAATTTTGCCTGGTCCTATGTAGACATGCCTGGGTTGGATCCTGAACTTGTTCTACATCACTTACCTTTACAACCAAGTGTCAAACCAGTGAAACAAAAATTGAGGAAAATGCATCCATAGATTGCTTTACTAGTTAAGGCAAAACTCAAGAAACTGTTAGACGTTGGTTTTATTAGATCAATCAACTATGCAGATTGGATTTCCAATCTTGTACTAGTCACTAAACCAACCAGGGGCATCCGCATCTGCACTGATTTCAGAGACATCAACAAGGCTTGTCCTAAGGATGACTTTCCTTTGCCTAACATAGACATGATAGTTGACATGACAACAGGTTATGAGATGTTGTCCCTTATGGATGGATTTTTTGGATATAATCATATCAGAATTGCAACTGAAGACCAACCTAAGACAACTTTCACTTGTCCTTGGGGAACGTATTGCTGGAATGTTATGCCCTTTGGACTCAAAAATGCTGGAGCAACCTATCAATGTGCCATGACCACCATCTTTCATGATCTAGTACACACTCTTATGGAGGATTATGTCGATGACCTTATTGTTAAATCCAAGACAAGGGCAGAACATTTACAGGTTTTAGACAAGATATTTCAAAGGCTGGAGAAGTATAAAGTGAGACTCAATCCCAAGAAATATGTGTTTGGATTCAAGTTAGGAAAAATTTTAGGCTATATCATTTCCAGACGAGGCATTGAAGTGGATCCGACCAAGGTGAAATCAATCATAGACATGCCTCCACCAACTAATCTCATTCAATTAAGGACATTACAAGGAAGACTGCAATCCATCAAAAGATTTATAGTGCAGTTAGCAGATAAGACACATCCTTTTCAACATCTACTTAAGAAAGGGGTACCCTTTGCATGGACAACTAGTTGCGAAGAGGATTTTCAACTGATTAAGGAATATTTACTCACACCACTAGTCTTAATGCCACCTGTTGAAGGACGACCATTGATTATTTATATTACAACAACCCATTCATCACTCAGAGCATTGCTTGCACAGAATGACGATGAAGGTCATGAAAGGGCAGTCTATTATATCAGTCAGACTTTGGTAGGTTATGAGCTCAACTATAGTACCATTGAATGTGCATGTCTTGCAGTAGTATTTGCTACCCAAAAACTAAGGCACTATATGCTAAACCATCAAACAATGTTGATTTCCAAAATAGATCCTTTGAAATATCTTCTTAGCAAGACAGCGTTAACGGGGCGACTAGCCAAATGGGTTATGATACTTAGTGAGTATGATATCCAGTATGGAGAGAGAAAGGCTATTAAAGGATAGGTTATTTATGATTAATTAGTCGATGCACCACTACAAGCAGATCACCCATTAGTTGCAGACTTTCCTGATGAGTTTATATTCACCATAGACACAAACATAACATGGAAACTGTACTTTGATGGCTCACATACAAATCATGGCTCAGGGGCTAGTATACTTTTTATCACACCACAAGGTGATTCCATCCCTAAGTCATTCAAGATTGCATTCCCATGTAATAACAACAAAGCAGAGTACAAAGCTCTACTGATAGGGTTACACATGGCAGTCAAGTGGAAGATTAAGAATCTACAGGTATATGGTGATTCTCAACTAGTAATCAGATAGGTAAATGATGATTATGAGACTAAGGATGAGAAGCTTGCTTCATACAAACAAATGGCTGATAGCTTTAAAGATTACTTTGAAAAAGTCGAATTTCATCAGATACCTCATGTTTTAAACATGGCAGCAAACACTATGGCTACAATTGCATCACTTCTCGACATTCCTAACAACGTGCCTAAGTTTGAGTTTTTGGTACAACAGCTTTTGGTCCCAGCTTACGATATCCCAGATTCTGAAATGGTGTGTGACATTGTTGGTCCTGATTCCACATGGTACAAAGAAATCTATGACTACCTTCATGCTGAAGTCATACCCACTAGCCTGTCAAACAACCAACGTAGGACATTCCTCCGCAAGTCATCCAAATACACCATCGTCGGAGACACCTTTAATACCCTACTGAGATGTCTTGATTCTACTAAAGCACAAGCAACCTTGCATGGGGTGCATGAGGGTATATGTGGTTCCCATTCTAGCGATCCTACCTTAGCCAAAAAGATTATGAGACTGGGTTATTATTGGCCTACTATGGAAAAGGACTCATATGTCTTTGTAACGAAATGTTGTCAATGCCAAGTTCATGGAGACTTGATACATGCGCCAACGCAGGAGCTCCATCCTATAACGTCACCATGGCCCTTCGCCCAATGGGGACTCAACCTCATAGGTAAGATCCATCCCACATCATCTAATGGCCACAAATTCATTATCACTGCCACTGAGTATTTTACGAAGTGGATTGAAGCTATTCCTATGACATACATTACTGACACACAGATCTCTAAGTTTATCCTGAACTATATCATATGTTGGTATGGTGTCCCTCAATCCATTATTACCGATAATGGCCGCCCATTTAAGAATCAAGAATTCCGTCATCTGTGTGATGAATTTCATATTCAACATCACTTTTCCACTCCATACTACCCACAAGGTAATGGCCAAGCAGAGGAATCTAACAAAACCATTATTAGAATCCTCAAAAAGACTGTCAATGATGCTGGCTGTGATTGGGATTTACAGTTTAATCTCGCCTTATGGGCTTATCGCACAAGTATTCGTACTCCCACTGGTGCCACTCCCTATTCACCGGTCTTTGGTTATGAAGTCATTCTTCCTATTGAGGTCGAGATTCCTTCCCTGAGGGTATCCTTGAAAGGGCACATTGACGATGAAGAGTACCGAGTATCGAGACTCCATGAGCTAGAATTCTTGGATGAGCGAAGATAGAAGGCACTTGACCATCTCCAAGAATATCAAAATCGCCTTCGTCGTAGCTATAACAGGAAGGTCTTGAACAATTTTTTTTACATTGGTGACCTGGCTTTAATGGAGAACCCAAAGCATCAAGTAGAAAGAGAAAAACCAGGAAAGTTTGAACCAAACTACTTCGGACCTTATATTGTTACAGAAGCCTTTGGATTAGGAGCGTACCAACTCTCTACTCCTAAAGGGGAACCATTGTCCTCTCCCATCAATAGTCTTCATCTGAAGAAGTTCTACGCATAGCTTCTACAACCTTGTCTTAATTAGCAAAAATACAAAAAAAATAAAATTAAAAAAATCAAAAAAATCATTACCAAGGTGAAAACCTGGCAAACAGGCATTGGTAACACCAAAAAAATTAGATAATTGAGAAAATAGTAAAGACAAATAATTCGTCCAATAGTGAAAACCACTTTGGTGGCACTTTGGATAAGTACCATGGTGAAAACTTGGCAAATGAGCGCCATGTGTAGTTGACTCTGCTCCTTTGTCTACTATTATTCTAATCTAGCATATCCTTGTACATAGTCCACTTCCCTGTACATAGTCCACTACCTTGTATATACTACCTGTTCCTTGTATATACTACCTATCACTGTACATATCACTTATCTTTCCCATCCATCGCTTGTATATACCATTCGTAATAAGTGGTAGTCTTTCTCATAACCTGGAACGATTAATATCGAGTGCATTTCATATCCCCCATTTTACCCTATTCATAATCAATTGGTCTTATACTCGACTGGGGGAAAACACTTGACTTGTGTCATATTGGTTCTTCCATTGGTAGTCTTATACTTGACTGTGGGGAAAAATCCAAAAAAAAAACATCACAAAATGACCTGAGAAAACACAAAAACATCAGAAAACTTCAAAAGGTAAAAAAAAATCAAAACATGTCAAAAATCCAAAAACAGAGTTAGAGTCAGTCACACTTGTCAGTATTTCTCATTTTTCAAACTACGAGGTCTTTGCGTGTATAATGTAGGAAAGGCCATCAATCGATGAGCCCCTGAGGCTGCACTAGGTTGGTCCATTAGGGTTCATCACATTCACTATCACACACGTCTTCTATTTGTAGTTAGTCTTTTCAATTGGAGTCAAGTCAAACTACAAGGTCTCTACGTGTATAACGTAGGCAAGGCCATCAATCGATGAGCCCCTGAGGCCGCACTAGGTTAGTCCTTTAGGGTTTGTCATCACACACAATCATTTGTCAGCACATCATATCAAGTCATGCATCAATCTGGTGAACAAGTCAGCAATGTCTCTAAGTTAAATCAAACAACTTTCCAAATGAAACAATCAACCTTTGTCTTATTCAGGATGGGTCCTTCCTGAATATAGATATCAACAAAACAATCTATGTCTTTTACAGGATGAGTCCTTCCTGCATAATCGACATTGTCAAACAATCAAACATTTCCTTACACAGGTTATCACATCAATGACATCTGACTCAACGTCTTATATGATACATGTCTTTCTGAAACCAAGCTTTGTCATGCCTTATACAGATAGTCATAACATTGAAACCAGACTCAAAGTCTTATCTGGTATGTGTATCTCCTAGAAACGGGCTCTATCAATCAATCCTTCTATCACTCAAAATGAATCAAACAAACAGATCAAGTTTTGGAAAATATTTTACTGGCTTGTTGACTTTATGGATTATTTAACTTATCTTTTCATTTGACTTTATGATGGGAATTATGTTACTAGCTTTCTCAAGGATGTCCCATGAAGGATTTAGAGAAGCAACGATGTATCAGAATTATGTTTTCTTTGACTGATGTTTGTCAACTGTCTTTTCAATTGGATTTTGAGTCATGTTACTAGTTTCCTCAAGGATGTCCCATGAAGGATTTAGAGGAGCGATGACGTCTCATGACCCATATTTTACTTGGTTTGTTGTATGTGGTTTGTCTTGACAAAAAGACTAGGGCAACTTGTTCCCTTAGTATTAGTTAATGACAATCCTTGTCTGTGACTGTCTGTTGTTAGCAAGTGGATGACCTTGCACACCTTGATCTATGTCATATCGTGCTTTTTTTCTCTATTTGTATTAGTCCCACCCAATGATGATAAAGTGCAACACCTTTTGTGATACAACAAAACATCGAAGATCGCTAATACTAACATCATGGTCTTTTATTATTCATCTTTCTTTTCGCACTAACATTTCTTCTTTTCTACATCTTCACCACCTTTATCTATTTTCCTCTATCCTTTTTTCTTTCATCTTCTAGTTCTCTCATCGATTTCGAGAGCACACTCATGTTCTTTGAACCTGCCTACCTCCCGAGGGTGCATACCTTCACCTTTTACTGGGGCATTACTGGGGCATATTTATCCATTTTCTTTGACACGCTGAAAATGACATTGTATCAAAGAGGGGCAAATGTAGACACGAAATCTGGTTTAAGCCCAAACTTCAATATTCTTCATAATTAGTATTCTTCATGGTCATGATTAAATAATGTTAATTATTCAATTATTCTCTAAAGTCTTCATTTTCTTCTATTAATTAAATAATCTTAATTATTTAATTAATTCACACTTTTTTTATTCCATCTGATTAATTAAATAAACGCTTTTATTTAATTATGTTACTAATTAACCTTCTTTCTTCAATTAAATAAATTCTTATTTAATTTACTCTTTATCATATTTCAACTATAATTAAATAAATTCTTTATTTATTTAATTATTCATTTAAACCCTTCATCACTTAATTAAATAAATCTTATTTATTTAATTATTCTTCAACTATCAAATCTTGAATTAAATGAATTATTTAATTCATGAATTCTATTTTAACGCATTCCTCTATATTTAGATAATTGTGTGAGTTATCTAAGTATTCACTTTTACTTGACTCAAAGATCTATTTTAATCAGTTAACTCTTGATTTAATGTCTGAGTGGCTTTCTCGAGTAATCTCTTCATCAAATCAGTCAATCGTCTAGTGCTAACTCAATTGCATGTACATGCAGATTAATTAAATATTCCTATTTAATTAATTAAATCTTGTGCGTGCATTCGAACAAAGAGTTGCTTTAATCCATCTTTATCTTTGTCATGCAAAGATAATTCTTTTGTTTTCGAATACCAAACTCGAAGCTTAAATCATTTATTTAATCTTTATTTCTATTTCTAATTTGTATCACTCATGTCGCTACTAACAGTTATCATAATGCATGTCTAATCTGTCGATCTCAACCGTCTGTTGATCTTTCGATCCTGGCCTGTCGTTCGAATAATCAATTTTCTATAAATTGATCTGTCATTCTTCATTCCAATCTCTCTCAAAATCTTATGAATTTTAGAGAAACTATCTTCAATCTTTGATATTTTGCTAAATCATTATCATAGGCTATACTTGCACGAACCTTGAAAACCTGAGGGCAATTATACTACAATGGAAAAATGGAGAAGGGAAATCGAGATGATACATGGAAATACGTACATATTGGGTGAGATTGTTCATTTTACTTATGTTTTTTACTTTCCTTTGTTCTTTGTTGCTTAACATTAGATTGCATTTAGAGTTTTTAGATTTAGATTGCATGTTTTCTCTGATCTGTTTCTTTTGCACTTTCTGGACATTACATGTCCATTTAAAATGAGTCAAAGATTCATATATTCACTTCAAAAGTCAAATTACAATATCAGGTTTGACTTGGCTCATAATGCCACAAAGTCATTACATTGTACACTTTACATCAAGTACATGAATGAATTACATCAAGTTACATCTTAGACTATAATAGTCTCATGAACAACTAAGGTTCTTCTTGGACGCTCACCTCCAATGGTGGATGAGAACAAGGTTGAAGTGCTTTACCGCGCAACCACAAAGCTTACGCTTCCTTGGTATTCTTCCGACTTGAAGAATACCTGACCCTACATGAAAATTTTAGCAAGAGAATAATCTGCAAGGTGGAATTTGGTGTGTACCCATACATCAACATGCAATTTCTATCTACAAGTTAGTAAATAAAATGCAAGATCTATGGTAGCAATGGCAGAGAGTGAAATGACAGAGTTCATACATACATAATGAACTATATTTCTTGGCCAAGCATAATAAATGTGTTGCAACAACAAAAAACAATAGGTTTTGGTAAATCAAACATATACTCTTTGAACTCCATTTCGACACTCGTCCCAAAAGGTAACTTTCTACTATATATCTCATAACAACTATCTAACCTCTAAAAACATCTACCCTGAGGTGCTCTAGTCAACTATGGTATCACTATTCTGTTCAAGTATTAAATATTCTTTCACAAATGTCTTCAACCAAAGAATCGAATTACTAGTTTACTCTCTAAACAAAAATCAGGTTTATGATTCACAGAGTAATTCAACAATCAGTCATGTCATTCTTATGACTATTCTCTACTTTTTATCATAAGCATTTTCCTTTTAAAAAAAATGTACCAAAAACAAAGAAGGTATGTCACAAGTATGTGTATGTACATAGACAAAGTCTATGTGCATACACATATATGTGCCTACTTATGTTAAAATTTGTGCATACATTTTGAAATAATCATTAATTCAGATTGCAATCTTAAAATAGTATTTCATTTGACATTTCTTTTGTCAAAATAATGAGTCAGAATAAGTCTATGCTAACAGTTTCACACATATTGTTATTGCATTCTCAAAATTGTGATACTTTAACATGGTTGTTTACATAAGAACATTCATTGTTTAAATAGAACAAGCACTATTTCCTACTAACAGTCATAAAACAAGTTGTTTACATATGAACATTCATTGTTTAAAAAAAACAAGCACTATTTCCAACTAAAAAGTATTAAAACAAGTTGTTTACATATGAACATTCATTGTTTAAACAAAACAAGTATTATTTTGACTAAACAGTTTATCGACCAAAGTTGTTTCCAGCTACAAAGATAACTTTTTAACAAAACAGAGTCGTTTGCAAAAGAATAACCATTGTTTACTCTATTTGTTGATCTCAAGTTGTTTACATGCTAAATGATCACTTTACAAGTAAATGTTCACCGTTTAAATACAGAACGGGTTTTCCACTATGAACTGAAAATAAAAAAATTATATAGCCCAGTTTCAATCATAAGGATAAAATGTTTATTATTTAGATATTGAACACTTGAATCACTGCGAATTCAATGAGAAACTTTAATAATATAAAAAAAACCAAGTTCGACATGTTTGTCGATGAAATTATGAGCAAATATTTCAGTTAAGAAGGCATAGAAGTTTCAAGTTCAAACAATAATTTTTCCTATTTAGGTTGCAACAAACAAACCATGGTTGCTCTAGATTTGACCCATTTCAATGGTCAGGTGCTTCCTTTCTTAACCTCAAAAGTTATATTCGAAATTTCCCTTATGGGCATTTTTGGCTTATCCCATAATTCACGTAGCAATATACGTCATGCAGACTCAAATTTGAATCTTATTAAAAAAAAAATAATGTATTGATCATGAGGATCGATTCCTTACAAGGTTACAATGAAGCCCAAACTTAGACATTCCATTGGCTTTTCAAATCGAGGGCAACCTCTTTATGCAAATATTGTTTCCACATTTCTCATTAATAAATCTAATCCCCTTATGTTTAAAGTAAAACACAGTTGATACATTTAAAGGTAACACAGAGGATTATATCCTCTTCCACAGGTTCAACATGCAAACCTCTACAAAATCAGACACCATAAGGTACAAATTCAATCGGAATAAGATTTCTAATAGCCATGATATGACTAGCATTATCATGTGAACTTACATAATAGTTGCATCTTTAAGGGTTCCATGCCTCGGTCTAGCACAGAAGGTTAGCCGATAAGGCTCCATCCTAAGTACTTATACAAAAGGAGGTTGTAGGTCATGCGAACCCTAGAGGGTGGTCGATAAGACTTTACCTTCGGCTCAAGCCAAGACACAGACAAAGAATATGCATGTTTACTATGTTATCATTTTTTCATCAAATGCAGTGACAATCCCTAGGTAAACATGATAAAAGATAGTGAAATCAATATTGTTTCAAAAGAAACCAATTTACTTCAATATCCAAGCTTTTTGGATGAAGCTTTCCTTAGATTTTTCTACCATTGCATACTCTTCTGCCTTTTCCTTGTTGCTTGTCGATTCTTTCCCAAATCGTTCCCCTCTTTTCTTCCACCACTGTCCATTCTAAAATGGTAACCACTTTTTTTTGCATACGGTTGGGTGTTACTGTTATGGCTTTTCCTACCATAGCTGCCAACTTCTAATTTTGAATATTTCCTTTATGACTTCGGAAGGCCACGTTCATCATGGATTTTGCTTGATATTTTTCATTGTTTTCAACAGTCTAATTTAGAATATATTGGTTATGAACTTTGAATTCAATATGAATTCGATTATATATACGTATGTATGTATATGTATGTATATATATATGTAATATATATATATACATATATTTATATATCTATATGAATTTAAATGATTTCATTCACATTTACCTTGTATTCGAATAATGTATTTACATATATATATATATATATATGTATATGTATGTATTTGTATTTATTTTACATACGTGTATATATATGTATATATATTTATATATGCATTAATGTATAAGTTGTTTGTTTGTAATGGCTTATAAGTTCCATACACTATCTTTAAAGCAAGGAACTTGAATTTCATTTTGAGCATCTATATATATCTACACTAATAAAGGAAATTTCTTTACAATACTCGCTTTCGTTTCCTTCAAAACACATAGTTTGAGTAGAAAAATTAATCTAAAAGCCATTCATTTTCAAGAACTAAAATAATTCAAGTTAGGAAATTATGTTCTCTTCTATGTGCAAATTAGTTCAAATGCAAGTCATCATGCCATTTGTGGTGTGTGTACCCAGATTCCAACTGGCTTACCATTCAATCCGGCTAAACAGTCAGGTACTTCAACCATGTTCTCATCTTTCAACCTGTCACCCTACAACTGTACACACTTGCACTTGCAAATTGATCAGTAACGTTCAATTCTTGGTAACATATAAAATAATTTCCAAAATTTTGCAAATTCAACATCGGTAAACTTCTTTCATTCAATTTCTGAATATTCTAAAATCTCCATTTAATATTTAATTGAATTTCTTCAATAATTCAATTTACCATATTATGATAAATATGCAATAAAATTGGGTTATGACAGGGACGGGAGGATTGTGATGTCCCTTCTCAAAATGAATAAGGAAAAAATAATATTTATTTACTTTTTGAGTCTTGGTGCCCAAAAGGAGGGAAAATTATATTTAATTTTTTAATAATTGTGTCAAAAATTATTTTATATTTAAATGGGTCTTGGGCGGCCTTTTGGAGAAATAAGGAGAAATACAAAAATTATGAAATTTGACTTTTGGGGCCTAAATTAGGTTGGCCAGATTGGGAGGCATAAGGGAGGTTGGATATAAATATAAGGTCATTTGAAGGCATTTGAATCATCAATGAATTTATCTCTGCTTTTATGATCTGTACTTTGGAAAATATTCTAAGGATGAAAACCCTTATGAATATAGGGGAATTTGGATGAAATCCTAGCTTCTTCAATGGAGGACTTCATGACGGAGGTTCACATGGGCTTCAATGGTGATTCTTGCTAGATTCACACTCATATTTTTGCATCAACATAGGTGCCTAGTTTTGAGGAGTGAATTGGGAAAGTTGGAAGGTGTTCTTCATATTTTTAAGGGTTACAAACCCTATCAGTAGACTATGAGGCCAGTGCACCCCTTTGGTAGGGTTTTGGTGTCATTTCATCATATATTTGCATTTTATTTTGTATTGGTGTGAGCTAAGGCAATTTCGGCCAGTTAGGGTTAGAGTAGGAGGTCATTTTCATTGCATAGATTGGGGTTTCTTCGTATCAACAAACTTCTATATGTTGTTGGGCATGCTTGAAGCCCATTTCATTATGTATTTTCATCATTATTTAGATATGCTTTGTAACAACAGATTGTACATTTGAATATCAAAACTTTTAGCTTATGTTGGTGGTTGTTTGGGTACTTTATTGTGTTGTGTTCATGCTTGTTCATGATCAAACAAATATTTTATAATTCTTGGTGTTTTTGAGATGAATAAATGTGGTTTCTAATGCATAGAAAACTAAAAAATTCACATAAAAAAACTAGGGTTTGAGAAAAAATATAAAATCAAAAAATTAGGGCAACATTTTATATTTCAAAAATTAGAAAATATTGCACAAAACTTGGTTGTGATATTTCACACTCCTACTTGAATAATTTTTTAGGTTTGTGATAATGTGTTTGATGTGTCTTCATGTGAAAAAACAAATAAATCTACTTAGCCTTATCTCTTAAAAATTATGGTCATCCAATGTGTTTTTGGGTGTGTTAATATCTCTTGTCAAAATCAATTCACCACATCTAGACTATAGAACTACACTTTTGTTAGATCTTTCTATGCATGTTTTACATCTTTATATGCATGTGCTCTATCAAACAACATCTACATTTCCATCTTTTTTCACTTGCATTGCTTCTTGCTATGCTCGTGCTCTATCAACCATGCCTAGATTACATATTGTTGCACCTGCATTCTATCAAATTACACATGTGTTGCACTCTTTTGTTCCTACATTATATCCTACCGTGCCTACATTACATTGATCCACAACTAATCATTTATCTAGCTTGGTTAAAAACTCATACTTGTAGTTCTAAAGATAGACCTAGACTTATCATCTCACACCATCACCTAAGCCATTCTCCAAAATTCAGTCCAATCAATCGAACTTGGATAGTCATCATCATTTCAAATTTTTCTCCCCATCTTGATCATCCATAATCCTTATAAACATGTGTTTAGTGTGAATGATTTAAGAAATAAAAACAAAACAACACAAATATGAAACAAACACTCAATATTAGGTTAAGAAAGCTCAAACCAACATAATGAGCCTCTTGTTGAGTAGATTTACCAAAGATTTATTGATCGAATGTGTGCTCATTAATAATTTTGGCAACATAATGACACTCCAATTGAAAATGAGTTAGATCTTTGTAAAATGGTTAAGGGTTCAATATAGAGGATAGGAGGAAAATGGATGGAGGGTTGAGATTCCTTGATGGAGATCAAGGGTTGAGATGAGAGGTGATCTCTCAAGCCAAAAGATTGTGCCATGTGGCACAATGCAAGGGCTTGAGAGGGAGATTGTACCTTGAGGAGGTAAGGCCTATGTGACATGGTTCCAAGGTTATGCCACAAGTACAAGGGGCCCATGTGCTTGATGTGATGGGAGGGTTGACCCACTTAATCATGGATTAAGTGTGTGCAACCACTTGAGAGTAGATTATGATCAGATTAGGATTAGTGCAAGTGGGGGAGTTGGAGGATGGGGCATGAGGTGAGAGGAAAATAATAATTAAATAATTAGACAATTCATATATGGAGGAAAGGTATTTGGAGATTAAATTAAATAAATAAGGGTATTTATTCAATTTAATGGATAAATGGGATGGAGGTAAATGATTAAAGGTAATTATTTAATTTAGGTTGGAATTTAGGTATAACAAAAGAAATAAATTAGGATAAAGGGTAAGATAATTGAATATTAATTAAATAATAGGGTATTATTTAATTAATATTGAGGATACAAAATTAGTCGAATTAGGATAAATTTACCAAACAAAAGTGGTCAATTTTAGGTGTCTACACTATCAATCATATTTTTAATTTTCATACACATATCCATGATATGATTTTAAAATAATCTAATCTATATCCATATTTTTTAGTCTAAGAATCTAAATCTAATCCACATAAACATACAATCAAATCAATATACACATGTGTGTCCATCATACATAATCATAATCATAATCTAAAAAAATCACATCATTAATCAGTATGCATCATAGCTATCACCATACATCACATTATAACACAGGGTGATCCCACAATAGTGGTTTACAATTTTTGGCCAAACTGGACACTGATATATTTTTTTTAAACACAATCTCCACATTCGGGCACCTATAGCGATTAAACCTTAAGGAATTTGAAGATGATGCAAACTAGAGTCTTGTCATATTTTGTTTGTAGATTCTAAAAATATTTTTTTGAATTTTTTGGAATCAAATTGCACTTCTTTTTCCATCTCCCACGAAAATTGGTTTTTCAAAAACAACATTTTTAAAAAGTGATGCACACCGTATAGCATAAATTTTTTTCTTGAAAGATAAAATTACAATTCTTTCAAATTTAGATTTGTAACTCCGATATCTAGTGCTTCCACTTGGTTAGATAGTTTTTTATTGAATATTTTTTCTTTAATAAAGTTTTAAAGTCAAATCAATTACAATTCAGACATAACACGACCGTATAACGAATAACTTTTGTATGTATCGAAATTCTTTTCTTTTTTTTGTTGGATCAAGGACTCCAATATCTGGTGCACTCATATTTTTAAAAAATTTTTTTGATAATCTTCTATTTTTTCACTTGTGCAGAACAAAGAGTTTTGCTTTCAGTGAAAAACCTATATTTAATAAAATTTAAAAAATAGATAGATAATATAATCAAAACATACTAAAATTATATTTGTTGGATAGCTCGTTTTGAGGGGAACCAGATACTAGTTGGGTTTTTGAGATTTCCTCCATTTTCATTTTCAAATCGAGCTTCGAAACGCAAAATTTTCAACAATTATGGTGCCTTAGGAAGCAAGGATGAAAAAAGAGGGGTTCGGCCGAACAAGTGTTCGGTCGAACATCTTAGAAACATTCGGTCGAACAGGGGTTCAACCGAACCCATGTTCGGCCGAACCACCAACACATGGAATAAAAAAATATATTTTAAATGGGTTCGACCGAACATTCTAAGAATGTTCGGTTGAACACCTTGTTTTTAATATTAATATAGATATTATTATTTATATTGTTTTTAAATGATAACTTAAATTTGATGGCCATATGACCGTATTTAAAGATTTTTACTATAAAATACAATCAAAATTTTAAGAAGATTGTAAAAAGAGATATTTTGGATAAACTGTGAAAAAATATATAGAATTATAATTATATATGTGTTTGATTTATATATAATTTTACATACACTAAGGTATATCATAATGTTTTAAGGGCACGCTTCAATAGATAACCGTAATTAAAAAAATTGTTGACAGCTAAATTCAACCATCAAAATTTAATCCTTTAGA